>OX596381.1:92218663-93438038 GCA_951394425.1 Tipula unca | reverse complement strand
TAAAAAATTAATAAAATTCGGCAAACTTACTACATATATGTACATCTAGTGCGAAATTATATTCGATTGCTGCTTTATAAAAACAGATTCTTCTAATGCCCATTTATTTATTAAAATTTTAATTTGCGCATTTTGGTGATTAACCTTAAATTCTCGTGATATAACAATAATACGTTATATCAGGTTTGGTGCTGTTCTTCAAAGTGATAAATAATTATGGGTTTAAACATTTTTAAGGTGTATATATGGTCTTTAATGTCTTTGGTTATTTATTACTATAAATTTATTAATTTTATATCATTTTATTACAAAAAAGTAAACTAATATGATGGGCCGATACAAGTGTAATCATAAATTGAGCTGAATCCTTTATTATGTTTTAGCCAAAATTTGAATCTTCATTTGATCTCTTTATTAGTTGCGGATGATTCATTAGCATGACAAGAGTCAGTTGATTAAAAATTCCCAAGCAATTAATATTTATTGACTGTGGACTACTCGTGTAAAAGACAACTTTTATTTATGTGTATGATAAATTCATTTACTTTTCTAAAAACGACGTAAAAATTATTGAAAAAATTTCTTCATGTGTGTGCTTCACATCACTTTACCATTCAGACGAATCTACAAGAAGATTAATTTTTTGTTGTATGCAGGAGACAATTGCTCTCTGTTAAATGCGCATTTATTAGATCTGTCAAAAATAGCAACCATGAGAATAATTTAAATTTCCAAAAAACCATATGGATGTAATTTAGACCAAGTCCGTTTATCTTATTAAAATCTCAAAATTAATTTAATTTTTGAAAATAAAACCAAAATGAAATTAATATTTAATTAATAATTTTCATAATAGATCAAAAAAATGGGTACCATTAGATTGCTTCTAAAAATACATTTAATTTGATACATCACATGACAATAAAAATTCGTTTGAACATCAGAAGTAGATTTTAATTTCTTTCTCTTTCATTTCTCAAAAATGGTCAATTTGGATTCAGGGAACATATAAGTGATCTGTGCAAAAATTAAACAAATTTTTTGGTAATTAAAATATTTTATCTACTTATGATAAAGTAAACAAATTGCTTAATGCAATAAAAGACTGCAAATCTGAAATAATCTATGCAGGGAACCAAACTATTGGTCTACTGATCCTGAAAACTTCCCAGATCTGACTTCTTCATAATTAAAATCATATCATCCAAAAAGCTAATAACTCATTCATTAGCTAATTCACGAACAGACTGTCTTTCAGAGAATAGAACATTTATGTCATTGAATAATTATAATTATTTTTGTGTTTCTTTTTAAAAAAATCAGTTTTTGATTGTTACCCGAATTTTTCGTTTTTCGTTATCTCACTCGTTTGCTTCTTTATTTTTGTTTGTCCGTGTTCACTTGCAAAATTGTAGGTAAGCTCGAACTGACTTGCAATCATAATTAGAGATATTTAGTAATTTTGATTATTTAATCGTTATCAATTATCATCTCTAAATTAAAATATCATACAGAACTGCTATTGATTTGAGCGAAACTCCGTAAACGTTTTTTGAAAAATTATAAAGAAATCTTTGGGAAATTCTATCAAACTGTTGCAATGAAATTTAAAAAGGAGAATAATATAGGCCTATATAAAAATACGGCCCAAACGAAACTAGGCCATTTCTTAATAGGTCCTTCACTTCAACGAACAAGGAGCAACAAAAACTGAATAATAAAAACTAAAATTCCAAACATTTTGGAAAATCCGAACAAAATTCTTACATGCTTGCAAGTAAACCGAAAAATTTACAAAAACGAACAGATTTATTTATTTCTAGTTTGCTCGCTTTCACTTACATATTTCGAATGAAAAGGATAATTTTAAAGAAAAAACTACCAAACCATTTTTTTTTTTGCTTTTTCTGTTTTGTAGTTGTTTGTACTCTTGATATAAGAGAATTTTGTTTGGCGTTAATCGAAATTTTGTGCTTGTTTCCAATCACTGCTGTTTATATACAAGACAAAACTAAACCAAACAATCTCACAAGACACATAAGAGAAGAAATCAATCAACTGAACAATATATCAGTCGGTGCATACCTGAAAGAGCTAAGAAATGACAAGAGCACACAATATTTTCTCTGGAAGGCAACTAAACTACTAAAAGGCCTATTATGCATACTCCACACCATAACAATGAGCAAAAAGCGATAAGATTCGCAGAGCATCTAGAAAGCAAATTTCAACCGAATATGATACAGGATGAAGAGGCATACACCGATGAGGATGTTCAATTTCATGAGGAAACGATTTAATTCAGATTTTTTATAATCTTGAAAGAGTTCCCAAGAAAAGCTTTTATAAAATTTATTAATTTGCTTAACGCTTTATTTAGGCTCAAGCATGTACGGCAACTGTGGAAAGTGGCTGAAGTCATCATGATACGTAAGCCAAGAAAATCTCCGCATGAAACAGCATCATACAGATCAATTACCGCAATATCACTATTATTACCTAAAGTGTCAAAACTGATCGAGTAGCTGTTAATAAAGAGTTTAAGCTAGCGCTGTTACTTCATGTTGGCGGATAACACTTCAATAATGGATGCTGGGAACAGTAATTATGAATCAACACAGAAATTACAGATAGCCATATTTCAAATAATATATAGTTGGACTGAGAGATGGCGCATTAAATTAAACAAGAGCAAATGTGTACACGTCGATTTCACTAACAGGAAAAACGAATACAAACCAATTGATATCAATGGCCAAATTATAACGTTTTCATACTCAGTGAAATACAGAATCATACCACTTGATGCTAAACTAAAGTGGAAGGCCCATATAAAATAGAAAAAATGAAACTTAAATACAAAAAAATATACTAGTTAATGAGCAGAAACCCTATCTACTTATAACTAAGCTTTGGCTTTATAAACAAGTCCTAAAACCTGTCTGAACTTCTATAATACAACACTATGGTTGTATTAAACAAAACAACATATACAAATAATTGAACGGTTTTAAAGACTATACCAGCACGTTAACGATGAGGCAACTCAGCTCTTGGACAATGACAAATTAAATTAAAAACAAATTACTTATTGGTTGGAACAAGCAGACATGTTATTAAATTAAGTCTGCTATTTTTTGATTTGGAACGATAAAGTTATGAGGCAGATGATTAATTATAAACAAAACAATTTATATTCCAAACTAACTATTCTTAATGCATTATAGTTTTTTGCAAGAGAGATTATTATGAATCTTATCACAAGCCTTAAGAATATCAATTATATTTAGGTAATACAATAATATAATCAAATTTATACAGTATAAATAACGCGAAAGGATAACTACATTTTCAGATTGTTCTGTACCTTACATAGTTGCTTGCTAATACGCTCATATAACAAATTATTTAGCATGAAAGCGACTTAATTAATATTTGGAATAAATGGAGTACAAAAGTTCACTAAATCTAACCTACAAAACACAAGCAATATCTTTTTTGTAAATAGCTAAATTTAAAGGTGCAATATCTTTATAATACGCTCAATCAAAGAAATAAATTTTAAATTACCGGTAATTTTAATTTTATTTTCAGTTAGATCGAATCAACCAAAAAAATTACATCAATAAAGACAAACTATGCTAACAGTATATCGTAATATTATGTATGTACATATATTGTTTTTTTTGTTAACAAAAACACGGTTAAGTAGTTTATTTCATAAAATCAAAATAAGAATCAACTTTCAAAAAAAGTCAGTTTACAAATAAATATTAAAAGTATTTGAACATTTTTCTAATATTAACAGTCTACATGTCTAATTAAATTAGCATGTAAAAGATATCCACCAAAAAGAAAAAACCAAACTTATGACACTTAAATAAATATTTTAATTTTCTAATACAGTGAATAAGATAATTTGCTATATACTCGTACATACACACAAACTTAACATATTATAGCTATATTTGAGTGTATTAAATAAAGAGAATAACCGCGAATTCGCGTTTTGCGTTTACTGTGTATATGGATACAAACAATACATTTCATTGTGTTATAAATTTTAATATTTTATTTAATTTTTTGATCGTCGCTCAACGCACAAACAGGTCTTTTAATTATTATTATTATTATCGTGTCAAGAACATTTTCTTAATTTTATAATAAATTTTTTTTTTGTTACTTTAACGACATTTGACATTTTTTATCGTATATGTATCAAGATTGAAGAAAGCAATAAAAAATATAGAGGGAAAATCAAGTGATCTTTGAATTGTGTGTGACGACTGATGCCCTATAATAAAATGTGTTATTATTTTTAATTATGGGTTATCACCATTGCAGTTCATATTTAATACATAATAATATACAAATATTGTTATATAGTAATACAGGGTATTTCAAATTTAATAGATGTTTAGCGTACCGGGGTAAAGTTAATCAACTTCCGATCTTTCAATACATTGTAATTAAATTCGGAGCAAATCCTATTCTTAAAGTCGCAAGCTAAGTTCTTACCGAATTTGAGTTTATAACCGAATTTAAAATAGAACCTGAATATTAGGTATAAATTACTATTAGAATATTATGGTCCAAAGCATGGACTTTTTAAAAGTAAAAGCTATTCAATTTGATTCAAATATATTTAGTAGTCAGCTCCAGCCAAGATGAAGTTATATATGGATAATAACAACATACATAATTATGTATATATCAAAAGGAATATTTTATTCTAACGTCAATAGTAAATTGCAAATTTGTGTTTGTATTCTAAATTGTTATTAATTATTTCTATTAATTCATGTTAATGTCTAATGTACCGGCCCTTATACCATTCTAATATATTTTAACCGAAATATTAGAATTAATTAATACATCGGCCAAATTCATCATGCGACATTTAGATTTTACTAAATATTTTTATGAAGCTATTATTATTCTGGAAAGGTGTAACAGAGATAAACAGACTAATAACCAGTTTCAAGCCGATATGAAAACAATTCAATCCACTCATCAGGCTAATTTCAATAATATAAATTCGTGAATTTCGAAAATCGAATTAAATAAATACCAACACTTGAAAGTTGAACATTATCCCAATTTTGTACACGGCTACAGGTCCATCTTTTAATTGGCCATCTGCACACTGCATAGCTCCATGCTATCCTGAACTAACATGAATGACGGGTCGGCCCTTGAGTTCTACATTCCAACAAAGGGTCAAAGGTGTTTTCAAAAAATCCCTTTTGCATCCCGCCTCTGTTGGGATTCGAATCGATCCAAACGTTGCAGCTTTAACCATTTATATTGTTATACATAGATTTTATAATGAGGTAGCTTACATCGTCAAAATAGTCCGTGAATTACACCCCTATTCCCTCAGTCGTGTCACTTCATTCGACACGACTGCGGTCACGTTACTTCAAATATAAATTGGTATTCTTGCAGTGACGTCACACGACAAATTGAATTATCTGGCAGCATCAATAATTTCCTGATTTTTGACGGAATATTGACGTTTGATATACACATGAATCGTCAGTTTTGTATTTGTCATATTATTTATGTGGTTTAATGCTTATTAAAAACTATTGGGAAATTCAAAATTATTAATTTATATATAGTAATTGTAATAATTGTAATTTCGTGAAAGTTTTAGAATTAAATACGTATAAAAATCCTGTAGTTAGCTAAATGTTTCAATATTTTACCATCAACATGCAACGCACAAATTAATAGATAAAAAATAAAAATAAAAATATTTTAAATTATTATATTTTGATTCACTAAAGTAAATTGCATCAAAAAAAATAAAATTAAATGTTTTGCTATTTTCTGTTTTCCTGCATTTTTCCGCCTGTCGCTTAAAAATTTTACGCGTCTAGAAGTGTCATTTCAGGTGACACGAAACTTTTATGACGAGTAGGGGTGTTATACATATATATATATATATATATATATATATATATATATATATATATATATATATATATATATATATATATATATATATATATATATATATATATATATATATATATATATATATATATATATATATATATATATATATATATATATATATATATATATATATATATATATATATATATATATATATATATATATATATATATATATATATATATATATATATATATATATATATATATATATGTATATATATATTTATATATATATACATATATATATACCTATATATATATATATATATATATATATATATATATATATATATATATATATATATATATATATATATATATATATATATATATATATATATATATATATATATATATGTATATATATACATACATATTATACGACCAAAATAGGTATATACATGATGTAGACTAATCGAAATATTTCGATTAAAAATAGGCTGTAATCGACAACACTGATCTAACATTAATTGCGTTAAACAAACATCTTATTGAATATGTTCGACAGTTGAAGGAAAACAAGAATTGAGACAATTTAAAATAACGCCACAGGTGTAGTATTATTCATTAGATGGTAAAGACTATATAGACTATATATCAGTCCCAAATTGACCTACATTTTTGAAATAGATCTGCTTATGTTAAACCCTCTTATACACACACACACAGTATTATTATATACGATAAACAATAAACATTTAGATGTTCCTTCCAGTTTAAACTGAATTGTACGTCAAATTTATAAAATACAGAATTAGCTATATATGGTATATATGTATACCGTCGATACATTTAAAAGTGTATATTGAATATTTTTAACCAAGATTTGCCATTCCGAAACAAATGTTAATATTTGGAAAATCACAGATCTATATAGGTAATTGCACCATAACATTAAAATTTATTTTAAGTTCAAATTAACAAACTATTAGCGGAACCAAACAAACCACAAAATGAACTTTTTTTTATAAATAGTAAAAAAAAAACTATTCCCATGTTTATTATTTATTTATACCGACATTCCAATATTTATATCACCCTGCCATTACTTTTACACACTTACATATTTACCTACATATTTATATAATATGTGTATACAAATTATGTTAATATACGTATGCATATTACTATTTTGTATATATATTCATATTTATACATTATTTCATACAAATAAATTAAATTACATTTACCAGTGCAAATAAGTATATTATATATTATGTATCTTTATTATAAACAAAAAACACATTCTCATTTGTCACGTATAATTTAATTGTCTGCTGTTTACTTTTTTCTTTTGTTTTCTTTCTTGTCTTGTTTCATTTCTTATTATAAAATTTGCCTCTTATATTTGTCTTTTAAAATATATACAAGTCACATACTACTACTACACATTGGATACAAAGAAGCTATTAATTTATCCGAATAAAAAAATGCTAAATTTTAATATATGTACATATACAAACAAATATTTGTAAAACAATAACATTTGATAACTTCTATTTTTTAACACATATAATGTCTGTTTTATTGATAAGATCGGTCGTCGTTTGTTTAAAATTTGTAATTAAGCTCTGAATGATAAGAACATTTTTAAATTTGAAATGAACAATAATGTCGTACTTTATTTTATACCTAAATCGGTGATATACGACTGATAATTCGATATACTGATATAATACATGCAATAATTAATGCACATAATCGCTGGATTAATTTATTAATTGTACCATCTTGCCAATATTGACTTTATAATTCTTTAAATTGAGTTGAGTGTATTGACAGGATGATTAATGTAAATTTAATGGGCATATCCAGCGCACGAAGACTCTCACAGTCTCACTATTTTAGTGAGATTTCATCAAATTTTATATGTATATCGTTCCTTAGTGAAGCCTAAATAGGATAATATATATATACTAAAGGATAAACATATTTCTTTAAATAATACTTTTTATATAAATTCTTTGTTTTGTATGAGTTAAACACTTTCCATACCCATTTGACAGCTGTCATTTCCTTCCGACATATTACGAAGTTCTCTCACATGATGCGCCACTATAGTAATTTTAAATTGCTTGATTTCCTAGATTATTTATAAGTTAAGTGATTGTACTGATGATAATTACAAAATTAATTTAATAGTACAGAAAAACAAAGTTAACTGATTTCACTAATAGCGTATTCTCATTTCATCTCATGTCAGATATTTTATCATTTTCTTTTATTTCATCATGATGTGATCTGTACAACACTTAGACGAAATCTCGGACTGCGGTTGAACGCGTAATAGCATATGCACGAAAGGAGTTGCATGCATTTCTACATATGTTACATTACCCGTAAATTAATATTATATTCAGTTTTTTCACATTGCAGAAACCCACTATTTTAAACAATATATTATAAAGCAAATAAAATATAATAAACGCAACTCAAATACAAAATGAAGGAATATTGAAAATATAGTTAATATACATGAATGCAATTGTTTCATTCGAAAGAATTTTTGTATCTGGCCTACTCGGGTTTAAATAGTTTATTTGAGCATATAAAAATTCCAATATGTAAACACTTAATTAGTAAAGTGTGACAAAAAAGACGCTTTTGTACTACATATTCAGTAATAATTTCTTAACGGCTTGATCGTTTTTAAAAATTTACACTGGTTTTCTATTTTTTAATTGCCTTTAATTTGATGGATTACAATCTATATGAAGCAATTTAAAAAAAATACACTTTTAAATTATTAAAAATACCACTTACACACCAAAAAAAAGCGCCCCTGATTTAGTTTTGGTTTGGTTTTAATCTAGGGATGATATATAATAGGTGCGATTTATCGGACAACTGTCCGCGAATTTGAGAAACATTGATAAAAATACTATTAAATTTTTGATGTTTTTTGTATAGTAGAAAATTTTAATTATTTGACGTTTCGATTATGTTTTATTGTTAAGTGAGAAAAGTGATTTCATTTCATTTCACATTCACGATTCACCTACTATTTTTATTGGACTTGTAGTGCTAATCCAAGTGAGGAGTGAGGAGGTTCAAATATTTGGATTCTCTTATCACTCACGATAACAGTGTGGGTGAGGATATTGAAGTGCGGCTGGCAGCTGGTAGTCGTTCTTTGTATCCTCTAAGGCCACTGCTAAAATCTAAGCACTTATCAAGTGCCGTGAAGCTGAAGCTTCACAAAGCGTTGATGAGGCCTGTTGTTATGTTTGGATGTGAACGTTGGGCGCTGACGGATGAGTACGAGATATGGCTCCTAACATTTGAGAGAAGAGTCATGCGTGTGATTTACGGCCCAAAACGCGAAATAGATGGTACCTACCGAGCTTTGTACAATATCGAGATCAGAGATCTGATGAAGATCCCCGATATTGTACATGAAGTAAGATCTCAGCGAGTACGCTGGCTCGGGCACGTTTTGCGTGCTGATCCGGAACGAATTGTGCAGCGATCTCTGAAAGGAGAGCCACCATATGGTAGGCGCAGAGGTCGTTGCAGACGACGATGGCTCCACGGTGTAGAGAACGACTTGGCCTCTTCAGATTGTCTTAGACAATATGAACACCATGCTCGCGATCGAAACCGCTGGAGCCAAATTATTGATTCAGTAAGGGACCAGTAATGGCCTTTAAAACTGTTTTAATTAGTGCTAATCCAAAAGTTGGGTTCTAAATATTTCCTTATACATATTTCCTTATAATTTCCCTCATCTACTCGCTTTAACTCGCAATTGCAGTTTGTTGCAAATTGATAAAAATAAATTTAATCTAACGCTTTATTTCATTAAGATAAACTAAAATAGGTTGTAACATTAAATACTTTTATTCGTTAAAAATAGTATTAATTTCGGTTTGGGTGAACAATCCAGAAACAAGTTTTGGTTGTTGCGGACAGTGGTCCGATAAAAACACACCTAATTTGGCAGTAATTAGAATAATTATGGAAATATTCAATAAATTTCAAAAGAACCAAATAATTTCAAAATTTTAGTTTTCAACTGAACTTCTAGTTAAATATAATAGATCCTTCTTAAGAAGTGAACATTTTTTTTTTTGAAATGGTTGTACAGTGTCGTTTTAAGCATTATGAAAGTTTTAGTAAGCTTTTGAACTATTAGTCATACTCTTTTATAGAGTATTGTTTAATGCATCTTCAATATTTGTAGGTACCATTTTATTGTTCGTTTAGTTAATTTCTTTTACTATCACTCGTAGCCTAAATATAAATTATTCAACAAAACCTTAACGCAAATCTTTATTAAAGTGATTTTAATTATAAAAGGACTCACAGAAATAAGTTGCCCTAAATTAGATCTACAATTTTTGTTGGATTTAATCTGTATTTTATTATTAAACTTTCCAATTTAAAACTAAAATAATTTGTGTATTTAAGCAAGTTCATTTTCTAAAAAAATAAGAAAATTAACTTTAAAAACCTAGATCCAAACTATAGCTCATCAATCTATACTATAATTCTTAAAGTTTGATTTTCCGTCCCTTAAACTCCTCCTAGACGGAGCGTGCCAGGTCTCCTGATTTCTAGGTCAACGCAACTATTATCAGCTCTTCAAGTTGAGTCCTAAGGAGTTACGGACATTTGAATTTTCTAAGAGTATTATTGAATTTTGACGTTTAATTTAAATGTTTAAAAAACCAAAGTTATCTTCGTACTAGATATAGCTTGCGCTTTTTAAAAAAAGAAATGGTTACTATGATACGGTGAACGGTAAAGTCTGTTTTTGTTTGACATGAATTTTCAAATGCAATTCACATTTTAGTGAAGCAGTCAAGTCTTTGTTTTATTACAATAAAATAAGATAAAACGAAAAATGCCCAGAAAGCAACGTGCCGTGTTTAATTCAAATGATTAAACGTATTGATACGAAAAAGAAAAAAGTATCACGCGAAAATGCTTCAGAAGCTCTGAAAGAAAAAGAACTTGAAGCAGACAGACGTAGAAAACAAACCTCATTTCAAAACGAAACTATTGAAGAAAAGTGCGACCGTCTTGAAGCAAATAGACAAAGGAACATCAAGTCACGGCAAATCGAAACACCTGATATAACTCATGTCTGCCTACAAATACAAAGGGAGCGTAAAGTAAATTGAGAGCTATCAACTGGCTTTACCTGAAAGAAGAAGCATTTCGAAGTCATTTTACTCAATTAACAAGATGGTAGACGAAGAAGAAGCCATCAATTATTCAGTTGAGTTCTTAAATACGCTCAATCCAAGTGGCATACCACAACATAAAATCACACTCAAGATTGGAATGGATGGATCACACCCTATTATGTTGTTAAGAAATTTGGATCCTCCAAAACTAAGCAATGGAACGTGTTTGGTTGTGAAGGCGATGAACACTTATATAATTGAGGCAACAATTTTGGTTGAACCTACCTTTTCAACTCAAACGCCTTCAGTTCCGGATTCGTCATGCGTTCGCTACAACGATAAATAAATCCTACGGGCAGTCACTCAATGAGGTAGGAATTGATTTAAGGGATGAATGCTTCAATCATGGACAATTCTACGTAGCAATGTCACGGGCGGAGACACCTAAAAGCTTATATGTGCTGGCAGATGAAAATAAGTCAACAAAAAATATTGTTTATACACAGGTGTTGAAGGATTGACTTTGGTAAACTATATACTTCAATGATAATGTTTAAACGTTCAATAAGTACAAATTCTATTTGAAAATCATAGCATTTGGTTTTACTTAAGGTAACGATACTAAAATTATACCTGGGCGAAACCAAAGCCATCTTTATATTTCTTCTTACAAATTTGTATTCTATTTTTTTTTAGCTTTATTAGAGAATAAACTATCTTATTTTCCTTTAATTAACACAATAAAATGGAAATAAAACAATAACAGTGTTAAAATTACTGGCCCCTTACTGAATCAACAATTTGGCTCCAACGGTTTCGATCCTGAGCTTGGTCTTCATACTGTCTAAGACAATCAGAAGAGGCCAAGTCGTTCTCTACATCGTGGAGCCATCGTCGCCTGCAACGACCTCTGCTCAATAAAATGGAAAACCCCATGGAAAAATCCTTCACGTCAGGTGAAAACCAATGTTTATAGTTTCAATTGATTTCAAAAAATTATAATTTTGAGTTACTTTCCATTCAAATATTTCTATAAATGAAAATCATGTCTCTCCATATAAAATGTATGAACAGAGCGATTATTTTTGTCATTTTATGGTATCTTAATAAAAGATCGTTTTGAACATGGAGGCTTGATTTATTAAGATGGCTTTGGGGAAACCTAGTTTTATATACATTTTATACATTTACTGAAATAATTAATACAATAAATTTGAATTTAAAATTGTGAGATTAGGAACACAAAATGAATGTATAAATGTATAGATCATCTTAAATTAGATTAAACAAAAAAAATATAATGTATAGATCATCTTAAATTAGATTAAACGCGATAATATCATCATAATAGTTAATATCATGGTTAAATAATATCATTTTTTATCAAAAATAATAGTTTTTTCGTTAATCACTACCAAAAATTCACTGGGAAATATATCACACTAGTTTAAATCTTATTCAAAAAATCAATCAGAACACTTGATGCTTCACATTTACGATACAGTACACAACTAACAATTATGTAATGCTTGTACACCGTTTTCTCTCCAAAAAACTAATGCATGCACAATAACATATGAACAATATTATTTGTTACACATTTATCAACTACATATTTGAAGGACATATTTGTTAAGGTGTCATTATAGACCGTTTTACATCTAACAGCGATATTATCAGAAGCTGGCTCTTAATCTTGAAACGGAATCAATTAAAATGAATTTTAAAGACGATTTGAGGTATATTTTACATCACACTCCTTGAAATAGTGAGTGTCGAATGATTATGATTTCACTTTAATTACCACAATAACCTAATATGCTAATGGAATAGAATTTAGTGTGCCATTTTAAATAATAGAACCGATCCAAAAAATTCCAATACCAATCTGGTTTGAGGGTAACGAGAGTGGTATATGTCAAGTACGGGAAATAAATTTATCATTTTCCTAAGCATATATAAATTGCTCTGAATTAAGAGAAACCGTCAAATTACAATTTTGTATTCTAAATGCGTAATGAGAAATTTTTTGGGCAATGGAACGTGAAGTTTATGTGCAGTTCCAGTCAGTCTAAATGAAGAACAGACAGTGTTTACACGTGTTTATACCAAATATTTTTTTGAATGCTCTCGAAATAAAGGACAAACGTTTAAAATAGATTTTGTTACAATCTCTGGCTTCACTATCGTTCTTGCTTTCCCGAAAATTGCCTTGTGCAGTTCTTGAAAAGAAAGATTCTTGAAAAATGGCAGAACTTTCTGAAATTTGAAATTTTTGCCACCCTCGTTGGCAAGTAAGTAGCGTCCTTGGTTTGTTATTCGAGGGCCCCGGGTTCGATTCCCGGTGGGGACCAAAAATCACGGTTGGGTGTTTTTAATGTGTAAGTATATGAGTATGTCCGAGTATTGCAACGTGAGCCCATTAGTGGCATTGAGTGCTGGAATAATCCGCCCAACTTTATTATTATTTTTTTTTCTGAAATTAATCCCAATGACATTTTTTTCTTTACAGTCGTTCTTTGCGCTTCTTTTCTATTTTCGAGGGTTAAAAAAAATTCAAATGATTTTTCTAATTCAGATGTACGCATTCGTACTTTCAGACAGACGACCGAGTATTTTTTATTTTGGTTTGTTCTACTCAAGGACGTTTAAATGCTCTCGAGAAAGGACGTCAAGAAAGTTATTTTCGATAAAAAAAATTGATGGTAATTTTTAACAGAAACTTTATAATTTTGGCCGAAGACCCAAAGTTATTCGTAGTTAATAGAAAAAATCGATTATTTTTGATAGAACATTACTTCAGAACTTGTAATTTTTAAAATGTCACTTGAAATTAAATTTTAAAATTTAAATTAGTATATTATGTGGAATTTTACTTAGAATTTAATATTTGCAAAATTTGATTGTGAATTATCTTAAAATTTTGATTTTGACTTATGAAATGAAATTAATTTATGAAATTAACTTAATTTGTTTAAAACATTAGTTTGGATTGGAACTACAATTAGACTATAAGTTATTAAATTATAGAATGTATGTATACGGTTTTCCAATAAGAGGTTCCATTTTGAAGTCTCCTATTTGGGCAGTTGCCAATTTTGAAGCTGTCATCTTTTGACATTTGACAATTAAAAACTACGCCATTACTAAAAATGGTATGATACACGCTTCAACATCAATTGTTAAAATTCACTACAAAACTGGTGAAAATTTTGCAGTCACAGTTCGCAAAACTAAAGCACTTTTTGGACGTCGTGAAGCATCTTCTCGGCCGGCAATAGTGAAACTGGTGGAAAAATTTGAGCTGTTGGAACAAGTTAGTGGTGTGAAGAATCGAAACAGTGTGCGTTGCTCAGGAACAACAGAGAACCCAGGTTTGTCGATTCCTCGTCTATCTTTGGAATTAGACATTCCACAAACGACACTACACCGCATTTTGCATAAAGTCTTTTAAAGTTCATTGAACACAAAAACTCGGTCGATCACCATAAACGTTCTATCTTCGCTGATTGGGTCTTTCAAATGTATCAAAATGATCCGAATTTTCATCGAAAAATCATCTTGAGTTATGATGCCCATTTTCACCTCGGAGACTACGTTAATATGCAGAATTGTCGCATTTGGGCTTCAGGTGTTCCAAGAATGATTGTTGAAAAGCCTCTCCCTCCTCAACGTGTCACTGTTTGGTGCGGTTTTTGGGCTGGCGCTGTGATTGGACCTTACTTTTTCGAAAATGAGGCAGGTGCAGCTGTTACGGTGAATGGATTGCGCTACCGAGGTAAGATTAACGATTTTTTAGGGCCGGAATTGGAAGATGCTGATGTGGACGACGTTTATTTTTAGCAAGACGGCGCTACGTGTCACGCAAGCAACGAAACAATCGCAATTTTGCAAGAAAAGTTTCCTGACCGTGTTATTTCTCGAAGAGGTGATCACAATTGGCCACCGAGATCTTGTGATTTGACACCTTTAGACTTTTTTCTTTGAAGTCACGTGGAAAATAACGTCTATACCAATGCTCCACAATCGATTCAAGACCTTAAAGATGGAATTCGTGAAGTTATCGAGGACATACAGCCGCAAGATCCGCAGGATTTATGGTGCTGCAAGCGTGGCGGCCATTTAGCTGATATCGTTTTCAAATGTTAATGGATTACCTTCCTCTTTACAATGAAATAAACATTCATTGATTTCTCTTAAAAAATACTCGTTTTCTTTAATACCAAAATGAAACCTCTTATTGGATAACCCTTTACATTGTTAGAAATTTATTTGAAAACTATTGATTTTTGATTTCATGGTTTTTTGAAGGCTTAGATTCACAAGGCGCTATAAAATGTATTGCTAAATAGTTCAAGCAAATCAATCATCAATCAAATTTATAATGTTAAGTTCGAACAGTATTGAATTAGAATGGTCAAATTGTAACAAATCAGAAAGAGTTTTAATTCAAATTTATGTATCTTCAGTTTCAAATTTGATCAACTTCATTCATTCAAAATTAATTAATTTCGATTCATTATACAAGTGGTTTTAATTTTTCTTTAGCGAATTGCATATGTTTGAAATTTTGTTGAAATTATCAAACAAAAAATGTATGTTTAATTCGTCATATTTTTACACTCGCTATATAAATTTGGTTGCTGGGTGTTATTGCTTTATTAAGGTACCGTACCCATCAATTATTTTTGACTAAGTATAGAGCCTTTTAAATTATACTTAAATTAAGTCAAATAAAAAAATCAATAGGTATAGATAGTTTATAAGTACGCTTGCATTTAAATATTGTTCAAAATTATTTTAAACTTAAAGTAATGATTACACCTGGCTATTGATAAAAATGAAGACCCAAATGTTGTATTCGTATAAGTTCAATGTACATTAAATAGTTGCACTATAAAAAATCTAATATCAAAATTGGTCTATATACTTCCTAAACAATATGTATGTGTAATTCTTTTATGAGTCAACCTTATATAAAACACCGGAAGTATAAAAATTATGATATGTAGTTGCAGATGCAGCCAAATAATCGCACATTCATACATATATTATATACTATATTTACTATATTATTACTCATAGAATATGTACATACGTTACCTTTTATTTGATTATTTGAGCCCTTGTTTATTTACATATACATAAATATATCTATAATAAAGTGTAAGAGTATTAGTGTGTTACTCGTATCACGTGAGAGCCGAATATTGGGAATTTATACGTTAACCATAAAAAATGTAACCTTATATACATACATTTGATCGTGAGATATATTTATACATTAGAATTACAAAAATTTATTAACAAATAAATAACTAATTAATTTGATAAATAAAATCACATGATTTTATTAAAATACTCAAGTTTTTATTTCTTTATTATTATTTTGTAACGCATGAAATAAATACTAAACAGTATTAGAAACGTAGTGCAGTATGTACATAATATATGTAATTTAGATTTCTTATTGTATTTTAAATTTTTGCTTACGCTTATAGTTTTATTTTTATATGAGTATATTTGAAAAACTTAAAAAAGATATAATAATAAAAATAACGAGACACTAACTGGAACTGGACTTGTTTTCTTAAATAAATAAATACAACGCATATATTTATAGTATACCAAAATACTGTAACGATTGTTACAAAATCATTATTATTACTCGTATTTTGGGTATGACTTTTATACTTAATGACTTAAACATTTGCTAGCAGGATAATTTTATAATAACGCTGCACCACAATAACATCTTTAGCAAGCGCAATATTTTTGGTGAGGTTAGAGGTCGATAACATAAAACACAGTCAATTGGCATACTGTATACCTATATGTGTGTCTATAAATATTTTATAATATACATTCATATATAGTGTAGAGACAGAATTAGGTTTCGAAATATGTACAAAAAACAAAAATAATATTTTGTAAAATTTTCTAATAATATTTTTATTTTATTTCAAATTTAGTAGTCAAATATTGTAAAATGAATTTATTTAATTTAATTTAAAATGTTATGGTATGATGTAATCTAGATAAATATATTGATAGAAAATAAGTTTTTGTGATGATGATGATAACATGTGATACTCAAAGTTGCTTATTGAAACGCATGAATTATCATATCACGTTCAAGAGCTTATTTTTTTAGTTAATCAAAGTATTATAAAATAATTGACGTGAAGTGGATAATCTTAAATTGAAAACCTATTATAGTTTATTAAGTAAATGTACATTTGATGTTGCTTAATTTTAGTGCCCTAACAATTAACGTGAATAAATTTCGCAATTATTTGAAAATTAAAGGTAATAAAATAATACAACGAAACGAAACGATTAAAAATTTGTACATAAGAATATAAAATCACCTTTGTCGGTATGGGATACTAGATTGACATATTAAATAGGCATAGAAAATTTAACTGACATTAAAGTTATGAACCAATATAAATTAAGGTGCTTGCTTGATTACAACTCAAATTTTAACAATTCTCTCTGCTGTTCCAATGTCCCAGGCAAGAATGTTTATCGACAGTCTATAAAGAATTATACAGATTCTTTAGATTTGGTTTATTACCTTCATTTATATGTTATCAAAATAATACTCAAGTGTGAAAAGGTTAATGACTGATATTAATTAATTGCAAACCCATAATACAAATGTAACAAAAATCATGTGTGCATCCGCCATATTTTTATGCGCAATCCTTAAAATTTCCTTTAAAATAAATATTTAGAAATATTCCATTTTTGATTACTAAATTTGGTGAAAATAGAGTTTAATATTAAATTCCAATCTTTAGCTGAATGTGACACATTGTGCTTAAACATGTCGTAATTTTATTCTAAAAATATGTATTATTATATTGACTGTACGAGTACTTGATCCGCAACTCACGAGACAGATCCGTGTTTTATCTTGTTGTTCCGTTGCACCGTTGTGATTTGTTATAAAATTTGCAGTTCAAATAAACGATTTTGCTAGGCGTTTTTATTTTTTTGAAGCAAACTAAAGCTTGTTCAAATTACTTATAGTTATTCAAAATATTACAAACCAAATTGAATTTTTTATATTTTTACCAAGTAAATTCTCCTAATACGGATATTATTTGAAACATGAGTTTATAAAATTTTAAAATGCTACAATGGTAACACTGATCTTAATATTAATATCATTATGTAAAATTTAGTAGCAATAACATAATGAAATGAAGATGTTTTAAATATAATATTAGACGATTAGTACGACTTTTAATTTGATTTGAAAAAAATTTGAATTATAAAATTATCTCATCTTGAAATATAAAAATTTCAATTTGGTTTGTAATATTCTGAACTAGTTCTATACAGTTAGGTATAAGTAATTTGGACAAACTTGAACTGGCTTTGTAAAAAATGAATTTGTTTTGCAGAAAAAAAAACATCAGTTGCAATTAATTGAAAATGCTTGCAACATCGATAATTTGAACAGGAGGTTCCAAATTTTAAATATTCGTGAAATTGAACTTTAATTTTATTAAAATTATTATATATAGCTGGTTTATATTTCTTATTTAATTAGTATTATTGCAAGAAAACTTCAAATTAAGATATAATGTTCAGTGATTGGTCCAATCCAATCAGCTTTGGGAGGAAAATACCACTGTATTTTTCCGATCGAGAGATCAATCAAATCACTTAAAATACGACATAAGCTTCCCTTAGATGATCTATATGCTCGAGTTGAAACAATACTAACTTTTTATACCATGGTATTTTCTCACGATGATAGGAACGCTTACGCTATATAAGGTAAGCTTTCAAATAAGGAATATTTTTTCGCTTCAGTAAACTTCCAAATTCAAGAGAAACAACTTTTCCAGGTGTTTTTGATTGTCATTCAAACTTGTAAATATTAAATTCAGTTCAAAATTCTGCGATTGATTAGACCAAAATTAAAGTTATACAAACTTCGTTCAAATTCAGTTCAAGTGACATATTTGATCTAGCTTTAATAATAATTTGAATTTGACCTTTTCAATTGTATCTCTTTTTTTTTTTAAAAGTTACTCATATACGTTATTTTGTGATTTGAATAAAATATTATGTATTTGAATATACTTAACGCGTTATACATAAAATAAATTTTAAATCAAATTTTGTTGCGATTCTATATGAAATTTCATTAGTTTACTATAAACCACAAGTTTAGGAGAATATTACAGAATATTTTTTTTGTTACTTATAAAATGTTAGGTATTCAGTATTCACTCAGGATCAAAGGATGAACAACTTTGAAAATAAATTTTGAGATAAATTTCATTCACAAATCTTAAAAGTAATTGTATTTGTTAAAATTAATCGGTTAAATATTTTGTGCGAATAAAATGCTCAACATATTTTTATGTTATTTAAACATAAAGTTACTGTTTATTTGTGGTATTTACAAATGAATAGTAATATAACCTCCAATAAAAGATTGACTTGGAAATATACTTATATGTAAATGTAATCATTCCTTTATTGTACACCATTATGCATACATACATACTCGTAATGTATAAATGTAAATTTTAATCAAATTGTTCTTGTGTCCAGAATATTATTATTATGTGTCATAATATAATCACGAGTTTAAATTGAATTTAAATGGCACTTAATTAATTTACACGCATCTATCTAATTCATGGCAGTGTATTGCCTCCGCACTTGTCCCTCATGACGTGCGTTATCATTGTTCTGACGCTAAATAAATTAATATTTACTTCCGATTCAATTCACACAAGTAGCGCATACCGAATTAAATTATTGAAATGACATCATATTTAATAATAGAAAGTATTATATACATACATATATACGTATATATTAAAATGTTATTTGATATAATACATAAATAAGCGTGCCTATAGCCTGCACATATATTTATATTATGATATGACTAAGTTAATAATCGACGAAAGATTCTCAAATTTATTTTAAAATTTAATTATTTTGTTTAACATATCTTCACACACTTATGATCTTAATGACGTGAACGTAAAACTTACACGTAAAGAAATTTAACGAAATTTTAATATAATTACTCTTACTAATTGATTAGTTAGAGATTTGCGAATAAAATGTAGATAATCCAGAAAGTGCCAGTTACTATCGTTTGAGTGCGAGAAATGTTTAAACAAAATTGGTGCAATAAAAAACAAGATGAGACCGTATTATGCTACCCGGTCAATTTTACGACCATGTAAATTTTAATTTTAATTAAATTGTTTTCTGAGTTTTGCTTATTTTTGCGATTGTACAGGCGAAAATTCGATAAAGTTATGAATATTTTTTTGAGTCCGCAAATCAAAAAAAAATGTCGGTCAAGCATGAATTTCATACTCCAATCAATGTTTAATTTTTATTTCAATTCTCTTCCTAAAATAATATGTAAAAAAAGAAGATAACTGTATGTTTATAAATGAAAAAAATTTATAGAAGAGAAAAGACAACTATGTTACAATAAAAAATTTTAATTTGATTGCAATCTTTATAAAAAACTTCGAACTAATAGCTACTTCTTTCTTTTATGTTCCTGTTCTTTGGAATAGAGAAAAGATTGAATGTATCTCGCACCAAAACTATTTTTCAAATTTTGACTATCTTTTTATCAGTATTTTGAATATTTTAGTACCCTTACACTTACTACTACACATTAAGAAATTATGGCAGATTCCGTGAAATAAAATAAATCATTTTCATCCTCTTCTAATCTTTAGTTATAGTTTATTAAAATTGTTAACAAAATCTTCGCTGGCGAAACTCTTTGCGGGTTGTGTGGAAGAGCGAGTAGACAAGTTCTGATCATAGTCATGTTACCTTTTGGTTTGGGATTTGTCGCAAATCTGCTACATTCCCAAGTATAACCTAGCTAGATAAACATTGGTAAAATACTGGTTAAAAAACCAAATTATATATTATTAAATAACATAATTTATTTGGATTTTATGTATTAAACAATTAATTTTTGACAACTATAAACAAAACCTACATAGTAAAACTATTTAAAACAGTATTTGTTCAACAATATTTTCTATAAAAATTTCCCCTCTTAAGGCTGATTGACATTCAATCTTTTTCTCTATTCCATAAAATGGACGTAGGAGAAACAAGTACATTTATATGATTTGCGTGAAAAAATGAAGTAGGCATAGTCAAATAAACAATGTCTTTTTTTCAATATTTTGTTATTTTTTGTTAAAGTTCGCGGCCAAATTGTGAATTTCTTTTTATAACATCGTTGTATTTTCCACACCTATTAATTTTTTCCATTTAGAAGCGTATAGCTATCTTCTTTTATTTACATATTTGATTTAGGAATAGAACTGGAAAAAAGATTAAAGATTGAATGTAAACCAGGATTATGGCTGGTTTACATTAAATCTTTAATCTTTTTTCCAATTCTATTCCTAAATCAAATATGTAAATAAAAGAAGATAGCTATATGCTTTTAAAAAGAAACATTAATAAGTGTGGAAAAGACAACGATGTTGACGAAAAAGACGAACCCGGTCATCTTTTTTTTTTTGAAAAAGACAATGTTTATTTGACTATGCCTACTTTATTTTTTCATACAAATCATATGAATGTGTCCTATTCAGATCTTAAAAAGAAAATTTTTTTAATTGTTCTGCGCAGCTTTCAGTAATGTAGAAAAAAAAATTATAAATATTTTGTTGGGTCGCATTTATCTTAGGTAGTAAACCTAAATAAAATAATAAATAACCAATAAAAAGAATTATATTTCAGTTTTAATACACAAAACATTCAAAATGATTATACATATATTTATGTTATTACAATCATATGTCAAGTGAAACATAGGTCAAAAAAAAATTGCACGCATTTTGGAAACAATGTTAACATTTAATTTTGGTACGGACTAAGGAAAATAAATGACCAAATTACATTCATATCGAACAAAAGCACAACAACATAAAACGGAAAATCAGTTTTCAATTTAATTCTTCTGAAAAATTGACTAAATTTTTATAAATTCTTGAACTCGAGAAAAATTTCGACAAAAATGTAACATACGAGTAGATAAATTTTATGGCGAATTCGACTATTATTTTCGATATTCGATAGACGTTTGTGTCTAGTTTTTCAAGCATTCAAACATATTTTCACAAAATTGTATAATTGTATTCTATTACACTTTTTCCAATGCAATCTCAGTTTGTCATAATAAATTTGCACATATCTCATTTTCCTCGTTTAATAAGCAATCGAAAAAAATTTTGTAGTTTACGGAATGAATGTATACATTCTATATATAGAAATATAATTGGGCCGACCGTCACAATTCACAATAGAGAAATATCAGAATTAAATATGAACTACCGTAACATTTTGTTCTTAAAGAAAAAGTGGTGATCCCATCTAAGCCCAGGCTAAACAAAACGAACGAGTATAAACAATTTATAGGCAAATTTAGTTAACCAAATTATGTACACTCATGTCAATTATAGAATTAACAAAATTATGCTTTGTTCAATTTAAATTACGTATACGTTCGATTATTCTCTAATCCGAATAAAATTTACTCATCACATCATAAATAACTGATAAATGTATCACAGCGATGATTATTGCCACCAAGGCACCAATTGATCAAAACAAAACCCTCATTAAAATGCATATATAGTGCGCAAACGAAGGGCCAGTTAAAAGTTATACAGAAGAATCGATGATTCGATTCATGTTATCAGAAAATTAATATATGTATTATGTATAGATGTACGCATATACAAAGTTTTCGTTGAATTCTGTTTAACCAAAAATCATCGAAATTTCTAGGAAACATATATAAACCTAAACTTGAATTTTGAATCATGATTTATGCAGCTACATATTCTGTTATTATATTCACAAACTTATGATATAATGCATGCATCTATTTAATACCGCAACTTTGTACAAATTCAATTAATTCAATTTTAGTCAATATCCATATAAATCATTGCCATAGTAGTTATTATCCGCTTTAGTTTCGTTGTTTGTTTTAATTAAATAGTTGAATTAAAATTCCATGCTCGATTAAATTCTTAAATAAAACAAAACGGCAACCGTAATTATTTTGTAGAATAATTAGTAAAAAAAATGATTTAAATTAAACGATATATAGAATAATTTTACAGTTAATTTAACGATAAAATGATTTACTAATTACTCATATATACTTATGTACGTACATAGTAATTATAATTTATTCGATAATTATTATTGTGATTATTATCAATCGCAAATATTACGTGATGCGATTATCACCTACATAATGTAAAATTTGTTGGTGCAGGTCAGCACTGATAAATAATAAACATTTCGTGAAATAGTCAAGATAAAACATTGGTTAATGCTCGAAACTACAATATACAGAGGAACAAATTTAGTTAATTAAAACTTTCTGTTTCTTTCTGTTGTTTTAAGTTAACAGCAGCAACTTTCTGTATTCATTTGCATAGTTGGGGGTATTATTATTATAAAAGTTTTTTAAAGCCAATACTGGCCCCATACTGTGTTAACAGTCAGGCTTGGTCTTCATACGGTTTTAGACAATCTGAAGATGCCAGGTCGATCTCTACACCGTGGAGTCATATTCGCCTACAATGATCTGTGCGCCTACGATATAGTGGCTCTGCTGTCAGGTATTGCTCCATAATTCGTTCCGGAACCGCACGCAGAACGTGACCGAGCAAGTGTACTCGCTGCGATATTACTTATTGGGGATCTTCATCATATCTCTGATCTAGATATTGAACAGTGCTCGGTATATATATACGTTTTCGTTCGTAAATGACACGCATGATTTTTCTCTCAAATGTAAAAATCCACACACATCAGAACGGGCCTGATCACTGCTCTATAAAGGTTCAGCTTACGATTTGTGCTGATCGATTCAGATTCTCATTGGTTACCAAGAGATAATGCTTTTGAAATTGAAACATAATTTGAAATTTAAGAAAACCGAGATAGTTTCCTTATGGTTATACCATAAATAAGTTTATGACTATAGGCAGTGGTTCCACATTATTACGTGTTGCTAATCTTGATGCTGCTGTTGTAAATCATTTATCAAATTTTAAAAAGTTTCCTAAAGTCGAATTTTTTGCCTGCTGAAAAATATTCTGCAGGACAGGGTGAAGTTAGAATTACCTCGGGTGTTCCTCAAGGATCACATATTGGACCCTGCATATTTCTTCATAAAAATTCTGACGTGCTTATTTTTGTAGGCGATATTCAAATGTTCCATACCATCAAAGAAAGATGATACTGACCGATGGCAAGAAGATATTAATGGTCTTAGTGAGTGGTGTGACCGCAACTCATTGCATTTAAATAGCAAAAAATGCAAGATTATGTCGTAGCACAGGAAGAAAAATCCTATAATCAATAAATACAAAATTAAGGGCGCCGAGTTGTGTTTGTGAAACTATAGATCTGGGTGTCACATTTATCCAAAACATGACGTTTAACAGGCGTATAGAAAACATCGTAGCCAAAGCGAATTCAATGTTTGGGTTTATCAAACGATGGACCAGTGAATTCTATGACAAATCAACATTATTGACGCTGGATTTCGCCTACGTAAGATTCCAAGTAGAGTATTGGGCAACTGTCATAACAAAAGAATTGAAAGTGTCCCAAAAAAATTCCTCTTATATCTATTAAAGAAAACCAATTGGGATTACGACTATGATATACCTTATCATGAAAATATGGCACGCTGACCTTATAAGACAAGGTACCAAGACTACAAAATCTGCACCCTTGATAATAGAAGAGTTCTTTTGGACGATGCCTTTATAGTGAACGTTCTTCTCGCCCATATTGATTCACCGTACATCACCGAAAATATCTCAATTCATGTTCCGGGTAGGAGGCTTCGTTTTTATCGATTTCTGGATCTTGAACACCATTCCACAAATTACTGGGAGAACAATCCTGTTAATAGATTGGCCAAATCATTCAATATTGCACAACATCAATTTGATTTCTTTAAAATTAAAATTTATTTTTTTTTTGATTTTTTTAATTCAAAATATGAAGCCGCTCTCATGCAAATGAGTCTAAGATTTATTTGAGCTGAACTCGAGACGAAGTCAACATAATAAAGTTAAATTATTTCCATCTCACTATGAAATAGTTCAATAATTTAGTTTTGTTATGTTGTCTTCGTCATGAGTTCATCTCAGATTATTTGAGAAGAACAAATCATTTGAAGAGCTAGATAATGATTCTTTATGAAATTTTCTTTTAATTTAACAAACAACTACTTTGTTTTGTTTTTATTGTAAATTCTATTCTTTGAAATCTTATACATATATGTAATTATTAAGTCGGTTTCTTTAAATTAAAATAAAATAAATTACTACGTTTTCTATTAGCCTACATTAAAAAGGCATAACATTTTGTATATACGGATGCTTTCTACTGGGCCGATACAGTTTGTAAGTTCAGATGATTGTAGCCCAAATATAAATTGGGAAAAGTACATTTCTTATGATAGCTGAATAATAACTCTAATAATACAGCTGCATCTCCTTATAAACATATACTAAATAAATGTAAATGACAAGGCATATAACTTCAATATGTTTTTGCTAAGTACCTACGTGCTAAGATACTGAAATCTTTAATAAACTTAACTTTTAGTTTAAATATACATTAACGATTTCAGAGAACAGAATGAATTGGTTCCGAAGATAGTAAAAATAAATTATTACTTGTCAGAAGCGATGTAGTTGTAGTACTTGATAACTTAATGGATTATCCACTCTAGAATGAAAGGCAAGTGATAACCTTCATCATCTATACCACCTGGAGCAAAATAAGCCAAACTCTCTGACTGTATGATAGAAACAATTATTTCGAAAAAACATCAATTATCCACCGAAGAATCATAATGGCTAAGTTTTTTAAGTGACTTATCGCTGATACTCGTATTGTATAACAATTATAAATGAAAACGATGAAATATTTTAAAGAATTTTGTAAATTTTTATGAAATAAAATAATTATGTATAGAATTCAGTTTTTTTACTCATCTAAAAGTGTTCAACGTTGTTATTCTCGTCGAAACGTTTTCCTACATTTAGATTCGTTGTTAAGAATTTTTGGGTCCACCAAATAACACATAAATTAACTTATTCTAAACAAGCTTTGATTTTTAAACAAATGTTTTTTCCTAACTCTTTAATTCTTCATATAAATATATTTTAAATTAGTTTTAAAAATACCGTAATACTAATAGTTATAAAAGGAGTCCCATCTTTCGAATTCACTTTGATACCTAAAAGTGCGTTTTTTTATTCAAAAATTCTCAAGGTGGTGTACTGTACTGGATAAGGATTTTCTTTTTTATCGATAAATATAATACATTTAAAGTTAATCTACATATTTTAATTCGCTTTTATTCAAAAAAAAAATAAAATTTAACTTTACTTTGCGATGTACTCGAGAAAGCAATGTTTTATGCATGTCCTCGATAAAATCATAGTACACGAACTCGAAGAGGGGAAATTTTGAAGAAAATATTGTTGAGTAAAATATTCAGTTTTCTCATTGTTTTTAACTTTACTATGTACTATTTGTCTAAAATTGTCATGAAATGAATGGTTCAATACATAAAATCCAAGTAAATTATATTATTTCATTATAATTCCAAGTATTTTCCCAATGTTTATCTAGAATTTGAAATTCTGTTAATTAAAATACGCAGTTATTGATGTAATCATTGCTCAGATACCGATATGTGAATAGTGAAATGGTTGGTTGTGGGAAACTATCAATAGAAATAATTGATAAATAAATTGACAATATACAAATTTCAAAAATATCGAGAGTATCGATATTTTTTTAGTCATGCTCCTGGTAATCACAGGTTATCGTTGCGTAGCTTCGAGTCCTGAATGATCAATTTACTTGAAAACGTTCACCTTTACTAATATATAATACATTTTAGTAGTTAAAACCTATATGGACCAAAATCTGAGTTATACATATATAGTGACGTCACTGCTTATCACAAGGGAATGGAAAAATTTTTATATTTAAATATGTATGTGTATTTGTAAATATGTATTTGTATATAGTAATTTATTACAATTATTTTTTATTTATTAAATATTTAGTTATAGTAGATAACACATTATTTTAGAGTAATATTTCTAATTAATTGTAAGGTAAAAAAATACTTTCAATCTTGAACAACTACTATATAAAGAGGGAATAACAGCGAATCTTTGGAAGGTGGTCGGGTATCAAAAATCTAAACTCTAATTTTTTCAGTTCGACGTCGGTTTCGGAGCAGCGTAAAAAACTAACTAATACACGATATTTTGGCAAAGTGTAATATTTGACATATGTATGTGAATAATTATGTATTAAACGAAACCAACTTCAGGATATTTTAAAAATTCTAAAAATGTGCTAAATTAATTTGTTCATTTACTCTTCTTTCTCGAATAAACAACGAATAATAAAACATATATTTGCTCTATGTTCCCCGTTTTCGTTGTTGGAATCTCTAATTCAAATTCTATTCTTTGAACGATAGTTTGTTTAATGTTTCTAAAGGTTTATTCGAAAACGTAATGAATAAATTTCTTGTAAATGAAGCCGAACTGAGAAACACGTAGAATGACTTTAGAGCTTAGTTTTTTAATACCCGACCAGCTCTTTAAGTTTTCCACCTTTCATATTTAGGCGACCCTGTATAAAAAATCTCTATACAATTTATGTCATTAAATTTTTACTTTTATTTACAACAACAAAATTTAAAATTAGAAAAAAGCAAACAACTAATATTTGTGAATAAACAATAAAATTGTTAAGTTAATTATAAGAAAGTTCAGATATGATTTGTTTTGGAAAATTCATTGAAGCAACAAGCGGTTTTTTAAATTTTTATCATCACTAACTAAACTAATGATAGATTAAATAAATTTCCACTGTTTATCGCCAACTTCAAAATATTATGACTCGACTTAACGAAACCTTTGATCACGTTTTCATCCAATTTTTTTGTACGTACGATATAGATTGTTCGGATTAAATTATGTAATTACTCAAAACGTATTTTTGTGATTAATTCATGTGATATATTAAAAAATAGATCTTAAAAAAATACCCACCATATAACTGAAATGATGCCATTGACAATCAAAACAAAATTTTGACATTTCGCGATTTTTCAAAAAAAGCTGTATTAATAAACAGCATATGTACAACTAGTTGTAGCCCTATCACTTCAATTAGTGGTCGTTAGATAATATTTGGAATTTTGTTAAATTTTAACTGCAAAACAATTAATTAGATAAAATCCATATAAATAATAGAATGGGGTTCATACTTATAAAAGATTTTTAACAAGAACATACATTTTTAATTAAAATATGACAAAAATATGTAATAAATTGTACCCAGAATTTTAACAAATTTGATAATATTTTAGCAATTTATTTAACTGAAGTTTAAATATTTAATATCATTCAACTATGGTGTTATATATAATATTATTATGTTCATTAATGAAACTTTCGTTAAACCCGATAACATTTTAATTTAATTTTATTATCATGAACATTACACTACATTCGTGATTGAATCCAAGCAAAATTTTTTTCGAGAAACAGCAAAGATGCACTTGCGGCACACCGTTTAAGAATCATTAAGATTACCCCGAATCATCTTGTAGTTTATCTGGAAGGAAACACGTTGATAAATAATTTTTATTCTACAAAAGGTTAAATTTTATACCATAAAACGGTAAGGTATTCCAGGGTATTTCAACTTCTTTGACCTTGTTCGTAATCGTAAAGTGTATTATTAATATTTCATTGTATACCCATATATACATATATACGTATATTATGTACTTAAAAATGTAAGATATTTAAACATTTGAAGAATGTTAAAGATTTAATGGTCAACCGCCAACAAATATATAAAATATGTTTATGCGTGTAGTATTTGTTGTAGATTTTAAGGAACAACAAACTAAAAATTTGTAAAGCTACTTTTAACCATATTATACATACTCGTAAATCGAATTTTTTTATAGATTTAAGAATAACAAATAAAATTTATTACCTTAAAAATAAAAATCCCTAGACAGATTAACAAAAAAAAAATTAATATATGTCATGATACTGATTTAATATTTTTTGTATTATTGTAATATGTACAATGAATGGAATTCATTTCTAATCGTATCATTATAACGTCATTAGTATAGCATATTATATTTAAATTGACTTATATGTTATTTTATGTACCTATGTGTGTATACTACTTTTGAATCAAACTGAGAATATTTAAAAAAATATTTCTTTTTTTTTATGATTTATGTTATGTCATTTTTGATTTTAATGTTCCAATCGTGTCCCTTAAAAAAATATTTCTTTAAATTATGTATTTTTAAGTTATTGCAGGTGTTGTGATATAATTTTGTGAAGTATTGTAGTTTCATATAGTTATATGTAATTAAGCACCGCTTCAAATTGTTTTAAATTCTAATTCCAAAAGGTAGCATATAAAATTGTTATCCTTTTAAAAATTTAAACTGCTGCCATAAGCGGGCGGAGTCATTATAAAAGTGTTAGTTTTAAAATAATTTAAAAAAAACTAGTTAATTCCTAAGTTGTTTTTATTGTTGTACAGATTAAACAACTGTATCCTGTATTCTATTCGGTTAGTTCAAAGGCTGTAAGTGATCTAGGTCAACTGTGTTAGATTTTTGAAGCTTAAGGCTTAAAGAAAACTAGAGGGAAACAAATTGATGTTACTGTAAATCGATCTCACACGCATGTACAAATATTTGTAAAATTTGTAAAATAATTTTTATTTCATTTGTACGACTACGAAGATGTAATACAAATTATAACTAAATATTACCCGTGTCTAATACTAGATGTGTAAGAAATTGGATTTTATTATAAATTCAATTTAGAATATTAATTGCAATTCAATATAACTTAAAATTAGTTTAACTGTGAAAAATATTTTTCAAAACTATTTTAACCAAGCATTTGGCTTCGAATATAACTTTATTTATAATATTAATTTATTTAAAAAGATTTAGATGTAAATCGTACGGCATGTACGATGTAGATTTGATTTTAAATTTAATTTAACGTTGACGGTATTGATGAGTTTCTGATTAAAAATTAATTAATCAAATTAAATTAAATCTATGAGGTATTTGAAAAATCATAAATTACTAGTGATTTAACATCAAATTTATACAATTATTATTATTATTAAAATTGGTTGGAATCCACGAGGACTCCACACTCAATGCCACAAACATGCCTGGTGCAAACTCAGAATTCTATTCTAATTCGAAGTCACGCACTACAGCCTTAGCAAGTTTAGACCAAGGTATGGGAGCCTAATAATATTGAAAGCCGGACAACTATACACAATGTGAATGCAGTTATCATCTTACCCAAGGCAGTCCTCACATATAACACCATGCGATGGATAAGATCCTTAAATCGACCATGTAATGTAGGAATCGCAACAAAGATTCTTAGCTGGTTCTTTTTTAAAGATAAATTATACTTAGCAGACCTCAAATTGGGCTCACGAATGAAGTTCTTTGCCATACAACAGCAAGAAGTAGCAAGTCACTAATACAGCCGTATATCTTTCAAAATATAATTCTGTTTTAACTTCCTTGGCGCAGTTGAAAGATAAGAGAGCCACGGGTTTAGGTCCAATTATAACATTCGCTGGTAACAAATAAATCGTTAATTGCCCCAGCTTCCACAATGCGAGACTTAAGAATAGATTCAATCCATATGACAATGGTGTAATTAATAAATCCAATAAAGAATAAGTAAAGGATTCTGTAATGTCATTTACGCATTGTCAATTCCAATTTTCTACCCTTTTGATGATTATAGCTACAAGCAGTCAAATTTAACCGCATAGTGAATTGGTGTCGGATAATTTAATGTCGTAACTTTGTGTATGTTCCAATGGAAGTAAGTACTTGCGGTGTCGATTGGAAAGCAACTAGTACTACATTTCATTTTTTAGTTTATTCTATACTAAATGTATTTCGCGATTACATATTTGCTTTAACTTTTAATTGAAAACAAACTTTAGTTCTCGTAAAAAGTTGGTTAATCATCATCCCAATAATTGATTTCATCAACTCTGCTTTGGTACTAATAAAGTTTCTTCACGTATCATTTAAAATATTCACGTACATACTAAACAATTTCAGATGAATTTAAAACCGCCGCCTAAAAAATATTATTCTCAAACCATATATTAGTTGTATTCATTTCAAATTGAATTATATGTATTGAGTATAAAAAGTTTTAAAAGTTGAATTTACAATTTAATCGTTTCAAAAAAAAACTTTATGTTATGTTAAATTTTTGTATCAACCACAAAACACAATTTTTCAATAGTATTTATGTATTTAAATCTGACTAGCTAATTCATGACAAAACTGACAATATGATGATTAATAATGTATTATTATTAATAATTTTGGGGTTAAAATTAATATAACCCTATATTGTTGAAGAACTATTTTTTCTTAAGCTCGGTAATTAAACTTTATACGTACATTTTAGGGTTAATTTTAATTTATTTATTTTTTCCATATTTATATTATAATTCATAAATGTAGCAATTGTCTTGAATATTAAATTGCTACAAGGAACACCTACGAAAGTAAAAAACAACTTGACTAGACATTTTTGAATACATACATATATGTATATGTATGTACGTACACACACAATAATATAATTTTATTATTCTCATTGGGGATTTTATTTTTGAGATTTCAGGTGTGACAAAATTTGAATTTCTTAACAATATTTTAATTTTAAAAGAAAACGCAATAAATAACAATAAGTAATTTAAAAATAAACTTCTGAAATGAAATTGAATGTAGTACATATGTATATGTATGGACATATATAAAAGTTCGTTGCATCCAGATTCCAGACAACTGAAAAAAATTTTAAGTACTCGAATAAAACACAACCATGTGACATTAATGGTGTCACGACAAATAGGGGCCAAGCAACTCACTACCCTAAACTGAATGAGTATTAATTATGTAGTTTGTAAATATGTATATATGTATATCTAATTTATTCCGGTAACAATAAAACTTCTAAAACCGCAAAATAATAAAATGTTATTATATTGTTGTTATACCATATAAATAAAATAAATAAAGTTTTTACAAATCGTAGTCATTAAAAGTATATGTAATAATAAGAAGACCATAAAATTATTCAAATGTGATTATTGTTTAAGTGAAATTTTTATTGTTTAATTTTAAAAATCAATTGATTGTAAAATTTTTGTAGAAATTAATTTTATTATTTTTATTGAATGGATTTAACTTTAAATGAACGGCTATCCAAATTTTAATAAAGTTGTGGTAGATTAGTGATAAGTATAATCGCGCACATAATTCAATGTAATACTATTGTTGTCATTTTTACCTGTTGCTTAGTTATACATTATAATTCATTTCGAATGGTTCGTATTTATGATACACTATTGATTGTAATTTGATGTAATAAGCATTGTGCACAGTAGTTATCGCCTAGCTAATTTATTTGATTATGCTACAAGGCGCTATAAGCGCCATAAGAGCAAGCGCCATCATTTCTGTATATTACTTTAAATTTGATTATTTGGAATCTAACAAAATTTATTTTATAATAATCAAAAATATTATTAATATTTTTTTTCAAGTATTATGGTCATTTTCCTTCACAAAATAATATCAGCTTCCGCTATTTCCAATGAATCATATCCTTTTATAATTAAACATGCGTTTCAATATAATGACGATTTACATAAAATGGAAATATGCTTGCACTATTAAATAATATGTACTTGAACAAAAATGTTTCTCATTTAACCTATATCTTAAGAACGTAGTTTTGATTGACTCAGCCAAATTAATTTTTGGAAATATGATTCTATGATTAATATTTCGCATTATACTCAGTAAACTGTAGTAATGCCCCTCAATATGGCATGTTTTCACTAGATTTTGCAATTTTTTGTTGTATTTACAGATGTTATTTTGATAATTTTAACTGACAATTTTCTATTTCTTATCATTCCAGAAATCAACAAATCTTAAATATTGTTTATTATTCCGATCTAGTCGCCATGGCATCGAAAGACTGGAAATATGTGATTCAAAAGATGAAACAAAAAATTCTAAAATTATCACGCTAGAAAATTGTGTTAAAATAACTCAAGATCCAAACGAAAATTTAATTAATATTGTTACAAAGACTGATACACTAACTCTTAACACACAAAACGAAGAGGATCTAACAAATTGGGTCACAGTGCTCAAATCAGTGGCGTTTAAAGAAACAAATAGCACAATATCTCGGACATCGGCAATCGAGGAGGATAATGATTTATATTGTTCATCGTATAATGACGGTGTATTTACTGTGAATTTAATACCAACTGAAACCGCAGTCCGAAGTAATTTAGAAACCGGAATTTATAATATAGAATTGACATCAACCGAAATTTTATTAAAAAAACCAAAAAACGATACGACCGTAGTAGCGAATTGGCCATATCGATATATACGAAAGTATGGCTATCGCGATGGAAAATTTACATTTGAGGCGGGACGAAAATGTGACACAGGCGAAGGATTATTTCGATTGGATCATCCAAATCCACAACAAATATTTCGATGTATGTCCACCAAAATGAAAACAATGAAAAAATTGATTAAAGGTGATAGTATGAATAGTTTAGACTGTGGTGATAATCAGTTAAACGCTGCGCTATCCATGGAAGCTGGATCGCGTAGCCCCTTACCTCCCTCCCCAAATAATAACCAAGAATTTGATGTTAACGCAATTGGTTCACCATTAAATCAGAGTAGTAATTTATTGCATACGGGATTTGTATCGACAGACTCCCTAAATTTAGTTACGACTCCAAACGGGGTGACACCGTCTTCCAAGAATTCAATACCGAATAAACCACCACGCAAAATTCTGATCGAAAATAGTAAAATAGAACCAAAATCTAGTGAGAAATATAGAAAATTTCAAAATTATGAACCCATTACACCATCACCTACGTCATCATCATCAGGATCTGTGTTAAAAGTTATTGCGGACAACGCTGTTAATTTAAAATCGAATAATAATAATTTAACATTAGTGTTACCGTCTGAAATCTCTAAGCGTATGCAGAATAATATAAATAATAATAATAATAATAATAATAGTAATAAACAAAAATCGCCTTATCGAGATTACGAATCAATTGAAAATATAACCGAAGCTTGGAAAACCTTAGGAATCGATGAAGTAAAACATACTGAACATGTGACAACACCCGATGACGAGCTAGTCGAATTTGTCTGGCAAAGATCAAAATCACATAAAGAACTTAGTAGATTACCAACACCACCTAATGATAAAACACGAGAACCGGCAAAATTAAGAAATTCACCACCACCACCACCAACACACCATCCACCGCCACCTCCTCCACCAAATTCAGCCAAAATCATTATCGATGATAATGAGGATCGTGATGAAAACTACGACCATTTAGAATTCTTTGCCACCTCAACAAAAATTAGTTCAAGTTATAAAACAATTATAACCGTAGTACCGCCTACGTATCGAAAACAAACATCTCAGCCTGTAACGCATAATGATTATGAATTAATTGGGGGGCCAGATACACAACCATGCCGGTTGGCGGACGATAGTTATTTAGGATATGGTGTAATACGCAAATCATCTTTACCTGCCGGTAAAATAATTACCAACACAAAAATTTTACATGAAGATGGTTTACTGGATCATCGACAATGTAATGGACTAGATTATGCAATTGTTAGTAAACCGAAACGTGTGTAACAAGGCGTTTTTTATTTAAAATTAGTTTTGTTTGTCTTATTTTTATTTTTTTTTAATGTAAAATGACCAAAGAAGCTCATATGATCTGATTGTTATTATTTTAGTTAAAATGGAGACAGAAATCAATAATATGAACTACAAAATATTGATATAATTTATTCAGTCTAATTTTGGGGCTGTTTGAGCTTTTGCGGTAACTAACGCTTTTTTAAAATTTGTTGAATACATCAAATTAGAAGCAAGAAGACCTGGAATTTGGCCAACATATATATTATGTGTTTGATTACTTAATTAAAAGTAGCTGTTATAATTAATTAATTGTTATTAAATAAAAATCGTTTTAAGGCGCGAGTAACATATATGATATATTTTTGAATTACCTACAACAACAAATTTTAAGCTGCGTAACCGATTGTACTGAACGCCTAAATTTTGACCAGAAAATTTATATTGTATATTTGTATATCGTAGGTTTATAGTTAAGTATGTAAATGAAGTAATTATTTTGGCTAATATATTATAGAACATCATTAAGATAACCCGACCCACATTGCTTTTCAAAGTTTCTACATTCATAATTAACATTTTGAAGCAATTTTAATTTAGAACAAATTACTAAATTAAATTTTTGCTAAGCTTTTATTTGTAGTGCACCCAAAATTTCATTTTTTAAATTTTATTAACAATTGTTAGTGTAGTTTTAATTATGTTACCATAATAAACCTATCATCTGACATATAAATTGTCACGCGATATTTTATCTTTTAGACTGTTTCACAGCATAAATAAACAAACCGGTCGAGTTAAGTCACACTAAGTCACATAATGTGCCAAACTATGCAACTTCATCGAATCATTGTCAAATTACCAGATTTAACAAATCCAGAGTATTATTTATATATGCCATGTTTTGTTTTTAAAAATTTTAATAGAATAATATAAAATTAATAAAAATATGTGCCTTATCAATTGATGTTATCAATTAAAATTGTTTTTATAAAATACATTTCTTATTTTCAACATATGTACACCATTCTCTATCACCTTTTCAAATATTTAATTAAACATTTTTCTTTCAAATAACACTGTAATTTTTATTATTAAATAATTAAAATACATTTACATTTTGTACTTACTATTCAATTTCTGTAATTATAAAATTGTATCTAATAATTTTGTTATTTTTGTTTAAATCACATCACAATTATTTTAAATATTTCGGAAGAGAAAAATTCAAAAAATTAAATAAATGAAACCGAACCTGTTATTTAAAAATATTAATAAGATACTAATATGTTTTATTTAAATATACGAAATAATGAATATCCGTTTGGAATTTAATGGTACCTGAATTAGGTGAGTAGACAGTATATTTCAATATTAGAAAGAATAAATTACGATTGCATTTCACTCTAAAAGATCTTGAAGGAACATAGCATATTATGTCGAGAAATGCTGCTTTTCCTGATTAATTACGCGGTTTTAACAAGATTTTCTTCATTTTTACTCTATTCTAGCAAGACAAATTGCATAAATAGCATTGAATTTTATTTTAGAAATCTTTGACAAACTAATTTTATAAATACTCCTAAAGTTAAATAAATGATATAATTGTCGCAAAAACACTCTTTATGCATATTGAAAATTACAAGGTACATCTAATTTTAAATATTTCTCAAAATTAAAAAGCAGCATAAAACTTTTCAATTATACAATGATAAAACTGATGGGATCCTTATAAGTCTATAAGTATCCATGCCTATGCTGTGGCGTACCGGAATGTTCAGAATATTCGAAATTATTACATAACAGAAAATCCTAATGCTAAAAGAAGTCATACGTGCCTCCATTTACGTTTACTCAAAAACCTGTCGCATGACAAGCCTAGTGGAAATATAACGATTTAACTGTTTAATAATAATTTAAAATTTATTTAACAATATTTATTAAATACAAATTAAAATATTAAGTAATTTCATAACTGACAATGATAGTCTGACGATTTTAATAATTAAAATATTATTCAATTTCACAATAAGAACGTGAATATGTATGTACTTAATTTAAGTTGTAACTAATAAATATTTTTTTAATAATTTTGTAATTTAAATTAGAATCAATTTTTAATTAATTCACATTTATATCCAGTATACCGGTGCTTAGCCAATTTCCAACATGTAATATATTAGAATCAGCATCACATCAATTATTGTACATCTATTACTCTTGATAAGATGGCATATCTCGAGCCGGTAAGTACATGAAACAAATTTAGGCCTTTCATCAAGACGGAGCATATTATAGCTATATTGTTTCTATATAGAGAATAAAATGAATGGTTTGTGTTAGTGTCCAGTTCCATTGACTGAATTTTATTCATAAACTTGTCGGCTCGAAACTACTTATTGCGTCTGTTACAAAGTTTCGTAAATATAAATTTTAAATTATTAATTAGTCTATTTTCTAATTATAATATGTAGTTCAAAAAATAGTGATGCAAACTTACACAAGATGAATAAATGTTTTTAAACTGTATAAATAAACCCATGAAAACTATGAAATTAAGAAGAATGGACGTTGAAATCAAATAGATTCCTTTTCAAAGAACGATTGGTGATTATGGAGTGGTGGCTCTATTGTATTGTAGCGGGTATAGTAGCTGGCTAACGATATTTTGCAAAAATTTACTTCACAAAAAAACCTGAATTCAAAATGCTAGGATAAAATAAAATTCTCTTGCCATTGTTCTTGAGAATGGCATTTTTATGAAGTGTCCTACTATTAGTAAAAAAGATAAATATTCTTTTGTGTTAAACTTTTTGCCAATGGAAGAAATATCTAATTTTGATAAACGCCTTTAGACCTAATGATTGTTTGTTAAATAATTTTGTATATTATTATTTTTGGCACGTTCAATTATCTGGCGTCATACCATACCTATGTAGGTAGGACTAGTCAACGATAGGAACAATGTCAAAACACTAGGATAGAGAATGAAGACTTCCGTAGACAACTGCACCACTGAAATTTTCCATAATTTAAAGAATTGTTGAGAAAGTGAAATAAGTTATGTTTAAAACTTGAAGGATCAGCTCATATTGAACTTACATAGATGCGTGTTTTGAAACAACGATATAATTCTAAATGGTAGGAGGCAAAAAGTACATATCCCCAAGTATGTATAAAAACAGATTAATTACAAATAAATTTAAGGTTTGAATGAAATATAATTGATGAAGCATTTATAAGTTTAAATGGGCAGTATATATTAATTTCCCCATTGTAAGAATCGTAAATTTATCATCTTTACAACTAAGAGATAACAATTTTATAATTATTGATAAAGGTACGATGCCGACTTCGACGTTTCTAAAAACGGATAATCAGAACTCACTAATATCTATATCTTTACTTTGATCGGTTATATTAAGAGTTGTTATCTAAATAAGGACACTTCTCAGAGATTTGCAATGCATGTATATTTAATGTTGATTTCCGTTTTATCAATCAGTACAAATTAATATTTATTTTGCTTTTTCTCAAATTTATGTGGTTATCAACTTATGAGCGTCGTTCGAATTAAAACAACATAATTAGCTAGGGATATTCAAACTTCCATATTTATTCCTTCTTTTATCGGTTCCATTTCGTCAATTTTAATTTTTTTACCGCTATTAACTTCTTCTTTCGTAGGTTGTGTGACCATTTTACGTTTCTTAGGCGGCAACCAATTCCCATGACCTGCTGATCGTTCAGATTCCTCTATGCTATATGGTTCATCTTCTAGATTTTTTAATCTTCGTTTGTGAACCTAAACATTTAAAGGAACAATAATTTTATTGGTTTACGAACTCAAATAACACCCTACCTTAGTTTTGAAATGCGTATTTAAAGCTTCATCATTAATGAAATATTTAGCACAATGAACACAGTAAAATTGGGCGAAACCAGGCTTATCCAAATCTACCGATTGATTAATTAATTTTTCTGGCTCCTCTTGAAGATCCTTATCAATCTATGAAATAAAATAAAAAAAAACAAATTGCATTGTTGATCACAAACATTTTTAGGTTATGTATATTTAAGTATACTTGGTCCAAATCCTTCTTGCGACTTCGAGTCCTCCAACGTCGTCGCAAATGTGTATCTCCAGAATGCATTTTCTTTCGTTTTTGTGGCATACCCATTTTGAGTTTTGTTTTTAATTTATCAGGAGTAATTTGAAAAATGTGGCTGGTTCAACGTGCTGTTAACACAAAGTATCAAAATAAAAGAAATTGACATATTATGTCAAATGTCCAGTTTGACAGTAAATTTGAGCAAAGATATGTACTAAAAATTGAGCAAATAATGTTTTAATGAATAAAAAAATACTTTATTTTCCTAAAATTGCGATTTATTTTCTAATTTAAATATTTTTATTTTTAACTCCACTATCTAGTAATATTGATACACTCGAATCCTCTTTTGAAATGAACTCACAGTCGCTAAATCCAACTTTAATCACAGTTTCACCTTTTTCTGCTAATATATCCTCAATGTTTTTCTTTCCATTAAGATCTGAAAACCAATTAAGATTGTCTGCTATTAGGTGATTATTTGCACATCCATCACACCGTACGATTACAACTCCTTTGTTATACGCAACTTTTGAGATCTGTTTGAAATTCCGAGTATTGCACACTTTACAAGTAAATTCCAATTTCATTTTGCTTTCTATTTTACCAATTGGTACGGTATTTGCTGATACATAGCTGGTTGTGCATAAATTTCGGTTGTTTTCTGATAGTTCGGTCGTCTTCAATAAAACACAATTTTCAATCGATCTGTGTATTTGGTAAAAACTTCTTTGATAACTTAGATTCACGAGATTACGATGATAAGGTTTATATACATATTTGTAACAATTAAACACTATTTGTTTATAAAAATTCATTTTTAAACAGAAATTAAAAAATCACTTTCGCATCGCGTTCGAGATGATGAAATTTTGGTGTTTGAGCACAACAATCATGTGTCAAATATAATGAGTCCGTTTTATCTATTTATAATTTTAGTACATACACCAACAACATTAGTCGTACTCAATTTGCCTGGTTTCGCCGTCTCGTCTGCCAGTGATCCGAATTGACAGAAATTAATTTTAATATTGTATAAACAATGAAGAAAAATTTAATCGTGTATTTTTAAAATAAAATTTATATTTTTTACTGTGAAAGTAGTTGAAATTAGATAGTTTTATTAATTATTGAAAGTAAATTGTAATTGTTTAAAATATTGTAGTGTTCGATATACGTTTTAAGTGTATGTAACTTTGAAAACAAATTTCGGCTTTGATCAATGCGATCTTCTCAGTACTGAGAAGAAGAAAACTATTTTTTTTTCACTTTTCTACTTTATTTTATTGTTTATGTTAATTTTTTCTTAATATTTTCTTTATTTCGTTTGATTTTAGACCGACAAAATGTTGAAATGAATAAAATTTAAGTTTTGAATATATAAATATAGGAACGGAATTCCGTATTTACAAAATTCATACGCTACAATAACAATTCGACTACGACAAAACATATTTTATAGAAATGAGAATAAAACTTTAAAAAATAATAGTGAAAATGAATGGTGCTATAAATAAATTATTAATTTATTTAATGTTGGTTACAATTAATTTGGGTGCCGCACAAAAATGCCCGGATAAATGTACGTGCAAACAAATCTCGAGCATCGATTCGGATGGCATGAAAGTCAATTGTAGTGGTACACCATCGAGTAAAATTGCAAGCCTAAAAGAATTGAATCTAACGGAGCTCTACAGTGCCCTCGTTCATCTGTAAGTGTTATATTTGTCCTAATCATATAAATCGTCGCAGAATTAATTCTTTGCATTCAATTTTAGAGATTTGAGCAATAACCAAATAAATTTTATTGATTCTAACGATCTCGTAAATATGACCAATTTGCGTAAATTAGATCTAACATCTAATTCATTAAAACAAATTGATGAAACTGTGTTTCCGCAATTAAACAATTTAGAAAAATTAAAAATATCTCAAAACCTCATAGTGCACATATTTCCAGGATCGTTTAATAAACTACCAGCATTAAAAGTATTGTAAGTATTAATTATACCACTTGGACTATAAGATTTTTTGATCAAATGAAATTGGATCGTATTCGATAGCAAACTTTTCAAGATAATATACGTCTGAAAAATAAACCGAAAAGTGATTAGTGAAATATAAATATGTATTGTCTTTCGCACTATCAACAAAACAAAGTCAATTATAAAAAAGTGTGAAATCTATTTACAAACATGTAAAAGATGAGATGAAAACCTCCACTTCATCTAATTAAAATGTAAATAAGGCTGAATATAACGTTTTTCGACTACAGAGCGCGGAGAACCTGATAATCGGTTATTGGATTGCGTCCACCATTGTACTTCATATTGCACGATTCAGAGGCGTGTGGCAGAATGTGTAGAAGTCCGCCGTGATATGGATTTTGATTTTATGAAACAGCAATTTTTAGTGCCAACTATTTATATTTACAATTTGAATAGAATTTTCACAGAATTCTTCACAATCTCAGATAATTTCCTAATTTTTTAACTTTTGTTTTATCATAAAATTGTAAATTTTAAATTTGTATTAGATATGGTTTTATTTACGTTTGAATCTTAAAAGGTTGCTATTGATTTCGAAAATATTTTAATTGAATTAGTAAACTTTATTTATTTTTGTTAATTTCTATTATTTTTTAGGGATATATCATCAAATCCACTCGCATGCGATTGTGACCTAGTGTGGCTTGTCCCATGGTCAAATAAAATGTCCGTGAGATTAACTCCAGTACCAAAATGTGCTACACCATCATTATTTTCTGGCTTCTCCTTGAAGAAACTAAAAATTGGAACTGATTTTCATTGTGAATCACCTCTACAATCGATTCTTGAAATGAACCCAAATCAAGATCAGCTTGTTTTTGAAGGCGATTCGTTAACATTACAATGCCGTGCACCAAGAGTGGCGGTTGGCGATCCAAGGGATTCAGAAGATTTACCAGGCGGAGCACACGTATTCTGGGGATGGTCGGACAAAATAGTCGAACCTGGTTCCACCGAGAATGTTATATTCTACGATCCAAATGTTAACTTTACTTCCATTCAAATTGAAAACAAACATTTATCGGACAGTGGAATATTGCATTCGATTTTAAAAATTCCGCACGTTACAAAAAATCATACAGGTATGTGGGACTGTCGATTACGATCGCAACAAGCTAATTCATCGAAAAATATTACGGTTGTTGTAATATCAGAAGATACCCAATATTGTACACAACATAAGACAATCAATAATAAGGGAGTGTACTATTGGCCACGCACAATTCGGGGTAAAACTGTACAGGTGCCATGTATTGGAGAGGGACCAATTACTCTATACGCATCATACAATTGTAATGATACTGGGCATTGGACCAATTTGGACACAAATTCATGTCCATATGTTAAAGAAAATACAAAAATTTTAGAACAGTTTTCTAAAGTTAATCTTTCTATAACACGCGATAGTGTACTAGAAAGTGCAAAACGTTTACGAAATTATACAATAATTGACGATAGTGTAATAAGAGTTCAAAAATTTAGCGATCCAATTGATATTGTGTTCATAGCCAAAACTATCGATAATTATGTTGAATATCTCAACCAAGAAAAAGATCTAGGATCAATGCTTTTAAATATTTTATCTCAAATTATGATCCTGCCATACGATTTATTTCAAAAGGCACAAGAAATTGATGGATCGTGCAATAAATTAGTGAACGCGGCCGAAAAAGCTATCGAATTCACGTTATCAGCACAAGCACAAAAAGTTAATTTAGCGCTTGAATTTTTTAAAATTCATACTGGTATAACATGTTCATGGTTCCGAAAAGAAAATCAAAATATATTTCAATGCAATACGGCTATAAAAGCACAAAACTATGGATTACAGGAAAAAAATATTGATGCCCTAATTCAAATCCCAACTTCACTATTCACAAAAAATTTGAAATATCACGGTTCTGAGACTCTGCTGGTCTCAGTATTTCGGAATAGTAATTTTTTCCCTCAAAACAAATCGTTAACCAATTTTAAAATTACGTCCTCCATTATTGGCGCTAAGATAATGAATCGGTCAGTTGTCGAAAATTTAACTGAACCAATTTATGTCATGTTGAAATCAATTCCATTCCATCATCCATTAAGTCAGCCAAGACCTGTTTGGTGGGATCCCGGAATGAATTCAGGCTTAGGCGGTTGGTCGTTACATGGGTGCAATCAATCACAAATTGTACATGAAATGGTTGTATTCACCTGCAACAAACTCGGTTATTATGGTCTAATTCAAAATGTTAAACATTTAAATGATTTCTTTGATGAAAATGCAGGAGCTCGATTCCGGTTATCTCCTCCCGCTTTGTATGTCGGCGGGATAATTTTATTTGTAACAATGTGGATTAATATAGTTACGTACATTGTTTACGGTGATGTAATTCAAATGGCCCGGAGAACGAAACACTCGCTGATTAATATGTGCTTGGCGATATCACTGTTAATAGCTGTATTTACTTTAGGTATTTATCAAACTGAAGATCATAAACTATGTCAGGCAATAGGAGTTGCAATCCATTATTTTTCTTTAAGTGTAATACTCTGGCTTTGCGTTAATGTTAGTAATATGTATAAGAGAATGTCAAAAAATGAACGTAATAATATTTCATTGCCAAACGATGACCTGCCTAAAGAGCATATCGGTCGAAGACCTATTCTGGGTCTATATTTAGTAGGATGGGGTATTGCGATGATTATTTGTGGTATAAGTGGTGCGGTACATATTCGGGAGTATGCCTCATATTCGTATTGCTTTTTAAAAACTGGACCTGCGTTGAGTGCACTTTTCGTACCGGCAGGTATTTTTACTGTGTTTTTATTTATTTTATTCGGTTGCATCCGTTGTCATCTTAAATACACCCTCATTAATGGTCACATGTCAGAAGGTACACAGGCTACGGAAAATGTAGATTTAGATTTGCTGGAACCGAATAATGGGCAACCGGCATTGGTTAATGAACGATGTCAAAGTATTAGTATTTGTACACCCACTACGGTAACGAATATAGACGATCAGGAACATTCGCTTGCAACTCAACTTAAAGCTCATATTGTAGTATTAATATTGTTTATTATGACGTGGTTTGCTGGGGCCGTATCGGTTGCAACACCATTTTCTGATAAAATTCTTTACGAAGAAGAAGTCTTTAGTGTAATTTACGCAATACTAGCGATAATATTAGGCTGTTTTATAACCTTCTATTACGGCATTTCACGCAGCGATGTCAGACTTCAATGGGGTTCTTTATCGTGTTACGATTGTCAGCGTAATAATAAACAGTGTTGTCGGCCTAAAAGTGTATCTGATTCAAAAGAGTTAAATGGTGGCCCAATAGTAGCGTATCATACAACCAATACAATACAATCATCACGTTCAAATAGTCAAAATTCAAAATCATATCGTCCGAGCAGTAAAACTGGTAGTGAATTCAATTCACACACCTTACAACGGAATGAAAGTCCAAATGGTGTTCAAATCAATAATGTAGGGACGAAAGTTAATTTAGTTCTTATGAATCGTCAACAATATGTGCATAATCCAGTTATGGCAACAGGGTCCCAAATTGATGTGCCTATAAATCAATCTGTCGACATATTCTATAATCCAAATCAAATTAATGTAGCGCGAAAATTTTTTCGTAAACAAAAACGATTAGCGAAACAGAATAATATTGAGTTTCAACGGAATCGCAGCGATTTAGATAATCGGAGTGACACATCATCTTTAATGTCGTACCCATCGAAGAATATGTCAATATTTACAGGCGGCAGTAAAGTGAATAATACAAATATTCATGTTGATCGTAAAAATTTACATATTGAAAATCATAAGGATATGAAACAACAATTGAATCCAAATATACTATCGGATAGTTGTAATGAAAGTGATTTGATTGGTGATCCAGAGCGTTTTGTTCTAGGATCTGATTCGCTAAGGGCGTACGCTTCAGGCACTCGGGGCAGTAATAATATGGTGAAAATTGCGAATACAGAGTCCTCATCATCGTCTAATAGTCCAGTCGTAGCAAATATTTACACAAATGTTTCAGAAACTGGCAAACCAGAGCATGAAATCATTACAGTTCGTAATAATGATAAACGTAAATCAGACGATAATCCGTTCTTTGATACAACTCTTGAAGATGTAACCGAAGAAGATGAAGAAAATAATTTAAATAATCCAATTCCGGATAAAACAAATAATATATTTATAAGTAATTGCCAAAAGTATCGTAATATCGAATTGAGTCCAACCAAAACCATAAACGATGTCATGATGAATGAAATTGGTTTGCCGATAATCGAAGAAAATTCGAAAACAGATGATGATGTCGAAGAGGAGGATATAATTAAATTAGATAAAAATATGGAATACATATCACCATCGTTAGAAATTTCGGGTAATCTCCAAAAATCGAAATCACTCGAAAATGTGGGACAAGCAAGTTATCGTAAACCAAAATTAACATCAAATATAATGAATTTAATGGATAATTCTCAAATTCGTTCAATATCTTACAATCATTTATTAGAAATAGGGTACAACAAGAATGATAGCAGTCATAATAAACGTGCGATAGCCGCGACCAATTCAAATAATCATGAATCACAAAGTCCTGTTCTATTTTCGCCTAGTTTATGTGATATCGATGATTTGTCAATAACATCGTCACAATCTATAACATTAGCACAAAATAGTAAATTAAAAAATCATGATCGGATAGCACAACATATGAATAATGATATGATTAATTTAGATATATTTAATACATCGATACAATTAAGAAATTTAACGTCAAGTCCGACAAGCGAGAGCGATATAAATTATCAAAATTCTGAATTGAGTATAAGGAGCCATGGACTATATGCACCCCAACCAAATGACCATGATTTAAATTTAACACTAACATGTGACGATAACTTACACTATCAGTATCAACAATCGGAATTAAGTGATGATTTGGATGATGATGAACATGAACATGATGATGAGTATAATTGTTCAAAAGATTTGTTGTTACGCAATAATAATAGCAGTATGTTGAATGATAGCCAATCGTCTATTGATGAATTATATCAGCAGATTACGAGGCGAAAAGATAATTTACTAAATCATCATAATCCACGAAATGCAGAATATTTAAATGAAAATGAGGAGGAGAATAGTCAGTGTAGTGTGGTGGCTTCGTATATTGAACCAATTTTACAACAGGGTAAAAAAGATTCGTAATTCTTTTCCCTTTGTATTTTTAATTTGTTTTAGGATCTGACTAATATAATTTATTTTAGTTTTAAGTTTAATTTTTTTTATTTCGTACCCATTTTTAAAAAAATCTATATACATACATATCTCGATTCTCTTAATACATAAAGCGAATAAAAAGAGCTGTTCGTTTATTAATTTTTGTCATTTGGCCAATTTATCGAGGACCTGTTTCTTTTTTTCTGAAATTTTGTAATAATACTTATCTACTTTTGCCGCTCCTATGACAAGATTGAATGCTATTTCATTTGGTACTTCTGCTCTCTACTTCATCTCAAAAACCATACATTTTTGACAATACTAATCATAATATAAATTTAATTTCTTCAATTATTTTCTGTTTAAATGCCACTATGTAACAGACCATGCTTGTAAATTTCTGCAAATGCTGAAGAAACTCATATGCCAAGCTTGTTCATAGATCCGTTTAAAATTACTTTTTTTAATTTATTAATTATAGTGTTAATAAATAATAAACACTTTCTAATTATGTTTTTATTTTCAACAACTTCTATTAAATTTGAACAGTAAGCACAAATCAAAATATTGTTATGGTATGCACCTCCCTTTGCATAATACATTTTATTCTGTGATTATGTTATATACCATTCTTTAATAATAAAAGAAAAGGCAACAATTAATAGAATGAGTAAATTGAATTAAATAAAAGAACGTGTTTAGTACTTTTAGTAGTATAAGAATCCTTCTGCATAAACTAAAACGAAACAAGTTTTTATTTACATTAATTACACACTAATTGTAATAAACTAACATTCCAGGCCAATAATAAAGTGAACCTTGTAATTTAAAGGCATCAAGTTTAATTTGATGGCATTCAATCTTTCTTCAAATTTCCTAAAAAAAGGAAATTCAATTTCCTTTTACGATAAATTACTTGCAAAATGAAACATTACCGCAAATATAAATATGAATTTTCTGCAACAAATTGACCCGTTCTTAGTGCTAAATAGACTAAACATTGACAGAAATTCAGTGTATGGTTTTTCCAGCTCTAGTGTAGTATTTTTTAATATTTTTCTAAGGTCTGTATTTTATCGTATTTTTTATGTCAAAACATATTTTTGTTATTCTACTATGTAGAAATATGATAATGTAGTGCAGGCCTAAAGAGAATTAAAAAGCAAAATTATTAAAGATGGATAGAGTAGGATATGAATTACAATTGATAGAATTAGAGATAATCAAATTCTATTCCAATTTAAAATGATTATCGTGAACGTATGTAAAATCGCACCATAATCACAATAGAAAGTTTGCAATTATGGTTGATGAAATTGATTCAGAATTGATACTGAAATGACAAATGGTACTATTTTGCGAAACCGGAGAATGCATTAGGAGGACAATTTTCGTTAGAACTTTCTTTCTGTTTTATTTTATTCACTATACATTGATTTCTCATACTTTGGTAAATGTAAAGTATAATTTATCTTTAAAATGAAACCATTACATCATAATCCGCTGGACTGTGTAAAGTTTTACAAATGAGGGAACAATTTAGCTTCTAAAATGGCTCTTTATAAATGTGCTTTTTTCTAATTGCTGCTACTATAATTGACCCTATGCATGTTTGCAAATATATGTATATATATATTTTTTCATATAACTTAACGATTTACAATTTACTTTAATAATTCCTGCATCTTTAAATACTCAAATTGTAACAGTTTTTTAATTTTTGGCTTTTGAAAATTTATAACATGCTTGGCCAATGCTACAATGCTCTCGTAACAAGTGGGTGGTACTGCTTTGATTAATTTTTATTATAATTATGCGAAGTGTTTTAAGAAACCGTATAACATGGGTTACAAGTACAAAATGTAACACATCATTCTGTCCCTAAGTTTATTTTTATACCTATTTAATATTTATTCTAATTCCTTCTACAATATTTATGTACGAGTATAACTGCTAATTCTGCACAAAATGATTATTTTTAATGTAATTTCCTTTAGTTTAATTACAATGTGTATATAATAAATAATAATATTATCGAATTTATAAACAAAATACAGGTTTCCCCATGATCCTTATAGTTATCCACAATATAGGCTTATAATTTTTTAGCTTTTAAGCAATTGTGCTAATTTTTTTAAATGTTCGTCAAATAAATAGTAATATTTTTTATTACATTGCATAATTTAGCCAGTTTTGTTTATCGATCTAATGGTTGAATCAATAATTAATGAAAAGCGTAATTTTGAATTTTGTTTAATAATTAAATATATGTACAGACATATATTACGCCCAGTATTACGATGAAATATAAAATTCTAGTTCCACTATGATTTTCTTATCAACGAAAAGAGGAACCATTACCCACCGAAAAGGAAGTTAAATAAAATCAATTAACCGACTAAATTAAAGCAATTATTAAAAGAATATATAAATGCGCTATTATATTTTTATTATTATTATTTTGTATATAATATTATGATCCTCTTTTTTTTTATAAAAGTAACAATTTAAAAATCATATACTGAAAGAAGAATGTTATATTAATATTTAAGAAAATGATAAGTGTAAATTATTTAGTAATTAAGTTTATTAGTATTTTAAGGTTAATTTTATGTGAGATGTTATGATATAAAAAAACAAAAACAATTATTTAAATTAATTTAATATAATTATAATAAAAACAAATTAAAATTAATTTATCGTTTTTTCTTTCTTGAAATATTTTTCAATCAATATATATATGTATTTTAAAGGTAAACAATATAATAATATTATATCGTTGTTTTTTTGAGCTTCGTGAAAAATTGAATTTTGTACAAATAAACATTTATTTTTATATTTTGGTTTTCATAGATCTAGATTTCGTTTTGCTTGCAGATTCAATTCTTCTAATTAAATTATAGTACGTACATACATATATACATATAAAAAATTGTTTGTTAATTAAACTAATCATAGTTATGAAGATGTTTCATAGTTTAGAGTTTTGTAGTGTACAAACCGAAATAGTTGAGTGTTAGTTTACAAAAATATTTATTTTTAATGAGCAGTAAAAGATGTTACAGAAACTGTATACATTCGATAAAGAAGAATTTTACGTTGTAGTGTTAAAAAATGTTTGTAAAGTAGACTTGGTTTCATAATTTTCTTAAGATTTTCAGAGCGGTCCAGTTCTAAATTCGTGATGTCGATTTTTGTAGCGTAGCGGGAAATTTTTGAATTATGATAACTACGTATTTTTGACGTTTATAAAAGTAAACAACCAATATATCTAAAGTGACAATTTCGTGTTTCAATACAAAAGGAAATTATAAATGCTTACTTCATTGCAAACATGTGTTGTGTTTCGTTCGGCATTTGGCATATCATTTACAAAATGTCACGTCCTGGTAGTTATGTATTTTATTTAATTTTCCGCTAGTGGCGCCTTCTTTAACTTGTGCAATCGTCAATAATTATTACCGTTTTCTGAAAAAGTAATTCATGATATTTAGCAAACACTTTGAGATAAAAATAATCTCTCTGTGGCTAATAAACATTTTTAGAAATTAAGATATTCTTATCTTGGGCTTTCCGAAAAGGGCACCTTTCAGATGGCCGCACATTCTGCCACATTATTGCCATACTGAATTACAAGTGGTCAGAAACGATGAAATTTTTAATTTTCATTCTCAAGCAACCGGAACAGAGTAATTTGTAATCGAGTAATTTTGTTTTTTGAACAATAAATTCAAACTTGAATATTCCGTTTCAGGCTTGTTTTAGGTTGCCTTATTTCGATAAATATGAATTTTAATTGTGTTAAAAGAATGTTGATAACAAAACTTAATTGTCCAATGGAACAACTTAGAGCTGAATCAATAATATTGTATGCCTGATACAGATTTTTTGATTAATGCAGTGTGCCTCAAACGACTAAACTATAACTATACTAAAATAAGTTTAGACAACAATTTATTACGTTGACTAATGCGTTGAGATGTTATTCTAATTTTTACTGTATTGCTTTATTGTTTCTGCTACCGTTTCGGTGTGTGAATCGCGGTGTATGATGGTGCTACGGACATACTCGGGTTCATTTACCATTCCTCGTAATATTTTTGATTGCATTCGTTGTAATTTTATTATTTTAGAAGTCCAAACAATTTTTTGATGATTAGTTTTCTTTAAGTTTCATTGTGTTTTTTGAAATAAAAACTATATTCCATGTTTATTTTCTATCTAGATGTATTTAAATGTATTTAACGTTTTGGTGTGGTCGTAGGATGATATTATTTAGTGTAACTGTCAGGTAAGTTTGCCGTATGTGAATTCACCGATTTACACTCATTTTTCTTTATTATCCATTTATTCTTGTATTTCACTTAAATGTTCTTGAAACTTTCTTAAAGCTATGGTGGGATTTTGGTGCGAAGCTAATTTTGCTGCAAATGTAGAAGTTTTTACATAATTTGATGTTGGTAGGTCTACTGTAAAATATAATATAATGTAAGATTGTCTTATAGTACTCTTACACAGATTTTATATATATTGGTGGATGCCCTGTTATAATTTCTTTATGCCCAATTTCATCAATAGCTTTTGTTCCAAAGAGTTGTTCCTGATTTCTGTCACTTTTTCTCTAAATCTGAACTGATGATGCGGTATAATTATTTTCTCTTGAAGAATTGGCCATTCTTGATTGAACACCAATTGTTTTTGTAGAATCATTTTTCAGAAGAATTTTGAGAGTGTTGGTTGTAAACACTGATTGGGCTAAATGAGCGACGATTTGTTTCATCCATTAATTAAAATACGTAATTTCAATTGATGATAGGTAAAGTTAGTTCGCTATATCCCTGCACTTACAGCTCTATTCTGACTGTATATATTATCGTTTAAGATTTAAGTAATACTGTAGCCAAAACAATATATACTCGTACAACAAGATGCACAAAATAATCTTATATCGGCGCCAGACACTTGTTCGTTTGTTTTACCTTACATATGAAAGCTGAGTAAGTTGAATTAACATTTCGTATCGAAATGTTGTTTTCTAATAAAATTTAACTCAAGAATAATAATAAATAAAAATAAAAATTCTTGACACCGTCTATCCAAGCACTCATATAGAAACACATGATAACTTGACTTTCATCAGTACTAGACAATTTTTGGTGTGTTTGAATATGTGAGTTCTTGGCCAGGTCGGCTAAAATTTGGAATTGAAATTTAATTTTTTAATAAATTTTAATTTATAATTTAAGACGAGATGGCGAAATTAACATTGTGGTGTGGGCACTGCCCAGCTTGGCCAATATGACGATCCACGCCTGATAAAAATTAGTCCAACATTTTGATCACATTTCATGTAGGAATGACCGAATATTAGAAATCTGTGGTCAATTGTTTGGATCTGCGTATTCCGAATAATACACAACCAAAATTTCACAATTAATTTATTTTTGTTTTAACCTCCAGCATTATCACTAAATGCAATAATATGGGTACTGGCAGCGATCTTATAGATTTTAAATTTTAATTTTTAGTTAGGTATTTGATAAAATAAAAATATATTACGTTCAAGTTTTCGCTAAGCATAGGTTATCACACACAGAATGATGACCTCAATATTTGTAAAATATTGCTATACTAAAGAGTAAAATTTGAATACGGGTTGATGTATTAAAGGGATATAATATTTTTTTGTGTTTAGTATAGATCGGGATTAAAAGCTTTAAATTCGTCGACATAAATAAAAATAAAAATTAATCTAATTTGTATGATTTTTAGGGTTCTGTACATTAAACCCGTTTCGTTCTACTCACTCCATCGTCTGTCTGTCTGGTCTGTCACAGGCTCATAACTTTTGAACTATCATTCGTAACGAGTGAACATTTTGCATGTACATTAAGTCATTTAATCCACAGATTATCGTGATGGAAGACTTTAATATAGATTTCGTTTAACATCCTAATAACCAAATATTCACATATTTTCAAAATTAAGGATTGATATCTCGATTCCATGGGTTATCCAATATATATATTATTCAAGTGCATTGGAAATGGTCTTTGTTCATCAAGGGCAGTTATGGTTGAGATTTTGAAAAGTTTAGCTCAATTTAAAACAAATATTATTTGAAAACTAAATTTATTTTTATTTATTAATTTAATTTAAATACAACCGGTTCTTCCCACATGAAATTTAAATAGAATATTACCTATCTTCTTTGAGGATAATTGGGCTGAGGATTTTAAAATAGATAATAACATACTACTTTAATTTTTAAAACGTTTATGTTTAGTGCTTCCTTTTATCATCCCCTACTCTTGTAAGCTGCACACTAAGAAAATTATCTTTTATTATTACATAATTTTATTAGCTAATATATTGCTTTTCTTATGGTAATTTTGATTAATATTTAATATGTGTAATTATGATAATTATGCCAATTTGCCATTGTTTCCATAACGCAAATAACACAATATTGCGATATGAATCTACATATAAAAGGCAAATTTTAAAGTACCATCCAATAGTATCTCCATTGTATTGCGAAGCCGACCGCTGATAACTCCATCATGGCATCACAGTCAGATGCAATTAATAGTGTAAGAAGTGTTGAAACAATTCTAAACTTTTGGTTCTACCTTGGATTGTATCGCAAAGATCATGTCAGTAGAACTAAATATTGGCTGTATTCACTTATGTTGCACATTCCGTTCACTTATATGTACGCATTGTCAGTTTTATTAACATCACCTGATATGAGTGATTTGAATATGTTTACGAAATTACTTTACACCAATATAACTTTAGTAATTTATATTGTTAAAGTGACTGTTTTAATGGTAAATTTTCGTGAAGTGCATATCATGATTAGCTATATGAAAACAAATATTGGGCAATATGATTTAGAGGATTTAACCGAATTGTTGATTATAACGAACAAAATTAAATCATCAAAAAGAATATTTCGGTACTGGTGTTTTCTTTATGTAATAACCGCTTTTTTATATGCAGCTAAAACTCTTGTAAATTCCAAGGAATTAATATTTAAGCCGATGCTTCCATATGATTGGAATAATTCAACTATTGTATTTTGGTTAACGTTTTGTTATCAATTTGTTGGCTTAATATTTCAGGTAGTGATAAATTCAACAATAGATAGTTTTTTGCCATCAATGTTGTGCGCTTTAGGTGGATTTTGTGACGCGTTGGGATATACGTTTACGAAACTAAATCAATTTGTTTCCAGTGGTACTGAGGATAAATTTTTAAAAGAAATGGCAATAAAGTATATCCACATTTGCAAGTAAGTTTTACCATAGCCAAGATCTTAAACTAAATTAATTATTTATTCATAAACTATAGGGTTGCCAAAATGATCGAAAAACTATACTCAATAATCATCGTGTGCCAATTTTCAATGAGCTTGGGGGTCCTGTGCACTACTTTATTTCAAATATCGTTGGCACCGCCGCAAAATATATTAAATTATTTGGCTATGTGTCTCTATATGTTTTCAATATTTATTGAAATTGCAATACCATGCTATTTTGGTGATGAAATTTATACAAAAAGTGGTGATCTTTTGCATAGCATGTATGCTAGTAATTGGATGAGTGTAAAACCAGAAATGAAAAGGAATGTTATAATTTTAATGCAATTTTTAAATCGTCCTGTACAAATATCAGCTGGTTCCTTAATCATATTAAAAATAGAAACAATTAATTCGGTACCTAAATAAGTTTATCGAATGAGATTTAATTAACAGCAAATTAATGTTCTTATTTAATGTCATTTCAGATTACACATAAAGCGTATTCGTTTTATGCAGTTTTGCGGAGTATGACTGGGAAAGAAAACTAATTCAAATTATGTATTGTATTGAATAACACGCAGATTTACTCTATTAATCCACCTCTTACTGTATTATTGCATAAAAATATCCACAACTATGTATTTATGATTTAAAAATAAAAGTGAAAACTTTCATTGCTCCCGATCGCAACAACATATGTGCACACATATTGAAGATCAGAGGACTTACTGTTATATGTATATTATAAGAATACAATCACTATTAATAATTCATGTTAATGTTTTGCTATAATAAATAAATAATAATTTTGTAATTGTATATGTACATACATATATTATATTATAAATAATTGACCGTCTTCTTTTAATTTTATACTTTTGTGACTATAAAAAAATAAACTTTTAGAATGTTGGAAGTTTACCTTGACATTGCAGTTTGTAGCCACATGCAATATTTGTACAGGTGATTTTCAGCGTTGGTAGATCTAACGTAGATCTCAATGACTCAGTACGTAGTGGCTTAACTGTATGTTTTTAATTACTCAATGGTATTAATATGATCCTGGAGGTTGTATAAGTGTGTCTATTACGGGCTTATTACTGGTTTCCATCTTTGACTAGTTTTCTGTATCGTTGATAGGAAGCATAGTTGGGGATTAGTAGTTTGAATTTGACACCATGGCTGTCTCTAATTGTCATTACTCTAGTTAAATTATCTTAATCGGGATTTAATTCAACCAAGAGGTCACCTATAGTGGGTGATACAATTGCTATCCTGGATTAAAACGGTATCATCTAATTTGACTTCGAGTTGCTTGGAATTTAATTTTACTGGCTGTTGAATGCTTGAAAAATAATCAGCTTAAAGTTATACTTTAAGGCAAGTAATAAGAGATGAGGTGCAAGAAGCGAATCACAAATTAAGAAATGACCTGGAGTTAGCACTATTTATGGCGGATCTGCTGATATAGATCTTAGTGGTCTACACGTCTCGATTAGGGTCATTACTGTCGATAGTTCTTCATTAGTTAGTGTACTTTGTCCGGCGAATATAGCTTTAGAAGATGTTTCATTTATTTGATTCATGCCTCCCAAAGCCCATCGAAATGAGGTGCTGATGGTTGTGTATAAAATACCATACTGCATTCCGTTATTAGCAACATTTTTTGTAGTTCTGAGAGGTAGCTTGCCTTAAGCTCTCACACTTTTCCTAATCCAGTATTCGAATTTCGATAAAATTCGTGCCTTTATCAAAATAAATATATTGGCACATATCACTACGAGCAGTAAATCTTCTGAATTCTACTATCGGCTATTGCAGTCAAATCTCTTACTAATTCTAGGTGTACCTTGTATATTGATGCAGGACTTTGTGCCTTTCCCTTTAGGAACTCTGTCTTGAATAGGCCCTGCAAAGTATACGCCAGTGTGTATGTATATACAGGTAATGGAATTATTTTTTCTTGTGGTAAGTATGCCACTAGTTGTAAAGCTTGCAGGGTACAGTACACTTAGTTATCCTTCCTGAATTCTACTTTTGTCGTTTGTGATCCAGTATCTCCTTGAGGGTTGAGGCGTCAGTGGGATATTGAAACCTCCCACAAACCCGCTTCTCTACGCCACTGGTTTGCGATGTGAACTCCTTTTCGCCTTCTGTTCATTTATAAATGGATTAAGTATGATATAGGAGTTTGGGAGTATCTTTCGCATATTCTGAGCTAATTTCCTTTAGGAGTTCTTCGTGTTGTATTATTCTGCTCTTCTCGAGCTTCTTTGAGCTCCAAAGCTGTCGGTGTCACATTGTGTGATGACTTGCATCTTGAATCCTCATTTTTTTCTTCACAAAACACCAACAATAGCTGAAGATGCTGAATATTTTATTGATAAAATCGTTCAAGACATATATGTACCTAGCTGCTAGATTGGTTAACCATTGCAGAACTTGAAATTATCATAATTAAAGAGTATTGGGGACATGCTTTAGTTCCAGTAGTGAGGCATAACATTATAAATAAACAAAATAATTAAATAAGTTTAGAATTCCATGAATATGGAGTAGTGTGAAGTTTATGTTATATTTTTTTTGACAAAAAATATAAAGTGCTTATATGTATTAGTAGAACTGAAACCTAACAACAGCTAATTTGAAAAATTGTATTATATTATTACCAAATAACTTAATCAAACCATTAAATCACTTGTATTGGATTGAAAAAAAGTGTCCAAGGAACACACATTTAAAGTGTAACCGCTGTATTATACGAATACCTGGAACATAATATTTAAAGTATTGATTAGGGCTATTCACTGCACTAAAATTACTGCTACTCACGCAGTTACTCACATTACTGCGAACCACCGTAAATTTTCTGCTTGCTCTAGCTACAACTGCTTTTCAATCTTCGAGAACAAAAATATTTCGATCACTTCTCTTTTTGGCGTTTGCTATTAGTCCAAAATTTTTATCACACTCCATGTAGGAATGACCGGATATTACAAAACCAAGTGGTCAACTGTTTGGATTTGCGTATTCCGAATATTAAATAACCAAAATTTCACAATTAATTTGCATTTGTAGCGAATTTATAAATTTTAAAAGACAAGATGGAATCTTTTGGCTTGGAATCTGGCTCAGAAAGTTCAATTAGAATCTGTAATTTATCACAAGTAACGCAGGGATCTGTTTGTGGTTTGTGAAAACTCTGATTAAAACCGGTACTAAAACGGGGTTTGCTTGCTTTTCGGTGTACACAATACAGATTATAAAGTTTTCTTATGTTAAGATTTGTGTTATAATGTTTTTGTTGAGGTGCTTAAGTGAGGTGAACGTGAGTAATGACTGGTATAATGTGGAAAACTCTGAATGTGTTGTTTTACTAAATTCACATAGATTTCTTTCTTTCGGAGGAATTCCGGTATAAGGATTCCGTTTTATTATGACAACATTCTAGAGCCTCTTTTATGATTCAGAGTTTATCTAAAAAATTCTTCGCAAACTCGGTGGTTGTCGAATGAGTATGTACAAGCAACAAATCGTGCTTTAACACCTTGTGTTTTTTGCGTGTAGATTACTTGGAATGCGGAATGCGGGTTGTGGATTTCTATCCCCAAGACCCCAATATTCAGAGAATATTTGTTTTCTTTATTCCGCACTGGTACTGAGGCCACACTTATATCGACATTCGTGTATAAACAGTTCTAACTTACGTGCTCCATGGACCTTTCCTTTCCTATCACATATTGCTTGCCATCATTTTGCCATTAAAGTTCTCTTCTAAATTTCTTTTTGTCAGTCTTAGGCTGTCGATTAGACACTTTCAGTACCTGTTCTAATTCTTCTTTATCTATAAAGACGCCTTCGGCATCTAAAATAATATTACAAGGACCGTTAATGTGAAGAGTATAGTTATTTTATACACAAAGTTAAAAAGGATAATTAGAAGATGTTATAACAGTACTATATCATTATCAATTGACGCTCTATCTTGAACATATGTACGATCATATGAAGGATCCTCGCACATTCGTTTATTTTGATTTGCTTTTACCGTAATATTTTAGATTTTTTTAGATTCAGAAAACAGTAGTAGAAATATTATTAGGTCTAACCGATAGTTTAACACTATTTTTGATAAAAATGATTTTGTTCAAAATGAATCATTCTGCTCTTTCTCTTTTAATGAAAACCGTTAAAACTCAAAACACAATAGATATAAGTGCTAATATTTAGGAGTATTAATATTTTGCACATAAAGGAAGGAGTCAACTGAAAAATGTATATCTGCTCTGCACCAAATTATTTTGTTGAATATTTTAGAATATAAATAAATAATAATTATAAATATTTTATATTGTATTTTATACTCTTCCTGAGAATTTCCGCGTGTTTTCATTCCATTTGTTTTCGTAAAAATTCTATTTATCTCTGTCACTCACACCAACCGATTTTTGTTAGCTCGCTTATTTCGAATGTGAAACAGATGCAGTTTAATATGAATAATGAGGGACACGAATAGCGAAAATTATTAATTTCTCATATTTACCCCTAAAAAAATAATGAAAATCTTGACTGAGAGTTGTTGAAATTCATGAATGAAAAGTGTGGAAATTGAATAATTTTTCATCTTTAAATGAACGAAAACATATTGTTCCTTGTACTCAGGTACATGAAAAAGTGTCTTTGGGCCTAATTTATAATAATAATAATAATAAACAGTGTTAAAGGCCATTACTGGCCCCTTACTGAATCAACAATCTGGCTCCAACGGTTTCGATCCTGAGCTTGGTCTTCATACTGTCTTAGACAATCTGAAGAGGCCAAGTCGTTCTCTACATCGTGGAGCCATCGTCGCCTGCAACGACCTCTGCGCCTACCATATGGTGGCTCTCCTTTCAGAGATCGCTGCACAATTCGTTCCGGATCAGCACGCAGAACGTGACCGAGCCAGCGTACTCGCTGAGATCTAACTTCATGTACAATATCGGGGATCTTCATCAGATCTCTGATCTCGAAATTGTACAGAGCTCGGTATGTACCATCTATTTCGCGTTTAGGGCCGTAAATCACACGCATGATTCTTCTCTCAAATGTAAGGAGCCATCTCTCGTACTCATCCGTCAGCGCCCAACTTTCACATCCAAACATAACAACGGGCCTGATCAACGCTTTGTAAAGCTTCAGCTTCACGACACTTGATAAGTGTTTAGATTTTAGCAGTGGCCTTAGAGGATACAAAGAACGACTGCCAGCTGCCAGCCGCACTTTAATATCCTCACCCACACTGTTATCGTGAGTGATAAGAGAGCCCAAATATTTGAACCTCCTCACTCCCTCAAACGTGTGGTGGCCACTACTAAAATCTGGTGTGCCATTGTCTCTAAAACCAGAGATCAGGTATTTCGTTTTGGACTCATTGATCTGGAGTCCAACAGGAGCTGAAAACTCTACAAGCGGATCAAGTATTTCTTTCACTCCGTTGCTATTCAGTCCAATCACGCATATGTCATCTGCATATGCAAGCACTTGATTGGACTGGCGATATAAGATGTTGCGCTGAGGTGTTTCAGTTTTACGAAAGATGTACTCCAACATGAGATTAAAGAGTATCGGGGACAGAGCATCTCCCTGCCGAACACCCGAGTTAACTGCAAAAATTGTCGATAGCCTGTTCTCAACTTTAACACAGCATTGAGACTGCGTCACTGTCATCCTACACAGTCGTACCAATTTTGTTGGCATTCCTAGGTATTCCAGGGCAGACCACAAACTCTCTCGATTGATCGAGTCGTAGGCCTGCCGGAAATCCAGGAAAACCTGATGTACCGAGATGGATGTCTCATAATATTTAGATAGAATCATCCGCAGCGAAAAGACCTGATCAGTGACTGATCGATTCGGACGAAACCCTCCCTGATAGTCACCAACCAAGCCCTCCGCCACAGGAGTGATTCTATCCAATAAAATGTATGACAGTAACTTGTATGCTGTGCAAAGGAGAGCTATACCGCGATAATTCTCACACTTCAAGCGGTCTCCCTTCTTGAAGATGGGGCATATCGCGGCCACTTTCCATTCATCAGGCATAACTTCGGTTCGCCATACTAATCGAATAAGGTCGAAAAGACAGTTCCACAAAGTATCCCCTCCGAATATCAAGAGCTCCGAATTAATGCAGTCCACTCCAGGTGAGCGGTTTCGTTTCATTCTCTGCATGGCCTTAGTGAATTCCTCATGGGATGGCTCCTCAGTGCAAATCTCCGCAGACTGTTTTAGAGGTGGCTCAACAACAGTCTGTGACGCATGATGAACATCAAGCAGCTCAGTAAAGTGTCCACTCCATGCGTCAAGTACTGCGTCGATGTTGACACAGAGGTTTCCATCCCGGTCCCGAATGGCGGTTGACGAAGGCCTGAAAGTATGGTGCAATCCAGTAATTCCTTTAAAGAAATTACGTGAACTACGCTCATTGCTGAGTTGTTGTACTTTCAGAACCTCGGCCTTCCACCATTCTCGCTTCTTCCGTCTACAAATCCGCTTAGCTGCCCTTCTTGCAAGAGCTGCCTTGTTTTTCCTTGCGATTGGTGAGACGTTGTTGCACTTCATTATGGGCTATATTTTGTTGCTCAACTGCAAGGCGACACTCGTCATCAAACCAATCATTCTTGGGTCTGACTTTCACTATACCTAAAGTCTGTTGAGCAGCACTGACAACCGAAGTTTTCAGTACCTCCCAGACAGAGTTCACGCAGTCAGACTGGTAATTAGCTCCCTCAATGTTGTCGCTGACAAGATCCTGATATCGTTTCTTTTGATCTTCATTTATCAGACCTTCACAGTCGAAACGTTCCATCCGTTTCGCTGTGTTCCCCGACCTGTACGAAAACTTCCACCGTAGCTTTGCAGCGACCAAATAATGATCGCTGCCTACGTATTTGGTTGCTGACCGATAAGTTCTCACATCCTGCACAACCCGAGCTCGCCCTTTTGAAATTAACACGCACAGAAAGAAAAAAACACATCAGTTTTAAAAAAAATCCAATTAAATTTAAAAGAAATGCGACATGATTTTTCGCCAAAAGAATTTTTTTTTAATTTAAAAGTATTTCAGTTTTTGTTTTAAATGTAATTTCCAAATTTTGAAAAGTTTTTAATTTAAAAATAATTCCATTATTAATTTTTTGATTCAAAAATACGTTATTACAATCAAAATCTATATTTTTATTTCATAATGTCCAAAATTTTTGTTTTAAAACTGTTATGTTTTTATCTCCAAAAAAAAGGCATTTCAAATGAAAATCATGAAATTTTACTTCCAAAGTCAGACTTTTACTATAAAAAGATTAAATTTTCATTTTAAATGTCATTATACTTACTTTAAGATCTACGCGGCAATTGAAATAAAAAACGATACTTTTAATTAAAAAAAAAATTAGTTTTATTCTGAAAATTTCAGGTTTTATTGTAAAAGTAAAAAATATTTGATATTAAAAATAAAAAGATTATTTTAAAAATCAAAACAGAATTCAAATTATTTTATTCATTATTTAAATACATTAAAATAATTAATTTAATTTACAATATTTACATATTTAATTTAAATTTATTATTTTGTTCCTCAAGTAATATTTTCCGTTAGTAAGCTTACATACATCCAAAGGTGGGCTTGAAAAATATTCGATGGGAAATTCTAAACCAATTTGTTTATTATTTAATATTTTAACATTACTTTGTATCCAGTTTGCATCTTTTCGCGATATATTATTTTTGGAATATAAACTTAAAATTAATAAGGTGTATTGATGCTTAAGATTGAAAACCAAATTTTGTTGTGTAGATAAATGATCTGCATCATTAGAATAACTTAAGCCCTCATTAGGTTGGGTCGAAAAATTAGTGTGAGACGTACTAGGTTTTGTCGTACTGGGAATTGTATTTTCGGAATCTACTATATTAAACATTTCCTGTGATTCGGAATTCTGATCAAAATGAAAATTTAATGAATGTTTTCTAAAGTTTTTTAAATTGCCAAATTTTAGGGTACTGTTATGTTCAGCGCATTGGTAGTTATCTGATCCAGTTAAACCGTGTATAAACTTTAAATGTTTTATAAATTGTGGAAATAAAATTATATTTTCTTTACATTTAAAACAAATCATACTTCAGTGAAAATGAATTACTTATTACTATTGTTAATAATAAAAAAAATAATAATAATAAAATATAAATATTATTGACTAAGAGACGATACTAAACTCAATACGCTTGATATTTTGTCATCGTATGGAGTTTCAATATTAAAAAAAAATGTTTGAACAAAAAGCCAAACTTGAGAACTTGCCAATGGATACTTTAGGTTTAAAGTCTGGAATGATTTAAAGCAAATAGACAAGCACGCTATAAAATTTGGAAATGGATATTTATAATTATCGATGTATAGATATATTTGTGGGTCATCAGTGTTGATATCTCCAACGTAAATAATCAATGGCTGAATGCTGGTATTATTTTCCCAAGCAACATTCCGTGCTGAAACAAGTTTTTCTTGTAAATCCGTTAGCGTATGTATCTGAATCACCAAAGACTCATCTGACTCTTTAATAGTGATTTTTCCCGTTTTTTTTGTCTTGTTGTTTTTTATGACCTCGAATCTAGCCACTGGTGGAAGAACATATGGTAGAATCTTAAAAATGGTAAAATTGATAAAATCTGAAAGAATAAAATGAAAATTGGGATACTTAGAAATATATTTACATATAAATATTTTATCTTAAACGTACTTTCATTTTTAGAAGCTTCGATTTTATTTATTAAGCCTAAAGTATTAGTATCTTTTATACTTGTTTTAAAAATCTTTAAAATGTCCTTGCTAAAATTATTCCATTTCTGAAACAAGCAGTTTGATTTCCCTGGATATTGCTTTTCGAAATCCGCATCAATCTGTTGGTTTGTTATTACCATTAAAATTAGTAACTCGTATAAAAACCCACACATATTATTATACACTTACCAGTTGTGGTCCAATTACAGTTTTATATACTGGCCATTGTTTGAATAATTCTTCGTTGTCCAAATGCTTCATATCTTCTTTCCTCAAATAATAAGATGTATCCCAATTTTCTAAAACCTCGGTTAATGGTTTATTACTGCCGTTATAATAAAGCCAAGATTTAGCACTATTTTCATTGTTTATATTCCTCTCATCTCAATTTTCTATAGTCGGATCATTTGGTTCAGAAATTGAAGACAAGGTGGCGGTGAAGTTTTTATTATAGTGCTTGCTATTAACATAAGCATAATAAAGTTTGCCTGACTGACGTTTTTCTCTTGCCTTTCGATGATTGCTTTCCAGTGCAATAATATGTTTCCTATAATCGTACATTGAAATAGAAAAACAAATTATTAAAAATAAAATTTCAAAATGAAATGTAAATAAAAAAATGTTATATACATATGTATATTGATATATATCTATATATATATATATATATATATATATATATATATATATATATATATATATATATATATATATATATACATATATATATACACATATATATATATATATATATATATATATATATATATATATATATATATATATATATATATATATATATATATATATATATATATATATATATATATATATATATATACATTTATTCTTTTAATGTAAGGTTATTGAGTTTTTATTTACTTACAGTTGCTTCCTTCGGAAATAAAACAACAATCTGCTCTACTATGTTCTGGAAATCTATAAATCGCAGCTTTTTTTTCTGGAAGTGTATAGTTTCTATAATTATTTTTGTTAGTTTTGATCGTTGTTTGTCTGTTAGAACTCCATATTCGTTGTAAAAAAGGAGAATGTCTTCTCCTTTTGCCTTAAGAATATTTTGGACATCCTAAAATATTAAATTAAGCATTATTACCAAACATTTAATTTATCTATTACTATTTTAATTACAATTATAAAGCAGTCCTGGCAGTTCGTTGTCCTAGCCGAGGTGCAGGTGTTTGGAGTTGGGACTGAATTACTTCTAGAGCAACTGGCTTGGTTTTTATCTAGCCAAGACTGAACAGCAGAACAATTGGTTAAAGTATCGTCCCCAAATACTTTTCTTCTCCAAACGCTTAACCTTTCGCGGAATTCCACACGCAAACCACATGCATGGTCCGGAATCAGTTCTTTTAAGTCCTCCCTATCCAAATAACGCAGCCGCTCTCGACTAATTTGTTTTCCTTAAAAATACATTTTTTATAGTTCTAAATTTTACAAAATATACGAATTAAGTTTTGTATTACCATTTAAAAACTGTTCGACATCCGGACATCCAATTTCTACCAATGCAGCTTTTAGTTCATCATCTGTTGGTCTTTCGTCGGTATTATTGGCAAGTTCCGCATAATGGTAAATTCGATTTTCATAAAACATTGTTTCATTATTATTGGTAGCTATATTATTATTGGGTGTGTTTTCTAAATTATACTATTGGAGTTAAATATATGTTGTAATGATTAGATAAATTATACATTTAAATTTGTATAATATTATTTTAAACTAACGTTAATTTCATATGTTTCTATGTTTTGGACGCCTTGCGAATAATCGTCACTTACATGTAGGCACGATTCATCTAAATTGGAAAACTTTTGTAATTTGTTCATTTTGACTTAAAAACTAATGCTAGTGATTAAATCAGATTTAATACTATTCAACCCCAAAATTATGTTACACTAAAATACGTTTTATTTAATTAGTATATTAAAAATAAAAAAAATCGAAACATTCTAAAAAGGAACTACGTGGAAAATTATATTTTAATTATACAATTATACATTACCGGCATCAATTTTTTTTTTACAATAATTCTATACTGTAAATTATTTCCCCCAATTTTTTATATGTGCACCAAATACACGTGTATCACACGTTATAATTAAACCCCGTTACAATACAAACAATAGCCGATGTAAATTAATTTTTGATTCTTAATAGTTGTTTAAAAATATTCAATCGTTTAAAAAAAATTGTAGAATAATTCTATAATATAAATTATTTTCCACAGATTTGTTTCTCAGGTAATTTCACTTTTATTTCCACTATTTTTCACCGATTTTTATTTTTAATTTGCACCAAATTCACTTGTTTGTATCACACGTTATAATGAAAACTCGTTACAATACAATTTATACAAAATACAATTTTTTTTGTTTTTTTTGTTCAAAATAAGAACGAAACAAGAATAAAAAATCTCTATTTGTGAGAATGGTACTTCCAATATTTTTTTAGTTTGGATGAAATACAGCTATAAGTTAAAATTTATAAACATTGAAACAACAAAAAATATTTTAGGTCTAAAAGATTTATTTTTTGCTATTAAAAATATTTTTCAAATTACAAATATTTTTTTTTATTTTAAAAAAATATTTAACATATTCGATAGGTAAAATATATTTATTTTAAAATTTTTTATTTTTTAAGTAAAAAAATATACTCCTTTTAATTTAAAAATTATTTTATTTGAATTCATTACTTTTTCTAAAAATTTACCCATTAAAATCAAAAAAATGATTTAAAAATCTTTTTCAAAAAACAAAAAACATATTTGTTTTTAAATTAACATGGTTTTTTTTTAAAATAATGTGGAATTCTTTTGAATTATAGCAGTTTTCAATTCAATGTTTATTATTTTTAAATGGAAAGTCACTATTTCTTTCTGTGCGTGGTCAATTTGGCTCCGGGATGTTTTGCGAGGATGTGTCCATGTCTCTAGGTGTATCTGTTTGTGAGGGAAGAATGTGCTTGCTACTCTAAGATCATGAGCAATTGCAAAGTACATCATTCTCTCACCATTATCGGTCGCAGTTTCGTGTCGGGAGTACGGACCTATGTTTTCACACAAGTCGGCCTGATTTCTGCCAGCTCTAGCATTAAAGTCCCCAATTACCATTCTAACATCGTGTTCGGGTATAGATCCCATCAGATCGTCCAAGTCATTGTAAAATGAGTCTTTATCTTGGGGCTGGCTGACTTCTGTGGGCGCATGTACACAAATTATCGACAGGTTGGCTAACTTCATGCGCAGGCGATGCATACACAATCGGTTATTGACTGCTTGAAAATCCAAAACAGCCTTCTTTACCTGCGGCCCAAGAAGAAATCCAGCTCCAAGATTTCCGAGGTCATCTCCACTGTAGAACAACGTATAGCCCTGGGACACATGGTCTCCACTTTGAGGCCAGCGAGTTTCTTGAAGAGCAACGAGTTCCAGCCGATACTCTTTCATGCACGTGATTAGACCCTCCAACGCTCCTGGTTTTCTAAGTGATTGCACGTTCCACGTGCCGATCCTAAATCTCGTATCCGGGTACTTGAGCGGGGGTCCGGTGTTGTTTTGGCGGTATCCATTTTTCGTTTTGTTGATTTTATAAACAGTTAATTTTTTTTACGGATGCGGGTCGTCAGCCCAGCGATCCAACCGTTTAGTCGCCTCCTACGACAAGCAAAGGATACTGTGGTGGTATTCTTAGGAAACATGTTCGTGCAATTTAGATTTACGAGACATGTGAGTGCCCCCCGACCACAGGGGCCAATTTATAAGTTATTACAAATCTAAGACCAAAAAATGCAAAAAAAAAAGTAGTTTTCATATGATTTGTATGGAGCGATTTTTGTTTGTTATTACTCGATACATACATATGCAATTTCAAAATTGGTGTTGAAAATCGGCCTATTATATATTGGTATTGCAAGAATGATTGGTTTGATGACCAGTGTCGTTTTGCAGTTGAGCAACAAAATATAGGTAATTCTGAAAGTACAACAACTCAGCAATGAGCGCAGTTCGCGTAATTTCTTTAAAGGAATTATTGGATTGCACCATACTTTCAGACCTGCTTCAACTGCCATTCGGAACCGGGATGGAAACCTCTGTGTCAACATCGATTTTTGTAGTTAATTAGAGTGGGCGGCAGGGGGATGCTCTGTCCCCGATAATCTTTAATCTCATGTTGGAGTACATCTTTCGTAAAACAAACACCTCAGCGCCACATCTTATATCACCAGTCCAATCAGGTGCTTGCATATGCAGATGACATATAAAGTCTTCTTGTAGAGTCTTCAGCATCTGTTGGACTCCAGATCAAGGAGTCCAAACAAAATACACGACCCCTGGATATAGGGACAATGGCACACGAGATATTAGTTGTGGCCACTACACGTTTGAGGGAGTGAGGAGGTTCAAATATTTGGACTCTCTTATCACTCACGATAACAGTGTGGGTGAGGATATTAAAGTGCGCCTGGCAGCCGGTAGTCGTGTTTTGTATCCTCTAAGGCCACTGTTAAAATCGAAACATCTATCAAGTGCTGTGAAGCTGGCTCCTTACATTAGAGAGAAGAATAATGCGGGTGATTTTCGGCCCAAAACGCGAAGTAGATGGTATATACCGAGCTCTGTACAATATTGAGATCAGAGATCTGATGAAAATCTCCAATATTATACATGAAGTAAGATCTCAGTGAATACGCTGGCTCGGTCACGTTTTGCGTGCTGATCGGGAACGAATTGTGCAGCGATCTCTTTATCTATACATATATGTTTTGATGTTTTGGGCAGGATCATTTACGAACCTCAAGTATGGGTAGTTTTCTATAAAATGGTTTAACATATATGTCTGTATTGTATAGAATACTTACGATGACACGATGACAGACGAGACCATCGCTAGAAAGCAAAAGTGTTTTTAAAAAATTATTATTTTAAAATGATAACCTCTACCAATAATCTGCTATACGTATTTATATTAAAATAAATTTCGCTTAAATTAACTATTCGACTTTAAACTTTTTTCATTTATAGTTAGACGCAGAACCGTAAAATTCTATTTTTTAAGTCATTTCGTATTAGAGGTACAACATGTTTACACTTATTCTGTGTGACTTTGAAAATTTTGAAGGCTATTTACGTGCATTCGAATACATCTTATAAACTCGTTTAATGATATAAGAAACACGTGCAAGGTTAAGGTAGATGTGATTATATTTCCAATCACATTTCCATCTCGTGAATGCAAAACATTTCCCAATAAGCAACATTTTATATAAGATTGTTGTGTTAATTTTTATATTTTTGAATTAATTGTCATGGTTAAATTATAACATAAAATTAGGGATTACGAAATTCTATAACAAAGTATATGTATGTATATATGTATGCTTTTCGAATGAAATGTTAACATTTTTGAATTCGCTGAATGTTATGTCCATATAGATTAAACTGTGTCAGACGAATTAAATACAAATATCGAAAAGTCAATGTGCGTAAAATGTAATACACTATGACACCTCCCATTATCATTACTCGTTTGAATGTAGTATATAGTTTGGACGAGGCAAGCGTAAAACGAAACTTAAAAAAAAAAAATCTTTATAAAACGAAACTTTAAAAACTACAAAAAGCTTGTAGTTCTGAGGACGTTGTGCGGTTATAAGTAATAATATGTTATAAATTGTAGCAAAATGATAAAAGTTTTTTGTGTAATTTACCTTAGTGCTTTGTGTATTACGCTGTGTAATGCAGCAAAATATCGTAAGTGATATTTTTATGTTAGTAAAATATTTATTATTTTTGAAATTCTTCTCATATTCGTTAAAATATTAGTGCCAGAATGTGTTTCGATTACAAAATTCGGATATAATAATAATTATATAAATTTGTACCGATAGGCATCGCGACAGCAAAATCGAAGGGCTGTTTTTATAAAAGAAACTGCACATCAATAAGAACTTTCCATATACGTATATGTCGTTTTAACCAAAAAATTGTTAAATAATTGCTTTCACATTCCAAGTTTTATATATAGTTTTTATTAAGACCTATAAATTTTTGTAGAGGAAGGTCGACTGTGTTTAATTACTTTTATGAGCGCGTATAGTATATGCAAAAGTTCTGGTAAATCGATTTTGTTGTTGTACATTTTTTAAAACCTTTTTTTATGAATAGAACAAAATTCTATCTTAGTTACCAAATTTCAAAATTTCGAATCATGTATATAGTCTCAAATAACTTAAGTAATGTTAATTAAAAGGTTTGAAGGTTCTGTTTTGCTTTAAAGTAAACATTTTCTTAATTAAATTTTTTATTATTTGGAAACCTACATAATTAGAGTTATGAGTTTTGAAAGTAAATATATAATCTTTTTCTAATAATTCAAATAAATTTTAACTAAACACAAATCTATTCCGCGCAAATCTTGTGTTGGTTCTTCATACTGTCGAAAATAAGGAGACGCATAAAAGAATGAAGTTTGACGCGGCTTGACACTTGAGAAGAAACAGAAGTGAATTTGAAAATATAATATAGAACAGCAAGTAAACTTACTTAATGATTGAAGTTTAGAAGTAATTTCGGTCTAATTTAATGTGAACTTCCAGTACTTTATTAAAGGTTTGCAATGAAAATAAACAAATAAATTTAATATGAAATTTAACTTGAGTTTAATAAAAGTTTAAAAAGAAAATAGCAATTAATCCAAACTAAATTATTTCCTTTATACAACAAATTTAAATACCGATCAGCCTTGCACTTGAATCGAATGTTTAATGGAGATAGGTTAGATTAGGTTAGGCTAGATTGGCTGCTACGGCACACTTAGGACCGGTGATGGTCCATTGTGATACCACGGGATCTTACTTCCATTTTACCCTTAGTGGACTACTTATGTAGTCAGACATCTCGCACTTTACAGTTTAATAGATCCGAGAGGCTGTCTTCTGTGTACTAAAGCCGGACATAAGCATAGAAAGTGAAGTAAAGTCTCTTCCTCCTCCTTGTTCATATAGCTTCTGCAGAAGTCATTTTCTTCCGGACCTAGCTTCCTATGCAATTTCTCCAAACAGACAGTGGGTATCCCCACGATCCTTAATTCACTTCTAATTCACTTCGAAATTAGAGTATTGAAGCGTTTCACGTCCAGCTTTAGCCAGACTTGTCTTCCCACACTACATGTGAGGGTGTTAGCCCACCTTTTGTTCGTTGAGGCAACTGCCTCCTTTTTAAGTTCTGTAATAGTCCTCCTCAGGGTTTCCCTTTCCAGTTGAAGCATGCCTGGCTAGTTCGTCCGCCCTGCAGTGCCCCGTAACGTCCGACTGGTGGGGAAGACTTTCTCAATCGCCACTGTACCAGATCCGGTTTCAAACCCTACCTCATCTCGATCGCGTTCCTGCATGAGTACATACCTATAATAGTCTTGTTTACTCTCTCCAAAATGTTAGGCTTCCAACTGAGCTTACTGTCCAAGATTACGCGCAGAATTCTTCTTGTTTCAGTAAAATTCCTTTTAGGTTATACTACCATATTTCTAATACTAACAGAATCAAAGATGCATCGCCAAGTGACAACACGTGTCAAATTAAAAAACACAGAAAGTACCAAAGTCGGTGTTAAGAGCGGCATTACCGTCGAACCGTTTTTGGAATCTATTTCTTATTTTGTTGAGGGCGCTGCAATGGTACCAACTGTTTTCTGACTCGTTATGTTCGTACCATAGTTTTAGGTATAATTTTTAGTGTACATATATGTTCACAAATTAACTCTAAATCGTTTCATCGCTTTAGCGCTGATGCCTATTGTTCTGTTTACTAAAGCGACATCGACAACAGAAAAATGTATTTTGTCGATGTAATTGTTTGTTGTATCTTTTCTCTTTTTACCTTTAAGCTACATTCTCATTTCTTACTTCTTAATATTAATGCATGCGCTATTATTGTATTGTAGCTAGTTATAGATCCAAAGAGCCTATATAGAAAATCGCATATGTCCAGATACATATGTTAAAGTACCATTTTTTACAGCAAGATCTTATAATCTATAAGCTTAAGTTTGAATGTTTTCCGCTTAACCATTGTCAATTAGACAGACATAATATGTTGGTATTTAAGGTGTCGTTGTTGTGGTAGGCTGATATTATTTAGTTTCCCTGACGGGCAGCTCTACGTTTGTGTGAATTAAATGTGTGCCGATTTACACTTGTTGACCTTAATTTGCCAGTTAGCCACTCTTCGATACCCGCAAATGTTGAAATTTTACCATTTACTTTGATGTTGTAGATCTGCTATATATATCTTGGTGGATGTTTTATTTTCCTCACAATTTTCGATTAAGCAGATAATTTTTGATGATTACATAAACGTTCACCGGTAGCTGCGTGCTCAGATGTTGTGTATAAGTACTTAATCGATGACTAAATATGCAGCTGAAAAATACTTTTTTTTATTTTATCCTGTTTTCTGACCCGACTTTATCAACTTGTTTCACAGTTTTGTATTCTTTTCTAAATCTAAACTGATGATCCGGTATATATTTTCCCCTTGAAGAAACGGCTTAAAGATCTACTTTACCTAGAACAAAAATCAAAATTGATGTCGATATTTAAATGCCAAAATATGCGTCTAAAATTAAATTTCAAATAGTGTAAATCGCCGCTATCGAAAATTACAAAAAATTCCATGAACAAATTGTTTTCTTGCCACTGACATCTATTTAAAAAGGGATGAACTAAAAAGTACACGATATTTAGAATTAACTAAATATCGTGTACTTTTTAGTAAAACCATTTTTACATGGCAGAAACATTTTTTTCAATGTGTGATTTGTCAGCTTATCGATATAAAATAATTTTCAATTATATTTTCAATTTTGTCGTTAATTAGAACGATTTTTTTTAAAAACGTGTGTTAATCGCTAGATAATATCTTCCTGAACGTACCCATATATAAAACTTTTACAGGTTAGTCGAAAAATTTTGATAAATTTGGTTTGTGAGTGAATGGTTTGAGCCTACTTTACTCAATTTGCGAAAACATGTGTAACATAGAAATCGTTTTATGGCCGCATAAACTTAGGCATTTGCAAGCGAGTAACACTCGCTTTATTTTAAATTCGCTATAGTTTTCTCGTAATTGCGTCTCAAAGTTGAATTTTTGACAAAAACCATACGATCACAAACCAAATTTATCAATATTTTTCCACTAATCTGTAAAAGTTGTATATATGGGTACATTCAGGAAGATATTATCTAACGATTAACACACGTTTTTATAAAAATTCGTTCTAATAAGCGAGAAAATTGAAAATATAATTGAATACTATTTTATATCGATAAGCTGACAAATCAATTTATTAAAAAAAATGTATCTTCGATGTAAACATGGTTTAGAAATCAACTAAATATCGTGTACTTTTTAGTTCATCCCTTTTTAATTAGATGTCAGTGGCAAGAAAACAATTTATTCATGTCATTTTTTGTAATTTTCGATAGCGGAGATTTACACTATTTCAAATTTTATTTTAGACGCATTTTTTGGCATTTTAATATCGACATCAATTTTGATTTTTGTTCTAGGTCCTTAAGGTTCTAGAGCCTTAAGTTGTTGAAGGGGCATTGCGTCAAATAGTTTTATGGTGCTGGTAGTAAGCTGATTGTACGACATTTTTTTATGAATTTTATTTTGTATAGGTACCCAGTTCTAGTGTATAATTCCTTTGAAGCCGTCTTAATTGGTTTGGGTTGTCCAACATATCACATTTATCAGTATTTTGGTTCTGACTTTGACGAAGTACGTGTTTCTTCTCATGATTCTTCATTGCATCTTTAGGTCCCTATATGAAGGTTATCATTTCTTATGTACCATGGAGCATTCACAATGCCGCGTAGGACTTTTGTTTGGAATATGTATTGTTTTTACATTTGTCGTCTTAGCACAATCCCAAAGCTGAATGCCATAGGTCCTTATAGGTTTTTGTATTTGCCGATTTAACAGCAATTTGTTATGTAGGGTGAACTAAGAGTTCCTTCCTATGAGCCATTACATTTTTGTATATTTCATATTTAATTCTTCTTTTTTATTTTTCGCGCGCTCTTTCCACTGAAACTTAGCGTCAAGAGTCACGCAATGATATTTCGCCGTATTTGCATATTGAATTTGTTGTGTGTTAAGAATAACTGCCGGTACCCAGTTAATTCCTCGATTGGTAAAATTTACGTGTATCAATTTCGTCTCGTTGACCTTAATTCGTAATCTTTTCGTTCAGTTACTAACTGTGTTATTGACCCTCTGCAGTTTGGCTATTGCTTCATTTATCTTGTCACCAATTGCTAAGATTGCAGTATCATCTGCAAATGTTGCTATATTGGTTTCTTCTGAAGTTGGTAGATCTCTGGTGTATACAAGATACATAATTGGTCTCATTTATGCTGATATTTTTTTTAATTCAGAGTATTCTTCTTCGTATTTTACTCGAAAGCGTTGATCAGCAATGTAAGATTTTAAGATATTGTAAAGGTTCGGTACATTTCGATGTAGTTTATATTCTAGTCAAATGTTTTAGGCTTACATCCAAGAAGATAATAGATCATATCTTTTTGTTTTCAAGTGCATCTTCAATTATATTTGTAATTCTATGCACTTGCATTCTATAGTAGACTGGGTTTCTCTAAATCCAAATTAGTTTTTCGAATATTTCGGACATGTTTCAGTCTGAACTTTTTGTTTAGAACTTCTAACTCAGCTTCCATCGTCATTTTTGATTGGAAGCCCTTGTATTTTAAGTCGTTTTAATTCTTTTGTCGCTTTCCAAAGAGCGTAATTGGTGGCTTTTGGCCAGTAACGCTACATATAGGTAATTATTAATTGATTTGTTTTAACTTCCTTGATTAAAACTTTTAATTTATTGCATAGACGATATATTTGAATTTAGCCCAATTAGTATGCTGGTCCTATAGAAATGTATTTATTTGCATTTAGCTTTAGTTTTAGAACTTGTGTTTTATTAACCCGGGATCTACACTATGCAAATTTGCTGATATTTTCTCTCATGATAATTTATGTTTGTATGTGTTTTTTTCAATGTATTGATAAATATTAATTAAAAAATTTTCATAACTAGGCATTCTACTCGCATGATAATTTCTACAAATGTCAAATAAAATTCGGTGCATACTGTCAGAAAATTAGTAGGTTTTTAAAATCGTGAGTATTTTTTTTATGCAGCTATGAAAAAAATGGAAAACATAGTAACATTTTGTAAAAATTTCATGATAATTTTTTCGTGAAATAGCCTCCTGATAATTTGCTGGGAATGTCAAAATATGTATAATATACTTACACATACATTGGTAAATTTAATTTCATGAGAGAAAATATCAGCAAATTTGCATAGTGTAGACCCCGAGTTACTTATCTGTCCTTTTTTCTAGACAAATACTTATTGCCTGAATATACTCCACGCCATATTTTTGGAGTTCGTATATAGATGTCTTAATCCGTTTCTTATAATAATTGTTGCCTCACTATGTGGTTTTCCTTCGGGATGATTAGTATCGTACAAAGACAGTAAATCATGATTTCAGCATAGCTCATATTTGTAAAATGCGTTTCAGAAATCAGCATGAAATCTAATCTGTCACCTCTAAAACAGTCTGCGGAGATTTGCACTGAGGAGCCATCCCATGAGGAATTCACTAAGGCCATGCAGAGAATGAAACGAAACCGCTCACCTGGAGTGGACTGCATTAATTCGGAGCTCTTGATATTCGGAGGGGATACTTTATGGAACTGTCTTTTCGGCCTTATTCGATTAGTATGGCGAACCGAAGTTATGCCTGATGAATGGAAAGTGGCCGCGATATGCCCCATCTTCAAGAAGGGAGACCGCTTGAAGTGTGAGAATTATCGCGGTATAGCTCTCCTTTGCACAGCATACAAGTTACTGTCATACATTTTATTGGATAGAATCATTCCTCTGGCGGAGGGCTTGGTTGGTGACTATCAGGGAGGATTTCGTCCGAATCGATCAGTCACTGATCAGGTCTTTTCGCTGCGGATGATTCTATCTAAATATTATGAGACATCCATCTCCGTACATCAGGTTTTCCTGGATTTCCGGCAGGCCTACGACTCGATCAATCGAGAGAGTTTGTGGTCTGCCCTGGAATACCTAGGAATGCAAACAAAATTGGTACGACTGGGTAGGATGACAGTGACGCAGTCTCAATGCTGTGTTAAAGTTGAGAACAGGCTAACGACAATTTTTGCAGTTAACTCGGGTGTTCGGCAGGGAGATGCTCTGTCCCCGATACCCTTTAATCTCATGTTGGAGTACATCTTTCGTAAAACTGAAACACCTCAGCGCAACATCTTATATAGCCAGTCCAATCAAGTGCTTGCATATGCAGATGACATATGCGTGATTGGACTGAATAGCAACAGAGTGAAAGAAATACTTGATCCGCTTGTAGAGTTTTCAGCTTCTGTTGGACTCCAGATCAATGAGTCTAAAACGAAATACCTGATCTCTGGTTTTAGAGACAATGGCACACCAGATTTTAGTAGTGGCCACCACACGTTTGAGGGAGTGAGGAGGTTCAAATATTTGGGCTCTCTTATCACTCACGATAACAGTGTGGGTGAGGATATTAAAGTGCGGCTGGCAGCTGGCAGTCGTTCTTTATATCCTCTAAGGCCACTGCTAAAATCTAAACACTTATCAAGTGCCGTGAAGCTGAAGATTTACAAAGCGTTGATCAGGCCCGTTGTTATGTTTGGATGTGAAAGTTGGGCGCTGACGGATGAGTACGAGAGATGGCTCCTTACATTTGAGAGAAGAATCATGCGTGTGATTTACGGCCCTAAACGCGAAATAGATGGTATACATACCGAGCTCTGTACAATTTCGAGATCAGAGATCTGATGAAGATCCCCGATATTGTACATGAAGTTAGATCTCAGCGAGTACGCTGGCTCGGTCACGTTCTGCGTGCTGATCCGGAACGAATTGTGCAGCGATCTCTGAAAGGAGAGCCACCATATGGTAGGCGCAGAGGTCGTTGCAGGCGACGATGGCGCCACGATGTAGAGAACGACTTGGCCTCTTCAGATTGTCTAAGAACTAAGACAGTATGAAGACCAAGCTCAGGATCGAAACCGTTGGAGCCAGATTGTTGATTCAGTAAGGGGCCAGTAATGGCCTTTAACACTGTTATTATTATGAAATCTAAGTCATTGGCGTTCCGTATAGAATTTAAGTTCATTCGTTTTTTGATTTATTTATAATATGCTGATATATTAAATTATGTTTAACTCTAATAATTAATTATTATAATTCCAGCAACCGATCTATCCAGATGTAAATTTGGTGATGTAGAATGTTTACGGAACGAAGTGCAAATAGTTTTTAAGAAATTCCTTAATGGTATATATACATATAGATTAAACCTTCAGTTAACAAATAGAACAATCTTCTTAATTCTTCAATTTCGTTTATTCAAGGGTATCCATCACTCAATATGCCACCACTTGATCCTCTTCATGTTAACGAAATACTAATAAAACAAGGCGCTGACAGTCCAGTGAATATTGAATTGATATTGAAAAATGGAGATTTGCATGGTTTTACAGGTCTCGAGTTTTATAAATTTGTGTAAGTTGAATGACAAAAATCAATCTAAATATTTGTATTAATTCAAATCGTATTCTGTACTTTAAAATCTAGTGGATTCTCTAAAGATCCTAATGGTGTGCATGAATTACATTTTAAGTTGCCGCATTTGATATTCTTAAGCGATTATACAATTGGTGGGCGCGTGCTAATTTTACCAATTCAAGGTGAAGGAAAGAGTAATCTAACAGTCGGTAAGTTTTTATTTGTTTTAACCTAAATAACAATAATGACATTTAATTTTAATTTTAATTTATGCATATCGTTAAATATAGTCAATTTAGATTGCAAAATAAAATTTAGAGGTAAACAAGTCACAAGATCGGGAAAAGATTATATGAAACTAGAAAACTATAAATTATCATTTACAACAACCCGGCTATATATGGAATTTCAGAATTTGTTCAAAGGTGATAAACTATTGGGCGATAATACTAATTTGTTTTTAAATGACAATTGGCAAGATATTTTCAATGAATTGAAAGCCAATATATTTGATGCTTTTGGCCAAGTAATGGAAAATGTAATGAACGTTATATTTTCAAGAATTCCGTATAATGAGTTATTTATTGAATAGTATAATGTTATGTATATTATGTAAATATATTATGTTAAAAAATAAAATTTATATTTGTTGAATTGATTATTAAATGCAGTTTTCTCAAAGTGATATTAATTGCTTCATGCAATGAAAATATAATTACCTATACTTACTTGTTCAGTGCTTTAAGGTTTACAAGGCGAATGGATGTCCTTTTTATTTTATTAAATTATTAATAGGTGGATATGACCAACTTCTATGATCCTATATTTATAATTGAATAAGAATGTCCATATACAAACAGATACATTCAGGCGGAATTGCCAAGAAGCCATATTATATAATATATCACTCGCCACTTAAATTTTATATAATAACTTTAATAAAATAAATAAATAAGCAAAACATGGTATCATATGTGAATGTGGTGAATTGAATTACAATATTATTCAATCATTAGAATTTAATCCGAACACATCCGAAAAAAATCTTTAATTTTGTTCAACGATTATATCAATCCAAAACAATGGAAGAGTTCATGGCACATGTTAAACCACAACACCAGTGGTGACGAATTTATGGAATTTACTGAAAGAAAGGAGGTAACAAATTTATAGATTTTACGAGTACAATGAATAATATTCCACGGCCAGCCGAAAATGTTCAAGAAAACATTGGCACCAAAAAAGAATCAATAGAAGTGGTGCTGTTGGTTAGAAAACCGAATATAAAATAAAAAAATTACCGCCTTGGTGAGGATGAAAAAATGTCGGATGGATTACTGTTAAAGAAATCTACAAATGGCAGATAATCGTAAACGTAATATAAATAATTATTATTTGACAGATGACAGATAATCGTAATAAATATAGTTATCATTTGACAATTTAAAATGTGTTTGATAGTAATAAGACTGACGTAAACTATATTATAAGTTATAAACGTATTTAAATTTAAATTTAATAACAAACCGCATCATGTATCGAAAAAAATGTTGTAACATAAGTTTATTTTTATTTTTTTATTTTTTAAATGCTGCCAATGGTTTTATTCTTGAATCTTTCTACAAAAGAAGCTAACAAGAAGTTTTCAAATCTTAAGCTAAAATTATTACATATGTGTATATTACTATTTCGAAAGTACCATGGGGCATTGGTAATACTATGAAGTATTTTCGCTTGGGTTCGTTGCAGAATTTCTCTGTTTGACGCGCTGGTGGATCCCAGAATAACTGAATACCATATGTCCATATGGGTTTGATTATCACTTTGTACAATAAAACTTTATTGGCTAATGATGGCTTAGATTTTCTTCCCATCAACCAATACATTTTGTAAATTTTAATTTTATTTGTTTGCGCTTTGCTTCAATATGATTCTTCAATATGATTTCCACGTTAGTCTTCTATCCCGGTGCATGCCTAAGTATTTGACCTTGGTTTGTTGAGGAATATTTATATCGTTTAATTCCACTGGTGGGCAAGTGCGTTTGTTTAGCGTGAATGTGACGTGAGTTGATTTGTTTACGTTCACTTTTATGCGCCATGTCTTCAGGCAGTTCTCAATTTTATTTAGATGATTCTGTAATTCCTTTGAGGCAGTTTCGGGATTATTATGTGACACCAGGACGGCCGTATCAGCAAAGGTTGATATGACTACCTTGTTGGTTACAGGTATGTCAGCTGTGTACAGCAGGTATAATATTTGTCTTAGAACGCTGCCTTGTGGAACACCTGCGTTAATATCATTTAAACAAGTAGTTGCATTATTTTGTTTAACCGTGTACTGCGTTTGTAGAAGATAGTTTCCCAGAACTGAGTGAAATTTCTTCGGTATAGAAGTCCTTTAATTTTGTATACTAGCCCATCATGCCAAACTTTATCAAAGACTTGTGCAATGTCCAAGAAGGCAGCAGAACTATATTTCTGTTCCTCTAAGGTGTTTTTGATTGCATACACAATTCTGACCATTTTGGTTTCGGATCCCAAATTGATGGTCTGGAATAATAAGCCGTTCTTCTGATAATAATAATAATAATAATCAGTTTTTCAAGGCCATAACTGGCCCCTTACTGAGTGAACTATTTGGCGTGTTTAGATTTTGGCAGTGGCCTTAGAGGATACAAGGCGCGACTGCCAGCTGCTAACCGAACTTTAATATCACCCACACTATATCCTCACCCACATTGTTATCGTGAGTGATAAGAGAACCCAAATATTTGAACCTCCTCACTCCCTCTAACGTGTGGTGGCCACTATTAAAATCTGGTGTGCCATTGTCCCTAAAACCAGAGGTCAGGTATTTCGTTTTGTACTCATTGAATTGAAGTTCAACTGAAGCTGAAAACTGTACAAGCGGATCAAGTATTTCTTTCACTCCGTTACTATTCAGTCCAATCATCTGTATATGCAAGCACCTGATTGGACTGGCGATATAAGATGTTGCGCTGAGGTGTTTCAGTTTTACGAAAGATGTACTCCAACATGAGATTAAATAGTATCGGGGACAGAGCATCTCCCCGATACTATTGTATTGATTGTGAGACGTTGTTGCACTTCACTATGAGCTATATTTTGTTGCTCAACCGCAAGATGACACTCGTCATCAAACCAATCATTCTTGGATCTGACTTTCACTATACCTAAAGCCTGTTGAGCAGCACTGGCAATCGAAGTTTTCAGTACCTCCCAGACAGAGTTCCCGCAGTCAGACTGGTAATTAGCTTCATCAATGTTGTCGCTGACAAGATCATGATATCGTTTCTTTTGATCTTCATTTATCAGACGTTCACAGTCGAAACGTACAATGCGTTTCGCTGTGTTCCCAGACTTGGACGAAAACTTCCATCGTAGCTTTGCAGCGACCAAATGATTTTCGCTGCCTACGTATTTGGATGCTGACCGATAAGTTCTCACATCCTGCACAACCCGAGCCCGTCCTTTAGAAACTAATACATGGTCAATTTGGCTATGGGAAGTTCCGCGAGGATGTGTCCATGTCTCTAGATGTATGTGTTTGTGAGGGAAGAACGTGCTTGCTACTTTAAGCTCATGAGCAATCAATTGCAAAGTACATCATTCTCTCACCATTATCGGTCGCAGTTTCGTGTCGGGAGTACGGACCTATGTTTTCACACAAGTCGGTCTGATTTCTGCCAGCTCTAGCATTAAAGTCCCCAGTTACCATTCTAACATCGTGTTCGGGTATAGATCCCATCATATCGTCCAAGTCATTGTAAAATGAGTCTTTATCTTGGGGCTGGCTGACTTCTGTAGGCGCATGTACACAAATTATCGATAGGTTGGCTAAATTCATGTGCAAACGAAGCTTACACAATCGGTTATTAACTACTTGCAAATCCAAAACAGCGTTCTTTACCTGCGGCCCAAGAAGAAATCCAGCTCCAAGATTTCCGAGGTCACCTCCACTGTAGAGCAACCTATAGCCCTGGGACACATGGTCTCCACTTTTAGGCCAGCGAGTTTCTTGAAGAGCAACGAGTTCCAGCCGACACTCTTTCATGCATGCGATTCGTTAATAATATATTTTGTATCCCATTAGCAAAAAGTAACAACTTATTATCAAAAAAGATTCTCTTTTAGATTTATTTATTGCTCACACATGCACAGTATGCAATTATAAATACCATTATGAAGCTTGGTGCCGATACAACATTCAAAAAAAAAAACTTATTTTTAAAGAAACATTAAAAAGTGAAAGAAAGCGAACTGAATGACCTTGAAGGCGATGATGACTAGATGGCAATTTGAGAATAGCCAAAATTAAATTATCTAATGTTAAAATTTGGAAAATAACTCAAAAATGTTGAGTGCATGCTTGGTACTGATTCCAATTCATATTTTATAGAATTACGAAAATATATAATTTTACAGAATGATTCAAATCCGTGGATGCTATCCACAAGTCAAGGTGTTGTTGTTTTTAATGGACCAGTATAGGGACCAATCAAATTTTGTTTACTAAAATTTACCCAAATATAGGGTAAATTTTAGTAAACAAAATATCAATTTAGGAAGAAGAGCGTTTTGTAGTAAATTAAAGGTGTGTTCAATAATCATATACAATAAACCAAACAATTTCCAAATATACATATGTCCAAGTAGTTGTGGCTTGTGATCTTTTTGGTAACTGGAATCAACCAACTTTGTATGAACACGATTGCCCAATGAATGCCAATATTTTGAAAGATATTGTAACAAAACTGATATATTCTGAATATATCCTGAGGTGCAGATAAAATAAACTAAATAGTTTTATGTTTAAAGCCTAAATTAAAATCAAATGTTATTCTAGCAAATTACAAAAAATTATATTGATTTTTTTCACTAAAATTTGCGCTCGTTTTCTGTACAGATCGAGTGTCGTTCAATATTTGTTCAGCATCAAAATTGCTAAAGTTTGAAAATGGTTTAATTCTAGGTGATGTCGATTGAACTGAAATTTAATGAAAATTTGAATATATTTCATCGCTAATTCAATATGTTCGTTGTATTAATAAATATAAAATAATTCGTTCTGTATTCTCCTAGATCCGATGATTTAATTTGCTTGGTATATATATACATAAATTGTTTACATCTGTATTTGTCAAAATACATCCAAAATTATAATTGGTATGCACATACGTAATTTATTTACATAGTACAGATTTTTAGTGTCTATGTTGTTTTCAAAGTGAGTGCGTGCTATTGCCGAAACAGTGCGAAATTTAAAAATAATTTTCGGTCGAAATAATGCACCAAGAAAAACTGCCATATTAGGGTTTCGCAAAAACCAACCTCATATTTTTCGTAGATTAAGATGGCAATAACGTTACGGTGAACGGAGATCGATTCAGAGATATAACCGATTTTTTTTTGGTCAGAAATTAATGAATTGAACTTGGTCGACCTCCGGTTCCAGCAGGATGGCGCTACATGCCACACAAACCGAACAACACTCGATGTTTTCCGAACTATAATTTCAATAATCGTGTAATCACCCGTTTTGCTGATGTTGCTTAGTCTGCGCGGAGTAGCGATTTTTTATGTTGAGGCAATGGGACCTCAAGTTCGATGTTACGGTGATGTTTCTGAAACGATTCAAGCATTTAAAACCATAGTGATCGAGTTATTCGTGAACAATGGTCTCAAGATATCGGAGATGTATTCTAAAATATCTAATATTGGGGATCTTCATCAGATCTCTGATCTCGATATTTTACAGTAATCGGTATTTATCCTCAACTTCGCGTTTTGGGCCGTAAGTCGTACGCATGATTCTTCAAATGTATGGAGCCATCTGTCGTACTCATCATCCGCCGGAGCCCAACTTTCACATCCATACATACATCCAAGATTCACGGCCTTTGCTAGGTGTTTAGATTTTAGCAGTGAGCTTAGAGGATAGCAAACATAACCTGCTGTCAGCCGAAATGTAATATTCTTACCTACACTTTTATCGTGGGTAATAAGGGAGCCCAAATGTGTTAACCTCAAATAGTTCCTTCAATCCGGAAGATGTTGCGCTGGGGTGTTACAGTTTTACGAAAGATGTACTCCGACATGAGATAAAGAGTATCGAGGGCAGATCATCCCATTGCCGAACACTCATGTTAACTGCATCATAATATTTACCTGCTATCATCCGCAGCGAAAAGACTTGATTAGTGACTGATCTATTCGGATGAAACCCTCCTTGATTCTATCCAATATAATGTATGACGGTAAATGGTATGCTATGCAAAGGAGATGTATACTGCGATAATTCTCACACTTCAAGCGGTCTCCCTTCTTGAAGATGAGGGCTGGAGATTCGATAGAGAAATACCGCTTGTGTGATCTGAGAGTGGAGTTATCAAAACACGTTTCTTGCGTTACCATTTTCTGCCAACGACTGCATTATCTAAATGGTACCACACTGAACTCTGACAGATTGATGCAGGCACCGTTGCAGAGTGTTCAATTTTTTTTGATTCAATTGGACAGGTTCCTAGAGTAATTAAAGTAACAAACTAAACTTTCGTTATCATGTAGGTAATTCGATTTTTATTCAAAATTTTAAATTATTCTCATTTTCTCTATACATTCAATCGAATTTTTCGAATTTTGCGTGGCTTAATTAATTTTCAAATAAAAATTATGTTTTAACATTAATTAATTATTCATAATCAAAATATACAAATTTACTTATAAAAAAAAGAAAACAATAAATTTACTATTGTTTGTATCAGATCATCATATTTATACAAAATATTTAATTAAATTAATTAATAATATAAGTATAATAATTATAAAACTGACGAAAGAGATTCGAGAAACATTTAAATTAAATTATATAACAATATTAAATTAATTAATATTAATAAAAAATAAACAAACTAAAAATTAATAATTTACAAAACTAAAATTAAAATGAATTAATAGTTATTTAATTTTAAACAATTTTTTTTTGGTTTTAATTAATTATTTTTAATTTTGATATGGCTTAGTTTTTTTGTTTAAATTATTAAGGCATGTGCAAATTTTTAAAATTTGTAAGGCACAACAATTTTGAATAAGACAGCAAAACTAATATTCGTATAGTAGTATCCAAAGTATTTGGTTTATTAATTATAATTACATACATATTAAATATAATATATAAGCCAGGACAAAATTATAATAAAAAAAAATTAAGAAAATAACTAAACAAAATAATAAATTATTAAAAATTAATAAATGGCAGTTAATTTTAAAATTAAATTAAAATTACAATAAGCGTTAGAATTTTTGTTTTTAAATTTTTTTAACTTAAAATTTCTATATTTTATTTATACTACATTAATTTACTTAATTATTGCTTTTACAATTTTTAATATTTTTAATTAGTTTCAAAAAAGACGGCAATTTAGAAAATAAATTGAAAAATCGTTTGACTAGTATTTCCGTTATTGAAATGAATTCAAAATATTTAATTGAATTTATAATTATAATTTTTTTTTTGTAATTAAAATTTGAAAATACTAAAAATTAATTAATTAAAGTTATTTTTCTATAGATGTTCGTCTCCATGATAGCCACCATTTCGATTTAGAGGTTGTCGTTCTTGGGAATCACTTGGTCGTTTGCGATTGAAGAATCCACACTGAAAATATTGGTAAATAATAAAATTATAAAGTCATCGTGAGGACGGAGATTCGCAATGCTTACCATATATAACAGAAAGATAAGTAAAAGTAAAATTAATGTGCCAATAACGGCGGCAAGTATAACTATCCATAGTGGCACAACTTCTGGTTTAATAATTGGTTCTGGAATAGCTGTAACAAATAGTTCGTGAGTATGAATTTCGGCATCAGTCGGTTTACCAATATAAGGTAATTTTGTAACACGTGCTACTGCCATTGTGGACAGTATCAACGGACTATGGCCTGAAACTTTTTTCATTGTTTTTGCTACCAATCGCATTCTCAAGGCAATCCATGCGTCTTGATCTTTTGTCAATTGCCTTACTACACAACGAAGTGCTGCACACTTCGTAGTATTACATTGAAACGAATCTAAAACTGTGTCATCTATGGCATCTCGTCGGATTCGACGATTATATTGGGATCTGCTATTGATATCTTGTTCGTTTGGATTTAAACTTTGTTCAGCATTTTCGTAATAGTGATCTGTGATTAAAGGATCTTGTTTAGAGTGAATAATGTGACTTGAACTGCCACCACCACCCGACGAGTGTGAATATGTTGATGAAGATTGATGTGATGAACCACCACTACTACCGCTACCACTGCTTGAGTGGCTAGAAGTACTACTCCCTTGTGATCCACTAGCTACGCCATTAGCAGTTCCACCAGTTGATCCACCATCTTGTGAATAATATCTAACCTGGTGGCTACTACCTCCACCTCCAGTTTGTTGCCTACCACCACTTATTTGTGCATTCCCATTTTGGCGTATTTCATTATCAATACTTCCACGGTTTATTCCTAAATCAAATGTTGATGATTGGAATCCACCTACACCCTGGGCCATTTTTCCAAAACCACCAGAAATAGCCACTAAATCTGGTCTGGGTTCTTCGTCATCTTGTTGACTTTGCATTCTTCGCCGACCACTTGTTGTCGCACTACTAGATGATGATGACGATGATGAGCCTGATGATTGAAATGCTTGTCCACCAGATCCTGATGCAGATGTTCCAATTTGTGTGCGTGAAGCTAAGCCTGAAATATCTTGCTTAGCATTCTGTTGAATATGTTGTCTGCCAGAGGAGGAGTTTTGTTGGTAACGGTTTCCAGATGGTGCCGAATAAAATTCACCGTACGAAATTGCACCATGATTTCCCATGGATTGTGTTTTACCAGCTTGTCCTGAATGAGATTGGCCAGCTTGTACAGAATGGGATGCATGACCAGACTGCGCAGATTGACCAGTTTGGGATGATTGACTTGACTGACTGAAATGTGTGGCGTTTCCGCCACGCTGAAAACCACTTGATTGTACGCCTCGCGATGTTCCAGATTGTTGTCCCCCTTGCCTGAGTTCATTTAATCGTTTATTGAATGATGCTGCTTCACCTAGTCCTTCATAATGTTCGGTACTAAATTCAACCGTTTTCATTTCACCCGTAATTGGGTCAATTTGTGTACTACTGTTCGAATATGTATATGTCACAGTTGGTTTTCCTGCAATTGATGTATGTGTAAATGTTGAATGTGTTCCATACCCATGCTCACGATTTGCAGCTGCAGCGGCCTCAGCAGCAGCTTGTTGACCTCTTTGTTTATGTACGTAGGAAGCATCTCCAACTGACTCGGCTATTTCATCTGCTTCGATCATTTTCCTTTTTTCTTCTTCTGTGTAAATATAACCGGGTCTATAAATACTTGAACCACCTTGAGTAGATCCACTTGTGGCTGTTCCACCGGATGCACCACCGGCAAAACCAGTTGTCGTACCAGCCGTACCGTGTGAGCCTCCAACCACGCGAACTCCAGAACTGTGACCTCCAGATGCCGATCCACTAACAGTTGTTACTGATGACGAAGAACTTGAGTTAGAACTAGAGCTAAAATTTGAACTGGATCCAGAAGTGGAACCACCGAATTGCCCGCTAGAATGTTTTGAAGTTCCCCATCCAGTATATTGAATAGATGATCTTTTGGCATCATATGTAGTAAAAAAGCTCTTTCGTGAAAGCTGAGGATCAATTATCAATTTCTTTGGGTTTACATCGTAACTGTAAGAACATTGAACATTTCCGTGTTCTTCCGCTTGATCTAGCAAATACATAAGTTCTTCACCATCATTTGTTTCAATCGACCATACAATAAAAATTTCAGCCTCTTCAATTTCAGATAAACCTTGATTTCGAATATTATATTTATGCACAACCTGTTCACCAATGTCCTGCTCGCGAGTTGCGTTTTTCATATCTAAAAATTGTGATGAATTGTAATGGAATTCAGCTGGATCGGAGGCACCTTGAATTTTAAGGACAGACTCCAACCAAATTGTTATATTCCTGGCAAAAACGTTATCAAGAGTCGATGTATCTAGCTCAGGATTCGTGGAATTGACATTCATTTGGAAAACGAATTTTGGTTCAACCATATTTTTCTGTTGCTGATAATTCAGCGAAACTTTGAAATGGGCAATTTGTTTGCTCGGCAATGGATTACCCACGTCACATTTCAAAATACGATTGGCCGTGGGTTTATTACATGTAATTGTCAAGTCTTTAATGTCACCGATTTTATCGACTCGCTTGAATGATAGACCATATGGTATATTCATATAGAATGCGGCTTCAAATGCATCTTCGCCTAAATTCGATATTAACACATCAACTTCTAGTGGATCTACTGAACCCAGTAAATATTTTTCAACAGTTTGCACGTCCAATCGTAAATCTGGAATACAAATATTATCTGGGCCACAATTCTTTTGAATTTGGATCGAATCAGTTTGTATGGAGTCACGATTTTGATCCAGTATTGGACCTGCAACGTCACGTTGTGATCGTCTGTTTGATTGGGCTGCTTGACGTATATCATATCGTAATTCGATTTCTAATGGTGTTAGTTTATCACGAATGCTCTCTGTGATATACACTTTTTGAGTTTGGCAAGCTTCACGGCCTTTGTATAATGTAACTGTAAAGTTTTTAATATTGTTACCTTGATCGCTTAAGAAGAACATACGTGGCAATTGTAAATTTTTGGAATCAAGAACGAGAGATAGATCATAATCGACGTAGTTTGGAACCGCTTTGCCAGTATATTTTAAACAGTAGTTAACGTTTGTGCACGAAACATTTTTATTTTGACGTGGTAATTCACAATTCTTTTGCTCAATTGAGATAAATTTGGATGAAGAATCAAATACGGCTCGAGCTTCCATTTGTACAACAGATCTAGATCTGCAAGAGTAAAAAATTATTAGTATGGATTATATGTATGTAGTATATTATTTATTGTCAATTGACTTACTTTAAAACAATTGCCCGACTGCTTTCATATGCCCCAATCACCAAATCTGGATATCCATTTCCATCAAGATCGATACCACCCGAGATTGCAAATCCAAATGTAGATCCTATGGCAAACTGTTCGGCGTAAATAACTTGTGAATGCTTCTGTAGTGTACCGTTCGACGAGCCATGGAAAATATAAACAGCACCTTTTCCTTCGATTCCATCATATGGAGCACCTACAGCAAAATCACCAAAACCATCCTGATTTATATCCCCTAATGATGTTAGCGATAATCCAAATCGGGCTTTAGATCTTAAACCTTCTCTACTTTCGAGTAGTTTGAACTTTTGCTGGGGCTATTAAATAAAATATGTATAGGAAGCTACGCTTATTTAATAATATTTCTTCATATTTTCACTTACATCTACTCCTTGGTAAATAATATAAACTCGTCCATTTTCATAGTGACCTAGGTTATTTTTATAATCTGTATACATTGGGGCACCAACAATTAAATCATCCAAACCATCTCCATTAACATCAACCGTACACATGGCATATCCGAAATAAGCACCAATTTGTTCGCCGGTTATATTTCGTTGAATATGTAAATCCCATGACATGATTAAAATTTTTCCTAATAAACCAGCCCCGCGTGGCATACCAACAGCAACGCCTTGAACACCGTCCCCATTAAAATCACCTGTAACTGTGGAATATCCTAAATATGAATCATCTTCGGCCGCTGAACTTTCTTTCGTTTCATAAACACGACTTCTTGGATGCAATTGACTTTGGAGCGTGCTTTGTGAAAATAACTGGCCTAGAGAATGTATAAAATGAATGTAAGTAAATCAATAAAATTATTTAACACGATTTTCAGTTATTTTTGGTCGTCTCCTAAATGTCAGCACATTCTTTATAAGATAACCGTTCCTTAATTTTTTAATATTTTCAATAATTAATTTTTGATTTTTCGAATATATTTGTGTTAATAATTTAATAACTTTAAATATGCTTAAGCCAATAAAACTGAAAACTTAATTAATAATAAATCAGTTCAATCAAAAATTAATTTAAAAAAAAAATTAAATTTAATATTTTAATTAATTTCGAAAAGCACAAAAGAAAATCTATCACCAAAAATTATTTATTTTCATTTTTATAAAATCTATAAATAAAATATTATGTAATATATAAATAATTAAATAATAATAGTTTAGTTAAAAAATTATTTTATAATAAAATTAATAATAAATTATATTTATTCCGTCCTTTTGGAATTTTATTTGTGTTTTAATTAATAAATAGAGATTTTTTTTTTGTTTCAGAAGAAGATCCATCTCCAAAGGGGATAGTATTGTTTTGATGGTTGAAAGATTATCCAGTAATTTATGGCTTTTTGGTGGTTTGATGATTGATGAATGTAAAGGATCAAAATGCAGGTGTATGTAACTATATAACATTATGAAATATGTTTTTTTATAGTGATACTATTTTTTATAAATAGTTTTCAAAGCTAAATCAATTATAATATTTTTATTTTATATTATGGATTATGAATTTAACAGTGTGATATTTGGTTTTGAGATGAAAATGAGTTTAGATGATTTGACATGACATGACATGAATATATGACTTGTATACAGGTAAAATGAAAGCTATTGTGTTTTTAAATAATTTTATAGTTTTTAATTCTGAAATTTGATAAATTAAATTAAAGCGATTAGTGACGAGGCGAGCACAGTATGCAACGAGTTTAACTAAAACTTCCCAACAAACCCTATGTATGTAGTTGTTGCATATCGTTGTTGCATATATAAATTTATAACGAGGTTTGTGCTCGATTTGAATCGGTTATAAGTGTCAAACATATGGAATTGTGTGTGTGTGTGTGTGTGCAAATATTTTCGTTGAATAATCAATATTTTCTAGAGTTCATCTTAAAAGTACAGATTTGAAAATTAATTCAAACTATGTACATACATATCGTATATGTATCATATTTACCGATAAGTCATACTTTAATTATTTGAAGTGTTATTGGAAATCGTCATCTAGATATTTCCTCTAATTTCGACAGGAATGTATGTTATTCGTGATACACATCGTGTAACATCGTGCCACGAAAATTCGCTATACTTCGCTTCTGTAAACTTGAAAGACATTCATAAACAATAATTCAATGTATTATGTGCATGGAAATAGTTAAACATCTTTGTTAAATTTAAAACATTTGTTTGACCTTTAACTGCTCTTTACGATCTTTTACTAAAAACCAGTTTAATTTTGATATAGTATTGTTAAACTGTATTTTCAAACTCATTCGAGCAAAGTTATGCCTAATGGATTGAAAGTGGCCGCGATAGGCCCCACCTTCAAGAAAGGAGACCGTTTGAAGTGTGAGAATTGTCGCGGTATACCGTCAACATATAAGTATTGTTCGATGCTATATTGGATAGAATCGATCAGTCACTGATAAAGCCTTTTCAGGGCAAATGATTTTATTAAAATATTATGAAACATCCGCATCCCCGTGCATTAGGTGCCAACAAAATTAATACGATTGTGTAGAATGATAGTGACGCAATATCGATACTGTGTTAAAGTTGACAACAGGCTATCGAGAATTTTTGCAGTTAACCCGGAGTGAGGGAATACTTGATCCACTTGTAAAGTTTTCAGCTATTAGCGACTGACAACAGGCAGTCATTCTTTGTATCAGGCTTGACGTTATGTATGGATTTGAAAGTTGGACGATGACGGACAAGTACGAGGAATGGCTCCTTATATAGAGAAGATTCATGGTATATACCGAGTTGTGTACAACAGCGAGATCATCGATCTGACGAAGGTCTCTGATATTGTACAAGAAGTAAGATCTCAGAGAGTACGGTAGTATAGGACAGTATGAATAATATGCTCAAGATCGAAACGGCTGGAGTCAGACTGTTGACACCAGTAATGGTGTCTAAAAGGGTTAGTAATGGCTTATAAAAACTGTTAATATATTAAATTTTCTGAATTTCTTTCAAATTCGTTAGTATGTACATTCTGATACTCGTACATAGTTTATGTGTTTGATTTGTAGTTGGATAAACTTTCTTCTTTAGATAGGTTTGGTTAAATGTTAATTGCAACATTGACACAACATTAATTTATTATAATAATGTTTTACTTTATTTTCGTTTATTTGGTTATCTCTAATATAATAATATAAAAAAATTAATTAAAGTGTAACTGCCAATTAATTTTAACCTAAATACGATTTAAATAATTTATTTTTTATATTTAATCAACTGGATTCCCTAGTTTATATTGTACACTTATTAAATTAAGTGTTATTACTTTAAAATCATCTTATACAAGGGTGAATAATACCTGGATGAGGTGACGACATATTAATATTTAATATTAACTCAAGGATTTGTTAATTTTTTAAAATATGTATTTAATTTTCGCCAAACTCCAAAATAGTATATATTCTCGCTCTAATTTTAATTTATCAAACCTCATTTAGTATTATATTTTTTATTTATCAAATTTAATTTTCTGAAAAAGATTTTAAAATTAAACTATTTTTTATTTTTTAAATTAATGAAATCAAAAAGTTAAAAATGATTAAAAAAAAAATTAAAAATAATAATAATAAAACACAACCAATCTATTTTATATGAAAAAAATAGAAACAAAATTTTAAGCTTCAAGCACCGATGTAGTATTAAAAAAATTTAACAAAATAATTATTAAAGTAAATTTTTTTGTTTGTAGCAGCGAAAAATAGAAAAAAATGAATTTTGAAATTAATTTTCCAAAATTTTTTTTTTTTTGTATTGGTTTTTTACCTTCGCCAAATATCGCATCTCTTGGTGGTTTAAAGGGATAAACTGCATTAGTATTTATCGAATAGACTTGTCCTAAAATTATTTATAATTAATTAAAGAAATTTATATAAAAACAGAAACATTTTAATTAATATATGTATAATTCGCTTTTTTTGATATTAAAAATATTTATTTTAGATAATAAAAATATTTATTAGTGAGACGGGCTGAAGGAGTATTATATACCTGTATATATCTATATATATTATATATATATATATATATATATATATATATATATATATATATATATATATATATATATATATATATATATATATATATATATATATATATATATATACACTACATATAATTTTGTATTGGATTCATTTCTCATTGAGGGTAAATTATAGGATTTAGGGTTAACTCCATACACATATTACAACATACATAAATAACTATTTATAATTTCATCACCTATACATATATATTTTTTTTAACGCTACTTAATAAAAAAATTAAACAATTTATAAAAAATAATTAAAATAATTGTTAATTTTTCAATTTCTTTACCTTGCCAGTACCAACTGCCTGGAGCGCCAACAAAAACTCGTTGACCATCCTAAATAAACAGAATATAAACAAACAAAAAATTATTAAAATTATTAAATAAATAAATTTAAAATCAATTGATCTTATAAATAATTATGATTAATGATTTATTTATTGTTTCGTTAAAAAATAAATATATCTTTTGTTTGTACATTTTTATTTTAGTTATATTTCTTTCGTGATCACGATCAGTAATTGAATTAAAAAGTAAGCCCATTATTTATATCATAAATGGTTTGGTTTTTGATAATATTTTTGTAAATTTTTTGTGTATTTTTCATTCACAGTTATAAGGAAATATCAAAACAATATTATAAGAAAAGAAGAAATCAGAGGTTATGTGGGCGGTAATCGAAATTACAGATATTTATTTGAGATATGGTTGGATATATTATATTCGGGTATATAGCAAGGAGAAAACTGTTTCAACTTTTCAGAGTATAATTAAGAAAATTACAAATTTCAGCAGCAATTACAACAGTCATCTTAAAATATGAGATACAGATTTTTATTGTAAAAAATTTGAGGTTAATTTATTAGGAATAATTATCCACTTTGGTGGTTCATTTCAGCGGTGATTTTAATTAAAATCATTTATTGCATGCTCATACGTTTACCTTAAACTCTGAATGATGTTGTAAAATAATGTTCAAACTAATTTATACTCCATCAGGAATTGCAGATAAATTTGATCCAGGTGGCAAAATAACCTCAGTTTAAGGCCCGTATTACACTATGTCATTTCTACATCGTAGAAAAATAACAATATTTTTTGACATAAAAATACCAAATCAGAAATATGTATTACAAATCATTTTGATGATTATGCGGGACTCAGATGCACAATATTTATTGTTAATATTACAGCATTGAAATATTGTCAATGTTCAAAATATTGTGGCGGTGGTTGAGTGAAAATCAATATATTTTTAATAGTGGCAAAATATTGACAATACAATTAGGCTTGCCAACCGTCCTCCTTTCGTAAGAAATTTCCTCCATCCTCCACGGGGGCAAAAATGTCCTCCATCAGGAAAATAAATCATGTTCCCAAAAATATTTTTAAACGTTACCAAAATAGCATATCATTTTTCAGAAATCAATTATTTATTTTATTAAAAATAAGTGTGAACATCCCTGAAAAGTTATAAATGAAGTTATGGACTTGAGTGTAAGTATTTCAAGAGGTGATTAATTTTCAGTAAAAGAACGTCCAGGAGAATATCAATTTTCAAAATCTACGGCGATACAGTACGTTAAAGATAAGTAATTTGAGATGGAATACGTTCAATCATATTATCCTTAATTACTGCTGAGGTAGGTGAAAAAACAGAACTAAAATGCATTAAAATAGAGCAGACCATTTTAAGAAACTGCTATAAGAAAAATTATTCGAAACATCAATAATAATCTTAAAAAATCTGAATGATTAAATTAAATGTCGCATTACTTCAGTGATTTAGATTTTCTAAATATCTGTCGTCCTCAGGCTTTTTCAAAAGGTGGCAAGCCTAAATACGATTGATACGAGCTTCTTTATTGCCAAACTAGCATAATTTAAATATTGGAAATATAGATTATTACGTACAGATGTACTTTTAAAACATGAACAATCATTTTCGGTACGAACTAGGTAAATACGTAAACAAATGTTATTCGTATAGAACAAAATACAAACAGTCAAACCTGAAATTTTTGTAGTGAACAAATTAAACGTGTTTTGTTAGAAAAGGCCATTAACATTTAATCAATTAAATTTTAAAATAGAATCTTAATACATCTCTGCGTTAAGTGGCCATGTTAGTTTTTGTGTACATGCACGATATCGGTCAAAATTCTCATGCTAAAAAAATTTCACTGTACAAATTATTTTTGTATTGTAAATCGCTCGAATCAATGATATAATATTATGAATGACGCTTCTAGATTAAAAATTGACCTACGCCATCAAGTATTTATATTAAATATAATGCTTATACTTAATGAATAATTGCCTGCGACCCAGGGCCAATTTCGTTCCGGTTTTTGAACATGCGGCGTTATAAAACGTTATCACGTTAAAAATGATTTTAACAAATTTGGAATCTGACAGCTGTCATCAATTTGGAGAAAAACTATATGGTATGTTTTATATATTCTATCTGTAAAAGTGGATGAAAGTTGATGTTTGAGCGATCTTTTCTTATTTTAGGTGTATTCTGTTACCAACAATGATAAATATTAAAAAACATTTTATTTTTAAATGAAATACCAACACATACATACATTTGTTAGAGATTTTATCGATTGTCTTTTGAAAGCTTAACAGTAGCTCTTTTGTTGTCTACAGGTCCGTTTTTAACTGGAGGTGAATTTCAATATCAGAATAATAATTTTCGATTTTCCGAATATTCCGAATAATTGAAAATATGAAATCAATTTACATTAAAATTCGAGCAAACATTTTTTATTTGTTTCTTTAAGAGATAAGTGTACAAATACGACTTGAATAATGAAACATATTAAGAAAATTATAAATATAAAAGTAAAGCTAAAGTAAAATCAGGTTGAAGTAAAATGATGGTTTAGCCTACGTTTGAGTTGTTTAAGTTTTCTGACTTTGAAAGACAATCCGAACGTGTAATTATGTTTTGTTCGTAAATCACACACATAACTATCCTCTGGAAAATCGGGAATACTAATTGTACACATTCATATACAATAACTATAGTTCTGACTAACACGTAATACAAATTTCAACTAGCCATAGATTTGTAAGCGTTTAAATTTAAGTATCATATAGTTATTAAGAAAATACTACCGAATTTTTTGATATCCTCCCCTTCACTATCTTATCGTGAGTGATAAGTGAGCTCAGTTATCTAAACAGCATCATACTCAATTTGGTGTCATTTTTAATTTAGAAATAATACTGTATGCATTTTCAACTTCAAAGTATTATTTTGTATTTTAAGTTTTGATGCTGAAATTGTTTAAAATTAAAAGAGCGTTCATTAAAATGAAATCAACGCAAAGACAATTTAGCTTTTGTAAAACCTAAATAGAGCAAAAACGCTTGCTCAGTATACTGGAAATCGATTTTTGAAATAAGTATTTCAGAACTAAACAAATTTTAAAATGTATTTGAGTTGAATTGTTCTGTTGGAGCAAAAAATTAAAGTTGAAATAATTGACCTGAAGTTCAGTTAATCCTTAACTAAAGTTATGTTAAGCTGCTCAAAAGCTCAACCGAAATTGTATGAAAATAAAATACATATATTCATTCACTTTATAAATTGAAATTACTGCTTAAAATAGTTAAATTTTAGGAAAGGAAACTACAAAATGCACAACCCCATTGTCATAGACGTATCACGACATTTGACTTCAAATGACCCATTTGTTAAATGGCAAGATTATTTTTAAGCGGCTTCAGCGAAAGCACGAAAACAAAATATGCGCAGGTATACAAATTTTACACAAAGTTTTATTAATTCGTATAAATAAAGTATAAAGGAAAGTTTTGTAAAATATTAATTTTTCGAATTGAAGAAATGTTTAATTTGTGTATACACAACTCCAAACAGTCGTAAAATAATTCGACGCTAATCATAATTTTTATGTTTTTTTTTAATCAATTAATTGAATTATTTAGTTGAGGAATATATAAGTGCTGCCTGATTTCTTTTTTTTTCATACAAATTTTCATGTGACTTGACATTACTATGGGAATTAGTCACTATGGGAATCGAGGAGACAACTTAGGCTAGGTAGTTAGTTTTGAATATAGAGTTCTGCGGTGTTCACTTAAATAAATTTGATTCTGTTTTAATTTTAAGGTTGGTTTATATTATCCGTTCAGTTTCGTACAAACACGTACTGGCACAGGCAAAAAAAATACTGTTCCTAACATTTTATATAGAAGTATTTATATTGTCCGTGCGTCCCTTACAAAGACAAATATTTCCAAAGGCAAGTCCAGATAAATATTTTATAAAATAATATTTATTTGAAATGATACGTAAGCGAAAAAATACGAACAAAACGAAATAGTTCGGACACATACTATCCTTTCATTATCCATGCATGCTGATATATTTTATACATAAATTATTTTAATCTGTTGCAGTGTTTCCAATTTAGCACTTTCGGTGCCAGATCTAGCACTATCCAATTTATTTTAGCACCGTACCAATCAGATTTGCAATTTCACACTGTATAAATCTTTTTAGCACTAATTTCAAAATATGTACATACTTGAAATTAATTGTTCATTTCTATAGTTTATTATTTTTTGTCACGAGTTATAAATTCGAGAGAATAAACCCACCTTATTCGAATATGTATGCTATAAAACTTACTATATTTTTCTACACTTTCAGCAAATTTACAGTTAACCGAAACGTTGTTGACTACGTATAGGTGATCTAGAGTAACCAACATATTGAGCGTCAACCTCATTTTCGTACCCTGTTTTTCCTTTTCGCCGGGTAACCTCAAACAAGTGTCACAATTGTCCTTCTAATTGGAACACGTGCAAATTTTGTATTCAATTACGATCCAACATAAAACCTTCTTTATGAACAAATGAACTTTTCGAAGAAATGTTTTACGGTTGTTATATTTTGTAAATCTGTTTCTCTAAATTAAATAATAAGCTTATTTATTTTTATTGATTCCCAACATAACAGTTTTTATGGAAATCTGAGCTTCTTGAGAATAGAGGTTTCACAGTCTCTTCCAATTGAAAATTATATTTTTGATAATTTTAATTACAAGCTTCTTTTATTTAAGAGCAAGTAAAAATAGTTTGTTAGATAGATTCCAATCCGATACAAAGTTAAGCGTTTTGCTATTTCTAATCACTCATTTGGTTTTTAAATTAAAACACAAATGAACATCTTTTATTTATCTCTAATTTGCTATAAATGTTATTTTATGAAAAGTGAGAGCTTTTTGAAAATCAGTTTCACAATATATAATGTAATTCGAATTGCAAATTAAATTCTTGATTTTTGTAATTATCTGTGTTTATAATTAAAAAACAAATATTTGTTTTCGATTTGATACATATAAAACTTCTTTTATGACAAAAGGAGCTTTGGGAAAACATTTTCGTATCTGTCCTACCAATAACCAATAAGATGTTCTCTCATCTAATTTAACTGGGCATTTTATTCTCATGATAATTTCTTCAAATGTCTAATAAAATTCGGTGAATACTGCAAAAAATTAGTAGTCCATCTCAACACTCCTAAAAAAATGAGAAACATAATCTTAAAAGTGCATTTTAATTTGACATTTTGTACAAATTTCATGATAATTTTTTCGTGAAATAGCCTCCTGATAATTGGCTGAGAATGCCAAAATTTGTATAATATACATACAAACATTGATAAATTGATAAATTTAATTTCATGAGAGAAAATTTCAGCAATTTTGCATAGTGTAGACCCCGGGTAAGAAATTAAAATTTTGATATTTGTATTCAATATTATTTAATTAAAAATCATGTGGGAATATTTTATTTGATTTCAGTTTAGATTAAAAGTGTTTTATGAAAAGATGAGCTTTTTGCAACAAAGTTTCACAATTATTCTTCAAATTTTTACATTCAATTTTTAATATTTGTAATCATTGGATTCTTTAATTCAAGAAGAAGTGTTTATTTGTATATGATCCGCATTCGACGTAAAAGCATACTTGTGAAAAGCTTATGAGCATTTCAAACAATTTTTAAAATGGTTTTTCAACTTTTTGGTGTCCAAAAGAGTGATAACGAAAAGTCAGCTCAGAAAATAGGTTTATGGTACGAGGAGTTATACATATTATGGTCAATTATACATTTATTTCAGTTTCAAATCACAGTTCTTACAATCATGATAATTAATAAAAAATAAACTGATATAAAAATTATATAATTCAAAACATAACTTTAAATACGATGTGATACAACACAATAATGTGTATGTTTTTATAATATTTGTCAGTGCTTCCATCAAATATAGAGTAATCCCGGTTTTTGCAGAAGATAATTATAAAAATCTGCACAATCTATGTTCATATTATACATATGTACATACTTGCATAGCCAATAAAATTTCATTAATATTTTTTATCAACAATTAGCACTCTATACTGTCAATGTAGCACTATTTTGACATCAGTCTGGCACCCACGGAAAATAACATTTGGCAGAGTAGATCGACATTTCAGATATTTTTATTTCAAATACCTACGCGTTTAAATTATTTTCAGATATTATTATTGAATTTATTTGTTAAGTTTTACTATCAATAATACTGATATTATCATTCGATTAAATATCTCTTACTAAATATTTAATTTAATTTATTTTTGTATTCATGTTTTTTGAGTAGAATCAGTACGTAGTTACGAGTATATACGATCGACATAACGAAATACTACGAATCAATGTCTGTGCAGAAACGTACGGATAATATAAATACTTAATGTCTGTGCCGGTACGTGTCTGTAAGGAACTGAACGGATAATATAAACCAACCTTTAAGCGTGCTTTACGAAAATGTACCGCGGTACAACTGTACTCGGCACTGCAGTGTCGTACCAACAAAAGAAAAGTTATTTTTTTGTATAATTTTGTAAAATCAGAGATGTTCTGTAGTTCTCACAGATTTTCTCATGTAATTTTAGGTTCCAGATATTAACAACAAACACTATTAATTTACATATATCTCATCTATTTTTAACTCATTGTAATACATATTAAATTATGTTGCAACTATAAAATGTACAATAATAACGATACCCATAAAACATTTATTTGTATATATATGTATATACCGTATCTAAAGCTATTCCCGATTGTCTGAGATCGGGATCTTAAATCTTTATTTTTTAAATACTTTTAATTTAAGCGATGATTTTTTAATGCAACACAAATAATAACAAAAGAAAAACTGGAAATTTATGTCTATATTATGTTTGTAATATTTAGAAAGATGCATTATAATGCATTTATGAAAAATAAAGAAATTTTTCGACTTCATCGTATATAAGAGACACACAACAATATATATGTCTATATGATATAATATTGTAAAGGTATACTTAATCAAATTTTATTTCCAAGTCGGCAATGTCATGTCTTATTTTCTAATTTCCTTTAACATAACAATAATATAAATTCTCAATCATCAATTATATAAATTAAAGAATATCAAACTTACAGTGAGTCGACATATTTGCCGTTTTATGATCGATTATATACTCGTATATAAAATTTCTAATTTCTAATTCATCTGCTTATTTTAATTATATTATGTGATTTAGGGAATATTATATTGTATATATAAATAAGGTCGATGTAGCCGATTTATTTTTAAAACTATGTACATATATAGATTTTTAATAACCCTTTTAAACTTATAATTCATGAGTAATATCCTGCATGCCGCGAGCGCACATGCTAGTAATTATTTAATCCTTTCAAATTAATTCAACAAGAACAAAATATTAATCATCATTCCATTAAAAAATTAATAAAAACCGTCGAAATTATATTCTAATTACAAATTAAGTCAATAAAACATTTTATGTTAATTGAAATGAAATAATAAAAATTGACTTAAAACATTTTTAACATCACATATGTTAATTGAAAGTAATAAAATATAAGAACAAAATACGTGCCATTAAAAATTAAATTGAAATATAACAAAATATAATAAGAAAACAAAATACGAACCAATATTATAAGAACAAATGAGATAAATGAATTGGAATTATATAGGTATGTACTTGCTAATACTTCTTACTGTCTTTAAAGATTTGAACAAAAAAAAAAGGTAATTTATCACAAAATAAAACTAATAGTAAATATAATCGTCGCGGAACGTGAATTGTTCTTATTTTCTATATAACTTATATATATATAGTATACATATATATATATATATATATATATTTATTTATATATATATATATATATATATATATATATATATATATATATATATATATATATATATATATATATATATATATATATATATATATATATATATATATATATATATATATACATACATATACATAGATGTATGTACTATAGAAGGTGGTTTTGATCTATTGGCAAGAGGTTAATGGGTATTAGTTTTGTTATATGGTTAAATCTTGTAAATATGTTATTTGTATTTTTATGGTATGTTAAAAGTTATTGATGTTTTTTTTGGGTCAGATGGTAATTGAGTTCTGAGTTGAGTTGCATACTGTGACTATAGTGAAAAAATTATTTTTCTTGTCTTATGGAGTAGTGAAGTTTCAAAATGTAATAATATTTACTACGACACTATAGTACACATCAAATTTACATTATTAAATATTGTTCCTGATGGCTGATGAGTATATGAAAACGCATAAACACAAACTAAAAGAATCATATGTAGCCAAATTATTACCAGGTTTCTATGGTGGGGTTAACCAGTATTGACACGGATAATCTCGTCATGGAAACATGTTGAGTTTAAAGTTATTCTAAAAATGTCAAAACGAAATGAACAACATTTCTTGGAAACAGTACAGATTAGGAAACAGTTTAAATTTGTCTTAACTCCATGAATGGGAATATGGTATATTTAGTCCGGAATAATCCATGGCGACCAATTTTCTTGATGTAATTTAAAATTTTACAGGATAAATGCTGCGACGAATCAAAGATGTGTTCCAACACCCAAAGCTAGAGAAACATTAAAATTAATGCATCTAACCATTTTGATTAGTAAAAATCGATAAAAAAAAATAAAAAATAAAAATTGGGCGGATTTTCCAGCACTCAATGCCGCTAACGGGCCCACCGTGCAATACCCGGACAAACACATATACTTACACATTAAAAACACCCAACAGTGGTTTTTGGTCACCACCGGGAATCTACTTACTGTGCTAACGAGAGCGGTAAACTATTATGGTGGTCCACCAAATCCAAACCGTAAATCGAAAGTTAATCACTCGCCACTTATACCGACAAGCGATACTTTAATTTTGGTATTCTGTTAGGACATATCCGATTTACATAATAATCACTTTTGCACTTCCATTTTTTGCGATAAGTTAATTTATTATCCGAATTCGTAAAATTTGGGCAGTTTATAAGTTTCGGCTAAACCATTTCCAGCTGTTTCGTGAGTGCTGGTGAATAGTCTTTCAAAATATTCCGACGTATAGTGCAATGATCTACTCAAGTTAACATTTTTTTATTGTTGGTTCAACAAACGATGTACACGTGCGTTTAGTTAAAACAAAATAATTTCGTAAGTGTCAAAATTATTACACATACATACGTAGCTGCTATAATTATTTGGTTGCATACTAGATGCTTACATAATTATTACAGTAAAAATTATCACCAATTGAGGTGACAAACATTTTATTTCTGTAGTCATTTGAAAAGTTATTTGCCACCCGAAATACTATTTTTCGTCGTATGAAGTTAATTTTGATTTTTTTTCATGCATATTATTCAAGTTACAATAATTAATTATACAAATTTAGCTAACCAAAATATAATAATTTAAAATATTTTTATATTTTATATTTCAGTAAAATTACAAACTGTAAATAATTTGAGTGTTGATCGAAAAAAATCGTGGGGGTTATAACTTATAACTCAAGAATTTTTTATATGTTTATATTTTGGAGCTTCCACCAAATTATTAAATACATTTTAAATAACTAATTGTTAATTTCGGATTAGTTTTTATTTAACAACAAACACACCATATAAAAAATTACATTAATACAAAATTGATATGTATTTGTGAATACGAAATTGATGTGGGGTTGTCCGATAAGTCTAGTCATGTCATATCACTTCCAGCGACTAAGGAAAACCCAATTTTTGTCTGAAGGGACGTAATATCAAATGAAGAAACTAAGAAAATAGGGGTACAATCCAGCACTACTACATAGAAATAATTTCTTGTACGCAATCAAATATTATTATATAAAATTACTATTACGGCATGATTTCTTTAATAATAAGCGTAAAAGAGAAAGCTGTATTATTTATTTTGAAAATTGATGAATTTTTTCCCATTGTTTTTCACAAGAAAGTACTTCTATACGTTTATTGGGAAATACGTACATGGAATTTTTAACGTAGGCGGCGTCGGTTGCGATGTCTATAGAAAGGGAATAGGAATTGCCAAAATCAATATTTTGACAATCTATTTTATATTGTCAGTTTCAATACAAATCCATAGAGTTATATGGCTTGACTTCAGTTAAAACTTTTTAACAGGAATGTGATTGTTTCATACCTATTTAATTGTGTTGATTTATGGCTGATGAAATCTATCTATTTTTCAATTTTACTATTTTTCAATTTTAATTAAAAAATTAATTGAAATTATAAAAATTGTTATTATTTAAAATGTTGACGGAAAACTTAAATTTATTTATGTCTGTTTCACCACAAACAAATGAACAAATTAATCGAGAAAATTGAAGTTTTTAGTTTCATAATACAATTGACGATTGGAGCACCACGGATTCCACGTAGCGGAATTTTTCTAAAATAAAACTATCTATCCATTGCCGTTTAAAAATTCACAGCCACCTAATTTCGAATACAAAAACAACAACACAAACTTCAAATGGATCTTTCTTTTTAATAATCATTTTTTCCGCAAGAGGAGCTTAGCCTACTTTTACAATCGTCAATATTAAATCTCGTTAATAGCGCCATGTGGCTACAGTGTGAAGATAGATCTTTAGAGCTAATCCTATAATTAATACACTTTTATGTTATGTTGGCTAATGAGACTTATTTAAGGCCAACTATCTACCTATCTAAACTCTAGAACCTTGATAATCGACCAGGAAGAGCCTACATTTTTATATAATGCATCTTTAAATAATATATATAAACAATTGTGGAATGAATGCTATTAATAAATTTGATAATGTGTTAGAGTTCATTGATAGTATACAATCTGATGTACTGATGTTTTAGTTATTTCGGAAACTTTTATTCAGAGCCACAATACAATGGTGTATACTATAAATAATTACAGTAGTATATTTTCATGTAGAGATGATAGATCTGGAGGTGGTATTGCATTATATATCAGAAATGATATTGAATATAGTATATTAACTAAAGACGACGGTTTTTACCCTTTTCAATTTATTCAAATAAAACTTTCTCGATTTGTTGCTTTGTTTTATGAAACCGTAAATCGTGAGACCATATTGAACAAGATGGAATATGATCTTGGTATATTATTAGAGTATTTTAAATCTAATCTAATTTCACTAAATATTTCTAAAACTAAATATATGATATTCCACTCTCCATATAAATCAATGGTTACGTTATCTCCGTTTAAAGTTAATAACATTAATATTGAAAGAGTTAATCCATTTAGTTATTTAGGTGGTACTTTTGATGTTAATATGTTATGGCAGGATCATATAAATATCATCTGTAAAAAAGTTGCTCCTCTTGTTGGGAAATTTTTTTGCTCCTACTCGGGTTTTATTAATGATTTATTTAGCCACCAATACCTGTGGTATGTTAAAAATTCTGAAACATTTATTAAGTTCAAGAGATATGTTATTATTATTTTTAAGTCTAGTATTGGAATTTATTTATAGTTTGCAGGAAAAATTGTATTTCTGTGATTATCATTATTTTTTGATACTCGTATACGAGTATGTTCATATCTATTTAAATATTTTTTTATAGAATCTCTAGACTCTAGTCCGGCATTGAATAGATTTTTTATCTTTATATGTATTTAGTTACTCTTTATTAAAAATTAAATTGAAAATCGATTATATATAAAATTGATAAACTTTTGCATACTCATCTATCATCTTTAAAGTTAAACGAGAATGATCAATGTCATGATGAGAAAACATTTACGCTATCAATTGCCCCTATTAAATATACCTTTGATCTGCTATGTCGTGCGGATCTCATTAATCATAATGAACTTTTCCCATAATATACACACACGAAAATTACATCATCAATCATCATAAATGTATAATAATATGCGCGATGATCAATATCACACCACAAATAATTTGTTGATCGCATGTTTCATCGACCGATTTAATAAATTTATTAGTTCATCTTGTCGATCTGTATTTTTGTAACTGCCCATGCCACTTTTTTTCTTCAAATAATTCGTATGTTTAATTTAAATAAAATTTATGAATAATTATTTTCTGACATGCAATAAAAAAATATTTACATATACATAATTGTTTTTTTGTAAGTTATCCCAAAAAACAAGACAATCATAACTTTTGGATATGTAATAAAACGAAAACTGATTTTCAATGACTTAAATAAACTTGTTAATGTAAATATACATGCGTGCCTACATAAAGTATATATAAACCGTTAAAATACAAGTGATCATCAATCTAAATGTCATCTGATCATATTACGTCTCTCAGCAAGAAAATATATTATGTCGAGTAATATCTATGTAGATTAGATCTTATATCAAATGTTATCATACTATGGTGGTCGGACACCATGAATAGTATTTCTATTTATGTGTGCATACTATCTATATATGTAAAAGGAAATTTGTTATTTATCGGTAATCTCGATAAAATAAATTGAATATCTAAACGACAGGCAAATAAATAAAACTTAGATTATAGAAACGAGATAAGAATGGAAATTTTATCATTTTGTCGTTTAGTTCGTTGCATGATTGCAATTTTGTTGTGTTTTAATGTTATGCTTAGAATTGGAAAATAAATCATCCGCATGCAATAAGAAAAACTTGCGCATTTTCCGAGCTATTAATAACTTGTATATATACTCACCGATGAGACAAGACAATAATTTTCTAATTCTTTCTAGATCTTATCCATACGTTTTTTCTTGTGTCATTTATTTTGAAATTTTTCAGGACAACTTGGAAATTTATCTTTCTCATATTTATTATAAAGTTAACAGTTAAGCTTCATTCTAATAAATAAGAAAGAAGAGCTGATATCAAGTAGGAAAGTTAAAATTCGTCTTCATATATCTGAAATTGGGTCTACTACAATTGTGATTTTAACGTATTTCTGACTACGAAAATTTTACAAGACTTAAGTGATATACTATAGAAACTTTACCTACAAATTTAGGTCAATTATAGAATTTCGACATTAATCTTACCTTAAACCATTACTTCTTTTCAAGCGTAAACTGCAATATAATTTAATTCGAATTTTATCTTAAACTTCTGAATTAAGACGGACAAACACACACCACCATATTTAGTAAAATAACTTCAGGATTTTTAAAATTTTAGAAATTATATTTCTAAAACATAATTACGTTCCGTACTTTGAATATAATTAGACAATAATAAGTCAAACTAAATGCAAATTACATTTAATCTGTCAGTTTTCAATAAACAAAAATACTTACTACTTGCATCTGTTTTAAACATATATACACGTCTAATTAACTCCATTTAATAAATTCGGTTGTTTGGGAGAATTGAAATTGAATACATTCAAATTCAATTAATAATATTTACACAATAAGTTCAAAATTCCAAAATGAAAATTGTCATGAAATCCATTTTAGAAAAAGAAAAACCAAGCTTTCTATATTTCAGAACCCAAATTAATTTTTTGTATGGAAAACGCACTTTTTCAATTACAAAATCATGATATAAAATAAAATTAATTTTGAAATTTATTAACTCTTATGGATTATGTATATAAATAGAAATAGTCCCTTTGGCATTTTATTCATGATAGCTATTTCGATGTACTGCCAGATGCATCAAAATATGCTGAGATTGCGAAATGTCTAAATTTTGTTTTGATTTTCAATGTCATATATCTGTCATTTGAAGAATGAAAATAAAATCTTGTTATTATTTTTTTTTCATATTGCTCATAGTATAAACTATAGCGATTTTCCTTATTCTAATTCCGAATAACCGAGCAAACTTGCTGTATATGACAAAGGCAACATTCATTTCATTGTATTAGTGTGTAACAAATCGTGCCGCAATTATAGGGCCTGTTTAGACGATGTATACAGCGCATGATGTATGTATCTCCTCGTTTTTTACCTCTTTGCCTATAAACTAATTTGAGTGGGGATATTTGTGTTGCGCTTTTTCCGCAACAATTATAATTGCGGCACGATTTGTTACACACTAATACAATGAAAAAGCAATAAAAAATTTGTTTAAATAATTTTACACAGCCAAAGATAAATCGCAATTGGTGTCAACAGTTTGAAATTTTACGTCTAAACAGGAATGTGTGTAATGTCATGTAGTGCATACACGTCTAAATAGGCCCATAATTTTTGAGGAAAACGCGCAACACAAATATCCCCACTCTAAAATTAGTTTATAGGCAAAGAGGTAAATAACGAGGAGATACATCATGCGCTGTATACATCGTCTAAACAGGCCCATTCATCATACGCTGTATACATCGTTTAAACTGGCCCATAAACATAAATTGAATAAAGAATAGTTGCTTGCAAGCGTAACCATGGCAGCCACACCAAAAAGCACGAGAGAAAATAATAAAAATAAAATTCTATTTTTTTATAATAGTTTTTCATTGGTTGTCGACGCGGTTAGATCAAAAATGTTTGGCCCAAGCTCGTAAATGTCTTGTTTCCTGGAATATCTTGTATTATTACTCAAATGTATGTACTTTAGCATCTTAAACTGCTAGATAACCGAAATATTTAGTCTAATAATTTTCTAATAGGCCATCCATCATTCACTTAATTATCAAATCTAAGTTCACCTTAGACTTTCATTGGCTATTAGAAAGTTTAAAAAACTGTCATAATACGAAATGAAATATAATTTTATTGGTATTCACTATTTCGAGTTCCCGCACGCTATCCGATATTTTTATAACCACTAATCTAGCAGCACAACAAAAATTGGAAATATCATGAAAATATGCGAAAGCTACCATCTTTATTTAATTATTTAACTAATTTATAAATTAATTTGATCGGGAGAATTAAAACTAGGTATAAATCAAGATATGTATATATATATATATATATATATATATATATATATATATATATATATATATATATATATATATATATATATATATATATATATATATATATATATATATATATATATATATATATAATCCATAACAGTGAATACATTCCAAAATAAATTACATTTTACTCGTATATCAAGATTATTTACGTATATCAAAAGCTCGTTGAATTATTATTTCTGTACAATCAGGGTTTTAAGGCAGATCAGATTCAAAGACTACCCATATTTTATTCAAAAGTTTGTTAATCAGTCAAGAATCACTGTGTTGGAGTGATATTAAAGATATTGGGAATTTTTCTATTGACATCATATACATATGTAAATATTAGTACCACGGTTATTCCGTGTAAATCTTTATGAAAAATGCGCATAGTGAGAAAAATGATAATCATGATGTTGTATCTATGGCAATAAAAAAATAATAATTATCCGATAATTATGATTTTGGGCTCATTTTAAATATTAGTTAATAATAATATCGATTAAAAAATAAATATAGAAATAGTATGTTGTTTAATTTCTTCTTCTTTAAATTTCCCGCCAAAACGTTCTTTTTCAATTTTCTCAAAAACTAATTTTTATTTAATTTTTTTTTAAAGAAAATATGGCAATTAATATTCTACAACATATAAAAAAACTGGACCAGCGTTATTTTTTGTATTCTGGCACAATACGTTTTAGTAAGAGCATTACTTCATTTTTATATAGAAAAACTATATTTGAATAGATATTTCTCAGTGTTTTGAAACTGTTTGCAAAAAAGATAGTTTAGTTAATTTTTTTGTTTCGTTTGTTAATTAATATACAATTTTGCATCACATTTAAATATGAGTCACCGAATTGGAAGGTGCCATCCCCTGGTTTATATCGTTTAAACATTGGTTAATCTTAGTACCACAAATCCCTTTTCTTTCTTAGGTAATTTTATAAAAGACTAAATAAAATGTTGTTTTGCCCTTTTTTATTGGTGGTTGATTATTTTTACTTGACAGGCGTACTTGTTAAACGATGAGTAATTCTTTTGAAATTAAAAAAAAAGAATATTGTTGATATAAATAACAGTTAAAATTTAACTTTTTGATTAGTTGACATTGTGATTTGTAAACAACATTTAAATAAGTTGCAACAATTTGAAATTTGTTTTAAAATTTGAAAAAAAAACAAAAACAGAGTGTTAAAGTGAGTGATAAATAAGTTACTAGCGCATTAAATTTGATAATGGATAATTTCGAAAGTGTTGTAAACAATATCGCGACTCAAAGTGTTCGAGTAAACTAAAACCAGTTACTGATTATGTTAAGCAATTTATGCCACAATCGGCATAAATTGCTTAACATAATCAGTAACTGGTTTTTTGAGAATCAAGATAAATTGTATCTCTGTTCAACGTGCTATATAAATATTACCTGCACACGACATAAAATAGAACTAGAATTGTCACCAGTTATCACCTATAACACCGCAAACAGCCGATAACGATGATAGTAGTGATAGTGAAGCGTGTTATTTAAAAAATCTATCTGTTTTGGGAAAAATGGATGAGGTGTTACCCGTTATTGGGAAGTTTCCTATATATCCGAGAACATTAGAAGCCAAGCCAAAAAATCACCAGCTAAAATTAATCGATTTAACTAATTCAATGTCAGTATCAACATCTTTGGTTTCGGGAATCGTGCCGCTTTTTAATCAGTCACCCGATAACCAAAGGAAGATTGAACTATATATAAATATGATGAATTGATTGGTGATCTGAAAATCAAATTCAAAGAACTGGAGAAAACCAGTAATAAGATTCAGCTACTTACTATATTTCCAAAATCATTAACCATTCAAGAAATTCAGCTGAAGTGATGAGCGGAAGCATGCAGTATTATCTTATTATACTGATGAAGATGTTGTCGGATAATGCCAGGAAAAAACGATTGTTTAACTATCGATAAAGCTAAAGTTCAAAAGCGGATAATGATGTGTACACTGAAAAAGTGCTACGGGTAACGGGGGGATATAAGTCGTATAACCAGGGCGACGAAAAAATTGAATATTACAAATTTTCACTACTTCGTCCTAAATACTGTGTACAACCAGGGAGTAGTGGAACGCATACAGTCTGCGTGTGCACCATACATCGAAATGTAAAATTAATTATTTATGGCACCAAAATCGAAACTATTACCAACACAAAGATAGCACACTACCGGGATCTTAAAAAAACACAAAATAAAAACAAGTTTTTGAGAAAATTGAAAAAGAACATTTTGGCGGGAAATTTAAATAAGAAGAAATTAAATAACATACTATTTTTATACTTTTTAGTAATTGATATTAACTTACCTTTAAAATCATAATATATATATATATACATATATATGTATATCAGTTTTCTCAAAATTTGACATCCTGTATCTTTAACAACAATAACAACAATAAAAAATTAAGTATTTACAAATTTTTTCGTTAATTAAGGCTATATGCATTCAAAACATAAAAATCATAAAATTAAAACATGACTTATGGCTATGTTTATATATATCAAAACTAACAAATTCGTTACCGTTAAGTTATAACGGATTAAATATAAATATAACATTATACAATTTTATTTTTTTTAGAAAATTATTTGCCGTATAAGAGATTTTTCTTTTCACTATTCTAGTCTGAATGCAACCCGACTCTGACAAATAAATATACAGACTGGGAGGGATTTAAAGAAAAGCTGAATAGTAGAATAAAACTTAATGTACCGTTAAAAACAGAAGAACAACTAGATGAAGAAATCGTAAAATTCATAAATGACGTACAACAGTCAGCATGGAATAATACGCCGGAGTTCAAAAGAAGAACAATAGGTACAAATTACCCAAAAGAAATCACGGAACTTGTCGAAGAAAAAAGGAGAGCCAGGAAGAAATGGCAATACACCAGGATACCTGCAGATAAAAACAAACTGGATAACCTGACACAGCGACTTAGGAGGGAAATCCAGTACATTAAAAATGATACAATAAACTCATATCTATAGTCAGTAACATATGAAAAGGATACTAACTATTCTTTGTGGAAGACAACCAAACGAATGGTTGTAAGGATAAGAATAAGCAATGGGAATTGGGCCAGAAGCAATGAAGAAAAGGCAAAAGATTTTGCTGACCATCTAGAAAGTATTTTTCAGCCTAATGAGGTACAAGAGAGAGAAGAATTCCAAGAAGTAGAGGAAACTATTGATCAAGAAATCGCTCTGACCACCCCTGCGGAATTGACTAATAAAATAAAAAAAATGTAAATCCGAACAAAGCGCCAGGCTATGACCTGATAACAGGAAAAATCTTAAAACAGCTATCGAAGAAGGGCATTAAAAAATTAACAACTCTAATCAATGCAGCTTTCAGGATGAAATATGTACCAAATGTATGGAAGTTCGCGTAGCTGATTATGATACCTAAGCCTGGAAAACCACCAAACGAAATAACATGCCATAGACCGATTTCGTTACTGCCTATTATGTCAAATTGAAAGACTTCTCTTAAAAAGATTGAAACCAATAATTGAAAGGCAGGAATTAATCCCCACACATCAATTTGGATTTCGAGATAGACACTCTACAATCGATCAAATTCTTAGAATAACAGATATCATAGAAACATCACTCGAAGAAAAGAAAATCTGCTCAGCAGTCTTCCTTAAAGTGGCCCAGGCGTTTGACAAAGTTTGGCACGAAGGTCTTCTGCACAAACTCCAGAACATTCTACCTTCACAATTCTGCCAAATATTAAAATCCTACATTACAGAGCGACGCTTTCATACACGAAAATTAAAAAGATCAAAGCTGGAGTACCACAAGGAAGTGTCTTAGGACCCATTCTATATTTATTATTCACAAGCGATAATCCATTATCTCAGAATACCACAATTGGCACATTTGCAGACGACACTGCTATTTTGGTAGTAGATGATACCATAGAAGGAGCTACCAATAAGCTTCAAAGTGCGATGAACCAAATTTATCGATGGACGAAGCAATGGCGTGTCAGGTTAAATGAAACAAAATCCATACGTGTTGACTACACCAACAGAAAAATAAATCATTTGCCTGTGGTATTAAATAATGTCCCATTACCACATGCTAACTCAGCAAAATATCTAGGGATGAATCTAGATACCAAACTTAGATGGAAGGTCCATGTCAAGAAAAAAAGTGAAGAACTCAGACTCAAATATAGAAAGATGTATTGGCTGATGGGAAGGAACTCCAATCTATCAATAAACAATAAATTGATGCTATATAAGCAGAGATTAAAGCCCATTTGGATGTATGGAATTCAGCTGTGGGGTTGTACTAAACCAAGCAATATGGATATCGTTCAAAGATTCCAAAACAGAGTGCTAAGGGATATTGTAAATGCCTCCTGGTACATACGTAATAGCGACCTCCACAGGGACCTTAGAGTGGAAACTGTCACCAGAGAAGCAAACAATGCTGCACGGAAGCATGAAGTGAGGCTCCAGAACCACCCGAACGTTGAGGCCAACCAACTACTCGACCACAGGGAAGCAGTGAGAAGACTGAAAAGAGTAAACCCTAAAAGAGTAAAAAAAGGCAGTAACACCAGTAAATAGAACATAAGGAAAACCAATGGGGATACCTTAATTAAACACAATTTAGCAATTTAGGTCAAAAAAGAAATGTTGTTAGTCTATAGACTAGGTACATTGTAAAATTTTATGTGAATAAATAAGATTGTCAAAAAAAAAGAAAAAAAAACTATTCTAGTCAGAATTAAATTGTTTTTATCGAGAAAATAAGTTTTTGTTACTATTTGTCTGATAAAATGGATAAATATAGTTGTTAAGTCGAAATTTGAAAAAAAAAATATTAAAAATTTACGTTTCTTATTAATTATCTAAAAAATGAGGTCGCTGATATACAATTTTTATTTTAGAAATCGATAGAGGTATCTTAGGCTACGACAACAACAACAAAATATCTCCTTCCATAAAATTTTCACCATATATATATATATATATATATATATATATATATATATATATATATATATATATATATATATATATATATATATATATATATATATATATATATATATATATATATATATATATATATATATATATATATATATATATATATATATATATATATATATATATATATATATATATATATATATATATATATATATATATATACCTATACCTGAGTTATAAATTTATAATCTTAGTTTCAAAGGAGCTTTAAAATCAAACGACTGTGCAGAATGTTGGAATTACGGTTAAATCGTAATATGGTACAGTTGGATACTCACAAGTGAATTGTTTTTGAACTGATACTCATTTATGAGTAAATACTTTTTTAAATTATTAATAGAACTATATCTCCACAAGTATTTAGAAAAAAAAGCTTTGTATAGTCATTAACAGCTGAACTATTATTTGTGTTAATCATAAAATCCAACTCGTAATATTTAGCCAATGAGTTGTTTGCGCCTTGTACCGTATGAGTTACTAATTTCTGTAAACATCACTACAATTATTGTTCTAAGAATTAGACTGTGTGTTTGCAAAACAATATTCAATTATACGAGTACATCTTATAACAAGATAAATATTTAACAGCAATAGTTAAATTTTTTCTGGTTGTCTTTTAGTTTCTTGAAAAAATGTATATCTTGTCCTTATCTAAAATGAGTAAAAAAAACTAAAAACCAAAACAAAAATTTTCTATTCAAGTCAGAAAAATAAAACTAAACGACACAATAATACACAAAACATATTATAAATAAATAAACAAATATGTATATGTAGACGATGAAGTATAAAGACGATTAACTAACTAGCATATTCAACAATGATGTTATGTTATGTGTGTTTTGTTGTTATTAAGTTGCAAGTTAAGAAGATATTTAAGAAGGCGCCATTTTTAACTAATTGTTCAGTGTTTTTGTTCAACTTATTTGTATAGGTATATACATACTTTTAAAACTTAACTAACAATACATAAAATCATAATGCACTTATATTCAGAATTCAAGTTATGAATGGTAATTAGAATATTTTCGTTAAGAGTTAATCTTGTATATATGTATACATATATATACGCGTCATGTATTAAATAAAATAATAAATAATATGCATGAAAAATAAATCGCCCACGTTGTCATGTTTAGATTTTTGGTTTTGCTTATAAAACCGCACGCTCTTATGTGATCTTGATATAGATGCATATCGATATTCATTACAAATTTATATTCTCCAATCTGACATCACGATGTAATATATTTTACAAATACATTAATTTTTTTTTTTTGGAATTACTTAAGATATAATATTCATAACATCCTTATTTGTCATTACTTGTAAAATTCGATAAAGCAACAAAGCTACTATAAAATTCTTTTATAATACCAAAAATAGTATAAAAATATAAATTTTTAGTATTATTGCTTTATCATCCTATTGTAATGTCATTTTCCGAGTTTTTGTTGTTTTTTTTTTATTGTATGGTTTTTCTTGCATAAGGCATCTTAAGATCTCTCTTGCAAGAAAATTAAATTATTCATTTCATGTTGCATTTATTTTTTTTATTATTACATTTTTTTAATTTTGACCATTGTGTGGATATAATGTTTACATTACTCGTAAAATGTTTTATAAACGTATACGTATTACGTACGTTGGAACGATCCATACGACAAATAATTTGCATTTAAAATTTTAAAATTTTTTTGATAACCTTATTCGGATTTGAAATGTAAATAAAATTTATAGTTTTGTATTTTATGGATCATCCAAATATAGAAGAGATCGACATGTTATTCTGTTGAGCGGAAAATGAAAATGTTTAGTTCTCACAATTCGAATGATTCATTTATGCTACAATAACATATCTACGGAGTAATTTGATACGTTTTATTAAATTTCACTACCAAATTAAAATTATTCGACTGATTATAGTCTATAGTCTTATTAAAAATAAAATTCTGTTCGATGCTTGGTCACGTATCCAAGTAGGCTTACATCTTACATAATTAGAAGTTCTGAAATCTAAAGGTTCACAATTATTTATTTTACAGCTAAATAACAATGTACTTCACTATTTGAAGAAACGTGCGCCCTTCTCACTAAGTATCAAATCTGGTCGACGGCCAAATATGTACATATATTGAAAACACAAAAGAAAATCGAGTATTTATGAATTTTCTATTGGTATTAAAATAAGTTGACACTCAAAGTGGTGATGCAAGCAAGGAGAATCTTTTTTTTGAACAAAAAAATTAAAAGGGTCTTATGCCTAATGAAAGCAGAAAATTATTAATTTTAGAACAAATTATAGAATTATTTTAGAACAAATAAAGCCGATCGATTTAGTTTATTTAAAATGTTTAAAGAGTTCCTGATAGAGAGACTTATTACAATGAAGTAAGCCATGCAGAATAAGGCTTAAAATGTACAGCATCCGAACACAATTCCAATATTCCTATTTCTTGAAATTCCTGAGATTTCTCGGGAAAACTTAAATCTTAAAAGATCCAAGAAAAGATCCCATGAGATTTATGTAATATTATTGTTAAACCGATTTTATTAGAGAATCGCTTGATTGTGCACCCTTGCACACAACAAAAATTTAACACAACTACACAACGATGAGTTAATTAAAGCTAAATAATAACTTTTCCAAATTTTTAAAAGTTAAAATGATTTTTCTTATTTTTTAAGAATTTATGTCTTAAGCCATGTTTACTGCCTTTTCGGACAATCTATACGTACAAAATGTTATCCCATAATTTTATCCCAGAAAACTGAAAAATGTACATCAGGTAATACAAGTGATAGTATCCATTATCTCTCATGATAGAACTATGTATAATGCATATACAAACTAAATCAGTAAATACAAGTTGTGAAATTATTACAAATTACGTTTAAAGATTAAAATTATAAATTAAATTGACCTAATAAACTGAAAAACACATTCAACCTAAATTTGAGCTATGGATATCCATTTTATATGTGTTCTTTAATAAATAATTTATTTAAAAAAATTTTGATCTTTTCAAAATAACACATATTTTTCATTATTTTTAATTCTTTCGCCAGTCCCATCGACTGCAGAGTCAATTAGGTAAAAGTGTCGGATTATAGCTCGGGTGTTTGTTAAGTTTGACATACTAACACCAATTTATCCTGTTCGTTTCAAAAAACTTCCAATTAGGTAAAAGTGTTGGAGTAGTTCGGGAATTTTATATATTTGGCATAGTATGCCAAACATACAAAACTTCCACGGTCGTGAGGGAGCAAATTTAGCTTTAAGCTAACCATTTCATACATTTTTCATTATTTTACCAGTCCCAGTATGAAATGGTTAGCTGAAAGCTATATTGGCTCGCTCACGACCGTGGAAGTGTTTTGAAATGAACAGGATAAATTGGTGTTAGTATGTTAAACTTAAAAAACACCCGAGCTAGTCCGACATTGGCTCGAGTGTTTCGTAGTAGTGGTTTTTGTTGACTAAGTTTAAAAAACACTCGACTTCGTACGTCACTTTATTACAATCTTTTCTGAATTCGACTTAATATATCAATTCATTTAATGGTTCGATTTACGTTTTTTTATGATACTTATTTGTGTATTTTTTTTCGTGATATTGAGATGTTTTGGTACGAAATTCAAGATTATAGTGATTTGCTGAGATGATCGTTTAATGAAACTGTCGCGACATTAGGACATATTTTTCCTGGGATGGGACAAAATTATAGGATTATAGTTAATCCTGAGCTGATAGTTGATATAAAAATGTCGCTATAGTTATGGTGTTGCCATTGCGTTTTTCTGGGATGAATCCTGGGCTAACTTTATATACATACAATCTATAGTTGTGTTTTTGGATACTAAATTTCTTCAAATTGCTCTAATTTTGTATTTAATTCTTCTCAAGTCCTTTATAAATTCGAGATACTTATTGCAAATTTTTTCATAAATAGTTTACCGGTTTTAAGAATTTCGTTCGTTAATTTATGTTTTTGGTATTGAAATAAAAATCAATTTTCCGGGAAACAAGAAATGATTATTTTTTCAATTTCCTGCTAATTCTTGATCCCAATCGCTAATTCCTAATTCCTCTCACCTTCATCCAATTAAACTAACTTGTCGTAATCTTTTTTAGGCTCGATTGTGGTTTAATTAAACTTTTAGTGGTTAAAGTTGTGTTGTACTACATTTGGGGATACAAAAAAACACACTTATAATCTCTTATTGAAGTGCAGATCAAGGGCCTACGTATCATCCATATCAATATATTCCTACTGGCATAAAAATTGCAGAGTCCAGAGAGTCGTAAAAATCAATGTTATAGCCGTGTGTGGTCGATGTAGCGACACCATACTATTGCAGTCATTCATTTGAATACCAGGTGCGCCGAATAATTAAAAAACATCGTTTTTGGTAAAAAAGCATGTGTATATGTAAACCAGAAATATTAGTATCTTGACATAAATGTTAAGATTTTCTTTGTAATATTTATGTTTTAACATTTTTAAAATTGTTTGTTTGTTTTATTGGAAAAAACAAGTCGGGACTGATTTTTTAACGTGCATCGGTCTCACAATATTTTTATTTTTGGAAAAAAACGTGTCTATCCTCAATACTCAATATTTTAGTTCGCGGCTTCAATATAAAAATTCAACAAAAACACAAATTTTTGAAAGCTTTACCAGCGACATTGATAAAGTAACACACGCTTTAGCCAAAACGGTTCTTAAAAATTACTAAAATTTCATTTCAATTTATATAGTTTGGAAACACAACCCATTTAAATAACCGTAAATCTTAATATAACATATATGTACATTGAAAACTGATACGTTAAGTACATATGAGACATATTATGTGTAGGTGATATAAAAAAAACATTAATTGAGTATACAACGTACAAGTAATAAGAATAGAAATTACGAGTACTCGTACACGCAATTTTTCATTATAACATGTTGAGATAGTCATGTCCATAATTGGAGAACATTAAACCATTTAACATTAATAAAAAAAAAAGAGTTTATAATGCATACTCGTACATGTATATAACTGATATGGCTTATATTTCATATCGTAACGTATCGGCGCAGATCAAAGATCAAAACAATTACTTATATAATTAATTATATTTCTTATTATTATTATTATTTTGCTTTTTTGCGACTAGACCACCAATGTGTTTTTTTATAAATAATTTTTTTTACCATAAATCCATTATTCATATGGATTGGCCATAACATAATAAAATATAAATAAAGGAAATCACGCGGTATTCGTATTTTATTTATTTTAAAATGCATAAATTTTTATTTATCTATTTTTAACGAATCATAAATTTTTACTTTTATGTTTTGATATTATTATTAAAAAAAAAAAAATTAAAATAAATGTAAAAAATAAGAAGCAAAAATTGTATTCAATAAATATAAACTTTCTTACCTTTGATAATGCTGCACTGAAACCAGCTTGACATGATCCTTGTCTATGATAACCATAATACACTATAAATATAGAATTAAATTTATATAAATTTAATAAGATTTATATAATTTCGTATATCATTTATATTTTCTAATCTGTTTAAAACATCTTAGAATTAGATTTTAAATTTTAATGTTGAGCTGTTGAAATTTACATAAAATTAATTTAGAAATTATTTTTTAACTTTTTTTAGATCATGATTGCGTGCTACTTTGGAACACTGAGTGTAGGTGAGATATGTATATATGCTAGTGTTATAGATTGGAATAAAGATTAAAATAAAGTGTTAGAATTATAGCTAAATGGTATTTATCTCAGATTTGGTTATCGATTGATGTGTGTGTGTGTGATACAAGCGATTGAATTAATAATTAAGGCATAAAGTATAGTATCAAGGGAACCAATATTGCTTAACAGTATTTACAAATCATAAGTTGTGATTGGTAGTGAAAGAAATTCATAATCAAAAACACATTTTTCCCTTTCGTATATATTGTACAGACATCTGTTTGAATAAGGAAGCATCCTTTTTCATTAAATTTTTAAGAACTGTCTACCACTATTACATAATATTTTCAATTATTTCCAGCTGAGTGCCGGCGCATTATAAATTGTACATATATAACGGAAATCGAACAGAAGTGTAAAATTAAAAACTGATGCCATGTATCGTATATTCATATACTCGTATGTACATAACTCGTATTAATAAAACCAAAATGAGTAATGACGACTGAATGATTATTACTTGTGCATTTTTAAACATGTAACCGCATTAAAATACAACAGAAAGGCATTTTGCAATTTTTAATTTATATGTAAACACATATGCAATATAAAATGGTTCATGATTTTGACAGAGAAACAATATGCAGCACGTGTATTCTATTTTCATCTGCGCACAGATATCTCAATATGTAAGTACAATAATAATTAATTCATACTTTCTTTTGTAATATGTACAGTAATACCTCGTACAGGCTGTATAATATGTTTGTTTGTTAACACAAATTGAGGACATATTAAAGGACATATCACATGTACAATGTACAAATTTCTAGTACCTACATTTAATTATTAATTAATTATAATTTATTTGTCTTCTGAGACAATATGAAGGCATCCACATTTATGTTTAATTCTATTCTAAAAACTGTTTGTCCACTGGAAGTCGATCAGTAACCTTAGTTGGTACACAAATGTACTTGAATATGAAGCAATTGTTAAAAAAGGGGCAGGATGACAATGGCAAATTATATGAGTGTAACGAGCCGGATAGAAACTAGGTTCGAATATAACAGTTTTATGCAGACACTTAAATATCTTATCTGACGTAACACAACATGCCTTAACTATTGTGGAGTCAAGGTGTGCTGAAAAGGGTCTGCATATCATCACTGTACATTAGGAAATGTAGAAGAGCTTTGGGGAAATCCTGCAGTCTAACCCCCAGAATGTTGTCCATCTTAGACTTCTATTGTGTGGTGGCCAGTGGTTAATTAATTAAGCCAAACGTAATGGTCTACAACATATTATAGTTGTACAGCTGTTACTGGAACTATGTCCTAGCCTCAACTTCTTGCTGTGGAGACTGATATTTCATTGCTTCAGTTACGCACCTTTATTCTTGGTACTGCTTGTTCTGCATTGTTTCGCTTGAAGTTAATTGGCGCGTGGAATGTCTTCTATTCTATCGTGAGCATAGGCAAAAGTTTATCAGATATATATGTAGACCACAAATATAATTCAAATTCTCCAATTTATTCTCGATGGTTTATCCATGTGGATTTCTAGTCTTTGTTTCAGGTGGATCTGAAAAAAATCCGTTGACCATTTCCATATTTATCAGGGATTATATGGTCCATTGTGGTCATGTGGATACCAACACATTGTTACATCGCAGGCAATGAGATCGCCGGCTGTTTAGCCACAGCCGGTTTCTAATTATCTCTAATTTGACCTGCACCCACGGCTCCTTTACTTTTCAACTACGCCAAGAAAATTATAACGAACTGCCCGTTGAAAAATCTAAGGCTACAGTGGCTTGGTATACTTCTACCTGTCGTATGTCGAAGAACTTCATTAGCGAGCCCAATTTGACTTCAACTTACTATACTTTATTTTTGAAAGAGGACCAGCCAAGAATCTTGGTCGGGATTCTTACGGGACATGGTTTATCTCAGTATGTTATATGTGAGGAATGCCTTGAGGAAGATGATGACTGCCTTCACTTTGTGTGTATTTGTCCGGCTTTCAATATTATGCCTTAGTCTAAACTTGTCCACTTTGCTAAAACTTTGCATTTGTGCAGAACACTGATTGGTTCCTCCAAACAATTTTAATAATAGTACTCGATTTAACCTTATTTCGGAAATTAATTCGAATATGAATTATATTATATTATATATTCGGATATGAATATATATATACGTATGGTAGAATGCTTAAAGATTAGGTTCTTAAAGATAGCGTTGTTCGACGTAACGTAGAGCTATACGATGTGTACCTGTACTGCATGTATACATGTGTTGCATAAGAACAATCGAATTGTCTAATTATGAAACATACAATTTATTCGACCCATTTATCCCATTATGCGTGCAGCATTCGTGTACATATAAACAAGCGTGATTGGCTAGACACATTAAAAATTCAGAATTTATGATCCAACAAAAAAAAACTCGCGCAAGCTAATTGAACCCTTTTAAATACATACATACATACATATAGATTCTTTCCGTTAAATAAAAATAATTTGTACATTTTCAATGCGTTTATATTGTGTTTGTTGTGGAAATTCTATTCTTTTTAATTCCCAAATAGAAAACACATGTGGATCATATTTCATTTCCAAAGTAGATAATAACGGAAAATATTGACTTTGGTGTTATGGAAATTTTCGATTTTTAATGGTGTAAAATTATGTTCCTTTAGTGTGTTTTTATTATATGAGAAGCAAACAAGAGAATTATGATTGACATTTAAAAATTGTAATTGGGTCTAGTACTATGGAAGTCTACGATATGAACTATTATACTATTTAAATCTTTTAAAATTGACTTGATTTATAGGTGACTTTAAAGCTTAGAATAGACATTTTTTATTTGTTCTAATATCTAAGGCAGCAGTATAGCAGAGATTTATTTTAATATACCAAACAAAAACTATTTACCATCCATTTAAATATGTTCAGAATTTTATGTAGATATACAATAATATACAAGAACACGAAAGTCAAAACTGGTATACGAACTGATAATATTTCAGATGTCTGATTTGTCTGAAAAGTTTTCTTCAAGTTTTCCTGGAACTACATACTTAGTTATTCAATACAATATACCACTTAACATATATCGCGTTTTTTGAAATTAACAGTACATATAACAAAGGCTGATTTATTGAAACCATTACCATGTCATTTACTATTTATATCGACCCAATTATATTTTATTTTGTATCCCTTATATTAACAAATCGTTAAGTTTTAAATTGATCATGTGTCTCCTATATGTATAGTGTGTTTATTCAACATATATTTTATTGGGTCTCAAAATCTGTAATTAATCTTAATAACATTTAAGTTATTTTTAAGATCAAGTACAAAGGCAACCAAAAGGGGTTTGACCATAACTATTTTGAATTAATCGGAACACTTAATTGGCTACATTTCCTTTTTCATTTTATTTTTTAAATATAAATTATCAAATTTAAAAACTCGTCTTCGTCGTTTTGTTTATGTGTTTCAGTTGAAATTTAGCCAATTTAGTTAACTTTAAAAAATTAAAAATAAGTAAATACGAATGGAATTAAATTTCATGGTTGTGTTATGTATTGGCGGATAATAAAATTATGTGTATAATAAATCTAAAATTAACTTTTTGAGAGGAATATTTAATTTTCGGGAACCTGCAGAGTTACTAAAACTTGGTACCTATATATAGTAATGGAAACAAAATTTTTAATTCCACTTAGACACTGCCATATGAAATAGTACAATAGTACTCAAGCTCAAAATAAATACTTTCAAATGGTTAATATCACCTCACATTTTACTATCGTAGTTGAGCTGAACAGTGCAGGCAGCGGAAAACGTGTGTACGGCATACATAGTACATACACATATATATATATATATATATATGTATATACACGCATGAAAATATATTAATTTTGGAAATAAGAATTCTAGTACATATTTATTTTGGTCAAAGAATGTACTACTGCAGTCGTCAAAAATCTTCATAATTAAATGTTAACCTTTACGGCGTAACGGAAATCTTATTTCCATACAGTAATGGAAATTGTATGTTTTTAAAATATTTAAGCAGTCCGTTACTTCTAAATTCAATGAGAAAAAGAAATATTGTTGGTACTTGATTCTGACCAAAATACACATATGATGAAACAGTTGTTCATAAATTATTTGTGTAATTAATTAAAAACCAGAATATAGGAAAATCAGGTCATTTGAAAACTGTAAACAATTCAATTAATTGAGAGAATGTTCTGAGCATGTACTGCGCACATATAGATATATACATAATATCTGCACAATTAATTTAAATTAAAACAACTTTATGTGCTTTTTTCGTATATCCTTTCGATTCTATCAATATATGTACATATTCGTAATATGTATATGTATGTCGATAAATTAACATTAGCTTCTTAATTAAGATTTAAATGTTTCTATCCATATACATGTATATCGATCGTATATACTATTCTTAATTACACTCAATTGAATATATATGTAAATAAATATTGTCATGTAATAAATTATAAGATTTTTATTTAATTTTCATTTCAATTCTTTTTAACAACAACGCGTAACTTCAAAACCAACCGACTTGTTGTTATAAGACATAATAACATATACAATAATATAAAAAGGAAAATAAAAAATAAAAAATTGTTCGAGAGAGAGAATTTCAAATTACTGTTCAATTAACATAATTTAACAGTATAAGACTTAAAGTTAAGACTAAATCGGTGGATTATATTCTACTATATACTAGACCGGTATAATAAAATAATGGCTTGTCGTACAAAACTGGATAATAATTTAATTTTAAGACATTTATGGTAATTAAGATCTGTGACATTGAAGTACATGTTGATTTAGGTGTTAAAATAAATAAATCTTAATTTTCTGATTTTCTTTCGATTTGTTGGGAAATCTAATTAATTCCCAGGTTGTTATTGTAATGTTTTATTCGTTTAAACCTCAATAGGAGCGGTTGTATAAGGTCGGTTTATAATAAAGTTAAATAAAACGAGGGATACCATTAAAACTCGTCCTCTATCTACAATACGGTTTTTGTATTTTATTAACAGCATATTTAAAATAATACTAAAATTCGATTATTCATCAAAAATCTCAGCTTCAGACATAAATATTTTTGTTTTAACTTTATTTTATTTGTTCTCTTAAGGGTTAAGGCTCTACTTTACCTAAAACAAAAATCAAAATTGATGTCGATATTTAAATGCCAAAACATGCGTCTAAAATAAAATTTGAAATAGTTTAAATCTCCGCTATCGAAAATTACAAAATATTCCATGAAAAAATTGTTTTTTTGTCACTTATGACATCTAATTAAAAAGGGATGAACTAAAAAATACACGATATTTAGTTGATTCCTAAACCGTTTTTACATCGAAGATACATTTTTTCAATAAATTGATTTGTCAGCTTATCGATATAAAATAGTTTTCAATTAAATTTTCAATTTTCTCGTTAATTAGAACGAATTTTTATAAAAACGTGTGTTAATCGCTAGATGATATCTTCCTGAACGTACCCATATAAAAACATTTACAGATTAGTGGAAAAATATTGATAAATTTAGTTTGTGAGTGTATGGTTTTTATCAAAAATTCATCAACTTTGAGACACAATTACGAGAAAACTATAGCGAATTTAAAAAAAAGCGTGTGTTTATGTGGCCATAAAACGATTTATAAGATGCACATGTTTTCGCAAATTGAGTAAAGTAGACCCTTAAGGCTCTACTTTACTCAATTTGCGAAAACATGTGTATCTTACAAATCGTTTTATGGCCACATAAACTTCGGCATTGCCTTATTTTTTTTTTATAGCTAAGTTAAATATATTTGCAAGCGAGTAACACACGTTTTTTTTAAGTTCGCTATAGTTTTCCCGTATTTGCGTCTCAAAGTTGATCAATTTTTGACAAAAACCATTCACTCACAAACCAAATTTATCAATATTTTGCCACTAACCTGTAAAAGTTTTATATATGGGTACGTTCAGGAAGATATTATCTAGCGATTAACACACGTTTTTATAAAAATTCGTTCTAATAAGCGAGAAAATTGAAAATTTAATTGAAAACTATTTTATATCGATAAGCTGACAATCAATTTAGTGAAAAAAATGTATATTCGATGTAAAAATGGTTTAGGAATCAACTAAATAACGTGTATTTTTTAGTTCATCCCTTTTTAATTAGATGTCATAAGTGGCAAAAAAACAATTTTTTCATGGAATATTTTGTAATTTTCGATAGCGGAGATTTACACTATTTCAAATTTTATTTTAGACGCATTTTTGGCATTTAAATATCGACATCAATATTGATTTTTGTTCTAGGTAAAGTACAGCCTTAACCAAAAAACATTATATTACAATAAGATACGCAATTACTTAAAAACTAATGGTAAAGCAGTTAGGCTAATATGTGTCAACAGACAGTAGCGATTAGCCTATAACATAATATTAATTGTAGTGTGGGGCTAAATCAGCATAAAATATAAATATATATACAAGATTTAACAGATATCAAATACAATGTAATAGTAAATTATAAAAACACAATGTATGTACTAGTAAACATGTCATTTACAAAATAAACAATTCATCGTTAATAAACTAAAAGCAAACCCAGCTGCTATCTTGCAAACATAAAGCTATCGTCTTTATTTTCTAATAACCAAACCCTTAATGATTTCAAGAAGTTAACGCTATTGAAAATGAATCGTATTTGTGGCGGCAATCGGTTCCAAAACGTTAGCAACTAGGTAGTATCTGCGGAAAAGTTCAGATCTAGGTACGTTGTAAAAACGACGGTAGTTATTGCGCACATTATACGCTGTTTCAACACTTTAAATATGTAAAGATGTTGAACTGTTAAAATGTTAAGCCTTACACAAATAGACCAGGTATGATCCCGTCGACGTTTAAAAAATATAATACGCAAAATATACTTCTGCAAAATGTGAAGGGGTTCTAAAACATTCATATAAACATCGTACGCGAATGCAGTTATTTTACCAACCAGGTTCAATGAAAACAATGAGTTAATATAAATTAAAAATAGTGTAGGCCCAAGCACAGAGCCTTGAGGAACTCTATAATCAATACTAAATAAATCAATATAGGAGCTATCTAATCTAACCTTGTATGACCTATTACTAAGATATGACCCAAACCAGTTCAACGAGTTGCCTCTGATTCGAAGTGGCCATCACTTATGCAACAATATTTTGTGATCAACCATATCGAACGCCCTTCTAATATCAACGAAGACTACAGCAACCCATTTTTTTTCTATTAAATTTATATGGACACAATTGAAAAACTCACTATCTCAGTACTTTTCCCTGCTAATTATTACTTAAAACGTTAAGTTTCTCCAAATATGAGATCATTCGTGATTTCATTGTTTTTTCGAGAATTTTTAGAATGGTAGGTTGGATAGAAATAGGGCGAAAGTTATCCATAATTGTTTCTTTGCTCTTTTTCTTTAACGGGATAATAATTGCTACTTTTAGAGCATCTGGTACACTACCATTAACAAAACACTGATTAATGAACTTCACTAAAATGGGAGTTATAACATTAACGGAAGATTTTATCATATTGGAAATAAGACCTAAAACATCAACACTACTACTATACTCTTCAAATTATTTGTTACACTAATAATTTCGGTGTCATCGACAGGACTCACAAAAAAACTATCAGCAAAATCATTAGAACAGATCAATTTGACAGTAATATTTACCAAATTCATTGCGTATTGCATCTGAGCCAGTCAAAAGTATTCGTAATCGACAAACAATATCTTATCAATAGAGTCTTTGGAATCACTCCCCAACACATCATTAACAACCGACCAGGTCAGCTGGCTATCACTGCCGCAGTAACTAAACCTATTACTTTAATACTAATGTTTATCAGAAACAATGGTATCATCAACCTTGCGACAAAGGTTATTAAAATAACTCTTAAGTATCATGTTCTGGTGATGTGTTTTAATTTTTTTTAACCTTTCTCTTTTTCTGCAATAAACATAACAATTTATTTGATATCCAGGGTTTTCGAGTAAGCTTTACTTTTGAATGTCGTTTAATAATTTTCACAACACAGGATGCAGCAATATTCTTGTAAATTAAACTCATCTTAGCTAAAATTAAAGCAGGATCTGTAAAAAGGTAAACATTTGAGAAATCATAAACAGAGACTTTAGGAATGAACTGAGTTACATAAACCGTCTTAGGTCCTAGATCCTTTGAAACTAAGCTCAATATCAACTTTAATGAAATGATGATCAGAAATCCGTAACTCATGCACTGAAGCAATGGCATTTTTAAATTTAGAACCACGTATAAAACAATGATCAATACAAGTGGAAGTGTTACTAATTACTCTCGTAGGTACATTAATTTCCGATTGGAAACCATATGAAGATAACTAATAAATAAATAGTCGTCACTTAATGGTGGTAAATGTAAAATATCTATATTTGTATCACCTAGAATAATTACATTCTGGGTGTCAATTTTAGCAATTAAATCATTAAATTCAGACACAAAAGTAGATACCGACAGTATCATGATCATAAATCCAAGTTTCAGATAGAAAAATAATGGACGGTGCCTGATCAAAAATATCTAAGTTTGCAATAAGTTTATCAATATTTTTACGTAAACTTCTAATGTTTATAAATAGTACTATTCAATTCAATGTTTTAAAATTACTTTAATAGTTTCAAATAATAAATACGACTTACGTATAAAGGAGCCCCTATAACTTTGTAAATGGTGGTGTATTTCTATAAGTCTAGGTCCATAGTAACTCAAAAATACTTATAGGTTTTGGTCACCATATTTCTGAGCATCGGAAAAAATTTAGGAAATTCGCTTCAAATGAAATTTTAAGATATAGTATCTCGAAATTTGAATACAGAACAAACGAAAATCGCTTGATATGATTAAATTTTTTTTTAGTTAGAGTGGGATGTGTGTATTGTGATACAGTGCGATTGTGCATCAATTACTCTAATGTTTGCCAAATTTATCAGAACAAAATCGATACATGGTGTAACCATCGAGGTCTATACCTCAGTTATTCTATTTTGGTCCTAAATTTAATTCGGTTAATCCGAATAAAGTATATTATACATACTAACGTACACATTTAAAGATATTTAGGATTTATGACAAAACTCACGTGTTTGTACAAACGCGTGAAGTTTTTCCTAAAAATTCGTAATATAATAAAGTTCCCACGAATATTTAACTATTGATTAACAAATTTTAATTGTAGGGTTGCATCTCGAGGTGAAAGGGAGCTAAATATCATTGTTGCCTTAACACTTGATATATAGATTCTCCTGTAACTACCACTGGGTTGTTTAAAACACCTATATACCAGCAAACACTGGGTTATCTAATACAAATGCAATAAGTAGGTTGACCAGATATTTTCGAACGCAAAAGAGTATGTTTTACAAATTTTAAATCTTGCTTCCAATCAAGTAATAAACAAATTTTGCAGTTCATGCAGTCCATTTACAGGCAATTATTTCATTCGTTATAGAATCAATCAGTGATTTTGAACTAAATCAATCCCTCATCTGATCTCGGGTCCTATAAGGAGATCAAGTAATGGCCACAAATTTCATAAACATTAAAATACGGTATTTCGAGGTATAAAAAATTATCGAAATTCAATTGCGCATCCAAAATTTTCAAAATCCAATAAAACGAATTGAAATCTTAGAATTATACAAGCGAAATTGTACGAAATCATTCGAAAAACGCAATAAACAAAATATTTAAAATTCGAATTAAAATTCCATTTATTTCTTTTGTTTAACATTAAAAAAAAATTTATTTGATAAAATTTAACATATCTGACATTTTTGAAACTTTTTAAAAATTTTTGAATTTTTGAAACATTTATGTACTCGTAAATAGATAAACAAAAATTCACAAAAAACACAAATTTTTCAAAAGTAAATCTCAGATAACTTGTTAAATTTTATCATTTAAAAGTTTTTTAAGGTAAACCAATTTTTAAAAATTGCAATTTTAAATTTTAGAACCGTGGCGAATACAAAAGATGTATTTTTAAAACTTCAGTTATTTAAAAATTTGAAATAAACATTGACGGCAAACCGTAGATTATGTACATAGGGAGAGTGGATACATATGTTAATTTGGCAAACCAAACATATTGAAGAATTTCACATTTATTTTTAAAGTTTGGTTCTAGAATTATGGCCTAAACAAACTCGACGTTAAGCTTGTATTTGAGAATTAAGATTAAAAAAAAATCAATTATGTAAGTTTAAGTTTAAAGAATGTAAAAATTACGTAAATTTTAAAATTTCGTAAGCTAATCTCAAGCTGCTTAAAATAATTTAAATTCAAGTTTTAAATTAAAATTAAAATTTAAATTTTGATCTGGAGATTGTAATTTAAATTATTTTGAACAATTTTAAATTTATCAATATTAAATTTAACGTCTATTAAATTTCGAATTTTAAAAAGAGTAATTTTAATTTTCAAACTGAAAAATTTTCACTAAGAGATTACTCTATTTTTTTAAATAAAATTTCGAAATACATATACAATTTTATCAGATTGGCAAAAAGAAGATACGCAAGAAGAGTTTAAATTTTAATATTTATGTGAAATTTGTGTCTTAAGAATTAAACTTTGGATGTAGGAATTGTATAATTAAATTCTTTATACAGTAAAATTTTAAAATAATTTTGCTTCTTAAATGGTGAAATATAAATTATAGAATTTTAATTTTTTTAAGTTTAAAATTAATTTTTTTTCGTTTATTCTAAATTTTTTTTCACTTTAACATCAACATTTTATACACTTTATACACTTCAAGTGTCCATAAAATTCAATGTTTATTTTAAATCTTCTAGATTCGAAACTTAGTAATTTCTTGCCTTTAAATTCTAGACTATAGAAGAACCTGAGTTCTGAGATTCTGAACTGTTTGTATCACTCTTCAGTTTAACTTGAACTTCGAAATGGCTATTTCTGTCGATTAAAAATTTCATATTCAAGAAACTTTTAAAAATTATAAATTGGAAATTTTAAAATTTCAGGGATTTAAAATGGGAATTTCTACATTTTAAAACAAGAAATTTAAAACTTTTGTTAAATGTTGAGTGTTAATATTCTTGAACACTACTCTTCAAATACCACTTATTGCATTTAGTTATTGAATTAGCCTAGTTTCTTAATTTTTAACCATTTTTAATGGTTTGCTCCAAATTTTCCATAGTTTTAATCCTAAAGGGGACGAACGTGCTAGGTACCCTTCCTAAAATCATTCTATCCAAAACCAAAATATTTTTATGTAGTCATATTGGGCCAGGTAGACAGTTCCCACACCAATCATTTTTGTATATCGTTTTGGCTACATTATTCCTTCTATTCAGACGATACTACAAATCTATGGGTTTTCACAAAAATAGCTTTTCTGGAAATGCATACATATATATTTTTGAACATCTAGTATATGTATGTATTGATCCATATAGTTTCATATAGTTTCGAGTTCGTTTAGGCCATTAGGTATTTAAGCAACCTGCACAGTTCACTAAATTTCTGTTTTGACAATTTCTATAACAAAGTTTGATGTTATAGCAGTTTCTACTGGATTTTCCATTCTAAATTTGTTTGAACGCGATCAGCTACAAATATTGTAGTGCAGAACACCACAAATACACTGAGTTTCTATCTAACCTTCCAATGCTCTCCAGCCTCACACCCTGTTCAAATTGGAATGCCAGGCTAGGTAATGTTTATTTTCATTGCTAAAATAATAACTCTCCTTCAAAACCATGAGTGTAGTACGGTCAATAGTCGAGATACCTTGTTTGGCTACATGTTAAGACTTGGATACGATGAAGTGTTAATGTACGCCGAATATTGATAGGAATCTTGTCTCGCATAATTGTATTCGTTTGCACTATTATACATCTTTGTGGCATAAAAGCATTCAATATATTTTGATGTAGATTACCTAACACAAGAGTAAAGAGTAAATCGAAACAAAAAGAGTACTAATACTCTTGAAAAGAGTATATCTGGTCACTCTAGCAGTGAGAAAAACAATTACTTCTCTTACAGCTGAACTTCAAGTAATATTAAACAGCGTAAATAAATTGAAGCTCACATCAAATTGGACACTAGAATCACTACCACATTAGCAAATATAATAGATCTTCAACAAGAGAATAAAAAATGCAGAAAAACAATTAAAATAAGAAAATTAGTTGGAAAATAAAATACCAAGAAATTAACAATAACTTAATAATAACTGGAGTACCAAACAACACTGTACCACCACAAGAACTTTTCGATAACATTCTTAGTATATTGGAGATGAGCACACTTAAAGAAAAGGTGAACGAACAAAAACGCACAAAAATTAAACGAATTTTTCGAATAAATAGCGAATAAAGTCGGATTTAAAGCTGATGATATTAAACAACTTTATGTGAAAAAGCAACTAACAACTTATCGCACGCGAATCTTTTTTGTGAAATACTTAACTATAAAAAGGCCAACGGCTATTCATTTTTGTGGAGTAAAACCAATAAGATTTATCTTATAAGGAACGAAGAATCTGATATCATCATTGTTGAAATAAGGTAAATGTCAATTTCTTTCGTGGATATTAATTTACCAGATGAGATGAACGATGGAAATTTTATGGATGTTAGCATTCAATACGAAATAAATTGACAGATATTGGATCTTTGCTAAACAATCTGCCTTTAGGATCTGATGCTGTACTGCTGACTGGAACATGGCTTAGTAATGTTAATAAACAATTTTATAAATTAAATAGTTACAAATTCTGTTAGATCCTATGGATATGGGAGTTGTTGTATTTTTGTCAATGAAAAATGGAACACAGTTTTGTTATATGAAAAAGTATATCATCATAATGTGTGAATGGGATGAATGGGTTGAATGAATTAGTGTGAATGTGGGTATTACACCGTGGGCCCATTAGTGGCATTGAGTGCTGGAGTAAAATCCGCCATACATTAATTTTTTTTTTATTTTTTATATCATCATAAATGTCATGGGAGACTTCAATATACGAGTATAGACCATCAATATAGATTTTCATAGCTAAAAAAAAATTAAAATTGGGCGGATTTTACTCCAGCACTCAATGTCACTAATGGGCTCACGGTGCAATACCCACATTCACACTAACATTCATTCAACCCATTCATCCCATTCACACAAGTACAGTATACCATCTGCGCATTGCATAGCTCCATGTCACCCTGCACAGTGACATGGAAGATGGGTCGGCCCATGAGTTCTACATTCCAACAGAGGGTTATAGATGTTTTCAATTTAATCACCGATCGTAATCAGGAGATGAAACATCCTTTTTGCATCTCGCCTCTGTTGGGATTCGAACTCGGTACCTCCCGATCCAAACGTCGCAGCTTTAACCACTGCGCAATTATCTCGGTGCAAATGTAGCAAATCCAAGATTAGAACAATTTTTAGAGGCTAATAATATAATATCTCCAAGTCAGTTTGGGTTCACGAAAAATGCCAACAAAACGGCAGTCTGTTTGTACCTTACAAACTACTTTATTTTAAAAATTGATAAAAAACATATTCATTTAAATTTTTTTTTGGACTTGCGTAAAGCATTTGATGCCATGAATCATAAAACTATGTTGTTGAAATTAAAAAAATTAAACACAACTGATTATCATATTAAATTGTATGAAAGTTATCTAAATAACAGAAAATAATTTGTCGACATTAATGTAAACCGAAGTGATGTAAAAACCGTAAATTTATGGGTTCCTCAACAAATTAATCAAAACAAAGAAACCAACTTCTTTGAATTTTAAATTTACAGTCAAACTGCATTTCCTCGCAGGTACCCAGCTAATTCTCTGTGATTGGCGGATAAAGTAAATAGTATTGTTTGCTTGCTGACGCATTTTTCTTAATCTTAAAAAATTAGGTTAACTATTAACTTACTTGATTGATTATTAAAATAGATTAAACTACATTGTGACTTTTATTTTACCAATTTTTGTAACGAAATGGGCAACCCACTAGAAGTATTAATCAAGTTAATTCCTAATGGATTATTATACAAATATTTTGACAACAAAATCCAATTCATCTTCATAAATAATCACATTTAAACCAACATATTTCACTTCGACTCAATCATAACACTTGCATCGTTACAAAACATAACCAGTATAGATAAGAAGAATTTCATCTTAAATTTATTTTTCCTTTTCTATTTCAAATGTATAGACAAGTGAAGTGAATAGCATGTATAAAAGTTAGATTAACATATCAAAACTATAACTTACTAACTGCGACACATAACATACTAAAAAAAAAAAAAAATACCGGAAGCTTAAAAAATATAAATAAAATATAAAATCTCGTTTTCTTCTCGGTATCATCTCATATGCATGTAAAACGTATGTACTCGTAAAAGAAGAAGAATATGTATGTATGTCTGCATGTACATTCAAGAAACAAATCAAAATACACAACATATATTTTTATATACAATATATACATATGTATATTATGTTTTCATAGAGGTTCTGGTTGTTATCATATCTAGACTATACACATCATCATCACAATTAACCGAAAAATTACAAAAATACAAAACTAATAAGTTAATTCTAATTTTATATAGTGTACTCGTACGTATATGGTAGTCTACAAAACAAAAATTTAATTCTTAAGATTAGATACCAATGAATTAAAAAAGAAACATTCGAGAGATGAGAATCTCATATTGCACAGTAGGATTAAATAATTGATTAGTTCTACACATATAGGGTTTACATTTTTTGTTAAAAATAAAATTTTGTGTAAGTTTCCAAAATGTTTGGCCTTACATATTACATTATACGATCATCGAAAACATACCGACCATAAAAAATAAAGGTTTACATTTTGTTTTCTTCCAAAAATAAATTAAACCAAGAGCGACGAGCAATAACAATTTGTGGTATTCACGTATATATAGACAAGATGTTACCTTAAGATAATAACCACCTATATGTTATTTTATTTTATTTTGAGGTGCTAAAAAACTAATTCTTGTGTTTTTCTTCTGACATTCTTATATAATTTACAAGGTTGGAAGTGTATAGTGAATCGCCCAGTTTATGCGTTTTGAATTTTTAATTTTTGGTTGCTGTTCTGCAGTTATTGAAAATAAAATTAACAATCGTTATATGTAGATCGAATTATAGAGAATTAGTTTGATAAAAGATAAAACACGATATGAATAAATTTTAAATTAGTTCTGGACCTTATAAATAGAGGTATAGAGGATAGACTATATTATATACGATTACAGTGAGGTATAAAATATTATTTAAGACTTAAATTTGATTAATGAATAAAATTTTACGATATTGTACAGTGAGCAATCTATTATTATTCAGATTGTGCTGAATTATTTTTGTTTCAAATATTATTTTTGTATTTCAAAATTTTAACACATGCATGCAAATTGAAGAAGAATTTAAAGAGAGTTTAAGCAGATATAATATGAGATTACTAATTCTCCTTAAATTTAAATCAATTCAATATAACATGTATTTGAATTGTTCTACAGAATACAGTTTCCACGGTTTTATAGTACATTTTTGAACAAAAATGTCTTTATTGAAAATAAATTTTAATCAAGTACATATTGAACATTATTATCTATGACCTTTTGCCATTTTTCAGCTTCATAATTTCATCGGTGTAGAACTTCTGTGGTTTATCGTCAAAAAACTTGGCCAAGTGATTTTCATCGGCGCTTCGGTCTGCCAATTTTTTACCCTCAAGAGAGTTTTGCAGAGACTGAAACAAATGGTAGTCAGACGATGCAAGGTTCGGGTTATACGGTTGATGCATCAAAACTTCCCAACCAAGTTCCGTCAATTTATTCCGAGTCATCAAAGATGTGTGTGGTCGCGCATTGTCATGATGGAACACAACTCCCTTTCTGTTGGCCAATTCTGGTCACTCTTTCTGGATTGCTTCATTCGAACGATCGACCATTCCCTTCCAATCCCACTAAACTCTCAACATAACCTTGTTTGCCGTCAATCCAGGCTTTGAAGTCGTTTGTGGAGGGTCACCAGCCTTTGACCATGAGCGATTCTCGTATTTCACCCATTTTACGTCGCCTGTAATGATTCGCTTCAAAAGTGGTTCAATTTTATTGCGTTTCAGCAGCATTTCACTGATGTCAATTCGGTTCATCAAATTTCTTTGTGTTAATTCATGTGGCACCCAAACGTCAAGCTTCATTTTGTAGCCTGCTCCGCTATTTCCTGTTATCTTGCGTTCCGGTTTTACTCCACTAGTCGCAAAATTTCATCGACTTTTTCAGTGACTGGCAAACCGCGGAGACTTTTTATATGAGCCGTTATAAGTAAATTCCAATAAGTAATCCAATTTACCTTTACAATACAACAATTTATCTTTAGTTGAATTTAGTTTAATCAAATTTAAACATACACAAGATAAACTGTGTTCTGCGTAAACGCAATACAAAAACACTGCAACATCAAAGTTCAATTTTGACGTTTTACCAGTCCCTCCCCTAGATTCTAATACATTTGACTTCATGTCAGGAGTTCATGTCAACTTCATGTCAATATAAAAACACATATTTGAATATATTTGACGGAAACTAACGAAACATGATTTCAAATAAAATTTGAAATGAGCATAGTAATTTGCAAGAAAACTCTTTCATTGGTCGTAACCATGACAAATACAAAAAATGTATATATTGAATATATAGTTTACTACTATATTCGTCCAACGGCAGTTGGACTAAAAGTAAAAAAATGAAATGGATATTGATTAAAATTATACTTTGTAGCACGTTAACTAATATAGCATATTCATAATCTTACCAAATTTAACTCAAATTACAATCTCGATTTTGGTTTGAAACGAGTGAGAAAACAATATTCAGTGTCACACCTAAATTTTTTTGAAATTGATTTGAAAGATTAAATCAAATTTGAATAGTATTTGTATATTGAGAACAATTTGAAAGGATTTTAGATTTTGTGAAAATCTTTGTTCCTAAGGATTCTTTAAAAATCCATTACCCTTCATTTACCTGCAGTTTTATTCAATTTGGAATTTGAATATCATCAAGATGAAATTAACTATCAGATGTTTTAATGCAGTCACCAGTTTTTCTGATTTTATTGGTTTTTCATTTGGCATACTAAGTTATACTATTAACCATTAATTGACTAATTGGTTCATAATTAGCATTGATAGTTGAAGATTAGTAAAAAAAAATTAAAATTTGGCAAAAGATAAAAGCCGAACCAACTTTTTGATACTATTTGATACATTTATGCTATGTCGTTAATGACAGTATGGGTGGTTTTTGATTAAATATGTTTAAAAAAAATCTATTCAGTTAAAATGTGATGTGACAAAAGTGAATTGCGTCATTTATGAAGATACAGTCATCATAAAAATTATATTTTAATTCCAATATTTTGACAGACTATTGTGTAACTGCCATTAAAATATTGATGAGTTTGTAAAGCAGACTCGTTAACGTATTTTAAATTATTAATTTATTTACTTTCTATAAGCAAAATATATTTAAGAGTTATGCTAATAATGAGATATTCTAATATTTACGCAATACAAAAATGTTAATATTTTAAACAAATAAAAACTATATATTTGACAAAGATTAATAAACGATTAAATAGAATTGAATTTATTTAAAAAAAAAACTATTTCACTTACTTGTCCTACATGGTGAATATTCTGTAAATTCGTTAAAATTATTCCGTGCAACATAGCACGTGCCAACTGGTTCAATACGTTCGGCTGCTGTCGGTTTCATTGAATGAAACACATAACGTGGTGCACATGCCTGTAATAAAAATATTTAATTAAATTTAATAAAATTATTAATTTCAATTTCGATTTGTAAATTTTTTAAAATTGTTTTACAACAATTATTTTTAGATACATATTTGTAATATACAATTTGGTAAATTTAGGTCAACATTTTTCGTAGCGTGGCTCGAAAAATATAAACGTTATACATTTATATATAAACAACATTATTAATCGAATGATGCAATTTTCAATTGTACATATTGTGTATATACAAACACACAAACACTTCAAACGGCGGCTATCCGCACATATGTGGGGATCAATAGAAATTATGTTGAGTGAGCGCGGCGGTGTGATATGATGTTTTAAGAAATATGTTACGTAAAGTATTATACTACTTTTAAAAAAATAAAGGTGTGGCTGCCACATTTTAAGCCGAACGATATTTTAAAAATCTAATTTTCCCGCTTTTTTCTAAATGTGTATTTCCATTCATTTAGTAGGTCAGAATAGATATAAAAACGTATAACATAACAATGTAATCAATTCATTAACGTTTTTCATCATGTCAAGTTAAAAAAAAAAAATAGAAAAATAAAAATTTCAAATTTAATACAAATTTCTATTTTGGGAAAAATCTAAAATACAAAACAAGAACAAAAAGAAAACTTTACTTGCTTTATATAATTTGATTGACTTTTCCTTTTTAGGTCATTTTATCGCTATCACCATCACCACTTTACAAAATTACAAATGGATACCTAGCAAAAAATAATAGCGAAACAACAGTAATATCACTGACCTTCAAGATAGTAAAAATACATTCTGCATCATGTTATCATCATCATTAGATAAAAAAAAAATTGTTTTTGTCTTATTATTAATTTTCCTGTTTTGCCAAATGAAGTATAATAGAATAGCGATACAATTTTATTTTATGCTCATAGTCTAAGTAAATCAACAGACGCAATTTCCAATTTGCAAAGTGATTTTACCATAAAATCTTACAAAAAAATTGTTTTACTAAAACATGTTTTAATGTATATATACTCGTATGTACAAACATACTTACAAAAATAAAGGTGGTTCGTCAGAAGACAAAACTATTTTAATAATAATTATATTAAAATTTCCAATTTCGATTAGTTGTCGCAGCGGTTAACCAAACTTGGATGGATGTTAAAGGCAGCATAACGCATTTAATAATTAAAAGGGAATTGGATAATGACATTTTTTTATTGGAACTAACAAGTGTAATAGAAAACCATGTCATTCATTATTCTATTACAGGGTGTGAACAATATATTTTATAAATAAGATATATTACGTTATATCAAATACACATTTGCATACGTTTGAACCAATTTTCAAAGCACTTTTTCCATTACGATTGAGGTATTCCCAATCCATGCGTTTTGAACGGATCAACCGCTTCTTCAGGTGTCGAAAACTAAAAAGAAGTCATTGAGTGCCAAAACAGGACTATATACGGTGGATGACCTATTAATTCTAAGGTTTTACCACTATAAAATATTCAGTTGTTTGTGCCGATGTGAATTGTCTTCTATGTACTCTTTATGAGTGTTAACCTTCACCTTGACTGTATACACCCGGGTATAGATCTGATTTTTCACGTTTGAATATTTTGGTTGTGTTTTGTTGGATTTTAAATTCGTTTGGACGCAGTTACTAAATTGTTGAGTTTTTTTTGAAAATGTAAAAATTAAAATAAAATATAAAACAATTAATTAATATTTTCTTAATTTTCACTTTTTTTCTATCACTTTAACTGTATACACCCAGGTGTAGATTTTTTCTTCATTTATTTTCTATGGAAAAAATTAAAAAAACCTTTAAAATTCTAAATATTTTTTAAATTCAGGCTTTACAAGGTTATTACAAGTTTGGATATTTTAGTCTCTTTTGCATGGGTCAATAACCTTTACGGGCTTTGTAATTTATTGAACTAATAAAACGAAAGTGGTATAGTTTTATATTATACTTCACTACCAATTCATTTATACAAGAATAAATTATAAAAAATTATAGAAATAAAAAAAAATTATGCCATGTGGCAGTCCTCACACTTCGTTTGCGTAGGGCTGCGCGTCTGACAAACCGGCTTTTTACACTGACCGCATGATTTTCGTGTAGGTCTTTTCCGTTTTTCCTCTCTATAACACATATGACATTCTGCGACTGTTGTAGTTCTTCAATAGATTTTCTAAGAATGCACTATACAGCACTTTTCAATGGAAAATAGCCCATCACTCGTGGTATTTTTGCTCTTTTTATTATAAGTGGAGTACACAAATGTTCGCCCATCCCTTGCACAAAGTCCCGTCGTCGACCGGTTTTGGCGGTTTGAGGTTAAAGGATTATTTGTAACAAATATAATATAAGCAGCAAGTTCGGCGGTGTCAAAAACATTGCCAGTGGCCAGCGATTGGTTTTCGTTTTTGTTGTATACTGACCCAGCATTTTGTCCATCGTATCAACAGCTCCTTTGGTTTTGTTGTAATAATGAATTATGTCCGGCTTGTGTTTTGGCCCAGAGCTCTTATCGTCATTGTGTTGAGTAGAGATTAAAACTACTGCTTTATTGTTCTTACGAACATATGAACATAATACCATTTTCTCTCTAAAGCAGCGTACATAACATCGGGAGAATTTACCATAGTATTGAGTTGAAGTTAGTCGCTGATGTTTTCGCTCAAAATTTTGCCCATTTTGTTTGATTTGCTAAATTTTTCATTATCAATTTGAGATTGACTGTGTCAATACCAAATTTTTTATTATTGTGCGTTTTTCATGTCTTATTTAAGATTTTTCAATTTATTAGTTGTAGCGGCCATTTTAAATAACAAATAAATTTATCGAAATGGAGCAGAATATTGATATGGCACAAAATGGCCGTATTGGGACTGATTCACTAATTTACTACACAACAACAAAACATAATTCCAAATTAAACGGAGACATTTTGGAACTGTATTGACCGTTTTACTGGCAACCGTCAATATAATAATTAACATTAATCAATGACGAAAGGTGGGTGATTTCTGGTAGATTGGCATATCGTCGGACAAAACGATGCTCATCTCTATGACGGATTATTATTTATTATCTCTACTACCGTTTATTTTGAATACTCACAAATTATGAATTTTGAATGAATGCGAATACCTGCTGAAAATCATTATTTTAATTAATAATATGTAATAATTATATTATATAAAAATCTAATTTTATTATAATATTTCATAATTTTATAATAAAATTAAATAGCTACACGAAATATAATTAAAACAATATACATATGTACACAAAAATTATCGGTGACACGGAATAGAAAAATCAAATCAAATTAAACGTCAAAATTGATAAAGAGCAAACTATAATATGCAGTTCATCTATATTACACTGAGTGTTACAGTCATAATTTAGAAAAATATATTTTTTTGTTGGTAACCCTGCGGATCATTTTGCTCAAAGATAAAATTTTTTTAACTCGATTATGGCAAAAGTAGGAGAGGCTTATATCATTTTAAGCGATTTGATTGATCGAAAGATTGAAAAAAAGGGGAAAATGTACTATGGTAAATTCTCCCGATGTTATGTACGCTGCTTAAAACCAAAATTTGTTGATAAAACCTCCCGAGTTTTTGAGGATTTAAATTCAGCAGGGATACAACGTTTGTTTTTTTTTCATGGTACCGACCGGAGATGGTACCGAGAGAATCCAACCAAGTAAAAAAATGGTCCATTAGACCCATGGCCCCGTATTTTTGGATGGTTTGACTAGCTCCTTCACCACTCGTTCACTGTGGTTTATATTCCGAGTATTTCCGATTTTACCGGTATAAATCTGTCCGTTCAACGGATACGCTGTGTCCCAATGGCATGCCCACCATATTTTTATGCCATATTTTGCTGGCTTGGACGGAATGTAATGCGTAAACTTGGTACGCCCTCTAAATGGGAACAATTGCTCATCAACTGTTATGCTGGTGTTGGGTCGAAAATTAGCTTTTAGGTTGGCGTTTAGCATATAAAAAATATATGTCTGATAGGCGCCACTTTGTTGGTTTCCATTCTAGCTGCTCTAGTTGCATCATAATCAAACCGAAAAATCTCAATATATTATAAAAGCGTCGCACAGACATAGTTGCTCGGTACAAAGTATTAGAGTATTTTTTCCAGGGTTGATCTACAGGTTCATAGTTGGATCTGTAATTTCCGATGACAATTGGCAGTCCTATGGAAGCCAATAATTCTTCTTCGTGTAATGGTTCCCAGACCATAGGCTTTTTATCGGAATTAAATTCGTTTCATTTTTCATATATTTTGTCAGCTTTTCTATTGGTGTGTCGACTAATTAAATTTTGCATCGACATTTTTATACTTGGTTTTGGACCTACAAATAATGATGCCTTAAGAATATTATGGGCTAGCGATCGTTGCATATTTGGCCGAGTTTTCCTCCATTCATACAGTAAAGTACCGTTTTTTAACAAATAAATGAAAGAGAAACACAAAATATCGAAAATTAACTTGTAACTAAATGATTTCCATATAAAATATATGAAATTTCCATATCAACAACAGGGTATTTCCTGTCAAGATTAAGGATTTTTTTTGACGACAAAGTGAAGGTTAAACCGATATCCAACTCCTAACTGTAAATGATAGCAAACTTAAATTTCTAAAATTCAATACCGAACATCGGAAACATACCACGATTTTGCTTTTTACACGAGAGTTTGGAACTTGAACATGATTAAATGATCAGGCTTTTTTTTTCTTCAAATTATAACTTTAATTTGGATTACAGGTCACAAAAATGTGCGAACATTTTACTTTTTATTTTAAATGTTTATTTCCAATTTGCTAAACACCTATAAAGTTTTTGGCGTTGCCATCGGCAAATTTAACATCGTTAAATTCATCCTTTGGTATTGTCCCACCATTTTTATAAGAAGTACTAAAAATTATTTCTTTTCCAGTACTTAGAGGGGTGGGCTTTTACCTACTCAATAATTTCATAGTTTATGTATTGTGGATATAATTTAAATGTTTCTGAATATTAGTCACGATTTCATGATGTCCAAAAATATCTTACTACATTTTTTATTTATGTAAAATGATACAAATAATATTATTCCATATCTTCAACAATCACAAGGGACCCCTTAAATAGAAATCATTTTTATTATTGTTATCAATTTTGGTAAATCGTATAAAATTAACTTGATTATGTATATTTTCCAAAAAAATCCCAAACAATAAATTTCTTCGGCTCGAATTGTCTTGTATAAATAAAATACTAATATATTCGATGGCGGTATATTTTTGGTTTAACTTTTTTTTTTTTTTATTGTTGCTGAATGAAATGTATTTTGTCATGTTTTATAACTCTTTTCGATTATTTATTTATTTTAAGTATTTTGGAGTTTTGCTCAAAAAAAAAATTTTCGATGTGAAATTGCGATATGTATTGTTTTAAACCCTATATAGTAACTTTGGTGATTCAAGTTGAAAATTCATGGAAAATAAGTTGGACGTAATAGGTGCGAAACTTAATAATAATAAACCGTTGGCTGAACTATAAATATATGTACATATGTAATAAATGGAACGAGAATAACAATTACATTCCCATAAAAAAGTTATAATTAACATTATTAATCGATTGCAATAATTTTTAGGAAATATTGATTTTATATTTACAAACAATATTAAGTAGCCGATTGCATTTTGCTGCTATGGTTACAGGTCCCAAAATTAGATAAACCCTACATTATACTGCAACTTTAAAATCACTAGCACTTTAACAAGTATTTATTCGACTAATTAGTTTGTCATTAGTTTTAACGCCAACACACAATTTAACTAGGTGTGCTCGCTCCCATTAGATAAATAATATAACGTTTATTTTTAGAACTTTGATTTATCCAAAACACTATATGAAAAACGCGAAAATGAAATGATGAAAGCACAAAAAGCAATTTCATTAAATTGATTCAAAATCATTATCACATATATTGTTAAAATCATCATCACATATATTGATATTTATATAGTCACAACTAAACAAAAATGATTTTGCGAAATAGAAAATATATAGACGTTTTTTATGTTGACAGCTTAACAGTTTATATGTTTTATTATAATAAAATTAGAACATTTAGAAAAAGGTTAATTTAAGGATATTACGCGAGTATAACAACAAACACGGGAAACAAAATTAGGTCAATTTACTACATATATTATGTATGTACATACTAAAAATTAGAAACGTGTGGAAAAATGGGGAGTTAAGGGTATAAATACTTGGTATAGCATGTCATAAAATAAAGCTAGTGTAGTTATGATACACAAAATTCATAACCATAATTGGAACATAAAACTGTTTACGGCCAATTTCAATGTCAGTATATAAAAAATTACATTTTGTAAAATTTCATGCCCTGTTAAATCGTAATTTTCCATTTCAATGATTTTACTAACATTTTATACATTTTGCATATTACATATATAAGTATGTATATATGTATATAGAAGGGACCGACTTATATAATTCATTTTCTAAACATCTCTGTTAAATTTAACCTTTTAACTTTAATTCATTTATTGTTGTGTAAAGAGAAAATCAAGACCCGAGCATATCGAAATCGAATACATACAATATGTAAGTCACGGGAAAATTGAATATGTAAAAAAATAAAAATGGACAATAAATTTTCTTACCATTTTTAATGTCTTTATATGGAAAATTGTTTGTATGTGTGTGTGTGTGCATTAAAATGTTGAAATATGTATTATAATAAAATCCAGCAACAATATCATACCGCGCATTATCATCATTCATTTCGTATATAGCGATATTGCGAAAAAAGAAGGTTTTAAGTCTTTATCTGTCCGATTTATTTATTTGCCGATGGACAATAGACCGATACTTTTTTTTTTTTGCTCAGTTCTTTTATATATGTACATACATAAGAATATCTATCGTATAAACATGTCATGATACGAATATCCAATGATCAATAAATTAATGGATGTATATATGGATTTCTATTGCAGGCAGGTCACAAAGTTTTTGTATTTATGGAAATAGTTTATATTTGCATATTTTATTTTATAAAGATGAGATAAATGTTAATTTTATGTTACTTTAAATAGCCAACAATTGATTTTATTTTTTGTAAAGTAACAAGAAAGAGATATAGATACCTAAATTGTGATTCATCATGAAATTCAGTTTTTTTACTAATTTTACTATCACCGATCCTAAAATAAATTCCCCCAAATAAATTTTTAAAAAGTCATAAATTATTTACTTAAGACAAAATTTTGTTTAGTGCGTAAAAGCGATGAATTGAATAGAAACTAACAGGAATGGCAAATAGGATTTGATCGACGTGCTAAAATAATTGAAAATAAGATTTTAAAAACGTCGCGTGCCGTTACCCATTATATACAAAATGAACATTAAAGAATTCCTTAGACTGTCCAAGACAGACTGAAAACCAAGCTCAGGATCAAAACCGTTGGAGCCAAATTGTTGACTCAGTAAGAACCCAGTAATGAGTCAGGCGACTTTTCGTGTGTTTTACTATGTGAGGGATGGTATATAGTCGACAAAAATTTTAATATATGAAGATTGTGTTGTTATTTTTTGGAACCATGAATTTTAGCATTAAATTGTTTAATCATATACTTCGTAAATAATAAGCTTCGAAGTTTGATGGTTAAAATTCAATTTAAAATACTTGGATTATTTATTTATAGAATAATTTTGGCATTAATATGTACATACATACTTCAATAATTATTTGTTGACATCTTATGCGACGGTAAACAAAAACAAAAAAAAATCTTGGAGAATGAATAAATCGAGTAAAGACAACGTGCAGTCGAAAATGTCATACGCGTACCACGTATTTGCCATCGCTGCTATATACAATGTGAAATACTTCATCTAAGAATGTCTGCGTAAGAAGGGTGATGTTATTATTTTGGTTCAAAATATTACCATTTCTCTAAATACAATTTCGAAATCAGAAATTTAAAGATCTAACTTTGTATTAGAAGTTCGAAAGCACAAGCACATCACTTACAAAAAAGAATTAATCAGTTCATTTTATGATAACAATTTTGTATAACTAACCGTATATATTCTATTTAAAGTATTGGGTCAAAATTCTATGGTTAAATTCATTATTATGTACTCGAACAAACTATTTTGCAAAACTTCCAATTTCTTTATTTGCTTTTAAAGAGTGATATTTTCGAGCTACTGGCACTTTCCTCAATTGGTATGATAATAATCCTTATAGCTCAAGCTATATGATAATAATTTTTGTATCATAATAGAGAACTAAATTTAATTCAAGCCATTCAAAATTGTGTACATGACAATTGACCATCCTTACTGTACTTCAGAATACATATATACATTACAATTTCAACATTTAAATTCAATTAATGCTCAAACACTTTTGCCTATCTCCTGGAACAAATTCAGCTAAAATTCAGTTGAAGTTGAAATCAAATTCCTTTTGGACTCTAACTTAGGAGGTATTTTGCAAAGTTAGCAGGATAAAATAAAATCCTCTAATAATTTTATGGTGCCCACACGCTCAATCATTTGTTTCGCAAGCATTTTCAGTCGGCAATCCTAAAATGTTAATTTCATTTAAACTAAGCAGAATTATTGTCAAATGAACCTTCCAACTGGCAGCTTATAAAAATAATATTATTGGAAACATAATCAATCGGTTGTTATTCCGAACACTACAGCATTTTTAGAATTTAAACCATTTCAAACATAGACCAACACGAAAATGGAAATAATCCAATGTATCAAACGTGATAAATTATTTTACAGAAAGGCAAATATATCTAGAACCATGGTAGTACTCAATAAGGCGGTTTGTTAAAAGGATTTTTGTGGTGAGATGGTAAATATAACGCATCTGTCGCGGTCCGTTGTCGATATTCTTGATGAGGTAGGAACTCCGAGAGAGTTGCGAGTACCTCGAGAATAGCTGTTACAGAATTTCCGTGGCGAAACGTATTATTCTCTAAAATTTTCAAAATGAAAATCTACTTAATTTTATAAAATGTTTAATTTGGTGTAAAACATATACCAAAATCTTTCAGAATTTGTTAAAGTTAAATTTGATAAATACTTCAGAATTCAAAAATTTAGATTTTAGACAAATTCATACTTTCCGGAAATGTCAAAGGCCCAAATTTCAACAAACTTCAATCCTTCTTTTCGAAATAATACTTCTGATTACTACTATTTTAAATTTAATAAAATATTAAACATTTGACAAATGTACATAATGTGATTCAATTTTAGCCCCAATTAAATAATGTTATTCAATTTTAGCCCCAATCGCGATTCAGCGAGATATATACAGGCACAAAAAAAAAATCATTCAACGCGATTTTTCTGACATATGCCAGAATCTCACTTTACAGAAGTGTCGTTCGCAAGAATTCATGGATACCGCTACTACCATTGCCATCCATCCAGGAGGGAACACGAGAGGAGGGTCAGCAATATTTGTAAGAGGAAAATATCAAACACTGCGAAGGAGTTAAAATAGAAAAGGAAGTTATGCAAGTATCAACCATTAACGTTCTAATAAATAATGAAAAGGAATATAGCATTTCATTTATATACTGTCCACCACGTCACCAAATACTAAAAAAAAAAATTAAAATTGGGCGGATTACTCCAGCACTCAATTCCACTAAAGAGCCCACTGTACAATACCTGGACAAACACATATACTTAAACATTAAAAACACCCAACCGTGATTTTTGGTCACCACCGGGAATCGAAACCGAGACCCTCGAATAACAAAGCAAGCACGCTACTTACCGTGCTAACGAGGGCGGTCGAAAGCAAACTGACTAAAGAAAATTATGTCGCGTTGCTTAAATCACTTGGAACCAACTTCATAATTGGGGGAGGATTCAATGCTAAGAATACATGCATGGGGATCGAGACTATCAACACGTAAGGGTAAACACCTGTTTGCAGCAGGGCAAGAATTAAACTGTGAGTTTTATTCTGGCGGTAAACCAACATATTGGCCTACCGATCATAACAAAATACCAGACTTAATAGACTTCTTTGTAACAAGAGGAGTATCCGAAAACTACGTACTGATAGAAAACACTGAAGGAATATGTTCAGACCACATACCAGTTATTATGACACTGAGTGCAATCATAATCAAGAAAGAAAACCTATAGATTAACAAACAATAAAACAAATTGGGATGTTTTCCGAACGCTGATCGAAGAAACTACAGTCTTTCAAGTATCAATCAAAACCGCGACACAACTCGATGACCAATTGGAACTATTAAATAATAATATATTACAAGCAGCGTGGCAGAGTACGCCTCAAACTCAATATAAAATATCGAGGCGCAATAACTATTCATTGGAAGTGAGAGATTTAGTTAATGAAAAGCGGAAGGCTCGTAAGATCTGGCAGAGGAATAGAGCACCACAAAGTAAATCGAGACTTAATTATTTAAGCAACAAACTGAAGTTGCTAATCAAAGAAATTCAGAACAATTCATTTAGTGAATATCTAACCGGTCTTTCCGGCCAAAAAGACACAGACTATTCTCCTATCAAAAAGGATGATGGAACTTGGGCAAGAAGTGCTAAAGAAAAGGCTGTCTTGTTCTAAGCCCACCTTGAAAATAAATTTAAGTCCCTTCTGAGCCTATCAGCGAAAGAAAACATAAACCCAGTTATAAAAATGGATAGTAATTAAAAACTTAAGGCTCTACTTTACCTAGAACAAAAATCAAAATTGATGTCGATATTTAAATGCCAAAAATGCGTCTAAAATAAAATTTGAAATAGTGTAAATCTCCGCTATAGAAAATTACAAAATATTCCATGAGAAAATTGTTTTATTGCCACTTATGACATCTAATTAAAAAAGGTTGAACTAAAAAATACACGATATTTAGTTGATTCCTAAACCATTTTTACATCGAAGATACATTTTTTTCAATAAATTGATTTGTCAGCTTATCGATATAACATAGTTATCAATTAACTTTTCAATTTTCTCGCTTATTAGAACGAATTTTTATAAAAACGTGTGTTAATCGCTAGATAATATCTTCCTGAACGTAACCATATATAAAACTTTTACAGATTAGTGGAAAAATATTGATAAATTTGGTTTGTGAGTGAATGGTTTTTGTCAAAAATTCATCAACTTTGAGACGCAATTACGAGAAAACTATAGCGAATTTAAAAAAAGGCGTGTGTTACTCGCTTGCAAATATATTTAACTTTGCTATAAAAAAAAATTAAGCCAATGTTTATGTTTATGTGGCCATAAAACGATTTGTAAGATACACATGTTTTCGCAAATTGAGTAAAGTAGAGCCTTAAGCTCAAAAAAATCACCTGGTTATAACCTAATTTCAGGACAAATAGTTAAAGAACTCCCCGAAAAGGGTTTACGAAAACTGCTCCAAGTAATAAATTCGGCCTTTCGACTGAAATACGTTCTCTACTATAGCCAAGTGCATAGAATTACCGACTTAATTGAAACTACACTGAAAAATAGAAAATATGTTCAAGAGCCTTCTTGGACGTAGTACAAGCCTTTGACAAAGTATGGCACCGAGGACGAGAGTATAAATTACATCGAGAATTTCCACAGCAATTTTACCAGATATTAAACAAATATCGGCTGGAGTTCCACAAGGAAGCGTCTAGGAACCAATATTGTATTTATTTTATACAAGAGATGTACCAAATACATAAGGAACAAAGATTACAACATTTGCGAATGATACTGTAATCCGAGCAATTGGAGATAGCCTAGGAGAGTCAACTGGTAAATTACAAAGTTCCACTAATGTAATATGTAACGGGATAAAGAAATGGCGCAATCAGCTCAACAAAACGAAATCGATACACGTCAACTTCACTAACATAAAACTTAACTTCATACCAATCCATCTGAACTTACAACCAATCTCGCATGCAAATACGGCCAAATACTTAGGCATTGCACTTGATGCTAAACTCAAGGGGAAAGAGCACGTGAAAAAGAAAAAAGAATAGCTAAACATCAAATACAGGAAAATGTACTGGCTTTTAGGTAGAAAATCCGAGCTGACAGTACATAATAAACTAATATTATATCGGCAGATGCTTAAACCTATATATGGACATATGGTACACAACTGTGGGGTTGTACCAAGAAGAGCAACGTTAATATAATTCAAACCTTTCAAAACAAAGTTTTACGTGGCATTGTTAACGCACCATGGTACATTAGAAACGACAACCTTCATAAGGATCTAAAGATGGAATACGCTACCGTAGAAGTCAAGACCCATTCAAAGAAATATGTACAGCGACTCGGTCAACATCAAAATGCAGATATGCGCCGTAAGTTGACCAACACAAACCCAGTCAGACAGCTTTGAAGGACAAAGCTTTTACAGATTTAGGGTAGTTAATGTAATCGTACATATAACCAGTTTGGAGCTAACCACTGGACGAAACTCCACTAAAGCTAACATATTTACTATAGATAAGTTACTAGTTATAATATTTCTTGTCTGTTAACTATTTCTAATTGAAGATAACAACCATAGAGTTGAGAACACCATAGTTTTGTATATTCTACAAAATCGGTGGTTCAACATTAATGCCCATGTCACTTCTTAATTTTAATTAAGGCAATAACCTTATATACATATTTTCTTCAATTCCTTCATAATAACTATAATTACTATACAGATCACACCTTATACTTAAGATCTCATCAGACTCATAAATCATTAATAACATTTCTATTACTGAAATATAATTATGTCTATCGTTTCTACCTCAAATTATAATTTTTCGACAGTATAATTTATTCCGAACGACAGACCATTGATAATTTTAATTTATTTCCGTTTATTTATTTTGTCTTTCAAATAATTAATTGTTATTAAAGAAAACATTTCCGTTTTTAAAATGTACGAGTGTATACGAAACCCATGTTAGGCGCCACAATCGATGTATAACCCACCTTTTATATTACATAAATATAAACCAAATTTAATTAAAATTAATAAAATGGATTTTAAAATGTAATCAGAAATTAGCACAAGCTGCCCATTAGATAACAATATAATTTCTATTTCGATATCAATCAATCAAACTATGTTGGGTATTATATAAATAAGGCATTACATTTTATTTAAACGGGAACACACAAAGAAATTGAAAGGAAATTTGATTCGTTTAAACAACAAATTTTTTAGCTTTTTTTTTTTTAATTTGAAATAACAATAACAATAAATTTTTATTTTTGATCGGTTAAGCGTGTCTGGTGGTATAAGATTGACCTAAGCTAATAGTTTTCGATTTAAAAAAATATATACATACGCTTATGTATATATACGTACATATATATGTTTTATAAATCGTTTATTTAAATTTTATTTATGAACGTCTAAAAAACTTGATAATAGAACACACCTTTGGAAAGAATATTAATTCGTCTTATTTTTTTATTTATTAATTTCCTCAATTTATTTAACGTATTTTTCACGTCTATTTTAAGAATTAATATTTTATGTAGCGACATTTGATTCACACAGTGGCATGATGATTTTCATCAGTGAAATGGACATTTATGTAGCATGCGTGTAAATTTACAATAATTGTCTGGCAATTGGTGATAAATATCACATCTTAACATTTTTAATAAATTAATTAGCGCATTTATGTTTCAGTAAATTAAATCCAATGCCATTAAGTATAATATATACACATACGTATGTGGTGTACTGTTAAATTATAATCATTATATGTTATGTACTTATATCATAATCATAACCAGAAGCAGAGCCATTTAAAATTCTATGAATCCCAAAAGAGATTATATAAATAAGATAACTCGGAATATTATATTATGTATGATTGAAAATGAAATTTTAATTTACAAGAGTTTAAAAATATAACAAAAATTTCAATGCCAAATAAATTAAATAATTAAATTTAATTTAAACGATAGAATGAATATGAGTTTAACAACTGGTATCCATATATACATACATATAGACAGTGAAATTAAATATTTTGGTACATTAACCTTAGTTTGGTCAGCACAAAGTTTGTTGTCTAGGTTTTTTTTTAACTTCAGTTTCTTAGAATGGTATCAATAGCAGTATAGGGTTAAAAAAACTGTATAATTTTAAAATTAGCACTTACTACTCGTATAATACCAGATAAAAATTCACCATTCAATTTCAATTGTTTTTTTTTGTGTTTTGTGGTGTGCATTTTTCAACAGAAATTCAGTATTAATAAAAAAAAAATTAACTTGTACTCGCGCCTTATATACCAACTTTTTGAAACCACCAACAACCAAATAAAGTCAAAGAAGAATAAATTAACCATAACCAATTTGTATTCTTACATCAATATATCAATTGAAACCAATTTTCTTCGGGATTTTGTATTTATAATTTTTTTTGAAAAATTCTTTTTAATTTATCAACAATTTGCCAGCGAAACATCAAATAAAACAATCAAATAATAATAATAATAATAAAATAAAATTAATTTTCTGAATTTCACAGAATTTATGTGTAGTGTAGTTGGCAAGGATGTTACTCGAGTGTGGTGTAGGCTCTTTTTTTGCATATTAGCTCGTTTTTAACAAGATTTCATCAAAATTATGTGGAAAATGGCATTTTTCTTGAATATTGCCTCGATTTAAACAAGATTTCACCGAAGTTTTGTGGAAAAATGGCTCTTTTCTTGCATATTACCTTGTTTTTAGCAAGATTTCACCGGAATTATTTGGAAAAATGGCTCTTTTCTTGCATATTACCTTGTTTTTAGCAAGATTTTCCAGAAACCATGTGGAAACCGGTTCTTCTTTTGCATATTTCTTGCATATGTTTTGTTGTCTCTTGTTAGTAAATCATAAGTAATTTAAATATTTATTTTTAAATTTATATAAATTTTTATGCAAATACATATATAGTTTATTATATTTACAAAGTGGCAATTAAACATACACTCTTTGTTTAAAGCTCTACTTTACTCAATTTGCGAAAACATCTTATAAATCGTTTTTTGACCACATAAAATTAGGCATTGGCTTAATTTTTTTTTAATATAGCAACGTTAAATATGTTTGCAAGCGAGTAACACACGCTTTTTTTAAATTCGCTATAGTTTTCTCGTAATTGTTTCTCAAATTTGATGCATTTTGGATAAAAACCAGTCACTCACAAACCAAATTTATCAATATTTTTCCACTAATCTGTAAATGTTTTATATATGGGTACGTTCAGGAAGATATCATCTAGCGATTAACACACGTTTTTATAAAAATTCGTTCTAATAAGCGAGAAAATTGAAAATTTAATTGAAAACTAGATGGAACAAAATGTATCTTTGATGAAAAAATGGTTTAGGAATCAACTAAATGACGTATTTTTTAGTTCATCCCATTTTAATTAGATGTCATAAGTGGCAAAAACACAATTTTTTCATGGAATATTTTGTAATTTTCGATAGCGGAGATTTACACTATTTCAAATTTTATTTTACACGCATTTTTGGCATTTACATATCGACATCAAATTTGATTTTTGTTCTATAGGTAAAGTAGAGCCTTAAGTACACTTTTATTATATTGGTTGGAACCCATACGGATTACGCACTCAATGCCGGGACGGCCCATGGTGCAAAGTACACTTAATTTATCTATACTATAATCTATACTATAATTCTTAAAGTTTGGATTTCCGTCCAATAAACTCCTCCTATAGACGGAGCGTGCTAGGAAGGGGATCTTGGACATCTTGGTCAACGCAACTATTTTCAGCTCTTCAAGTTGAGTTCTAAGGAGTTACGAATTTTCATGGAACATTTGAATTTTCTAAGAGTATTATTGAATTTTGACGTTTAATTTTAATTTTTAAAAAGCAAAGTTATTCTTCGTATTAGGTACAGCATGCGATTTTTAAAAAAGAATATGTTATTATGATACGGTGAACGGAAAGGTCTGTTTTTGTTTGACATGAATTTTATTAAACAGTTGAGTCATTAAAAATAAAATGCGAAAAATGCCCAGAAAGCGACATGTCGTGTTTAATCCAACCCGTATTGATACGAAAAAGAAAAAAGTATCACTTGATGCTTCAGAAACTCTTAAAGAAAAAGAGTTTGAAGCAGACAGACGTAAAAAACAAACATCATTTCAAAACAAAACTATTGAAGAAAAGTCCGACCGTCTTGAAGCGAATAGACAAGGGAACATCAAATCACGGCAAATCGAAGCGCCTGAGGTAACTCATGTCCGCCTACAAATACAAAGGGTGCGATAAAGAAAATTGAGAGAAGCATTTCATGCTCTCAAATTTAAGGAGAAACAACCGGTTTATGTTGTTCCAACGGAAAGGTCCAGTTTCTCAACTACGATAAGTTACCAGAGCCATTAAACAGTCTGATGTATGGTCATCAAAAATCAAAGGAGTTTCTCAATCTTTTACGGAAATACAATTCAAGCTTTCAAATGATTTCTTTTGGTATGCATTCGTGCCAATGAATAAAAACAAAGGGTTCATGACAACTTTCTCCATATATGTGCTGGCAGATGAAAATAAGTCAACAAAAAATATTGTTTATACACAGGTGTTGAAGGAAATTATCGACTTTGGTAAACTATACTTCAATTATACACGTTCAATAAGCACAAATTCTATTTCAAAATCGTAACGGGTACGATACTATAGTTTTTTATAAATCGGATAATTTCTCCAATACTTTGTGTAATTAAAATAATTTTATTATTAAATCGATTTCTGAATAATCTTGTTACTATGTCCAGCAAAATAAAAGAATTACATAGAAAGTTAGCTTGTAACTAATTCTTCACGGATGCACAACTTTGCATAAAGAAAAATTCCCATCGTAGTGCATAGTATCAGTACGGTCAAAGATCCCATCGTAGTGCATAGTATCAGAATACGAAAATTAAAGATAAAACAGATGTTTCAGTCAGCATCGTGTAATACCGCCTACTACACATTTAGTACATCGGAAAATTAAAAAAAAAACGCCATTAACACATAAAGAATGAAAGAGAGTAGAACAAACTGGTCTTTTTTAAAATTTAATTAAAATGGACCCGACTGTTATTTTCATGATCTTAGAAACGAAGACATTATTTTGGACAAACAGCACAGTAAATGGATTGACGCGAAGGTGTGGAGAGCGGTGTTATACTTTGACACAATTAGTTTGAATTTTCAATCGTGCAAATGACATTAAACTGGCGTTGAGGAATTTTTTGGTGAAACTGTACAGTAGCATGTTGAGGGAACTGACTTTTTGTGGAGCGATTCAACATTTCCATGTAATAGAAACACTGCGAAGTTTTGTCGAATTTTAAAGGTTTAACACACTCTAATTTGTTGGAAATTATATCGTGGTGGAAATGAAACAGTTTTTCATTAGAACATTAGGAGAAAAAGCCCACCGAGCCCCATCATGGTGTGGTGAGCACTTACGTGAGCTAAATTTACTGTGAAATTCCCATGGTCAATTTCAGAAAACGGCTAATGTCAACTCGATTTTCACAGCCTACTTTCCTTAAAAATAAATAAGTATTCACGTTTCCAAAACATTTCGCAATTTAGGTTAGGAATTCGCTAGCCTCTAGTCACACCAAATTTTAAGTAAGGCAGTATAGTACCCTAAAAAAATATTTATTTTAATCTAATGAAAACTGAAACAATCAGCATAATGGCATGGCATACAACAACAATAATTGTCGCATACTTTATAAAGTACATTTATTTCTTTATGTTCATGTATATATGTACTTTATAAATAAATTCAATAACTTAACTTCTTCCTATATAATGTTTAAAAAAAATACATTTTATGAACTTTGACCAGCTTTTAAGCGATAAAAAATAAATTGCCTATATACGTATGTATATAAGAAATTTCCTGTATAAGTGTGTAACGACGGCCATAAATTTAACAGAAATATAATTTTTAAAATTCAAATTCCGCAGTACATAAAAATTCTCCCGTGTGCGCAAATCTAACCAATAGTGCAACAAAAACAAAGTTTTAACAATACACGATTGTTTTCTTTATTTTTGTTGTTGTTTTGTTTTACCATTAAAGACAAGAAACGAATTTGTTATAAAAGAAAAACTACATCCAGCGTAAAGAAAAAAGTCGGCATTTATTATATTGTGTACTTTCTTGTTCACTAATCGATACACGAAATTCCGATTTTCATTTTGTAAAATATCTGTTGTGTTATAGCAAAATCTTTCTACGATCGATTACACACACGGTCGGTATTTTCTAAAATATAGCATATAGGCACCAGTCTATATCTGACGAATCATGCATGATAATATATGCATATGAAGATTTATTTATCAGAAGAAAACAATAAGAAAATATCGATTAATGTGATCTTTATTTGCGCAACAAAAAAAAACATCGCAAAAAACATGGGTTTGCCTTAAAGGAGAAAATATATATTATACAATCATGATAAGAACACAATCGTTTCATATTAAATTACATTTGTTTGTTTTTTATGTAATTGAGATAAGAAAATTGAATAAAAATGAATTAAGCATAAATAAATTAAATTAAAAGTTTATAAAATAAAATTGGCAAAGAATTTTAAGATATTTTATTGTGTTGTGACGAAATCCACGCCTTGATTTGTATTATTTGATTATTTTTTTCAATTTCTATATTACTATAGTGCAGTCGGCAAGTATAATTTAAGATCAGTCTTGGTAACCGTCCTTTTTAATGTACTTAATCAATTTGGAGTACTAAGCATCAATGACATGGGTTTGAGTTACTATACTTATTTACCGCGGTGCATTTACTATAAACTACTTTACTCACTGCTGAATCGAAATTAATCGTCAAATATTTTGAATTGTTGTTCTTTAATTGTAAATCTTCTCTCTTTTCCCATTATTTATTAATTTTAATTAATTAATATGTTAATGGTTAATCAACCAAAAATAATAACAAATCAATTGTTTTCTGACATCCGTTTCATATTAAAAGGCGATAACAGGAATAACAATAATTCTCACCCGAACTAATTTTTACCTATTTTCAAGCAGGAATGGGCGTTTACGCGTCATCTATTAATTTCTACGTCAATGTGTCGACAACCCGTAGACAACGTTGACAACGTAGTGAACGTCGATAATGTAGATAATTCCTAGAGAGATTTTTTGAATTATTTCTAAACTACGGTTACCTTTAGGATCTAGGAAAATGGTAGGTATGTAAGGTTTCAGCGTAGAAAGAGCCGGTCATAAAAATCGGAAACTATTATAATGATAAATTTCTTTACAAGAAGATTATAACTTACAATAAAATAAATTCGGAGATCTCATGACGGTAACACGAATTCCAGTTCAGGAAGGCTATAAGAGCTGCCGAGTTATTAAAAAGTCATCCGTTCAGATAATAACAGAACTTTGTCCGCTATGACCAAGTTTTCACAAAATTTAGTGATTGTGTTTTGATGGATGATGAAACGTACGTAAAATTGGATTGAAACAGATTAGCAGGTTAAAATATGTATCTTCCCAAAAATAGTGACAATGGCTACAGAATTCAGCAAAAGTTTTAGTAATAAGCAGTTCATCGCAATCAATTCAACGCGATAGCAATTCATCTCAAGCACTCATACTGGACCACGGAACAATGTTATTTCTTGACTATGTTAAGGAAAATGACCAACTATAGAATGGAACTAGGCTAATTCTTGACCGATTATAATGATACTCGACATGTCCGATGGAAATAATATTTTTAATTGATTTTTGATTTGAAAAAAAAAATGGGATTAAATATTTGTTTGAATACAATTCATGAATATGGTCAACTAGAATAGAGTTAGTCTATTTCACGACCGATTATGCCGAAACTTTATCTGTTCGAACAGGATTTAAAAATAAATTCTAGCATGATTATTGAGATAAGTATTGGGATATGGCATTCACTGATTAGGATTAAATTTCATCACTTAAAAGAATTATCCTTCGCTTAATATGTCAAAATATGTTTTATTAGTGAAAATTTGACCTTACAAATAGTTAATCAGTATAGTATATACGTATTATCCAGGAGAGATTTCCCTATATTGAAAAAAAAATGTTTTAAAATTAAATTAAATTTATCTTAACTCAACTTTTACAGAAATAGCCTAGTTTCATTCCAGTTAGCCATATATTCCAGAATATTATACAAAAATAATTGTTTATTCCGCACAATTCAAGAACATTCAAGAACTTTATCCAAAAATCATTTTATAATCCCATTATCATTCAACATGTTGAGTTTCATCATGATTAGTTGTCCAGAACTTTATTCAAAAATCAATTTAAAATCGCATATCCATCCAATATGCTGTGTTTTGACATAATCGATCAAGAAATAGGCTAATCCTCATCTAGTAGTTAAAATATTACCGTGATAACATAGGTTTGCTATGGTTTACCGTGTTTTAAAATGGTGACAATAAATTGATTGTGCTGGACTACTTGCGATAAACTAGTCTAGAACCAAAGTTTTGGCTTGAATAAGCTAGTTTACACTACTCTAAAGACTCAATAAATTGGTACGAAACTAATCAAATCAATGTTATAGTGAAAATAATGGCGGATGCGACAATATTTCCGGAAAAATATTGCGGCCAAAGTCGCATAGGAAGTTGTGAAATTCTCATAGGAAGCATTGAACAACATGTGCTTGACATTATGCGTAATAATAGAATTTGAAATTTATAATTATTATAAGCTTTCTTTAATTACATAAAGCTATTGGTTGTTTTATTTCAACATATATTTGCAAAGTTATACATAGTATGATTCCCGATTTAATTTGAATCTTTTCTTTAATTTCTTCTTACGGCTTAACTTAATCATCCTTTTACAAAGTACCACAGTTTATTTCATATCGCTTAAATATCGTAAGTTGTTGATAAAAAAATATTACCAAGTAATCTACCTAATATTCTACGTGTTGACAATCGCGTAGATTACACGGCGTAATCCACGTCGCCCAAACCTGTTTGGAAGTTCACATAAATTAATAATTACGATGTAACCTAGGATTAAAGTTAACTAACTTTACGTAAACACTCGGTCAGTTGTTTACTCGCTTACGAACGGCTTGTAAACTCGTAATATAGCTTGTAAGTTTGTCCTGTGTAAATGGGGTTTTAATTGGCAATGTTCTCAATATAATTACATTTGTATTTCTTTATAATTTCAAATAATAGGGCTAACCAGAGAATGATTGACAAATTGGATAAGCGAAAGTCTTTCCCGTTTCCGAACATTATTTTATTGTTAACAACTGACAAATAAATTAAACAATATACGGAACGAAGCCTTCTTAAAGTTTGGCTGATGAGTAACATTCAACTTCAAAATTTTTAGTTGTGATAATTTGATTGCGGATTCTTCTACGATTTCAATTACAAGTTACAGTACTTAGAACACTAGTAAATACAATATAGTATTAGCGAAAGCAATTAATTTACTTTTACAGCTAACTCTTTGAGAATGTTCGAATTATGCTTCACTGCCCAAACCAGATTTAGAGTTCGAAATTTCGAATTGGCAATAAAATTTAAAAAGTCATTATTATTGAACAACTATATTTCGAAAGAATTGATTTTAGGAATTGTGTTTGAATTGTGTTTGGTCGCCAAAATTTAATCGAAGAAAATAACATTTGGTCAACAATAAAACATAGATCGATTATGGTTCCGAGAACCTGTAACTCACTTAAATTATTTAATTTTCCTTTGAAACATGGAAACTCTCGAACCCTCATAATCCACTAGCTTATGTATCTTTATCCGAGAGCAAATTTGTTAACTATTTCGCTTATTGACGTTTATTCTATTGCGAAATAATAAATATAATTTAATAATAAATATAATTGCGAAATAATAAATATAAATATGAAATATGATAAATTATATAAAATCAGCTTACCACAACTGGCCCATTTATCCCAGCCGACGCAACTGTAGCACCAAACCATTGATATGATTTCGTATCAACTTGTTCACTCTTCTCATTTAATTGATTACCTAAGTAAAACAAAAACAAAATGTAATACAAATAATTATAAAACTATAGTTAAATATAAACATTTAAAAATAACAAACGAGATTCATTTGGTTGTATTTACAGAAAAATTTTCAAAAACGAATAAAATAACAAAACGTAATAATAATAAAATTAAATTAAATTTAAATTTGGTGAATTTTATTGCATTTTAAAGTGAAAACTTTAAAAATCAATATTTGTGTTCATCATCGTCAACTAAGTGCTATGGTAAATTTGAAAAGTAAAAATACAACAACTATGTATATTTTTATATTTGTGACAAATTATCGAACCTTAAAGATGTTGATTAAATAAAAACAAACAAAAATATTGAAAACGAGTGAATAGTACAGGTGTGTATATAATTTAAAAACCGTTTAACACTTATTGACCCAAGTTTATCAAAAAAAATTTTTTTTACTATTGTACAAGTTAAACTCGAGGCAAATGGTGTTAATTGTTGAGCTTAATGATAAAAACAAAAACAAAAAATTGAAATAAATAAAATATAAAAGATAAAACGAAAACCATCTTATATTTCGTTCATCGATTTGGTGTATTACATAAAACAGATACCTTTGTTATTATTACTATTACGATGACTATACGACTACTACAGTGTAGCAGCAGCACGCACTATATTTACATCTGCTTTTACTATACGGCGGGATATATTTAAATTTATTCACCTAACTAAATAAATCTAAAAGTTATAATTGAAAATTTTCTATATCTACGTATATAGACTATGGAGTCTGCTTTCTTATACACCAAACCCACCTTTCATTGTTATAAAACATTTGCCCAGACCTATAATTAAAAATCAATATTGATATTTTATAGTGAAAGGTCTATATATTAAAATGTAGCGACGATATTGCCTTTAATTTAAATAATATTAATTTATCTGTAATTAATAAAAATTTAGTGATAATTAAGTGACGCACAGGAGCTTTGAATAAGAAGAATCAAATTATAACTGAAAATAATTATACTTAACAATATTTATACACTTTGAGAATGTTTTGCTAATTTTAGTTAAAACTACAATTATGGTGAATTCCAATATCGATGAATGATTGTTTGAGAGTGATCGTTTTAAGTTTAAATCTAAATTACCTATAACTCACATTTTAATAATTTAAATTAGTTGATTGTGTCTTGGAAGTTAATTAAATTTGATCGAATAATTTTTCTTCCATTTGTTCTATTTATATAACTTGTGGTTCTAAGAAAGGGTGTAGATCCGAACTGATCAATTTAGATCAAACAGTTCTATACAGTCATCGACATTTCTAGCTTGAAATCAAGCCCAACCATAATTTTTCAAATATATTATTTCTATTAAGGTCTATTCCGGAATTTAAACGTAGTCATTATTTATAAGTGTATTTTATGTAGCATTTGTTAATTTAAATTAAATCATTAAAAAGATTCGAACAGTCTTTTTTGGCCTTTTCGAATAGCATAAACATTAAAATTTTAAATTAAATTGACATAATAAACTGAAAAATACATTCAACATGAATAATTAATTTATTCACAAAAATTTTGAGCTTTTCAAAATAACAGATATTTTTCATTATTTCACCAGTTCCATCGCCTCCAGAGTCAATTAGGTAAAAGTGTCGAATTAGCTTAACGAACACAATTTGTGGTAGTATCCCAAACTTAAAAAACACCCGTGCTAATGAAAAATATATGAAATGGTTAGCTTAAAGCTAAATTGGCTCGCTCACAAATTGATCAGGATATATTGCTGTTAGTATTTATATGCCAAAATTAAAAAACACCCGAACTAGTCTAACATTGGATCGAATGTTTCGAAATAGTTGTTTTTGTTGGCCCAGTTTAAAAAACCTTCGCCTTCGTCCGTTACTTTATCACAATCTTTTCTGAATCCGACTTAATAAATCAAATCATTGAATGGTTCGTTTACGTTTTTTTATGATGCTTTTTTGTGTATGTTTTTGTTCGTGATATTGAGATGGGTTGTTACGAAATTCAAGACTATAATGATTTCCTGGGATGATAGTTTTATGAAACTGTCGCGACATTAGAACATATTTTTACTAGCATGGCACAAAATTATAGGATGATAGTTAATCCTCATGTCTGTGAAATTCTTCACAAAAAAATCCCAAATTTCTCGTATATATATGTATATATTTTAATATTGATGTATGTATTTTATAACTTATTTGCCTAAATGATGATTCCAAACAGAAATAACCCACTTAGCCATTTAGGATATTTAAACTTCATAAGCTCAACATATGTATGTATACAGTTTATAATTTTTATTTCTCGCAACAAGTAAATTACAGAATTCTTATTGACATTTATACATATTGATTACTTACAATTGATTAAAATGTATGTTAAAAGTATATGGCATTAAAAATAATCAACTAACAAAGTTCTGTATTACTGTAATAAAAGTAATTAATGAGAATATAATTTATAGAACGTCCTCAACATAGACTTAGTCCGTGTAGCCGACGATTTATGTAAGTAGCACCTACCCGCATGCCAATCTTCTCATTTTTGTTTAATAGATTTCTTCATACAATCTTGTTACAACATTCCCGATATATATTGCACGTTATTTATACCGCCGACCCCAGGGATTGACCACTTCAAATTTTTTATAGAAAGTCTATACAATGGACTATCCGAAGCACCTACCCGCATGTCAATCTTCTCAGTTTTGTTTAACAGATTTCTTCATACAATCTTGTTGCAACATTACCGATATATATTGCACGTTATTTATATCGCCGTTTTCAGTCTTTCCAATAGTATTTCCGAAACCCGATCCGCATTTTAATATTCTGACTTTTATTTAATATATTTTTACCGCAATATCAGGCAACTTTTGGCAAAAGATTTTTGGGATTTCTTTGCAACATTTGTAGCGTAAAATGTCACCTGGATGAATACTATTTGTTTAAATGCACACATGCATATTTTTTGTTATTTGGGAAATATTTCACTTAGGTTAATCCTAGGCTGATAGTTGATATAAAAGTGCCGCTATAGTTATGGTGTTGCCATTGCGTTTTTCAGCCATATTTATTAGCCATATTTCGTACCCTGCGTTATTAGCCATATTTCGTACTCATCCAACAACGTCCAACTGTCATACATATTTGTGATCTGTAATGTTTTTCGAGTAGAAGTGAACGCAGAGAATATGAAGTAGAAATGCCGTCGGGTGATTCATTGTTAAATTTGGTTGCTTTTCCAATTGGATTTTATCTATACAGAAATTAGAATCTGATGTGTTTTGTAAATTTTGTGGCACTGATTCTAAAAATTTGCGTTCATTTTTAATGGGCTGTTACATTTCCATAGAATTAAGACATTTCCTGATTTTGAACGATATTTAATATTTTTGGTGCCTACTTTGAAGATAGGACCAACTACAATTTTGACTGATTTTTAAAATTTTATATCGCCGATTTCAGAGATATTTATGCGCATTCTTTGAAGCAAATCCAATTCTGATGAAATTTTTGTAAATTTCAATGATGTGTTATCCGATCCTAGATGTTCACGAGTCATGTTCATACGTCTATATGATAGGTAGCCTCAAAATCCTATTTTTATGGTGAGCTCTCAATATCGATGAATTTTACTATAATTTTACAGAATGTTTTGAATTATTTTATAACTTTTCGATTTTTTGTTATTTTTTCCAATTGATATTTTGGACGCAAAGATAACAGTTGGTCTAGGCTATTCGAATATGTATTCGAAAATCTCCAAAATCGGCAGTACAAAATAATAGAACTAAAGAATAATCAGAAGAGGAGAATTTTTTTGGCAGTAAGTTAATCACTTTTTCTGGCAATTTAAAACACTGACCATCAGCCGATAGCTATGTTCAATGTTGTTGCATAATGTTTTCACATTTTGTAGTTTAAGTGATAAAAAGCTCCAAACTTTAAATTAAATACGAAATCTAATCAATAATTTTGCTAATACATGGAAATAGGCTTTTTTATATGAATTTAGAAAAGGAGAGCTATAGGATATATTTGTACATCATATATGGTGACCAGATTACTTATGTGCTTCATCAGGGTACAAAATCGGTTTTAGAATTAATTATACAAGATTACTTTTGAACTTGATAAATGTATGATACTATAGATTCGTGTGTGTTATCGGACATAGAACTAACTTAAATTACTTAAACAATTATTTAGAAACTTTTGGTCTCACATAAACATTCCAATAAGACAGCATTTTTGATCATCATATTCTTTATCAGTCATATCATTACATAAATACTCATACTATCGCATAACCAAATAGGTACTGGCCAGAGCACAGTTACGGTGTTATTTTATAGTTTGTATCGTGCGAAATTCAAATATTCCTAACCAACCAACCAAATGATGTTTTGTTGTAGCACATCGTTTTGGTTTGAAATAATTTTTTTACAATTCTAGAATCATCCTTATATAAACCGCTAATCAAATAAACCGCGGATCTTCTTCGCTCACTGTATATACACCGTTAATATTACACATTAAGTATTTTTTTTTTTTTTGTAATTTCAATTTTTGTTATTTCAACATAAAGTCAAAAACCTGAAGACGTTATATATTACTTCTGTGACAATTGTGTTTTTACTTTTTTATTTATTCATAAATAAAATATTATGAAAAGTAAAAAAAGAAAAAAAAAGTGTTTTCTTAGAAAATTATTTTTAGAATTTATTTTAATTTTTTGTTTTTATCCGTAAGAAAATCCGTAAAAAATGTCACAGATTTCATCGTTTGTTTTTATATTAATTTTAGAGCGCGACAAAGTATTTCATTAGTGAATGAATCATACAAGTATATTAATATTAAAAGAAAGATTAGTTTGGTTGCGTTACAAGGGGTTAAATCTTAAATTGCTTTCAGTTTTAAACGAATAAGTTAAAATGCAAAATGATATCATGCGGTTGATTGCATAGAGTGCGCTGTGTTTATAAAGAAATTTGAGATGAGTTCATAATTAATTTTGGGATATCTATACAAAAAGTTCACAGCTTATTGTTAGAAATTATTTAATATATATGTATGTATATACCGCAACATCTTTGGGTGAGATTCTCATAGATTAGATCATACTACAAAGTAAAATGTCATATTTAATTTAAAGCCGACTATTACTTGGAATTATTGAACTTACTTCACAAATATTATATATGTCGTAGTCATAAGTTTATTCAACCGTCTTTAACAAAACAATTACATATACATACATATATGTAGCATAATGCAATTTATTTCGGCTTATCAGCATTATTTTCTGTTCAAATTTAATTCAACTAATCGACATTGTACATTACATTATTACATCAAAACATTGTTTTTGCCTGGATAACTGTCATATACACTGATTTAGATTAGTCAGAGCATTAATTCTACTATTTCTATAAATGATACCATCTAATCACATATAATTTTAAATGACTTATTAAAAAAACATTCAATTAATGTTTACGCGCCAAACAGTCAGTTTCCGTAATTATGTATAACTACAAAACAGAAATATGTTTTACGGTTCGAATAGTATTAAACAAATTTCATTAAAATTTTAAGGATTAATATATAAATTACTAATATTTTTGAATAAGTTAGTTTTGTTGATAATAATTTATAATTTAATTTTTACAAAAATAATACAAATTTCATAAGAACACATTAAATCTTATATACGGGTATAAGCTTTTTATATACGATTAATCTACGAGTATGTACAAACAGTAATGTGATATGATGTGCGATAGAAAATTAAATAACCTTACTATTATCATCAGCCTTGTACAGTCAGTCATAACTATATGTTCAAAAATAGGTTTCTAATTTGATTTTAGTTGTGTGACCCGAACAGAATAAACAAGAAAGTCAAGAACTTTTATTACTTATACTTATATGAAATATACTAGAGTTTTTCATATTCATATCACACCAGTTATGTGTGCGTGTACAGTATGTAGCCTAGGTATACGGTGATGAAAATAGTTTTTGTGTTGCTATCGAAATCATGGATTTCGCATTACACACTTAAAACTACTGTACACATATTTTATAACTCAACTACCAATTGACTCCGTTATCATGCGAATATCACAAAGATTAGTCTTGTCATTATAAGTCACACGCCAAATTAGTCAAAACGTGTTTGCGTTGCACACAATAAGTCTGTTTTGTTTCAAGCCAAATTCTTTTGTATATTTATTAGTGTGATTGAAAATAGAAGTTAAAATGTCATCGAAATCATAGAATCTTGTTTTATGCTTTTATAATCAAGGTAAAATAAATACAATAAAATAAAAATATTGCAAACAAATTTGTCAACAGGAAAAAAAACAACAATTCTAAATATCAAAAATATTTAGTTAGGACCGTAATTTGTAGAGTAGCACAAAGCTATTAATATTTAAATTTCATTTAATTTTGATTTAGTCAGGTGTTATTCGTATAGAAGCTGAGACTGCGATTTGCTAGAATTCAAATTAGCAACGTAGAATCACGCGTTAAGGATTTCCTTTTTTTTTCATAACATAATAGTAAGAGCTCCTCATTTGAATTTATTTATTATTTATTTAATATTTTATTTTCAAAAATTAACAATAAATTAATAATACTCGTAGCTTACTAAATAAATTGAAACTGAAAATAATTTAATTTTACAATGCAAAATTATGACACCATTGTTATAATACGTATTGTTTGCAATGTCATGTCACCATTATTATCATGTGCCTCAATATTTTCTGGTAATACCTATGGGATTGCTTCTTCATTTTTACCCATAACAATGCCGATAAAAATTACTGAATCTGCGTTTGTCAATAAAATTGTCACAAATGTAAATGTAAATAACAATAAAGCCTATACTTAAAAACTAATTTAAACTCTCAATATAATATAAACAGTGCACAACTCTCAAGAGTGTGTTCATAAATTCGACATTGTAACAATATTGTTAACAATGGCAGTACTAAAGCATTCAGAAACTGCGATTGTAACAACAGCCGTATGCGTTTTGTTCATAAATCCTAACAAAAATTTCACCTTATTGTTAGTAACGTCATTACCAACTTTACTCGGTACTGCCTTTTTATACGTCAAAAGCAATTTTTATTTGCTAAAGTGAATATAGATATGCAGATATGTGCATTTACTTTTTAAATGTGATGTGTAATTTATGTTTTTATTATTGTTATCGCACATATGTTGATCTTGAATAAATATATTTAATATTTTGTGGTTATGATTCTGGTAGAGTTGTGTTTGCATATTTTTGCAAACCGGGATTTGTTGGAGAAGGTGGAGTCTTTATTTTTGATCGACGACTGACAATTTTTTTTTTTAATTGGTTGAAACCGATACGGATTCCGCCCTCAATGCCGGGACGGCCCATGGTGCAAACTGAAATGTGGTTTAATGTTGTTTGTGTGTAATCATTTCATAGTCAATTACCTTACTTTACATTTCTATTGTGGTTCTAGGTGAATTCGCATATATGGTAAATTCCTTGCTTTTTATTTCCGAACATCTCAATCAAGTTGGTATTTCAACACAACCGCACGATTCTTTAAGAATGGTGAACGATTCCTCAAGAATAGTGAACGATTCTTCAAGAATAGTGCGGAATCGACTTACAATTCTTGCTTTCATAATGGGTTATAAAGAAAAAAAATATTTATTTGGGACTGCGGGTTGCTAAAAACAAAGAAATATGAGATAAAATACACTCGTTATGGTTATAAAATGTCTAAAACTCAATCTAAAGACAAATTTAACAATCTGAAACCTGTGTACCATTAAAAATGCAGTACCTTTAGATTTCGATTATTTTGATGAATTTAATGAAATTTTTATAATAAATATTTCTTCCAGCATTGAGCCGAATTCAGCTGTATTGTCGATGACGAAAAACGCTCAAAATAGTTCAGAAACCAGATTTGAGCCTTCATCTAATGGTATTTGTCCTCAGTCGCATATCACTATGTTATGTGTCAATGGATATTTGTATTAATTATAAACTAAATACCAAATTTACAAATTTATACAAATTTCTGTACGTTTTGTGGCACCACTGTTTATTGGTATATCTTGATTTTGACTCCTTGATCCAGGTAATTCTGCTTCTTCTGAAATAATATTATGGTTTTGTATTGAGCATGTCTTGATCGAAGTCAAGGCATACGTTGTGTAATACGCAGCAGGCCGTGATTGTTGGTGGAGCCCAATCCGTCCTCTTCATATTTAATTGTTTCAATCTGCGAAACCTCCCGAATAGCAAAGCAAACTACTTGCCTGTATGATAAATGTTTTTGGTTAAACTCCACTTCTTGCAGCGATAAACGACCTTAATCCAAGAATGGAGTGAATTTGGCCACCCAGAATATACATCAATGTATTTCATCTCGGAATCACATATGGCTTGTAATGCCATTGACGTGTAGCATTTCCGATTTGTGTAGGCGGTAATATATTTTTATGGTACAGAGGGGCATATGTTCCATCTACGACCCCAATCAAGCCATTAAAAATAATATTCGCAGCAAATTTTCTTTTAGTACTTTCCAATTGTATCCTGTTTGGCCATTTTATAAATTGGCTCATTAAAGCGTTTAACTCGTTTATCATTTAAACATAGCATTTGAATAAAACGCTCATCTTCATTTATTAAACACATTTGTATCTTTTTGTAATTTAATAATGAAGCAAGATAAAACGTTTATAGCATGATTCGCATTGAACAGTTGCAATGCAATACTTGGTTATAAAAATATACTTCATCGCCGCCTCCTATACGTATATAGACGAGTATGAACCTCTTCATATTGCCTATTTAATAATAAACTAAATAAATCCATTTTATTTACTTAAACTGTAAGAGAAGGCTTCTCACCACTACTGTTTTTATTATATACCATATAGAGGTTTCCATAAAATCAAAACATGGAACAAATCCAGCAAGGTGACTAAAGCACACAACCTAATAAATCTCACAATCGCATAATTATCAAAATAATTTATTTGCTATATGATTTGTTTGAAGAGATTCATAATCTGGAATTTGGACTCTATAAATTGTTAAAAATTTGTCAATTTAGAACGTTATCAGTAAATATTTAAATAATTAAGATGGCCAAGATGATACTCGTATCGGAAGTCGTATCCGTTTCCTCATAAGCATATTGTTTTATCCATTTTGGCAGTATAGAGTGTAGACTGTAAACTTCGTCTGAAACGAACTCATCTGTTTTGTCTTTTTTCAATTTATTTACATTTCATTTTATTTTATAGTTTAAGCATGATAAACAAAGTTATTTAAAACAATTTATGTTCAGTGACCTTTAGCCCACTCTGTATATTAATATGCAGAATTAATGTTATTTTATATAAAGCTAAGGGCTGATAGAAAATTCTCAGATTATCTAAATATATTTAAGAATTTGGTTTTAAAATTTCTGTGGAAGTCGATAAATTTTTAAATTATAAAAGTTTACACATTTTATAAGATTTTTTAAAGTAGCAAAACCAAAGATTCGAATTATAAAAACTGACAAGAAATTAAAATCTAGCCATTATATTTAGTTTTTTTTCAAAGTTGAAGTCAAACTTGAATGAATGCTGATATTCTGACGAAAAATATTGTTAATTGTTTAAGGTTTAAAACTTTAATTATTTTATTACCACAGTAACTTTAATTATAGAATTACGATGACTACAGTGAACATTTGTTTTTCGCTGTAGTTTTCGATTCTCATATGCCTATATGTTATGAAATCGCTTGATTGATATGACAGTGTCGTTCTTTTTATTTTAACTATTTTTAAACCCGAGCTAGTCAAACTGGCGGTAAACATTTAAAGACCACCCATAATGTTCAATTGATAATTGAATTTAAACTATATAAGGTGATTTAATTTCAAATGATGATCGATTAACACGAAATGTTAATAATATTCTTTAATAGAAAGATAATTATTTTACGATACTGTATTGATTTTTTAATTAGAAACACGAATACCTGGAAGCCAAAATTCTTTTAAATATACATATAAGCAAGCGCCGGGATTATAAACTCTTCATTCAATAAAACAGTTATTGTTAATTTATGATATTCCTTTCAATTCCATTTTATTTATTTATTTATTTTTAAATTTTTCTCAAAAGATCTAAAGTAAATACTGCAATTGAAGAATCTGTTTAACATTAACACAAATACAAAATAAAAACACAAAACGGTTAAGTTAAAAGCAATCTTAATATTCTATTCCTTATTTGCATATTTTGTACCATTTTTAATTTATCTTGCTCTTAAAGACCTTCAATAAACATATTGTATTACATATACAACAATAATTCATTTTTAAAATGCTATTTCTCCGTTCTTAAACAAACAGCTGAGATCATTGAAAACTAATAGGTCTTCGCCCAATTGCAGAAAAACGAAAAAAAAAAAAAAAATTATCCAGATGGGTAACAGATTTAAATAACAAATCTCACAAAGCTCTTCTTACTCTGATGATGCTCATTTCTCAGAAAATTTAAAGATGCCAGTTATTTAATAATTTTATTTTCATGCTGTGTAACTGTTTTATCGTTATAATTTTTACGATGTGTAGGTTTTATAATTTAAGTTTATCAATATCGGTTGATAATTAAAATATGAAAATATGTCATCGAATTGTTGGCCTTAACTCATAAAATTATTAGTCCCTACGGTAAAAAAAAAAAAAAATTAAAATTGGGCGGATTACTCCAGCACTCAATGCCACAATGGGCCCACGGTGCAATACCCGGACAAACACAAATACTTACACATTAAAAACACCCAACCGTAATTTTTGGTCACCACCGGGAATCGAACCCGAGACCCTCGAATAACATGGCAAGCACGCTACTTACTGTGCTATCGAGGGCGGCTCCCTACGGTAAATTCCCAAAATTTTTAATTAACATTCACTTTTTTTTTTTCTTAATCTGTTCTGGTGTTTGTATGTTTATTCAAAAATCATCGAAACAGATGTAAAGCATGTATAATAAAATCAAATTCATTTTTACAGCCACAGCCACCAGATTCTTCAATTTTTTGTTTTGTTATGTTTTGTCTTACAATTTACTAGCGAGACAATCATCGCACGTGCATTTGAATATATACCATACATATAAATAAAATAAAACATTTATGATGTTATGATGTTTCCAAATGCAGCAGCATACAAAATTAGAAATTAGGCCTGAAAAAGTATCATGTGTGTGGGATGTTCGAAAGTTTTTCTGTATGTATTCATCACGTGACACAAGATGATTATTTTTTTATAGCAAAATCAAAACTATAAAATAGAAAATATTAAGTTCGATTGTTTTAACAGTTTTTTTGGGGGGGAAATAACAGTATATAGCTTTATTGTAGCATATACGATTAGCTTCCGTATGTCATAAATACTTTATGGAGGCTTTTTTGGTAGTCAAAACACGTAATTCATTATTTAATGACTACTCAAAAATAATCATTATGATTGCTTATTGAATTGAGATAAGAGAATAATTTATCCGATCCGCGCGCTGTCTTTACGCAATACGGGTGTGGGTGTACTAATTACATTGTGGTAGGTGTAAATTACATGTTTGATTAGAAAAAAAAACCAAAGGAGAAATCAAATAAAAAACTTACTAATAAATTATCACGTAATAGTCACACAAGAACTTTTTATATACAAGACAACAAAATCCGTGATTCATGTTAAATTCTCAGTTAATATAGTAAGATCATTATTCTCCAATATAGCCATCCTACATATTATTTGGTCATAGAGGTACATAATATTCAAATATATTTATATATAGTTGTGATACTATAAAACTAAAAATGCATGGGCGAACAAGTTTGATTGTAATAATTATTTTTAAGACGTTTATGTTCTTTTTTTCTCAATTTCGTCGACTTTTGGTCATTCAATTGAAATCGAATATTTATAAATTCTTATTATTAAGAGCGTACATAAATGATGTGGTCATTTTATGATAAATCATGTTTATTGGGAGAAATGGTTATAAATGTTGTTTTTCTTTTTCGTCTCGATTCTAATTATTTTTTTAAATTTAAACTTGTGAATTGATTAATTGATGGTAGTGGGCTAAACAGTGATGTCAGATGATTATGGTTTTTGTATATAAGATTATTTAAATAGGTCAAGACGATATTTTAAATTTAGTTTATGTGTTTAATGAACACTAAATGGAGTTATCATTAAATCGAGTTAAACTATTAATTTATAGCTGGATAATTAATAACATTGACTGAACAAATTTTGTGTGTGTGTGTGGTATTAATTCGCCCAAAATAAAACTGGAACTATTCCGTTCCACTTTCATTCTATGTGGCCCTATTCTGGTTTTCCCGGGGAATTGGGAATTATGGAAAACTATTTCAATAATTCCCAACTTTTTATTCCATTTTTCCCAAAAGTGTATTCTGCCAAATTGGGAATAATTTCCCCTTAAAAATGTCAGAAGTACAAATGTTTACCACTAAATTACAATTTACTGCCAATTTATTATTATAATTTATAAATAAAAATAAAATTTGAAAAACAGAAAACTATTGAATAAAATTTATTTAATATGTCACGATTAATTCGCCTTTTGGATGATGATGTAGAAAACCCGCGCTATAATTTACGCATTAGGAGTAAATATTTGCGGGATAACGCCTCAAACGCCTTCGAGATCCACGAAGCGGAGTTTATTAATATATACATAGGTTTGGCATTAAAAGAAACTGATTCTTTTATGGAGGTGTCAACTATATACCTAAAGAAATTCGCGTTCTAGTTGCGCTGAGTTTCATGAACGTTATATACACTCAAACTAATTAAACTTTGTTTCTATATGTACATACGAGTATATATAGGTACTTTCCAAAATAGAGTGGGTATGAACTACCTAAATTGAACATCACAAAGTGTGCTAAGTCGATGTATAATCGAATTTTATAAAATCGTCGATGAAAATTTAATGCCGATATACATTAAATTTTCACAATCGCCAAAGGAAATTAATAAATTCAAAATACAGTAGCAGTTTGTTTTAACTTTTTAATAAGCAAGTTTTTTCGAACTCTAATAACTTTTCCATTTCAGATTCTAAAAAAATAAAATCTTGCCGGCGTAATTGGTTATATCGATTGTACTCTTGTATTTACCACGCTTATATTACCTCACTCTGTGTGTCTGTTTGTATCGTCAAATTTTGTAATCAATTTTTCAACCACTTGCGATAGTCCAATTAAGCTGAAATTTTGTATGCAAGCTTAATTTCGATGACAATACAAGATTCTAACATTTTTTTTTAGCCAAAAAGGCTTTGAAAAGCCTAAAAGGTTTTTTTCAACCACTTGCGATAGTCCAATTGAGCTGAAATCTCGCATGCAGCCTTAACTCCGATGACAATACAAGATTCTAACATTTTTCCGGTCTAAAAGGCTTTTCAAAGCCTTTTAGGCCGAAAAAATATCAGAATCTTGTACTGTCATCGGAGTTAAGCATGCCTGCAAAATTTCAGCTCAATTGGACTATCGCAAGTGGTTGAAAAATTGATTACAAAATTGGACAAAGACTTATAAAAGTTGGCTATAATAAAAAACAATCAAATGACATAGTGCTCTCGGATCGCACTCTAAAAGGTAAGGTCCAAAGATAGATATACCATCTATCTTTTTGCAACTTCCTGACAAATGTTAACATGGTCGAAAAATTGATTGTAAATTTCGATAACTAAAAAGTAGAAAATAAAATATATTTAAAAAAAACTTTTTAAAAAACCACGCTTATATTTACTTTGAAAAGGCTTTTAAAAGTAGAAAATAAAGTTTATTTTCCTTACTCCTATCAAGGTATATTTATAACAAGTAGAAATTTAAAATTAATATGACTAAAAATATAAACGTGGGGCGCTCCTTCTGAATGTATTTACTAACTCGCAATATATCATTTTTACGTTAATACTGAAATGCTCAGCAAAAAAATTTATTTTCTACTTTTCAAAGCCTTTTCAAAGCAAATATAAGCGTGATTTTTTAAATATATTTTTTATTATTATTTTATATTTAATAATTTTAAAAGAATTGAAATTATTTTTTATTTCGATTTTGAAATATAATATTCAAAACTCCCATCTAATTCCCTAAAAAATATGCAGGGAAGAATAGACGCCAAAACTGCAATAATATGGAATTATTATTTCCCCATTCAAATTCCCAATCGCCAGAATTCATTTTCATTTGGGGACAAATAATTCCAAACTGCTAGAAAAACGTCAAAAATTCCCAATTCCCGAGGAAAACCAGAATAGGGCCGATGGAAGTGTTTAGTTAAATCAATTATTTCCTAAATTTCAGGAAATAATTTTTAACAATTATTAATTCAGATTAAAATTTTAAGGATATAAATTAAACTGTAAAACATTTTTAATGAACTTTTAAATCTTCAGAATTCTGAGAATCTTAAGAAAGTTGGTATTTTTAAAATTAATTTGTTTTTAAATTTAACGTTTAGGGAGTTAAAACTTTTTTAAATATTAAGAAACTTAAAAATGTTAAACACATTTAAATGTTGTTTAACTTTACATTTATATTTTTCCCAAGCATGAATTAAAATTATTACTAGTAAACCGTTAAAAAATATAATTATTACGCAGTTGAAAAATAATTGTTGATCATTACCTCTTCTTAAGACCTACAATTCTGTTACTATGCCAGGTCTATTGTAGCTTAAAACTTACAGAAATTAATTTTTCAATCTGTTAAAACCATTTATTGGTGGTTTAAAGTACATACTTGTTCTTCAAATTTCAGCCTTAATCGATGTATGAGCTAACAAAGAACAATAGTTTAATTACCATCAAGTTCGAATGTTCAGAATTATTAACAATATGTACATAGAGTTAGGACCTACAAATTTACAAAATTTGGAAAAAATAAAACTCAAAACCAACTAATACTTTTCAATTTTAATAACCTTGATTTCTGAATATGTTATCAGTAGTTATAACACCCACATAACAGAGGACTCCCCCCACATTGTAACATACAATTCATATAAAAAATTATATAAAACCATAAAATGACATAAATCAACTGAAACAAATCAATAAATATTGAAGAAGACGCGTTGAATGTATAATAAAAACAGATGTCACTCGTATAAAGTACAGTAGTTACATAAATACATACATTTTACATGGTGTTAAATTTTTTTCAATGTACCATCGAACAATTATTTTATTATAGTACAATTGAATAATTGTTTTAAACAACTGGTTTACCAACGAACAAGTACATCTACATACAAGAGTATCGGAATATATTCAAATGAACTGAACAGTCGGCTAAATAATTTATTGTGAAATTCATTTAAATTCGCTTTTTTATTATTATTTTGTGTTTTATAGTTAAATCTATTAATTGTAGAATACTCGTATATATTTTAAATTAATTTATTTCGTTTTATCCGTTTTTTTTTACAAAATAATTAATTGACTATAAATTTTGAGTTATGCGCTGTGTGTTTTTTAACCAGCTGCTTGAAAAATTGACTTATGTTTATCCAAAGTATGTATATAACAAAACAAGTACGTGCTTACAAATGTATATGAAAACATAAATAAGTAGTTGTGGATTGCTTTTAACTAAGTAAGGTGAATAGAAACATTTTATGTTCCTTGGTAAATTATCAGCAGTAATATCCCAAGGCATTGATAATTTCCCGAAATAATTTTATTATATTTTTCGAAAGGATATTGCTTGGTAACAGTCCGAGGCCGTAGGACGATGGCTGTTAACGAAAAGCAACGTTCTTGAGGAAATATAACAAAATTATGAGGTATTTATCAATGCTCGAGGGGTATTCGAAGAGAAAATTGTTTGCAATTTTTTTTTATTCTGTTTTTCTTTTTAGATAAAATAGTTATAGAAACAAATATTTGATAACACAGAATTAGTTGAGGCTGCTACATCTAGTAGCCAGAGTATGTTTTGCTAAAACAACAAGCCTGTTAAATCGGTCAATTTCGAGCCACGTGTACGAAATATTCCAATTAAAACCATAATAACTGATAATTTCCCTAGGGAAGTTCGTTAGTTCGCAATTCTGGCTAGCAATTCGTTATTTTCAGGCCAGGTTGCAATTTAAATAGAACATAAATAATTTTCGTATCAGACACAATACGTGATAAATGACTTAAAAATTGAATGCTATTGAGAAATACTTGAACATAACTCTCAGTGTTTATCAAACTAATTTTCGATCCTTTTACAATCATTAATAAGTTCGATAATTAATTGAATAGAATTTAATTTTTATATTATATAAATCTTAGTTGATAAGTGAATTGAATTCATTTTTATTACAGAAAAATAAATCACGTTTCATGATTTAAGTGGAACTTATAATAAATTGGCTCTAAAGTACATACATTTTAAATCTTAATTAGTTTGAATACAATTTTGATTATAATTCGATTTGAAACTGGGTTTAAATAAATAAAAAAAATCGAAAATTGATGAACACCTTTGTCATATAACTATATTCATACTTATAATCAACTATGTATATAAAAAGAAATCCAATCATATTTGTATTGCTATTTGAAATCGAATCATTCAATTGCATAAACGTGAGCCACTAAGCTAATTATATGTTTTCATTGAAATGTATTAATTATTAACGGTTTGAATTCTAGTTAAATTGAACAAAATTTTATTTTTCTAAAGTTTCGCGGTATATCTGATCAGTGAGTCTCTACCGTTAATTTGCTTAACTCGCTAGTTGATTCTTGAGATACACTTCATAAATATTTTCTTAAATTTTAAATTAAAGATTTAAAGAATCTATGCAATTTCTCACACATCAATCGAGGGTTGGCACCTTGTTTGGTACAGTAATTTTTAATTGAAAATCTCCAAATGTTGATAATCTAAATTATTGTTAACCCCTTATATTTCACACCTTTACTGCTTTCTCTGATCAGAAGTGCAGCCGTTAGTTGCGAAATAATAGTTTCAGTAAGACGTCTATAGTTTTGCAATTTTTCCTGACTTTAGCAACTATTATTTACGTTCAAATTATCTGTCCCGCACCAATGCTAATAAAGTTGGTTTGCATTTTTTTGGCATCTCGAAATTACAGCACTCTGGTCTGGGGGGTAGATGTCGAACAGTCGACAGAGACAGACGTGTTTTGTGTCTTTCTCGTTGCAATTTTTAATTTAACTTATTGTTTTTATTGTTTGTGTTTCTAAATTATTTTTAAATATTTCAATATTAAATTAAATTGTTATAGTTTATTTATTTGTTTATTCCAAAGAATGGATAATAAAATTAAAGAAACAAAAGTAATAAACCAGAGTGTGAAGAGTATGAATTATGCAACAGTTGACATCATGGGTTTAAAATGGTAAGGAATCTTTAACGATTTTACGATTTTGCCTGCCAAGGGACATTTTGGTAAGTTTCGAGCACTATTCAATTATTAAAAAGGGACTTTAGCGTTCCAATAGGTGCGCTCATGTGGAAAGTTGAACTCAGATAGTGTGTTCACATGGATGTCTTTTGAGATGTAAATTTTGTTTTTGTATTGTTGTGTTAAAATAAATTTACATAAGTAACATTATAGTGGCATTCAATTAGCTTGCGGTTATTTGAGGCTATGTATTTTACAAAATTTACAGTAGCTGTGGTGAAAGAGCTTTGTTTTATATTTTTATGATGGACAAGGGGTACAAAGTACTATGATTCGAATTTTGAATTGAGACAGAATCCAACTGGCGGCAATATTTATACTAATTATTATTCATTACAGTGTCTAGCACAGATGAAATATGGAATTAATAATAATAACTTGAACTTAATTATAGGTTCTCTGCCAGTTAAATTTGAATTAATTAATTATAGCTTTGAATACAGTATATAGTAAATTTGAATTGATTTTCAGAAGTATCTCATAAGTCTGATCCAGCAAGAAATAAATTTTATTTCAGATCTCAGTTTTCCTCTTAAGAAATTATAAAAGTACATTGGAACTGTATCGTCATTATGTTACCATCTGTTACTGGCTTTACCAGGTGTTTGTAACCAAACCAATTGCTATGATACTAACTCAACCTATCCAAATCCTTTTTCTGTGTAAACGGGTGATCATTGCTGTCTAGCCATCTCCGGGAAATCCTGCTTACAGCTTAACACTCTAATCAGATCAAATCAAATCAATGTCGACCTTCCAAGCATTCATCTATTGTAAAATACACGAAAAAATGTGTTGCATCAGCGCCAATTTTTCGTGTATTTTAAATAAGAATTGACCAGGCTGACTAAATGTTTATGTTTTTATTAATAAATGTTTTCTTGGATAGTGAAATGAACGGCTTAGGCACTAAATGATGGACACTGTGATCATATTACAGAGTGAATTTAAAATGAAACTCATAAATAATCTTGTGAATTATTTTACATGATCCAATTCTCCATTTTTATGGCATACTGCACCGACATCTCAATTAAAGTTAAACAAAATAATATAACAAATTCCGCGTGAAAAACTACTTGAATAATTGACCAAGCATCACACCATTTCTCTAAGAACTTTATATGTACTTATGGTAAATTAATAATCTTTAAATGATCATTATGTCACCAATAAAGTTGATTCATATACTCGTATATAATTAGATTTGGTAAAATTTATTTATATTTTGGTTACAAACTTGTAAAATTTGTCATGCTTACTTTAAAATCATATCTCAAACTTATGTACAAAATATGACAAATTATCTACGATAGCTAAACGATCGATCTCCGTCCATTCTTAAATGCTTCTTTATAAATATTTTGTTATACAATTCACAAATTCAACTCAAAAAATATACATACTCGTATTGTTCAAAAACCAACATCAAAAATCAAATCCAAAATTGATTAATTGATACAATTTAAATTGTACATATATAACATTGCGTCATGATTTCATGAAACCAAAATTACAATTATTCTGCCACACGACACCTTAAACTATTTTAGATACGAGTGTATTGTATTATATTTTCTCAACTGTGTGTAAATGTATAGAGACAAAAAACCACAAAAACTGTAATTTAAGAGATAAAATAATTTGTCTAGCGCAATAAATCACTAAATTGACAGGCATTAAAATTGAAATCATGTCGCTTATAATCCAAAATCAAATTATGAATTTATTATATTTCAATATTGGCTTTGCTTACACGTTCTGGTTTAACACATTACTAAAAAAACGAATCTATACAATATAAAATCTACTTTCATTCATTACAATGGCTGAAAGTCTAAATATAAAATTGAACGTGACATACTTAAAGTGTGGATTGATCTATCAAAAAACTAGACTATTGATTTTTTTCGACAAAAATACTATTTCGTATTAAATTCCATCACCGAACATAAAATTTGCAAATTAATTACAATTATTGTTGCTCTCGATGTATATTAAATAATAACAGTGTGAGATGACTATTGTTATATGCGTTGGTTTTAAAACTACTCATGTAGTGTATTAGTGGGTGTCACATTTGTTACAATATACATACACGATATTCAACATTTAGTAGTGAAATTGAAAACGGCGATCGCAATGATCATAATAACTGTACTGAAAACGACCATTATTACAATAACACAAAATCATAGTGTGTGGGCGGAAAGAAAAATAATTATTTATACTGGAGTAGTAAGAAGTAGGAGTATATTAAAGGTGTTTTACCTTGTACACCAGCAATGTGTTTCGGCGAAAATCTTTATAAAATTTAAAAATAAAATGAAATCAAATTAATTTACCATATGAATCAAATTCGATAATTTGACAACCATTATCGTTCGTAGAATCACATCGGAATACAGCACCACCCTCTCGTACACCTTGTTGTATATTTGAAGTGTTTGCTTTTGGTGAACCAATTATAACCCTAGAATGAAAAGAATAAATTTAATTAGTGGTTAATTCTTGACAGTTTGTCTCTTCTAGAATAGAATTAATTCTTGTGTTTCGATAAATTAATATAAAATGTTCGCATAAGACTATTACAGTTAATTGCTTATCTAAAACTGATGAACATTCTTTGAATTTCTGAATCTGAATTAGCATATCATAGCCATCCGCTCTAAATTCCCGACCACACCAGAGTACAATTTAAATAGTTATAAATATCATATAAATATATATTTAATATATTATTATTCAAACACTTATAAACTCATAAATCACTTCCGTATATCATCGCTATATTTACTATTTAGATGTATTCAAATAACATATTGCTACACATAGCACATACCTATCATTCGTTGATGAAGTAACAAACGTGACTGTAATTCCAACCGCATTTTTGATTAAAGCGAATGCAGAAAAAATTACTAATCAATTTGGAGCACCAGACTATATATATGCTTTGCATAATCAAACCTCATCTCGAAATTTAGCTTATTTCAATAATCACAATCAAAATGATTAAATGTTATAAACCAACATAAAAAAAAATTGAATATCGCCTTACTTTACGTACTTTGTATTTAATTTTTGCGGTGTTTTGGTTTGTAAAAATCAAAAATCAAAAATAAAGTATCAGCTATAATAAGGTTTCAGCTCATTCATTCACATATTCGTGTAGTGTATAAACTCTGTATTCAGCCGGTTTGCAAGTCTAAATTTGATATAATAAACAAAAAACAAATACAAAGTTGATTTAAATAAGTAGCAATATATGTATGTATATAGCGTATATACTTATAAACTGTCTTACGTAATCTTATAAAATTGTATTATTCTTATTTTGACCTCATTGGCAATTTAACGTAATCATAATATATATCTATACATATACATATATAGTTCAATATTTATTTAGTAAGATCGTCGATCATATAATATTCAAATATTAAAGTAACTCTTTCAAAGATTTGTTTAGTTTTGGCGCCATTTAATTTATTGTCAAACTTTAGAACTCATACATCAAGAGCATTGTACATTTAAAGGTAACGAACATTTGTGTATATCTATGTATGTGTATGTATAAATATATTATATGCATATGTATATGTACTGATTGTCATCGGATGTCAATGAAATCAAGTTTTTATGTTAGATGATTTTTGTTTTACTAATCAAAGCAAATCTGCGAAACATATGGTTTCTTAAAAGTCTGTTTCATTTTCTTCACGATCTACTCTACCCATACGGAAAAAACCTGAATATCTAACAAAACAAAATTTAAAAATTTATTTTATTTTGTTTTTACTGAGATTAAAATTTGAGATTGTATATTTCATTCAAATCTGTTTCAATTTATTTATATTTTTGTTAAATTTCAGATATTAGTGTTAAGTTATTTTTGGTCTGCGCGTAATCGGTAGTTTCAATTTAAGCAAAATAGTTTATAATACGAAACAGAAGTGGTTTGGCCTTCAATTAAAGTAATTTTTAAATTATCTTTTCTCTCTGAGGTATATCATGAAATGCAGAAATTTCATTTTTGGTAATGTTATGGAATTTTTTCATTTTATTTAGGCCAAGGATGGAATTACAAAGCATAATTATTATTTGGCTGGTCTGACGATGCAGACAATCATTATTTTTAACAGACATTTTAAGTATTGTGGAAAATGAGAATAAGATTTTGTCAGAAATCATTTTACAAAATTTTAATTAAAATAATAAATTTTAATAATAAATTATGACAAATTTATTATTAAAGAAAATTCTAAATTGTATACGAACTATATTTTAAACAATTTTCAAATTCGATGCTCGCGATAAACCACTTCCAAATTCGGAATTTCAAAACATTGATATACAAAATTCGCTCCGTTCGTCCTTGCGCAGATAAAATTTCAAGGTAATTTGAAAGGGGAAAGCCGCAATTTCTAATGCAACGCTACAATGAGATGCCCACATAATCGGGCGTGAATCCATTATATTAAATACCAAAATGCTGAAACAGAATTTACAAGCGTAAATGTGATTATGTGTAGAATGTGTTAAAATTATTCACAATGAAAAGCAGTACTCTAACAAATTACAATTTTCTTCGGTATATGGACGAATTACACAATTCATTTTCCAAGTATATACTCGTACCAGTATCACACCATAATCGTCCATATTGACATTTCTGGTTTATAAGCTACAATTACTTATATATTTTATTTACAATATGACCAAATTAAAGACTGTATAAATATCTTTTATGTATGCTAAACATACACATGGTTGTAAAGCACCTTCATAGCAAAAAAAAAAAAAAAAATTAATAACTACAACAGTTTTAATCCTTATTTGGATAAAAAATTAAAAAGCAAAATTTTTTTTCGTCTTGTATTTAATGTTTGATTGCAAATCTATCCAAGTTACAATAACAACAACAACAACACTGATACGAAATGGTTTAAATAAGAAGTTATAAATTCCGAAGGCGTTAAAATTGTTTTCTTTTGCTTGAATATTTGATTTTTTATTTAAATCTTGCATGGGTGGATTGAATATATACATACTGTGTTGTGTGTGTGCGTTGTTGTTGCTGAAAGAATTGAATTACAATTCCAAAACGAACTACATTTATGTATTAAGGTGTTTAGGTAATATTTGTATAAAGATCAAAATGTCAGAAACACCTGTTCGTTCGAAAGAAGAACGAATATTTTTTTTATAAATCGTGCATTTGTTTGATGTGGAAGTGCTGAATAAATGTAAAATTGGGTCAACGATATTAAACATCACTGGCAGTGATATGTTTTACTTGTCTTATACATTTTATCATATCGTTTAATATATTTAAACCGAAATCACCCACACAAAATATTTATTTTATTATTATTTACTTAGTTTTTATTATATATAATTCTAGTGTCTTATTTATCAATTTATAGTGTTGGATTTCAATTTCACCAGAAAAATTTAACTGAGCCGGCCGACATTCCTTAATCTTACCTCATTATATATTTAATGCATCATCACTTATTATCACAATAAATTATTAATAAATATTATATAATTGTTCATTGCTACATATACATATAAGATGATTACCTTGAAAAGAATTTTATATTTGTTATAGCGAACTCTTTTTATTTGAAAATATGTGATGTGATAAGTAATGTAGTTTTTAAACTCTTGTTAATTTAATTTACATTCGACGTCGAATATGGTTATTACGCGGGTTAATTATAAATATTTGTGGGTGTTATATTCTTAGTGACGACGCAATGTTGGCTGTTCCAATTCCAATTTGAACTTTCATGTGTTGTCACCATAGTACAGTAGAACTCGAATATACGTGATAGGTATTTGCATGGAGGAATTAGCATAAGTAAAAAAATATACTGTGACTGATTCGATGGAACTATGTAGATTTCAAATATATTGAAAATGATAAACGCCGATTTTCGTGAAATTCAAATTTCATTGTATTTATGAACTATGGGTCTATGACTATTTTCAGTAATTTGTGCCTTGACCAATATTGTGTAGAAGATGAACTTCAATCATTATTCTAGAAAGTTTTACATTACTCGTTTATGTTTATGACTCATTGAAATATTTTGTTTTGATGAATTATTCGTAAAAAAACACAAATTTATACTATTTGCTTAATTAATTGTATGCTGTTTAAAATAAATTTGCCAAATAAATTAACTTGTTCTGTGCATCGTGCTCAGTTAACAGTCAAACGATTATTTTACTAATAAGTTGCATCCATCAGAGTTTTGTATTGCTCAATGACAAAAACTTTAATTTTTTTTCATTAGGCTGGCAAATCCATGCAACGAATGAGCTCACCGGGTCACAACCGAATAATGACAAATAACATTAAAAAAACACCCAGTCGTGATTATAGCCACATCCGGATATTATTCTCACGGGGTCTTCTCTTTATATACGGATATGTGCAATTACATTGAATAAAGTAATTAAACAAATTGTGTGATCCAAATTAATAACTGGTATCGTTTCTAATCAGTGATCGGTTGTGTGAGAAGTGGAAAACTAATGAAAACCATAAATTGTGTTCTGTAAGTTCAGTGAACAAATTGTTTGTGTATTGTATAGTTACATGTTTTGATTTTCAGTGCGTACAACTCGGCACCATGGCTGTTTTAGCTTCTATAGCTAAATCTTAATGATTATCAATGAATACCTAATTGTTATTTTTTTATTTATTTATTTTACATATTGAATTGTGATAATAAAAAGTGTGACTGATAGCTAGTGGATTATTTGTTCTTTGAAAGCTGGTCAGTCCCACTTTCAACACTTAAAATTAAGTACAATATAAACATCATATAAGCTTGTCTTTTTCAAATCAATATAATAAATTAATTATGTATAATAACAGCACAAATCACAGGTATACTTCAACAGATGCTGCCAAATGAGTTTTAAGTAATTTTTTAAATTTGAAGACATTTTCAGAAGTTTTTATTGCTGTTAAACATACAAAACATGTGCTTATCAAGCATTATTCCAAGATACTTGAACTCGTCCACACGTTCAATGACATTAGAAACCTGCAAAATAAGTAAATAACAATGTGGTAGAAATGGGGAGTGAAATATAATAAACTTTGTTTTACTTAGATTAACTGCTATTCTATTGTAATCAAAATAATCCAAGAGTGTCTGAAAATCATTTTGCATATTAGTTAACGCCTGCAAACAATCACTTGTGTTATAAAAAATTGCGGTATCGTCAGCAAACATTCTGATTTGACCAACCAGCGGTAATTGGGCTAAATCATTTATGAAAATCAAAAATAATAAAGGCCCAAGAACACTGCCTTGCGGTACACCACAGTGGATGGTTAAGATGCTGCTTGTAACACCATTCATTGCCACAAATTGAGTGCGGTTTTGAAGATAACTAGCTAGAAGTTTATACGATATTCATCTAAAACCATAACAATATAGCTTATCTAAAAGCAAGCGATGATCAATAGAGTCAAATGCTTTATGTAGGTCCAAGAATAGACTACACATATATTCCTGATTGTCAAATGCCCTATAGATTAAGTCGGTAATTTCAACTAATGCAGTGTCAGTGCCAGACCCCTGTTGAATCATATGCGAGCATTGTATGAAAACATTTTATAATGAAATGGATTAACTCAAAGCATATTATGAATTGTCCAGAAACATTTTAAAATATTTAAGAGATGATCTTTTTCAAATATCTAACAAGGTTAGAAAATTGTATAGGCTCTCACAGCACATTGTGCTAAACGAGATTGGAGCAGTGAGGCTCGAAATTTGAAGACATTTTCAGAAGTTTTTATTGCTGTTGGTAGCTTATTATAGAAATGGGGTCCAATGAAAGTTATTGATTTCTTATACCAAAACCCGTTTTTATTTTGATGCACATTAGAAAATTCGTTTTACGAGTAGTGTATCTATGACTTACATACTGAAATTCAATATTAGATAGTGTAGATGTTACGTTCAGACACTTGTACATATGTAGAGATTCGTAAAGTTCAAATAATCCTTTTATTGGAAGAATACCAACGGCAACATTCCTATATAATTCAACGGAAGGAAATAAATGTGGAAGTTTAAAAATAGATTTGCAACTTTTATATTGCATAATTTGCAATTTGTTTAATTTGGTTTTTGCTGCTGTTCCAAAAGTTGAGATGGCATAGAAGAAACGTGAATGAATAAATGAAAAGTAAATCGTTTTTAACACATGCGTTGGAACAAAGGGAACGAGTTTTCTAATGAAAACGATAAACGGGCATATTTCCATGCTCCACATACAAATGTGTTTATCCCAAAACATGTGCTTATCAAGCATTATTCCAAGATACTTGAACTCGTCCACACGTTCAATGACATTAGAAACCTGCAAAATAGGTAAATAACAATGTGGTAGAAATGGGGAGTGAAATATAATAAACTTTGTTTTACTTAGATTAACTGCTATTTTATTGTAATCAAAATAATCCAAGAGTGTCTGAAAATCATTTTGCATATTAGTTAACGCCTGCAAACAATCACTTGTGTTATAAAAAATTGCGGTATCGTCAGCAAACATTCTGATTTGACCAACCAGCGGTAATTGGGCTAAATCATTTATGAAAATCAAAAATAATAAAGGCCCAAGAACACTGCCTTGCGGTACACCACAGTGGATGGTTAAGATGCTGCTTGCAACACCATTCATTGCCACAAATTGAGTGCGGTTTTGAAGATAACTAGCTAGAAGTTTATACGATATTCGTCTAAAACCATAACAATATAGCTTATCTAAAAGCAAGCGATGATCAATAGAGTCAAATGCTTGATGTAGGTCCAAGAATAGACTACACATATATTCCTGATTGTCAAATGCCCTATAGATTAAGTCGGTAATTTCAACTAATGCAGTGTCAGTGCCAGACCCCTGTTGAATCATATGCGAGCATTGTATGAAAACATTTTATAATGAAATGGACTAACTCAAAGCATATTATGAATTGTCCAGAAACATTTTAAAATATTTAAGAGATGATCTTTTTCAAATATCTAACAAGGTTAGAAAATTGTATAGGCTCTCACAGCACATTGTGCTAAACGAGATTGGAGCAGTGAGGCAGAATGACGATGCCCATTACACAATTTCTCAATTGACCGGTCTCCAAGTTGAAAAGCATCGAGATATTATAGCATAGAAATATTTGTAGGTTTAATGGTAAGAACCGCACGGAACCTAAAATAGTCTCTGGAATGAATATATGAGCAGTAGAGTTTGTTAAGATTGATGTTTCTCAATGAACGAAAGTCTATAAGTACATCCAAGAAAATGAAAGTGGTATGCAAATCTAATGAAGAGAAATCCCTCATCCAAAACCCGCACTTTTCACTTTACAGATTCTTACTCTACCACTTAAAAGATTTAATAATTTTTTTTAAATAATTTAGAATTTTTTTTTCTATTTATCAAGAAGAATTTATTAATTCGAGAACGGACGGCCACATATTCAATTTTAATTAGATATTTGAACAATTTTAATTAACCTACAGTACTGACGCACCCCAATTAAGGGTCATAATTACATTACATAATTTTCATCCAGATCGAAATCAAGATTTAATAATTCATTTTTAACCCGCCCCAATTGTGGTTTGATTCCATTACATTACCGTATCTTTAATAGTGGTTAGCTCTCGGTTGATAATTCTAACAGTATTGGGGGTTCAACTTTATCTTATCAGTGTATGAAAAACTCGCACGATTATATTTCTACTTGAGCTGCATACAGATTACTTTCACATACATATGTGAAGTTCCATTTTCTAATTTTAATGAATAAATGTTTGTTATACGACAGGTTTTGTTATCATAGCTGGATTAGTGATTTTTGTTGAAGCCGTTTCTTAATAAATTATGACATTTCAGTTGCGTGAAAAAATTTGATTTAGTAGTTAGAATTAATTGGGACTTAATTTTAAGAAATTTTAGCGCCTTAGTAAAAAAAAAGACCTTGAGCGCATTATCAAACAACATACATATCTCTATTGAATTAAGATAGCATATAACATCGAATAATGAAGTTGACAAATTTTAATACAATTTCAAGTGACATTCGAGCTTCATCATAAAGTTTAAAAGATATAACGATTATTGATTCAGAATTCCAACAGAGATTTGATCCAAATCCGTTTAAAAATTTTAAAATATGATTCGGATCCTTATGGTACCACATTCTAAAAAGTTGGACAGATTTGGCGATATTGATAAACGAGCTATACAGTTAATAAGCGATTCATCGATTTCCGACAAATTAAATTCAGTGGACATAAAAATTATAAATAATTGTGAGAGATTTGGCACAGTACGTTTAGGGTTTACCTTTACTGAGATTCAGGAATAGGAATAAGAGATGTTAACCAGTTACTATTTGAATATGATCAAACAGTAAAAAATTCGTTGAAGTTCGTATTTGGCTACGCCGAGCAACGGCATTAATTACTATGATTTACATGACAATTATTTTAGTTATTAGTAAACCGTCGTGCATATGATTAATCAAAGTATATCATAATGTATATACACGATAATACAGAAATCAATTGCCACCTTCAATCAACCAGGTTTGGTAAGGTCAGTCTGATCTACATTAAAATTATTCGTCAAAGTATATGTAATCGCAACAGTTCCTCTTAATAAAGCTTCTCCAAGAAAACCGGGTTTTTGAAATAATCTGTGTTTACTTATGTATCGATAATTAGAAAAATGTATGCAGAATGTGAACTTTGAACTAGTATTTCTTAGATTTCCTCTGAGCGAAATTGAACTTTAATAATATATTTAGCCACAACCATATAACTTTAGAAAGAAATTAACAAAAGGTTGGTCCATGGGTACTTACAAAATTGGACGTTGGGCAACAACCCTTTTATTGATTTTCAAATATGTTTCTCGTCTGGAATGATTAAAGTGAAAATTTGTCAGATTGAGGCGAGAAATTCGGCCTTATGCAGAAACCTTCATACATCTCAAAACTATCAAATTTTTAATTTCGATATTCCTGAAAGGTAAAGTTCTAACAAACGAATTAGCAACAATGTTTTTGATTGTAATTGTTTTATATTAAGTATACTGCTTCGGTAAAACGTGATTTAACTTTGAATTTGCATTTTAATAAAGCACCGCAGCTTTGTATTTATTTTTGTATAATAGGCGTATTTTCTTGACAAATTACAACAACAAATGCATTATATAAATCACCACATGATTTAAATAAACTTAAAAAACATTCAGTTTATTTAAAATATTTATCAGATTTTTCATTATGATACCGGCTACTAGATGTCAAGATTTATTTTAAATTTAGATTTTATTTCGAAAGATTGGCTATACTGATGAAAAAATGACATTTACAAAAAAATCATTTAAATTTTGTTTGTTTGTGCGTGAAAATATTTGTTTGCGTCAGATAGGCCCAAAAATACTTTAAATTAAACCAAAAATAAAATACTTAGTTATCTAATTTTGAATTACTAATTGTGTTTTTCATTAATGTTTTTCTGTGCCATAAATAAATTAAATTTAGTTGGAAAGATCATACTAGTGCAATTAATTGAAAGAAATTACAGATTTTTACAGGTGAGGCGTGGAATTTGTTTAGAAATGAAAGATGCACTATTCTATGTTGTATTTTGGTGTCAAAACAATATACGTTCAATGCATTGCTCATAAATTGCTCTGGCTATTCATTTTTAAGTTGTACTTATAAATAAATAAATAATCCCTGGGTAATCTAGGATAATTAACTATATAAATAGTTTTGCTTTGAGTTTAGACCATCGCGGTTTTTTATATGATGATGGTAATTTACCTTGTGAAATAAGATCAACGTCCATGAGAATGGATTTAAATCCGAGGATTCAAAATTCATACTATGAAATAAAAAATATTTCAACTTAAAAAGAGAAAGATGGGCATTTTTTGTCATTTTGGTTGATTTGATTGGGATTTGAGAGATCGGATTTGATTTCCTAGGATTTGAAACCGGTCTCGTGTACAGCTTTACTCAGATCATTTTGTTTCAAATTACAAATAATAAGAATATAATTTATGGATGCGGCAATGAGGCCTTCTTAAATTTTCAATGACGATCGTGTACCAACATATAAAAACAAATTAAATCAAGCTTAGCTGTTTCCTTGCAAACCAAATTAATCAAACAAAAATTAAATTAAAGTTTTCTCAACAAAATACGCTTGTATAGTTATTTATTTTGTGTTGAAAACGAAATGCCTACAAATTACTATTAAATATTTATTAATTCGATTTTTTAAGTTGTATTAATTCATTATTTTCTTTAAAGTACTAATTCCTGTGCTAATAACGCACATAAGATTACATGATGTATGTTTATGTTTTGTATATTATAGTTGCTAGATACAAATTTTTAATTTAATATAACTTATTTAAATATAATTTATATATTATATTTAAATATAATTACATATAGGAAAACATTCCTTGATTGATTTTTGTAATTGTTAACAATTATAGTTGTCTATGTAATTATAAGGTTTTATTAACGCCCGACTTATTAAAAAAATTGTATATAGATAATATCAAATAAAGAATTATTTTAATTTGGTTGTTAATAAAGTTATTACGTTGTTTTCCAGTTAATTGTTTAAATTAAAATATTAAAACTAATAATACATTGTGTTGTAAATGCAAGCGAAACTTGTGACGGATGTTTACAAACATTAATCGGCACTGATTTTTGTTGCATATTGTTATGTACCCACTGCGAGTGTTCTTAGAATAAGAATTTTTGCTTTCAAAGAACTTTTACGATGATGTCTTTGTTTGGTCAATCACCGGAAAACGCATCAAAACAAACATATGAATATTTATGGGTTTTAAATGAGTGTCACATGTGAATTATTATATTTATGCTATAAAAAATTAAATCTGAAGGTCACGTAGACGTGGTAGAGCTGTAGTAATTATGGATATTCCACAATTATATGAAATCCACATAGTGCAGTTCATTCATGTTACGCTACATGTATATATAAAAAATATTCCAACCCACTCACTCTGTCTGCATTAACATTAATCTCTCGTGCTCTTTCAAAATAATTACCCTCCAAAATTTATGAGTGAATCTTAAATTTCATTCAATTTTATAATCTGTATACGACGTCTTTCGAATAATTTCTCTATAAAATTTAGAGGTCAGAATTTTTTTTTTTTATAAACATTTGTATTCATGTGATGTCATTTCTTCGCTTAATTTTGTAAATTTATTCATTTATTAATAAGAATAACATACTCGTATGTATATATCATATACATTTACATACATATATAAATGAAAATTATTACTGTAATATATATACAAAACACGACAACACATACATGTTAACACGAATTGTTAATGAAGATGATTTGTTTATATTTGACAAGTTGAATGTGTGTTTCTATATAGTGTGCGAAATTTCTGATTATAAATAGTTGATATTTCCTTCGCTGTAATATTTTTTGTTGTTTTTATGTATTATATTTATATATGCCCGAAAGCTGTAATTAATTTTTTTTTAAGAAGTGTAAGTGTAACTTTACTTTCAACCAATCTCGCGCAAAATTGATAACTTTTTGGCATTTCGAACGGTTCCTTAATACTCTGAAACTGAATATAAATCAACGACACTGCAAATGTTTATAAATTGAATATTTATATATAAGTTCCATTTGGCTTAATGAGATTGAAATTTTGGTTAACGAAAAATTTTCACCCAAATATAATCAAATAATCAAGTTTAACTAATGTTAAAGCTTTGGTAATGAATATAAATTATATATAGCTGAAGCTGTGAAATAAAAATTAATGACAGTAATTAAAAGGTTGGGAGAAAATGGTGCCATAAATTAACTGCATTGTCGAAATATATGCGATATATTGTGATGTGAGTATTAGTATCATAAGTTTCAATTGAATAGAAAATAATATATTTTCGTGTTTTTCATCTCGAAACTCATAAAAAATCAAAATAGAAAAACCAAAACACATCGCGCATCACACGATTCACAAATGAATCATGTTAGAATTTCGGTTAAATTTTGGCTGGCAGATAGCCAAATATGCCTCGAATGAGTAATATTATTTCACTTTGCTATTTTTATTATATCAATTCGTACATTCAAATCTCTTTCACAGTCAAGAATATTTCATTAAATTTAGTTTATTTGTGATTGATCTTATTCAAATAATATATGTGTGAGGATTTGTCCATAAAAATAATAACGGATGTTGTCAAACCCTAAATAGAAAGTCTGATAATTTCCTCTTTGATGATGCATCATTGTCATATTATAATAAATTTTTGTGGTCTCGGGATGTAAATATCTATAGACTGGTCCGTTGTAAATTAGAGTCGTGACGGAAATTTTGAACATCGAACGGAATTTTCCAAAAAAGAAACTGCCTTACTTAGCGTACAATTATTAAACTAATAAAACCACCTGGTGAAGTATTAAGATAATTTGATTTGATCAACATTTAGTTGGTTGTCGTTAATATTTTTGCGATTTTATTTTTTATGACAAATTTTTGTATTTCTAATCAAAATCATTTATTGTATATAATAAATGTATATAATACAGTTTATTGTATTTCATGTAATTTTACAAAAACTTTTAGTTTCACCCTTCATAATTTATGCCGATTTTTTTACTACGTCAATGATGGCTGCGCAGCTAATAAAAAAGCTCGGCTCAGAAATAATTTTAAAATTAATTTTTGTTGATAATATGTAGATCCATATATTGAAACATACGTTCTTATTATATGTGTGTTGTTAATTGGACTCAATAACGTAGCCCACCTATGTATGTATATTGTCCACGACTATCTTATAATATTTGTGTTTTTCTTCAATTTTATTGATATACATTATACTCTACCAGCACTGATTAATCATTATTGACGATTGGAAAAGTAGGATAAGCGCTGTCACGGTAAAAACAAGAAATATCCAAGCTGTAAAAATGAAACGAATATGAGACATTAATTTGCAATCAACATGGCTTCGACACAAATTGCACAGCTAGCATAATTCCTATTTTTTCCGCTAGATGGAAACGGCGTTTCTCCAAATCCCTACTAAATCACTACTAGCCTTACCATAAATAGTATTATCTATAATTTACTATAGAGCTATTTTGAAACTGAATACTCCAAAAAGAACGTTTTGATAATTAACAAATCAAAAATATTTAATAGTCGTAGACAAAGTATCGTATTTTACTCGCTTATAATAGTTATTATTCATTCAGATGATTTACGACGCTAGTCTAACGGTTTGTGTCGTAAACTTCATCCTCGTGAATAAGAGCCATCATTAAAATGCTCGTGGAATAATATACTATATAAAGTGATTTCTTAAATAATATCATCATATAAATCCAAATAAAACAAATGCAGTGGCGTTTATCATTAAATAGTATATTAATTTATTATCACAGTGGCAATCGACAAATATGACAGAAGTTGGAAAAGCGCCACTAGCGGAAAAATAAAAAAATACATAATTACAAGAAAGTGGCTTTTTGAAAATACATACATATATACCGAACACCGAATGAAACAAAAGATGTTTGCAATCAAGGGAGTATTTATTGAGAACTATAAATGTCCAGTAACATTTTAGTTTTATATGGAACATTTAATACAATCGGACACAAGATATTTATTATTTTTATATTTAAATATATTTATTTGTACATATAGTTAAAGTGAAATGAAGTGAGGAATATACGATCTTTCTAAAACACAGAACCATATAACTTATCCATTAACATAGCATTTTATAAAACGTGATAAAAAGTACGATTTTAAAGTCCGGTACACGAGACCAAGTTGAAAATATTTCAACCCAAGAAGAGGTTGCCCTTTTAGTTGATTTGATTGGGAGAGTGATCGGAATTAATTTCCCAGGATTTAAATCTACCTCCTAAATCTACTAAGTTTACCTCCTATTTTTTTAACAAATCGCAAATATCATGTTGTTTCAACATTTTCTGTCAGATCTACATATAGTCAATAATTTTGTTTTAAATTATAAAATAATTTAAAAAACTTTATATATTTGTTGTTTACTTTTTAATAGTATCCATAAACGTCGAAAATACGTAGTTATCTTAGTTCAATAAATTTCCGATAAGTGGGGTACATGATGCTCCGATCATCAATTAGAAAATTGGATTCCAGTTTTTCGAGCAAGTATCGAACTTTTGTTCTTTGAAAGAATTAGTACAATGAAAGAATTTTAGATTATTCTATGGTATGTGCATACACCGAAAGAAAATTTATCACAGATATACAGAGTCGTAGCCATTTTTCAAAAATAACCAAAGATAGATTAAGGGATATGTTACGCGCAGGCAAGTAAAGACAAAACTGGATAGTTGCACCAGTCAAGGTACAACTTCGAACAATAATGAATATAGAATGTGCCAGGAATCCTGGTATTACTTTCATCAAGGCCCTCATGAACGATTTTTAATTTTGCGTAATAAGCGCAAAAATATCGTTTTGTTCAGTTTAGTTTGAATTGAAAGTAGTTCAATACGTACCTATATAGAAACTTCCAACCAAAGATCACACCGTTTTGTGTGTAAGTAAAACAGTAAACAAATTAATAAAATTTAAAAACCAAGCTGCACATTACATTATATTATTATACACCACAAAATACCTACAGTTAAATCAACCTACAAATACACATACGAATGATCAATTCATGCTCTGAAGTATTAATAATATTGCTATAAACAATAAATAAATAAAAACTCAAGAATAAGAAAACAATCTAAGAAAACATTTTATTACTGTGTATATGATTGTCATTTTGTGTTAGATATGTATTTGTATTTCAATGTCACAAACCATATGGTTGTTATTAATTTGAAAAATAAAATCATTTATTATTAAAATTTAATTAAAATAAATTAACAAAATAACTCTTTTCTCTTCGTATAAACCCTTGTGCTTACTAATTTTACAACTATGCATGTATACAAAAAAGATTTTCTTTACGAGTTTATCATAATTTTAATTAGATCATTAATTAGAAGATCGATCAAAAATTGTTTTCGTATTTTTGTATTTCAAACTAAAATTCTTACAAAAATAAAATAAAAATCGACGATGAAAAATAATTTATTTTTAGAAAATGAGAGTGGGATAAGAGTAATATTGTATGTGTCTTAATTAACAGTTTCACTGTCAATGAAATGTGTAAAAATTTGATAGACTAGAGGCAACGAAAATGAGTAATGATTTTACGAAGAAGTGTGATCTAGGTGTTGATCGAATCGTTTAATTTTAACATCTCGTAATATTATTGCCAATAACCGGTGTAGGTGTATTTGTACAACGAGTTTATGTATAAAAACTCTGGTTTATTCAATTTTTCAAATTGCAAATTTTATACTTGGAGATAATCTTCGCGGATCAGCCATAATTAAATTGTAGATCCATTTGAAAATTGTAGTACGCCTATTAGTTATATTTATCTATTGCAGCATTAAAGTTTTGTTTGTATTAATTTTATTAACTTTTAATGAATAATTATAGTAGATGCATACCATTGCCACATGCCGATTTTTTATAAGCATCTGCAGCTTGTACTGACCGAAGATGACTCTTAATAAACCTTTGTGAAGTTGGCCCAAAATTCTATACCAAAAATTAAAATTTTTAACGCTGGCAATACCACCTTATTTTCAATAATTCTGAATAAACTATCCCGATACAATAATAATAGAAAATTAAATAAGAATTTTTAATTTAATTTACGCTTAAGATAAATTAATATAAACTATGTAATATGTACATATTTTAATTCTTCAGATCTAGCTAATTCCATAACAAAAATGAAGAGATTCAATAAAGGTTTGTAAGCTGTAAACCACAAAATACAAAAATTTGGATTTCGGTTAGTTTCTAAAAAACTTTTCCTTTAAAATAGTGATATATAACGATATATAACCATATATAGGTATGCTCACCGTTTGGAAGAGAATATTTTAGATAATCATTACCGATACTGGTGTTCAAAAAAATATTGACTGCGGTTCAATAACTCGCATATATTGTGTCAAATAAGTGCTGATATACTATGCCAATTAATGCTAATCTCAGAGATTGGCTATATAGTCCCGACAAACAAAATGCAACCGTAATATAATTTTCAGTTCTACGTCGGTTAAAAGTAAATAGTGAAAAATTAAAATAAAGCCCAACAAAATTACGAATACAACCGATCTTACTTAAAAAAGGTCGAATATAAGCGATATATATACGATATAACACGAAACAAAATTACGATGAGACATAGGTTAAAAATCGGTTAAAAAGTGTAAAACGATTTTAAGTAATTTAGAAAATAAACGAGGAATATTTTGAAAATAAATCGAACACGAATACATATTTTAAATGTGTTGTAACAAATAAATATTTGTTTAAACATAAGAAAGAAAATTGTTTAAACATGATATAAAAATTATTAATTGTTTAAACATGATAAACGATATGACATGAAAATAAGTTACTTGAATTCAAGCGAAAAATTTAAGTAACCTAACATAATCGACCGTGTTTTTTTATTTAAATTCATGTTAAATTTGTATTTCTTCATCTTTCAACTTTTCTATTCAAGTGCTTGAAATCAATTTACATAACTAATGATAATAACACAATATATGTTTAAAGCTAAACATGGCAAATAGTTTTAAATAAAATTTAATAAACGAAAGTTTCAAAAATTGATTAATTCAAAAAACCTCAAATTCACCATATGCCCATACAATTTATAATTTGTGTCCTTGCGTCGGTTAATTGTGTTGTCGATTTACATTCGATTTAAAATAAAAGAAATACAAATAATGTGGAAACGAAACAAGACGGTGGTCATGAATGTGTCGGTTAATTAGTAAAAATGTACAACAATATAAAATACGAAAATAGTCGAAAGTTGTGAAATGAAAACGAACTGGCTAAAATCAATTAATTCATAAAATTACAAATTCACCATACCAATACCAATTATAATTTGTGTCCTTGCGTCGGTCAATTGTGTTGCCGATTTACATTCAATTCAAAATAAAAGATATAAAAATAATGTGGAAACGAAAAAACACACGGTAGTCGGTGATTGTCGGTTTAATAGTTAAAAATGTAAAACAATAAAATACGAAAATAGTCGAAAACTGCAAAATTAAAACGAACTGGTGTATAAATCTATTATGCTTGTGTAACACTAACAAATACAATCAGATCATTATCACGATCAGTTCTATTTTATTGCGTCAAAGTGATTCAATTATTTTATTAAAATTAATATAAAAGTTTGTAGTTTAAAATAACAATTTTATTGTGTAAATAAACTAATTTAAAGTATTTTCAACAACAGTGATTAATATAAAAATCGGTAAGTTTCCGTTTATTTAATTTATATTATTAAATAAGTGAAAAATCTTTAATTTGTGTCGATATTTTATTTCGAAAGAAAATGGCGAACAAAATTAAACGCATGGTGTCAGTGAAATTATTGCATAATATAATAAAAAATCTGAAATTGTGTTGTAGAAACATTAAAATAATTAAAACTAAATTTATTTCACATGTATTACAAATACATATTCCAGATATATAGTCATATCTCATTTGACTTGAGGATTGATAGTTTTACTTAAAATGTTCAGCTTGCTCATTATTGCATGCTTTAAAATAATGGTATAGAGTAACATGTAAATGTAACATGTTAGCTATCGTACGAATTAATTATATAAAAACTAATTCAATTTAAATTTTAGTAAATATAACATACTTGTAGCTAAATTATTTATTGCTTCATGTAGAAGAATATAAAATATTAGTGCGATGAAATTAGTGTTATCAGATCATTTTACTTATCAAATTATATAATTAGTTATGTTTTCTTTTTAGATAATGTTTTCTGTAATCGAAACTATAAATGGAGAAGGGATAAGAGAAGTGTCAGTGGTGTGTTCCAAATGGATCAACGGGGATCAAGTAGCATGGCCTAAAAATTATAGAAAGGCAATAAAGAAAGAATTAGATTCGTCCGATGATTGGAAATTTTTTAATTGTACGATTTTAAAGGGAGAAATTTCTAGTTATAGCGAAGCAAAAATTAAAGAACTTTTTTTTTCAAATTTTTCAAATTCCGAAAGCGAAAACTATACTAACTCAAAACATAAATTCGTCATGAAAGATTTTAATGATAAATTTTTAGATAGTTCGAGCGTCGTCAATCCGATTGATGTTAATCCTACCACAGATGAAGTAATAGATAAAAATAAAGAAAATATTTACAAAACAAAAAGCAATAGTGTCGACATAATTTCAATTGAGAATTTATCACCTGCGAAATTAATGCCACCTCTTACCGCCATAAGCTATGACCAAAATGAAATAAATATTTCTAATAATCAAGATAAATTTGACCAGGCAACTTCAGCTACTCCAATTATAATAATGACACAAAATTTAGATGCAATTAATACAAGCAGCAAGGATACGTATTCATCAACAGCGGAAAATTTCCATAGTGTAAACACTACTCAAGTTTACAGATCAAACTGTTTCATCGAAGAATGCGACGAACCACCGGATGTTAATAATGAATTTTTAAAAATGAACGCGACATGGGATAAAACATTGAAAAAAATAAAAGATATTGACGCAAAAATTAAAAAAAATAGAGAGTCTATAAAAGAAATTAACGTAGAAAATCAAACAATTATTGCAAATCAGCATACAATTTTAGAGAATCAAAGGGATATAAAAGAATGTCTACAACTACTGGTAAAATCAGTGCCCAAACAAATCCAGGCACCAATTCTATTTGACAGGAATTTCGTATTACCACCCCTTCCAATTAGAACTGTGGAAAAGTTAGTTTCATTTAATAGCAAATTATTGGAGAAACATTACATGGATCAAATGGTAACAAAAATTATATATTTAATGCATATTAGCACTAATTATTTCTATTTTTATTTCAGACTATTTATCTCTACAAACTGAAAACCAATAATTTAAACAAAACCATCAAAAACGTTTTTGAGCATATATTTTCCTACGAGCTAATAACAAAATACTCATGGTCCGGCCAAACGTCTTTCTCAAAAGGTAACAAATTTATTTAAATGATGGTATTGTTAATCTAACATTTCGTCTTTAACAGATATAAACAAATTAGTATTTTCCGAACAAGTAAATATTTTGGAATTAATAAGAAATATTTTTAATTATTTGAGTGACCAAAGTACGGCGACTTTAAACGAAATAAAAAGCAGCGTACAAGAATTTTTAAAACGAGCCAATTTTCGACAGAAGAAATTAAAACAAGCAAAATAAATTTTCCGTTCAAATTAAATTTCTGTTTTAAATTTAGTTCTATATTTTTTGTATTCATTATTTAATGTGAATTAATTTTAATTTATTTTAAGTTCGAATGTGTTCGTATTTACAATGAACTAATTATACGTACCATAATGGTTAAGAGTATACATATATATATTCCATCCGATAACTATCAAGTTATTTGCTAGAGACTACGCGGTGATTTTACCAATTTTATGAAGTAAATTTAAATTGTCAACAAAACTGATAGAGGAACCATGTTTCTGGATATCAAATTACTTGTTTGCGTATATCGAATATCCACCGCAATATGAGATATAAATAATATTTTAATGTTAATAAGATACAAACAATATGTATGTATATACATATATTAAAACAAGTAAAATAAGAATTATTTTATGTTTATAACAATATTTATTGTGATAATTTGTGATATAATTTATATTTTATTGTGATAATTTTTTTATTTTATAGTTAACTTTTGAGTACTAAAAGCATTACCTACTTGTTTATTATATTATTTAATGCAGTATTATTGTATCAATTGAATTTATATAATGTACAAGTTATGTGATTATTAAATTAATAAAGATATTTATGTGAAATTTGTAATTGAATTTTGTGAGTAATTTAGCTGAAAAAAGCGCTCGATAACCAGTTCTTTTTTTCAATTCCAAACCAAGACCCAATGACTTACAAATGTTCGTTACTCTACAATGCCTTTTGTACAGAAAAATATATAGGAAAAATTTGGTTCATACTGGTGTACTGTTCCTTTATTTGACTATACCAATTGCTTAACGTCGGTCGGTGTTTATAGACCCAAATAGCATGGCCGATAGTTTTACAAATTGTGGTTACTCTAAACAGTGTTTAGGATCTACAGATGTTATTACATTTCTAGTATATTATACTAAATTTTGTCAGTTAAATTACCACCAAATAACCGAAGGGTATTTATGTGGTCTGAAAGTATTACAAATAGTGGGAATTTTACACGACCTTAAAACCAGTTCAATTGTGGTTATGCAGATGGTCTTTTTACATACTATGGTGTTGGCATTTGAAAGACAAATAAACCGCTAAAACACCGGCCGGTCTTCGTACGGCAAAAGAAACTGCCCAAGGTTGCACAAACCGTGGTTGAGCCATGTTACTTGAGGAACCGAGTGTACGACTAAAAACCTATGGGTCCTTCAGTTACGCATCGGTTATTTTGTATTACTAAACATTTAAATTGTTTGTCGGGAGTGACTTTGTAGAATAGAAGCAAACCCCATTAACCTATCCATATCGGGTACTGATTATTCTATAAAAAAGATATATATATATATATATATATATATATATATATATATATATATATATATATATATATATATATCTGTCACGAAAGCTTTTGGTAGCATGACAGTAGTTTTTTTGGCTGGTTTTGTAAATAGTGATCGTGATAGATGTTTTTTTTTGGGCTGATATTTTAATATGATCAAAATATTTATTTTAGTGTTGCCATAACGTTTTTTTGGGTTAAATTTGGGCCGTCTTCGTATACATTCTTAATAACACCATATGTAAATTTTAATTTAACCGAATGAAACATTACAATGGATTGATCAAGATATGATTTTCAAACAAAATCAATTAATTCGTTTTATATCAAGATATTGATCCCAATATATGGATTTTCAAACTCAATCGTATTTATATGACGAATGACGATCGAAATTAAAAATTGCATTACAGTTTAATATTATGACATAATCAGTTTAATTCGTGGTCTATTAAACTTTAATGAAATTATAGTGTAATGGATATGTTTAGTTTTACTGAATAGATTATGATTGTTATGTATATGTACATTATGTTAATGTTCGATTATTAGTTTCGATTACTACAATTCAGACTACTTTAAATGTACTTTAAAAGAAGTTTGAGCAAATTTTAAAACCATAAAGCAATTTGCATTACAATTTATTATAATTTTGGCATCAAACTCCACAAATAAACTAACAAAATGTATTAAAATTTATTTCAATTTGCCATAAAAGTAACCAAGTTGGTTCCTTCCTACATTTAAAGAGGATCGGTGATCTCATATTTAATTGTGAAGTAAAATTATTATTTTTTTATTTTAATTTGCTTGTATCAAAATTGTTTTGGTAGACACATTTTAATTTCATAATACTTGTCGTCATTTTCCTACTATACCTAATCTGAATAGCGATTTGAAGGGTCACTGTTTGTGCGCTATGGACCACAGAAATATTTATTGATTGTAGCGCTCTAAATCGAATTCGCATACAAAAAATAGTCAGATCTAAAAGATTAAGCAACACCGCTGTTTGTTAAATGGCCTAAAAATATATTCCACTTTTATATTCAATCACAATGGTTACAGGTACATATCATAATATGTACCTGTAACCATTGTGATTTTAGAAAAAAAAATGGCTCTTGCACATTTTTTTTTCTAAAATCACAATGGTTAGAGGTACATATTATGATATGTACCTGTAACCATTGTGATTTTAGGAAAAACTATGGCACTCAGTATTATATTAAGACTGAACTTATTTTTAAAATTAAAATAAGAACCAACATATGTATTTCATCATAATTGAGTTAAATTCAAAACTATGTCCGTCAAATTCCAAAATTAGGTAAATTACTGTCAAATTATAAAATTGGATTTTAACTTAAAGAAGTATCGAATTTGATTTAGAACATGTGTGTGATAAATTCTAATTCAAGTTCAAATTCAAATGGTATAAGTTGAGAGGTGCCTTCCAAGTAATATTCCGACTCAAATTTGAAACATTTTATGTTGAATTTCCCACTAATTTATAGAACCTAAAATTAAACTGAAAATGTAAGACAACGTTTTACACAAAACTAGTGTAATTTCTTGTCAATATCTAAATAAAATTGCTGTTAAAGTATTTTCCAAATGTTAGATCAAAGTCCATGTCAAATTCTAAGTTCAAATAGTAGGAAAATTAAAAAAACAAACCCAATTCAACTTCTAAAGGTAGTTCAAGGACAATTCTAGATAAAATTAAAACTAAATTTTAATTAAATTCTAATTTCAATAGTTGTTAAAATATAACTTTAACTTCTAAATTAAATTGTAACACAAATTTTAAGTTAATATTGAATAAGTCTGCTATCATGCTTAACATATTCTGTTTTGCGACATAACTCAAAGTCCGTGCAATTTTTGTATAAGTACATTTTTATATACTTTTTATGTTTCGACAGATCTAAATTTAAAATTAGAATTTTTCGATATAACGAATTACCTAATTACATAAATATATACTCTAAAGTGAAAATACCATATTTTTGATTTAATAATATTAAAAAATTCTGAACTATTTGAAATATAGAATCGCAATTGAGTTTGGAACTCATAAATTTCACTTTGAATGTTACAAAATAGTAATTTCTAATTAAACAAAAAATTTAAATAACTATATCTCATTGTCTCCACAACTCAACTTATCTCGATTGTGCTAAATTAAGCCATTCATTTCCAATCTAATCACAATTCATCTAAGATTTCTTACTTCGATGTAGTCAGCTTTGTGCAATATGTTGCACTAAATTCTAGTGCTTTAAAACCTATAAATTGATAATTTCGATAAATTAGAACTGAGAATTCTATTATCTTCTCAATTTTTAAATTTTTTTTTCTTATGAACGTAAATGTTTTCGTTGTGATGAATGTGAACGAAATACGACATTGAAAATAGTAAAATTTCATTTCAATACTTAAATCCTTCGTCGCCATCACATTTCACATATGGTGAACTAATTAACCATTCACAAAAATTCAAAAACTATATATATACACTTATACAAATACGTAAAAAAATTATTTAAAATGCGTGTGTGTGTATATGTATGTCTATAATATAGCTGAATGTCGTAACATACATGTGTAACGTAGGCGCGATTTCTGATTTCCGTTTAAATATTTATTAAATTATTGAAAAATAAAATTCGATATCACCTACATGTTGTTTGAAGGTAGAAGACGTATATTAATACATTAAGTGCTAATTTTTGTTTTCTCGATCACCGCACGCATTTATCGAATAGCTTAAAGTACTTAACCTTGCTGTTTGAAAACATTGTAAATACCGTACATAAATGCATGATTACAATCACATAAATATTTGTGTAATTGAATATATTTAATTACACAAAAATTCGTAACAATACGGTTTCGAATTACATACATGCATGTACTGTACGTATATATTATATACAAATGAGATCATATTCTAACGATCGTTAAAAATATCAAACGGAAAATAAATTTTTAAAATGGAAATTAAATTTACTTGGAATTACAATTAATTTTAATTTTAAAATACATAATTATAGTAAATAAATAGTTTTTTTTTATTCGGTTGTATTTCGGTTTTGGCTCTTGTCTTTCTATAATACATATTATCTAAAAATAGTTTGAATTTATTTTTGGAATTTAGCAAAATATCAAAAAAACAGCTTTCGTTCGGTGTCAGCGCAGGTGTATTTTAAATGTTTCTGTATTTGTGCAAGTTTCACACATATTATACCGTATCGTAAGCATTTGACGCGCAAAAGTCAATTTTGAATATACATATTCTGACGAATGAATGCCCGCACACATTTTCAAAAAAAGTATATCAAACAAACGAAACGTCAAATCAAATTGATCGAATCATCACACATTTTGTTATGGTCGGTTTAAGGTATAGAACACTAAAAATGGATAGAATTACAATAGATTTTTTATTTACTATAAATATGTATGCGTACTCGTAACAGCTGTTCTAATTTTTTATCTAATGTTAAAAGCTAGAAAAATTATTATTCATCGTTTTATAAACATACAATTTTTTTTTTTTTTGCTTCAACAAATTACTTGTTAACTCACATTCAATATTTGTTAAGGTAAATTTGGAAGCACAAAAAATTAATTTAATAATAATTTTGTTATTTGATTGATTGAGTAATTTGATAGCAATCAAACATATTTATTAAAAGTAATTGTTGTGTATATATTGTAGATAAATGAAATCAGTGAATTGAATTGATTGATATGGATAATTGTTTGCACCATATGACCATAAAAATATTATAGAATATGTTTGCGTCTTTACAATGAAACTGAGATTTTAATTCGATTTAATTGACAATGAATAATAAGCGTGATGGGGGCTTGGCGATGGTGCAATTGATTCAATCTCTAGTTATATTTTATAATGGTTTAAATATTAATTTAGTTTATTTTAAACAGATTTTAAACTGTTGCGGAATCATATAAACAGTTTGATAGTATAGCCTCGCATAGTCTCGTCGCATTCCCTACAACAAACTTGTGAATTACATTTATATCAGTTCTATTCCGGATGTAGTTTTACCGGCAGTGCTGCCTATTTGTTAAATTTTTACATGTAAATTATTTCACAGATTATTTGGAATTCACCTTCTGTTGGACTCCAGATCAATGAGTCTAAAACAAAATACAGTTCTCAGGGTAAAGTGACAATACATGATAACAGTGTGGGTGAGGACATTAAAATGCGACTGGCAGCTATATATCCTCTAAGACAACTACTAAAATCTATGTAAACATCTATCAAATGCCGTGAATCTGAAGCTTTGATCAAATATTTGTTCTATAGCCTAGTTCTAAATACTGATTGAGCCGTTAAATAATCGTATTGATCATATAATTGTGTGAATCGCTATAGGTGCATTCCTAATTGCACTAATTGTGTTCCTAATTTATAAATGGATCATGAAATAAGCTCGAAAATGTAAAACTATTCATTGCAGTCTGAATTGACTTGTATATGAATTACAATTGGTTTAAACAAGGACAAATAAGTTGATAAGCATTTATGTAATATATTTTAATTTTCAATTTGTTGATATTGCTTTGGATTCCCCAATTCTATTTGCGGTAGTTCTCTGTTTTTCCTTTCGTATTTTTGCGGATAATTGAAAACATTATGTCAAAAGCCTTAAATACTAGAATTTCTAGTTGTATTAATTTGTTTTATAATAATAAGCAGTATTTAAAGGCATTACTGGCCCCTTACCGAGTCAACAATCTGTCTCCAACGGTTTCGATCCTGGGCTTGGTCTTTATACTGTCCTAGACAACCTGAAGAAGCCAAGTCATTCTCTACACCGTGGAGCCATCGTCGCCTGCAACGACCTCTGCGCCTACCATATGGTGGCTCTCCATTCAGAGATGGAAATTCAGAGAATTTATTTTATACAACTGGAAGATATCTCGTCAGTGATAATAATCGTATTCAAAAACGTTTTAGTTTTAACCAGACAATCGAACCGAAACTAATATACGAGTATGTAACAGAAAACATGAACATGTTAGCAAATTCTTATAATCTTTACTCAGAAAACAAAAATAAAAATAATTTCCATAATTTAGTGGGAAATTTATTGAAATGCGACATATTAAAGTAGAAATCGTAGAATTAAGTGATTCCCGTTTAGAATAGATCCAACTCTAATTAGAACCATCGTTCATTAAAATGACACCAGGAAAATATAGGAAAATTCGATATCAATTTTAACGATATTGTTCTCAAAAATACTCAAACCTAAGTATAGACCCAACTCTATATGAAACTATCGTTTACTAAAGTAGTCGCTGATTAGTAACACTATAGGGAAATGTATCTATGATATTTCGATATATTGATTTCTACTTTATGTCGAATTGCCGAAAGTTGATTTTTTATCGTCGTGCAGTTGGACGTAAAATCAATGTGCGCGGAATATAATTAAAATAAAAAGTGCATTGCCAGTTCTTTTAATTATTTTTAAGTTTTTTTTTATTACTGTGAATATACTTTACCAATAATAATTAGTGCTAAAATAATAAGGGCCCTATATTCCTCAAAAAAAAACAATATCTGTTCAACGAATACAGCCAATACCAGCATTGAATCAGAATAATGTAGTGATAGAAAAAAGTGGTTCGACATCAGATTTAGCAAATTTAGGGATACCATCTTTTAATATAAATAAAAAACCAAGTGAAAAAACAAATGGTGCAACAGCAAATGAACCCAGAATAACGATATTAATTTAATTAGTGAAATAGGTCACTTAAATAACGAAAATTTGGTGCAAACCGGGATATACAGATATATAATTGTTCAGACCAAACGAAAAAGAAACCCGAAATCAGCCCAGATAACTCGTAAAACTAAAGGGTCTAGATTAGAATGTGGCTAAAAAGTTTCAATTTATTTAAGAATGGCGTCAAATAATGAACTCGTCAATATAATCGACAAGTTAACTGACTTAAAATTTTATATTGCCCCGCTTAAAAGGGAAACGAAAATCCAACCTTTGGAATTTGATGGCAAAGCGATATTACACTTACCAGCTGAAAAGTTAAAAGGGGTTGACTGTTTTTTTAAAGGGAATGGAGAGCAGCGTAGGAGTGACCGACATTGACCTTCGATGCCAAATCTATTGCAAACATTTTAAATCGGGAGAAGGTTCTTCAACCGATGTTTCGGATAGAATTAGGGCCAGATGAGATAAATAAAGGAAGCCACAGTAGAGAAACCAATAAAGTGAAACGGACCAGTAAAATGCATCAAATGCCAAGAATACGGGCACACAGAAGCTTACTGCACGTTGATGATGTTTGCGTTATTTGTGGCGAACTTGATTATTCAAAAATCTGCGATAAGACGAGAAATGATCCATCAGTAAAACGCTTTAGTAATTTTTGTGAAAAGCACACAGCAAACTACAGAGGTTGCCCAGTACCTCTGGATTTGAAGCTTAAGACCAATCCAAACTTGCGATCTGAACAACGAATGCTTAAGTCACATTACAATCAAAGAAATATGACTTCAGGAAGCACAATTGCCCAAAAAGCAAATGCACAATCAACCACACAAAATGACCTGGAGAATGTTACAAGCAGTTTTGCACAACCAGCAGTTTCCTATGGCCACATCCTAAAAAGTACCGCCCTAAAAACGAAAGTTCGTTTCAGAGAAGAAGAATTAAATATTCACCCAACCGTAAACAAACTGACCAAAACCATCCAAAGTTTCATGATGATGATGGCAAGACAAATGAGCACGATGATGCAAAATGTGAACACACTAATGCAAATAATCTTCAAAAGTCAAAAATGACGCTCCTAAAGATAGCTGTATGGAATGCGAACGGTCTTCCACAGCACAAAGGTGAGGTTCAAACCTTTCTTGTCTATCAAAATATAGGCATCATGCTCATATCAGAAAGACACTTTACAAAAAATACCTTTTTTAAAATCAACGGATATTCAGTTTATGACACCAAACATTCAGATGAAGAGCACACGGCGGCACTGCGGTATTGATCAAACGAAGAATAAAGCATTATGAACTAAACAAATATGTTAAAAATCACATCCAAGCAACTAATATTTGACTAGAGGAATGGTCTGGAAATTGTGTAATATCGGCTGTTTACTGTCCACCGAAACACACCGAATATTTTCTGGACACCGCAGTAAGTTATTGGCCATCAGATAGAAATAAATTATCTGATTTAATAGATTTCTGTATGTACAAAAGGATTTGCACGCACCAATGCTCAGGTAGAAGATTGCTATAACTTATCATCCGATCACTCACCAATAATAATAACTCTGAGTACCAGAGCTTTAAAAGTAGAACCACCACAACGTTTAACAAATAAATTAACTAAATGGGCTCTATATAGAATATAGTCGAACAAAATTGCCAAAGTTAATAAGCCTTCACCTAATATACTGCAGTCAATCTAAGAAAAACGCACAATACGCCGGCTACGGCAGCAGCAAAAATCTCCATTGCTAAAATGGAAATTGAATAGAGCTATTAAAGCCCTTAAACGAGTATTGAGAGAAGAAGACTCAGGAATCCAGAGTTACCTTACTGAACTGTCGGCGACAGAGAAGACAGATTATTCACTATATAAAGGCCACAAAAAACTAAAGAGGCCATCATAATCTGATCCACCAATTACACAACCAGATGGATAATGGGCCAGAAGTGACGTAAAAGACGCTACTGCTTTCTCTAACTACTTGGAAAAATTAGTCACACCAAAGGACAAAACCCAACAACAGTAAACCAACGTTTACGGAGAACCCTTTGAAACCAATTCCTTTAAAATTTAAGTGGAAAAAAGTTAAAAATATCATTAAATATTGTATAAACCCAAAGAAAGCTCCAGGACACGATTTTATTACTGGACAAATGATCAGAGGAGAATTATAGGAGAGTTACCATAGATAAATGCATAAAACTCATCGCGATTATGAGATGTGGGTATTTCCCTAAAAAATGGAAAATATCGCTAATTACAACGAAACACAAGCATCGTACAGGCGAATGAGTATACTTCCGATGATTTCTAAACTTTTTGAAAAAATGGTATTACATTAATTAAAACCAATATTAACCGAAGGATAGATTATACCAGACCACCAATTTGGGTTTCAAGAGCAACATGGTACTGTAGAGCAGGTGCATAGAGTTGTTAACGCAATTACATTTTCATTAGAAGAAAAGAAATATTGTTCGGCAGTTTCCCTAGACATTGCGCAAGCTTTCGACAAAGTATGGCAAGAGGGCCTTATATATACAATTAAAACTTGTCTGCCAACAAAATTGCATGCAGTCCTTGAAAGCTACTTGTTTCAAAGGAAATACCAAGTTAAACACAATTCAGCCATTACTGCACTATGTGACATAAACGCAGGAGTTCCATAAGGCGTACAAAGAAAGATTCAAGAATACAGGATACATATTATGCGGATTTTAAATTTGATTCCTCATTTTATGAAATTATGTACACATCACTTAAAAAAACTTACAACATGTATTACATAAATACAGCAAGCATGATTTGTTGTCTTTTTCATATTTTTTAAAATGTTTGACCATCTTAAGTTAACTCATTTTAACAATCGCATCATTGCGAATTTTAGAAAACTATGTGTTATTAGCAACGATTGTCATGGTAATTTTCTAAGCTTTTAGTTCATAGTTCTCAAGTTGCCCTTAAATAAATTCACCAAATATGAGACGATATCGCACACAGCAAAACCAACCATAATCATCCATTTTTGATTGCATGCGTTATCCCACTAAAACCAAAATAAAAATATTTCAGATAATTTACCCTTCCAAATTATAAAAAATTATATCAATGTCAAGTTAAGTACACAGGAAATAATAATCAAGCCGCGACCAATACATTAATCATATACATAGTTTCGGATTTTTTATCTCAATTTCTCCAAAAACAACAAACTTTAAACTTTAAAAAAATTAATTATATGGCTTATCATAAAATGTAACATGTTAGTCATCGTGCGTGAGCCGAACACCCGCAGATAAGAAACTCATATATAACAAAAGGTAAAAATGTAAAATTAAAAAGCGATGAATCAAAAAAACCAAAATATGAATAAATTAGTATGGTAATCTTATCGACTAGTTTAGTATACTAAACAGATGAAAGTGTAGATAATTTTATATGTCTTGCGATAACAATAGACAGAAAATTATCTGTGTGTATTATCTTAAGGTGAGCATAATTTTTATGGAACAATAAAAAGTGTTGACAGCTGATTTTTATGCGTTTACTAAAAATGTTATACGAGGTCAGTTATTTATATAGCCGCAGCCACTACAAATAATATTTTATTTTTACTCAGTGAAAGTTGAAATGTTTATAATATTCTGTTGTTGTTGCAGTACATACATACATATATGTACATATTTACATTTTCATCCCACTACAATAATATAGTGTATAGCGTACATAAATTTTAGCTGTGGTCCATAATTGGGTTGAGGTAATTTTATTTACACAACTTATGTACGTCTAGATTCATCATATATTAATTCATAAAAATTATATTGTGAATGTGATTAATAAATGGATTTGCGAGGGAATCATTTTGTCGATCTCGATTGTAAATTACAAAGAACTCGACCTTTTCACGAGTTTATGACCTAACAACACGCAAATGCAACTCCCACGATGTCTATACATATATGTATGTATGTATAATATATAATACAAAATCAAATTAGAATATTTAGATATGGTCTAATTAAATGGTATACACATATTTTTAATTGTCTAATTATTATTTGTTTATTAATTCATATTAGTTGAAAATGTATATATGGATATAGATGTGAAGTACGTGATGAGCTGCTATTATAATACAGATTTGGGTTTGACACATAATTTAGGACAGCAATTAAAAATTTGCACAATTTTGTTAAAACGTTGATGACCTTCTAACGTTCGACACATAGAAACACTAACGTTACACAAGCACTTAATCAAATATTAGCTAAAACCAGAAGTAGTAGATTTCTTTGGCCTGGCCAACAGCTAAAATCAAAATTTGTTTGATAGTGGTTTGTAAGTGATAACTAACCAAACTTTCTTAAACATTTCTGCTTACCATGAATTTAATCATTTTGATTCCTAGCATATAGTTGGTGCTGTCAATTTTTACAGAACTATTCTCTTCAGTTGTAATATTAAGACGTACTTTCCATGCTTACGTACTTTAGTAAATAATCAAGATGCTAGTTAATTTTCATTATTTTAGTTTATTTATGATTATGTTTCTTATCAATATTCGAAGCAAGTAAAGACTTTTTGTTACTTATTTCTTTGTTACTCATATTTCATAGTGAAATCCGTTAGCAAATTCTGAATATTTTTGTCCATTCTAATTTATTTAAATTTAGAGTTATATTCGAGGGCGGAGTGAGAAGTCTGGTAAAAATGATAATAAGGAATAATATTTTCGCCAAAAAAAAATTAGTTTTTCAACGTAGTTGTCTTTTAGCTCGATATACTTAGTTCATCGTTTTTCCAATTTTTCGATCACTTCCGAATAATACGATTTCTCTGGAGAATATGGCGGATGTGGAAGCAATTCGAACCGTAATTCATAGATTTAGGCCATGGCATCTACACACGTGTGCACCCGTGCATTATCTTGATGGAAGAGAACTTTTTTCTTCGCCAAATGCGGTTGTTTTCATATTCAAATGTTCATGTAATATATTGCGCACACGTTCATCTGAGATGCCTACTATCTCAGCTATCTCATGCACTTTCAAGCTGCGGTCTTGCAATACCGTATCATGGATTTTGTCAATGATCGGCATTGCACAGTTGGCATTCGCAAAGTTGTGCTTGTACGACCATAACGAAAATCAGCAAACCACTTGAGAATCATTTTAATCGCTGTTGAAGAGTCCCCATAATATTTATCAAGCTTTGTTCTGGTTTGCGTAATGGTTTTTCCACGTAAAAAATATTAAATGTTAAAAAATGTTTGCATAAAACAATGGGTGGTATGTTTTCGACGGCTGACAAAACTGAACTAAATGACAAATCTGTCTGAAAATTTGGTCTAGTGACAGATGTTATTGACACATGATTTTTGCGATTTGCCATTGTGGCGCCTTCTTTTGCAATTTTATCAGACTTCTCACTTCGCCCTCGTATTGTTCTAAATTTTAATTTGCCTCAATTCAAATTCAAATTCAGATCAATTTTTTTGTTTTATTTAAATTTTGATCAAACTATTCCTTCAATTTTTTTTTTCAAATTTATAGGGCACCTAGGCTTTTTTATTTCTCTATAGCCCTTATTTGCCAATTTATTTCGCTTCTGCTACATTGTTCTTGTGGCCGTCTTTCAACTTTTTTCCCTTTGCGGAACCAATCCGATGATATTCGTGTTGTATCACTTGATTTTTCAACGTCCACTTTCACTTTTATTTCGTTGGTCAAGCTTTTCGTTTCATATTTTGTTTGGCCAGAAGCATTTCATTTTATTCTTCTTAACCATTTCATCAGAAACACCTGTAGCATGATGTTTTTGTATATGTGCTCTACACAGCAGTACTGACTTTACACACAAGTTGAATATTCGTGTTTCGCGACAAGAAAGCTGTATTTCTTGTGAAACACGTTGAATATCTTATCGTTATGGTTTTCCCATTTTTATTTCGAGACCAGCTTACTTTATCTAAATCTGATAGTTGTTGTACTTTGTGCTGACATCCTTTGGCACCCAGTACCCACTATATTGCGTTCCTGAGTATCGTGTCGAATGTACATATATTTGAATTTGCCAAAAAATTTGATTGTGATATGTCGAAATTACATTTTGCTTTTAACTTCAATCAACTGTCAACCAAATTAGATTTCAATATTATTCTTATGATTCACTCATATTGTAACATTCAGGTGGATAAGAACGTATCTTACTTTGAGTTAAATTTTATTTAAATTTTACTCATATTTTTAAAGCTTAACAGAAAATGGTAATCAAATCTGATAATATTCTCATGTGAAAAAACAAAATCAAGTGCGTTTAAACCCAACCCAATGTTTTCTAGTTTGATTTGTTGAGTATCAAAATTTGTATCGCAACAAGAATTATAATACAAAATTTACGACTTCAACTCTATCAGAAATCATGAAAAGATACTCAAAAATGTCCATAAAATGCAATCAAACTACATCAAGTGGCAATAAATTAATGATCAAAATTTTAAAAATTTTTGTCTAGATGTTCTTAAAGTAAAATATAAGTAGAAGTAGTATAAACGTAAATAAATAAATTGAATGAGATCAAACGTCTTACATTATCTTCTGTTCCGTCAAATATAAGTAAATCCCAATCAATTTTAATCAAACGAAGGAAACATTTAACTGGATTCAGCCTCACACAGACGCACTCATAATATAAAAAAACAGCGCATATCATCAAACAACTTAATTCCGAACCGTTAGCCAGTTTGATTTCGGTAAGAACCTACAGTTGTATTTGAAACAACAACAATTTATCTAAACACACCATTCAAATTTACATAATCCAACCAAATGCATATTTTCATGTAATTTTTGTACAATCAAATCTGTGATCACACACATAAAGTCACTTGACCATAATAGTATTTTGATTTGAATTGAATTGTTTGAATGTACAATTTGAACGAATGGCAAAAAGTTTCGGATGATATTTGAATGGAGTTTGAATTCGTTTCACATTTCACAAATCCAAATACACTATAAGCCAAAGTATTTTGGGATTACCAGTTCAAATTACAAAATTATACTCAATTTAAAGTTATTTATCAATCAGTTTTAATTTTGGATATAATTTGCTGCACTTTAAAAATACGTTAAATAATAAATTAGATCAAATCTTTTGTTTTGTTAATATATTATTCAAAACATATTCTAAATAATTCATACATTTGAAATGAATGTGGTATAAAGAAAGTTATTGAAGTTTAAAGTTATTGGTAACAGTTTGAATAAAATTTGAAATACGTTTATGACCATTAATTTTTAATAAATATCTATTAAATTCACCATCTTGATTCGATGTAAAAGTTGAGAAGAATTAAAAGAAGTTCAATGCAAGAATTAAGTACGATTTTCACGCAATTTAATTTGGAGCCAGATTCTGAAACAAATAGTTGAGCAAAATTTTGTGTGACTCATTCCATCCTCAAATGCTTTTAATTATAATACTTTTTCACGTATATCATAGCTTTGAAGAGTACTTAACTATTTCGACTATCAGAGTAAATTGTTTACGTCGACATACTGACCTAAAACGATACTATGTATTGAAGCGGGCTTAGTTGACGTCTTATACTTGATATTTTAATAGATGACAACACTATTTATCAACCTTGACTATTTTAAAAGCCAACAACCGTATACATTTGCATATTACATATACTATGATATAATCAAACATGTAAAAACTCAAAACGTATAGTGTAATTGTGTGGTTCAATAAATTTTTGCGACATATTGCGATTACATTCACTTATATATGTACATACTTAGTAGATATTGTAACTATAAATAAGTAAACAATTTTGAACTTACCAGCTACGAGAATTCTCCTGATGCAAGGCCACACTAAATCCAAACATAGATCCTCGTGAATGCGAGTGCACGACATAATTTTTAGTATCCAAATTATATCCGTTTACAAATAATTCGGGAACTATAAATCCAAACAGCAGTAGTATTGCACAAAATATGATCCTAGCCATATTTTTTAAATAATTTTGGTATTACTATTTTTAATTTAAAACTCACTAATTAAATTATAATTCTTTTTTTCTCTCTCTCTCGCGCTATTCTCAAATTAATGAATAATCTTATTTTGATTGAACTATAATTTCTTCTTGCTTGATTCACACTATTATATATACAATAAACACATCACTGACATGGAATATTACTTTAAATTAACAAAAGCCATAACACCACAATTATGCAATTGTTATCATTTTTAATTAATCTTGTATAAGATTAAGTCGTCTTCGTAGATGTAATGATTATGTTACAACAAAATACATTCACATAAAATAAAAATTGAACAAAATAACTGTAACAACGCGATTTTATTTCAAATAAATAAACTACACTAAACTAAAACTTTACACAAAAAAAAAATCATATAAATTTTAAAATAGACGATCGTCTGACGATGAGAACATTATATATAAACTTTTCTTAAAAAAGATAAAAATATCTTCGCGGATTTTTTTTTTTTTTGTTTTTTTATTTCTTATAGAATCAACAAAAAGACGAGAGAATAACACACACAATTCTTTCCAAAAATAAAAAAATAAATAAAATTTCGGTTTTTTTTTTGTTGTTAACTTTAAAATTATAAATTAATATGATCACATAACATTTTTTTTGAAACTAACTTGTTTTACTTTTTATCACAAAACTAAATACAATAGCTGGATCTCATTTTCGGCGTGGATCACGGATGATTCGCGAATTACAAAATTTTTGTGCAATTTCAACTAATAAAACCAATTATTCAAAATTAAATTAAATTTTATTTAAATTTCTACTATTTTTTTACTTATACACCCGTCGAAGTCGTCGATTCAACTGAATTTTATTATTTTCTCTACTTTAAAAAAAAATCTTAATTTTTTATATTATTTGTTGTTGTTGGTTTGGTATAGTATACGAAGAAAAATACAAGAAAATTATGTTATTGAAGTCTCGAACCATAAAAATTGTAATATTTTTGTATAAAATATTTTCATGATACTGACTAACGTTTCAGGCGACATCTTTACACTGGAAATAACATTATTCATTTTATTTTTTGAGTATTTGTGTATTGGATAAAACATTGACGACATCTTTTAGAATTTAGCCGCAAGTCTGTTATCGCTATTCTCTCTTAGGCGATTTTAAATATTACCGTAAGTTTGTAAATTTGATTTCCAAATTGTAAACTAGCCTTAATAATATTTTTTCGTGTATTTTAATAATCAAATACAAACCTAACTGGTGTAGCACTTTAAGATTAATGCTTTCGAAATAATCATGATTAGAGATGTCTAGTGAATTTGTATTTTGATGATAGATAGTGAATTTGTTTATCCGCATAATGGAGTCGATTCAATCATCTGTCTTTTATTAAAATCATTTCTAAGAAATTTCGATTCGAGATTCCAACGTTTCATAAGTTTCTGTGAATAATTTGAAATCCTTATCGAGTTTTCATAAATATAGTAAAGTAAAATAAATATTCACACTGAATCGAGCCGATATTTAAAAAAAAACACAGTAAAATTGCAAAAGCCCAACGCGAACAAAAATAGTTATATAAGAATTGTTGGTATGGTAATCAAAATTGTTGGCATATAATTTACCAATTACCACGTTATAATTAAAAATACAATTAATCAACAACCAACTCAAAACTAAATACTGATGCTTCAATTTGTGGATAGTTGGTTCTGATTCTCTCTTGCATATAAATAGTAACTTCTAGTTCGGCCATCTTGAATTATTAACTCGAATTTTTGAAATTTTGTATTATGCTTTATAAATATTATTTATTTCGAACTTTGGAACAAACTTAACAAATAAATTTAGAAATAACTTAGTAACCTGCGAAAAGATTAATCGAAGGCAATGTTCGTAATAAGTAAATACAGTGAAACTCGCTTACAACGTACGGTCAAGGGACCATATGGTTCGTACGTTACAGACAGGGTGAACATTAACTCCATAGTAGAAGTAAACTGGTTTGATACTCTATGGATCAAATAGAATGTACGTTTTTTACCTTGTAAACGTGGTAAACCGAGTGCGTTAAAAGCGGGTTTCTCGCAACGATTACATCAAGCCTTGGAGTAGGATGGTATTGATCCTGCTATAGTTACAATTTTTGATGAATCAACATTTTCCGACCACGCAGAAGGGGACGAAGAGGATGGAGGGAATCAAGGCGCAAATGGGTTGAAGCAGTATCAGTACAATCGGGAAATTCCGATATGACGCAGTTCGGAAATGAAACAGCCCGATTTGGAAATGAAATAGTCCAATTTGAATAAGCAACAGTCTATTGAAATGTCAGTTGAAAAGTCTGTTGAAACATCAATTGGAGAATTAAAGAAGGAATTTAAACAGTCAATGGGCGAAATCAATAACAAAATGGACGAGAAATTTCAAGAGATGTGTACCAACTTACATGAAGAAGTAGAGCAAATTGAACAGAAATTATAACATGGCGTCCAAAGGTTAGAACAGAAAGTTCTCGATGGGAGTGAACAAATGAACGAAAGAAAGAACTTCTATACCTCAAATTTAACGGAACACCTTCGCAAGTAGGCCAGCCAGGAACCTCGATGAAATTTAAGCCACCGATATTTGATATCACAACATCGTTTGTGGTTTTCAAGTTTCAATTTGAAACAACGATCAATTAAAATGGTTGGAATGACGCCAGACGTTGGAACATTCATCAGTGGTCGAGCGGCTAGTGTATAGTCTCCCGATTACATGGAGAGAATCAAGATGGGCGCGTTTATTGACGGGATACGGGATCTGGAAACGTGGAAAGCAGTAATGTTATCACCCAAAGCGACGCACTTAAGGTGCGACGAGTGGAAATGGAGTGGAAATTTCATATGCAACGAGGATCAAATAGAGAGCGAACAAGAATGGAGGATGGCCAAGGTAGAAAAGAGTCGTTAAACTACAAAGAGTCAGCCTAAAGGGGCACAAGCTGACTCCCAAAATCAATTGCCCTATAACCTCAATCCCTATTACGCGATTGGGACGAGGCGGTGACAGCTTAACAATTAAAGGAAGTATTGACGGGAAGAGCTGTGTTATTACCCTGGATACAGGAGCAGTGCGTACTTTTGTCAGTGAGGATCTAGCCAAGGGAAGAGTACAACCAGCCAATGGGTTGAAATTACGCACATCGACAGGAGAGAGCACAGAGATAACGGGCAGGAAGATTTCGAGAATCAGGCAATACTCAATCCCAATACGAAGTATTGGTGGTAAAAAGGTTTTGGGTAAGTTGTAATGGATGGGCTAACATGGTAAAACATAGAATTGACACCGGAACGGAGACATCTATACGCCAAGCCCCGAGAAGATTACCATTAGCAAAACGAGAAAGGGTGGATCAAATGGTAACGAACATGCAGGCAGCTGGAGTGATTGAATCATGAAACAGTCCATCGAGTTCACCGGTAGTATTAGTCGAGAGGAAGAACGGGAAAATGCGCTTTTGCGTAGATTACCGAAAGCTTAATTCAATGACGAAAAAGGGCGTGTGGCAAGATGGGTCATATGTCGAAAAGCTATATAGAGAAGTAAAATAGAGACGCACAAGATCACGATTTCATATGCAACGAGGATCAAATAGAGAGCGAACAAGAATGGAGCATGGCCAAGGTAGAAACGAGTCGTTAAACTACAAAGAGCCCTATAACCTCAATCCCTATTTCGAGATTGGGACGAGGCGGTGACAGCTTAACAATTAAAGGAAGTATTGACGGGAAGAGCTGTGTTATTACCCTGGATACAGGAGCAGTGCGTACTTTTGTCAGTGAGGATCTAGCCAAGGGAAGAGTACAACCAGCCAATGGGTTGAAATTACGCACATCCACAGGAGAGAGCACAGAGATAACGGGCAGGAAGATTTCGAGAATCAGACAATACTCAATCCCAATACGAAGTATTGGTGGCAAAAAGGTTTTGGGTAAGTTGTAATGGATGGGCTAACATGGTAAAACATAAAATTGACACCGGAACGGAGACATCTATACGCCAAGCCCCGAGAAGATTACCATTAGCAAAACGAGAAAGGGTGGATCAAATGGTAACGAACATGCAGGCAGCTGGAGTGATTGAATCATGAAACAGTCCATCGAGTTCACCGGTAGTATTAGTCGAGAGGAAGAACGGGAAAATGCGCTTTTGCGTCGATTACCGAAAGCTTAATTCAATGACGAAAAAGGATAGCTACCCATTACCAAGGATCGATGACACGTCAGACACATTATCAGATGCTACAATCTTTTCAACATTGAACATGCAAAGCGGGTATTGGCAGGTGGAAGTCCAAGAGCAAGATCGTGAAAAACCGGCATTCAGTGTGGGTAATGCGGGTTATGGCAGTTTAAAGTCATGCGCGGAAACTTTTGAACGACTAATGGAGCGCGTCTTAAAGGGACTACATTGGAAGACATGCCTCGTATATTTGGACGACATTATAGTTGTGGGAAAGGATTTCGAGGAGCACCTGAGAAATTTGTTAGAGTTATGGGGGTGATTGCAATCACCCGGTTTAAAGTTAAATCCGAAGAAGTGCTCTCTAATTAGAACAGAGGTAAACTTTTTGGGGCACAAGGCAACGACCTATAGAATCTACACCGATAAATACAAGATATCAGTGGTAAAGAACTGGTCATGATCTAAAAATTTACGGGAATTACGAAGATTCCTCAGAACAGATCATTTGAATGGAATGACGAGCAAGAAGAGTCATTCAATGAATTGAGAACGCGATTATGTACGGCACCATTATTGGCATACCCTATACCAGGTGCTACGCAAGTAATGATGGTATCGCAGAAGTGTTGTCAAAAGAAACTGACGGCTCGGAGTGATGTGCGCGTAAATAACTGTAGTTTCAAAGCAGGAGGTTTAGTATGGCGTCACAAACTGCAACGGAAGAGAGGTTTATCACCAAAGCGGCAACCATCATGGGAAGGTCCGTACACAATCATTAACAAACTATAAGCGATGTTAGGAAACGCCAGCGAGGAAGGGAGGTGAGTTGGATCCTGTTCTGGACGAATCAGGATTAAGTAGGAGGTAATGTTACGATTGTGGCGACATCTCTATTTGAGTATGGAAACTTCCGTAAATGTAAACTGTAATAAATATATGTGCCTAGACTATTCAATAATAATCTAGACACTTTCGAATATTGTGGAATATTCTAGAAGGTTAGAGTATTTGGTATAAATACGAGATAAAATTGTAGAAGTGAGTTAGTTGTGTTTTAACCGTGATAGTGCTACACTCAAAAAAATGTGTAGGTAAAAATAATCGAAAAGCGGTTGCTTTAACGGAAAAGTGTCATGTTATTTTTCCAAACGCATTTAACTAATGCTGTGATCTAAAAAGTGCGGTTGTTTAACTTGTACGATTGGTTTGTTTTAAATGCATTCCATTTACACCTCAAACCCACGGTTAGATTACAACACTCTAATCCACCGATTACTAATTTGTAAAATAGAAGGTTATTTCAAAATTCAAACGCAGTGTTATGCTGTAATTAGCGTAATCAACCAAATTTTCGTAAATCAACTTCGTTATCCGATTGACATATAGGCATTATTAACTTCGGGAAATTTTTTATAATTATTGTATAATTTATTGATAATAAAATACTATTTTGGTTTGTTTATATAATAATTCATATTTTATATTAGTTCATTTATTGGTTTCCATTTATTCATTTGTTTATAACAATTCATTTTATATAAACAATTAAATGAATTAAATAGTGAACACTAATAACAAATATTAACATTGGTTAAGACTTAAAATGTAATAATTGTAGCTGAAGGTTTGAATACTTCTTGTTAGTTTATTTTGTAGAAAGATTCAAGAATACGTAGTTCACATGACCTATATATGTTATAATTTAAAATGTTGATCCATCTTCCATTATAACTGTGATACTACTGGTAATGTTTTACAAAACTTTCTATCTTCTAATCTATTTCTTTCTTATTTATTTATTAAGAAGTAAGTCTTTAAATATGACTTGAATGTTGTATACATAGTAAGTATAAAATTGTAAATACAAAAATAAAACTATATTAGCAAAATGTTTGTTTAACCTGCATTTAAAGCTATTTCTACTTAAATAAAAGTCAAACCCCCTGATCCGTTTCAGATGTAGCATGATTGCGCAAGTTTCAGTTAGATACCATTAAATTAATTGATTTCAGTATAGATGTGCGTCGCTATGATTTATATAGCCAATAAACACACTTTCTTGTGTCGGTTTCTTAATGTTTTCGTTAGTCTCAAATAGCAAACACGCTTATTTAAAAAAAAAGACAGCCCCAACCATATCTGAGTATTTAGATTTTTAAAAGGTTTAAAATAAGAGAATATATTACAGAATATTGTAGTAACTCACCCCTATACTCCCGTTCCTATCGAATTACAATTTTCTTCATACTCTTGTAAATTGATTGAAGAAATTCTGCAAACATGTTTGATTTAATTTATGGATTACAGGATTTATGTCCATTGAATGTCATATATGTGGGGTAACCGTTAATTTCAATTCTATGAAATTCCACAAACACTCTTTGCGAAGTGAAATTCCAGTGGAAAAATTATAATAGAATACAGATGCATCTGTGGTAGGTTTCTCAAGTCTTTAGACCTTTTTAAATCTTTGAAAAACCTTAGGTAGATTTTGACGTTTTGCTGACAGAAAATGTATCATAGACGCACATATGTACAAAAGTTTTTCAAAGTTGATCACATTGAGTTTAGGAGGCATGTATGCAAAAAACAAAATCGGTAAATTAATAATTTGTAAACAAAACAGGTATATAGTAAATTCGTTTTTAACGGGCACTGCAGCCAATGATATCTTTGGACCCAAACCACTTAACAGATCGTAGCCATGGCAATTTTTTAAGTTTGTCAAGATCAGTTACTCTACTTTTGTATTATGAAAACCGAATGAGTGCTTTTCGAGTTATTATATAAGTTTATTTTACACGAAGATCGACATATATGAATTTGTGTAGAAATTAGCACTAATAATTGTCTGCCATAACCGATGCGAAATTGATGGAAGTTTATAGCGAAACGCTTGAATTTGGTTGTGATTTGCAGTGGAATGGGTTTAATCCGGATTTTGCTTAGATGCGATTCTGTAGAATAATATTGGTCCAAGGCGGCAGGCTCTTGCATCCACAATAACGATGAGATTAGTCTGGTCCGCATTATTAATGTTTTTTTTTGTATTTTGAAATAATGATGAGTTTTGCTGTCAAAATTTCTAGGTGAGGATCTCTGAGCAGCAAGTGCTTTTGACATAAATTAATCAACATGTAGAGTTTTGAATACATACAACACATCGACCATTTTATGGCAATGATTTAAACGCCATTAGCAAATTTACAATTGAAGAACTAAAATGCTTTGCCTAAAACGTAGAAATAAAATATAATTCCACAAATAATTCTTAACTGCTTCAATGAGAACAAAATAGATAATAGATAATTTTTTTTATTCACGTAAGGCTATAGAATTTGAGTTGAAGCAGATTTATTTTACAGATATATTTGGGACACGGACGACGGATATTGTATATGAATATGGCTTTGTGTGAATATTGCTTCATTTTAACTTTTAATAACTTTACATTTTTCCAAACTCATAAATTGACATATATTTTCCCTGTAGGTATACTTTGTTCACGTATAGATTGTATTAAGATTTGATATTTTAGCTTGGAGTTTTTGTTGTTGTTCTGTTTTTACAGCATCCAAATTCAGAAAAATTTCTCATATGGGTAGAATCAGAAAAGTTCATTATGGATATACAACAATCAGCATGGGAAAGTACTCCAGAAATCAAATCAAGGCTAAAAGGAAATAACTATATCCAATAGAAATTAGAAATCTCCTTAGGGCGATACGCGCAAATCCAGGAAAAAGTAGCACCAAACTATAGAGCTCCAAAAGACAAAGAAAGACTAAAAAAATATCTTACTAAACAATTAACAAGAGAAATTCCGATATTAAAAAATGAGTCAGTAAATTTCTAATTAAATAAGTTGAATGACAGTAATACGGATTATTCGCTCTGGAGAGCATCTAAAACTCTGAAAAGACCAATAATCCTGATTCATCCTATCAGGAAAATGAATGGCACATGGGCAAGGAAAAGCAAACAAAAATCTGAAGGATTTGCTAATCATCTTGGCACTATATTTCAACCTCACGAATGTCTGTCAATTACGAGAAACTTGGATGAAAACATAATACAAATTCTTGGAAAAGATTTCCACTTACATCGCCTACTGAAGTAGCAAACGAAATTAAAAACAATTTAAACTTAAAGAAAGCACCAGTGTTTGACCTGATTACCGGAGAAATAATGAAGCAGCTATACCGAGAAAAGCTACGTTAAAGTTAACTAAAAACCGCCACATCTAATAACATCATATAGGTATATATCGTTGCTGCCGATAATGTTTAAACTCTTTGAAAAGTTACTATTAAAAATATTCAAACTAATAATTGGAAAAAAATAACCTAATTCCGAATCACCAATTTGGTTTTCGCAATGAGCACCCAACTATTGATCAAGTGCATAGAATAACCAATATTATTGAGAAACATGTTTGTTTCGCAGCATTCCTTTGTAGCGCAGGCCTTTGACTAGGTTTGGCGTGAAGGTTCAATCTGCAAACAAATTAATCCTACCTATAAACAGTACAGTATAATACTGGAATCATATATAACGGAAAGATATTTCAGGCTTAAGCAAGAAGATGAATTTTCTGAGCTTAAGGAAATAAGAGCAGGAGTTACACAAGGAAGTGTACTTGGGCCACTTCTGTATTTACTATATACACTTGCGATGTTCCAATCCCACAAAACAACACGATAACCACTTTTGCCGATGATACAACTATCACAGATACAACAGAGAAATTAGAAACCGCCATAGAGCAAGCACACAACAAATATTGAAGCCTGTTTGGACTTATGGTATGGTATGGTAAATTTACTTCACAGAGCGTCTGTCTCTTTCATATTATATTGTAGCTTTTATTTTGTATGGTGTTCTCTTTTTTCTCCATATTCGTTCAGTTAAAATGTTGAATTAAGCCAACTTAAATATATCGGTAATTTTTAAGGAAAGTGATTGAGGAATGAGGCAAACATAAGAACGGAGTTATAGTTAAATAGTTAAAAATCAAAATTTTGACAGGAAAAACTAATTTTTCGATTTATTTGTTCATTTTATGGTTAAGAAACTAACCTAAAGATCAATTTTCTGCCAAAACTTTAATTAATTTTTTTAACTAATAGACACACGGCCTTAATTTTACTTAAATTTCTTTTTCCAATTACATCGGCTTTATTCTTAAATCTGTCCTAATTCAGGAAACTCACTAGAAGTTTTCAGATTTTACTATACTAATCAAATACAGCTCATTAAGACTTAACCCATATTAGTTCTTAACATTATCATGTGCTGTTGGATTATTGTTAGTAGTGTTACTCTAATTAAATAGCTAGATCTAAATCTTTTATTTTGGAAATACCAAAATCTGCGCCAATTCCGATGTTGTTGTAATTTGGACTGGTATACTTTTTGCTGTTTTGTTTTATTGTATATCTGCTACTGTGTATAGGTCGTTTTGTATGGTCGTATTGCGTACATACCAACCTGCATTAACACTGTTTCTTAATATTCTTGACTGATTTCGTTGAAGATTTATTATATATGATGCGCAAGTCCCCCAATTGAATACCATGTGTCCAGATTGGTTTAAGTACCATTTTATATAACAAAACCTTATAATAGACTCAAATTTGAATGTTGTCCCATTAGCCATTTTATCTTAGAATACCTTAACTTAATTTGTTGATATTTAGTTTTGATGTGTTTCTTCCATGTCAGCTATTGATCTAAGAGTAGACTTTACCAATCTTACATTTTGATATTGTGGTAGGTTCATATTATTTAATTTTATTGGTGGGCAGGTGCGTTTACGGCATGTGAATATAATATGTACCGAATTGTACTCGGTGGCCTAAATTATCGATTTAGTACGATCATGCTTCAATTGCATATGCAAATGTCCTGGATTTATTGTCTGCAAATTAATATTCATATTTTTTCAGAATTAAACGTTGGTAAATCTGATGTGAATATGAAATATAATATTGGAACGCCTTCGAATTTTGTGTAAATTGAATGATGCACTGTTATATTTCTTGAGCAAATTTTCGCTGTAGCAGATAATTTTTAATGATTAAACAAAAACTCATTGGTGATCGTGTTTTTATTTTGTATATCAATCCTTCATGGCATTCTTTGGCAAAAGCTTAAGCAGCATCTAAAAATGTATTTTCTTCTATACTCGAAATTCGAACACACTTGGGTTTGGTGATTTGAAATAGCATTTTTTTATATAGTTTTGATCTTTGTCTGGTTTTGCCATCATTATGATGGGCTAAACTTTTCAGGTTTCTGGAAAGTGTCTAGTTTTCGTTATAAACTTAAATTTTAATAATTGGATGCATTTTTTGGTAGTCTTTGCGTATTTTACCATCTATTAAGTTTATAAAATATACGAGCATGACTTTGACTCGGTGTTTTTTTTATTTAATTGTTCCATTTTTGAAGTATCTTCATCATCATGTAGTAATTATGGTTTTCCAAGTATTTTAGGTTTTTCGAGTTTTTCTGTAGCTTTTCACAGAGGGAAATCTGTTGCTTCCGTAGTGGTGGGACCGGTGAGATAGTTCTGGACTTTTTCATCATTTTCCTTTATTAATGCATTTTTAAAATGTTTATATTTTTATTGAGTTTTGATTTAAGTGTCGGTGATCATTATGTTTGCCATTGCCTGCGTATATAGAAGGTTTTAACATTAAGAGATGTTGAATGTTCTGTACTGCTTTGTTCGCCTTCACGTGAGTGTTATTGGGTGTAGCATCCGCTGCTGCTTTTTTTAAATACTTGTGTTTGATTTTAAACAGCTTCTTCAATTTCATCTCTTGTTTTTCTTGAACTCTTTAAACCACACATACTCTTTCGTTAGCAGTGTGATTTTCCGGCAATTGCTGCATCTTATCACTTGCTAGTATAGCTTTTCCAGATTAAATTGAACTTTTTCCAAGTTAAACTAAACTTTTTCCAACATAAGCAAAACTATTTCCAAATTGAACGCAACTTTTTCCAAATGAAATTAAACTTTTTCCAAACAGATTACACATTTTTCCAAATTAAATTAAACTTTTTCCAAATTGAATGCAACTTTTTTTCATACTAAATTATAAGACAAAAGTTGTATTCCATTTGGAAAAAGTTTAATTTAATTTGGAAAAAAGTGAAATCTGTTTGGAAAAAGTTTTATTTCATTTGGAAAAAGTTGCGCACAATTTGGAAATAGTTTCGTTTATGTTGGAAAAAGTTTCGTTTAACTTGGAAAAAGTTCAATTTAACCTGGAAAAGCTATATAATGCATTTCCACAGATTACATACAAAAAAAAAATAACGAGATATCCAAAAAAACTTGTATACATAAAAGTAATATGAATCCATATTTAAACCTGTTGTGTATTGTGCCTAAATCAATTTAATTCATAAAATCACATATACACATGATAGTAGAAATATCAAATCACTAATTCAACATGAAACGAAATACCTCGATGCATTTCACATTTTCCGCTCTTTAAAATTATACCCATAAGTCACACCATATTAGATCGTATAAATAAACCCATTATATTAAGCTTTCCGAATATAATCATCAAAACCATAAAGGGTGAGGTTCTATCTACATATATACATACATGTATACACAACATATTGTTTTCGATATTTGATTTTTCAAACCCAATATGTGTTGATTGATAACGTTGAATGAAACTTAAATACAATAAAATTATGAAAAAAATGTATGCATGTATGTACATCAGTTAACAGGGGGATATGTGGAGGGGATTAAATGACCACGAATTAAATATTTTAAAGTGTTTACAGATATATCATTTTTAATGAGTGGAGTGGATTCTTTTATTTTTTATGTACATACATATATTTATACATAATGTTTATTATTGAGTAAATAAATTCTTAATAGAAAATATGAAATTTAATATTTCCCATCTTTTTCGACGATAAAAATATAATTTTATATGATGAATGAGACGACGACCACTTAAATGTTTATTATAATACGATTATGATGATATACTTTGGTATTACATATATGTACATATATGTATGTATATATGTACGTCTTGTTAGGGTTATTGAATTTAAATTAACGTTACTTAAATGTGAGGATGCTACCTCTTCTACCACCATCCCAATATTCGCAATGACTTTGTCAAGTGGAAGATGATCGAGTTGATTATTGTATTGTTGATTATTGCGTTTATAAATTAAGACCATGTCTGTCGTCTTTAAAATAATAGATTTTTAAGGAGTCACTAAAATCATGTTCATTTTCGTATGAAATAACAAAAAATGCCTTAAGCAAATACAAATTTGCCGTCGGCTTAAGAAAAATATTATGAATGGCATGATTTTATCACCCAAAAGAGAGAACATAAATAGCAACCGTCGTCACCTCACACACTGCGAAGCGGGAAATAATGAATGGGGCAATTATGTAATATGCGTTAATGTTACCAATAAATGAACTATTATTTTAAACATAATCATTATGTATATATGTTTTGATGCATACAGGCTAAAATTTTACACTTGAATAAATAGAAGTGTCATATTATTATTATTATAGAAAAAAGAAAATAAATACCATTAACTAGGTATATAGAGAGGGGGTTTGACGATCTTCTTATAAGCACTATTTTTATAAAAAAAAAATCCGAACGATTACTCAACATATCGTACTAATAAAAAAAACTCATTCATAAATATTTTTTTTTCTAATGAATTCAGATACGATTTATGCTGCAGCACTGAATGTTAATTTAATAATTATTATAACCATAAATATGACGAATATTCGCATATGTTCTATAACTATATATGATTGACATCATTCATAGCTAATATAAAAATGGAAAATAAACAAACATAAAAATTTGTTCATCGTATTTCAATCATATTCTATCTCAAACATAATGTTTAAGACAAAAAATTTTATTTACTTCCGAATAAACCGAATTCAAGCACCAAGTAACTAAAAGGATGCTGATTAATTTAAAAATAATTCATTCACAGATAATTACGTAATGAGGTATTGTTATACAATCAACAAGTATTATACATATGTATTTTATTATAAAGAACCACAACCACTACTTAACCAATTGATTCGAATGGAAGTAATATACTAGTATATTGGATTATAAGGATGCACATACGATCGATGGTTTTACGACCCTACAGTTATACATACATAAACAAATGTTTTAGTAAATTGCCAATAGCCATTTGAATCGTGAGACTTTTCAAAATTGGCAAAAATTGTTGGCAAGAGTGATGATTAATAATTATTTAAAAGAAATATGATGCCATCAAGTCTGTTGTTAGTTATGGTAAGTATGTTATGTTTTTTTCTACACATACATATATGCTATTTGATATTGATACTCATAAACATAAATAAAGTTGATATGATGACATGTGCTTTAATAAGTATAAATGTTTGCATATTAGATTTTTACAGATCATTTCACTGTATATGCGGACACCTTAATCGTGATTATACAACTTGTGAAATATTGAGTAAAGTTCATGCTGTAGTTTAATGACTTAACACAATATTTTAATTTGAATAGAATGAAATAATCAAATTTTAAAATTAATTTTTGAACTGACGTGAAGTTATAAAAATATTTACAAGCCCCATATCATATAGAGTGTTTAAATATCATGTGTTTGAGTAATTGAAATTAATTTGTTTCGATCGATCCAAATTGAAAACAGTCTACAATTTGGTTGAGCAACTTCTCAACTACAAGTTCTATTAGGTTTGAAATTTAGATGGAAAGAACGAAGAATAAATGCTCATTTAATTTGTCATAACTGAAACTAAAACCGGGGCCTTAAACTTGAAATAGATTTGTGATTGTGTGTAATCCTATCCAAATAAAATTAAATTGTTTTTTTTAATGTATAGAATACGTATTTCTGCTGGCACTATTCAAGAAAAACGCGGTATTTTTTGCATAATTTCTATATCGATGCTTTGACAAGCTGGTTATTTGTAATCAACATTTAGGAGAATGTTGGATAAACTTCGTTACAATATTTTAAAGGGAAATTTAAGATTCTCCTAAATGTTGACTATTAACAACAAAAAAAAAATAAGTCGTGTAACAATATTTTAAAGATAAATTTATTTAAAAATGGTTGAAAATAAAAATTAAAGCGTTGCTTTTATTTCATACTAGGTATACATATATATAATATGGCCCCTGTGGTCGGGGGGCACTCACATGTCTCGTAAATCTAAATTGCACGAACATGTTTCCCAAGAATACCATCACAGTATCCTTTGCTTGTCGTAGGAGGCGACTAAATGGTTGGATAGCTGAGCTAATGACCCGCATCCGTAAAAAATCATCTGTTTACAAAGTCAACAAAAATAAAAATGGATACCGCCAAAACAACACAGGACCCCCGCTCAAGTACCCGGATACGGGATTAAAGCTCGGAACGTGGAACATGCAGTCACTTAGAAAACCAGGAGTGTTGGAGGGATTAATCACATGCATGAAGGAGTATTGGCTGGAGCTCGTTGCTCTTCAAGAAACTCGCTAGCCTAAAAGTGGAGACCATGTGCCCCAGGGTTACACGTTGCTCTACAGTGGAGATGACCTCGGAAATCTTGGAGCTGGATTTCTTCTTGGGCCGCAGGTAAAAAACGCTGTTTTGGGTTTCCAAGCAGTCAATAACCGATTGTGTAAGCTTCGCTTGCGCATCAAGTTAGCCAACCTGTCGATAATTTGTGTACATGCGCCCACAGAAGTCAGCCAGCCCCAAGATAAAGACTCATTTTACATAATGACTTGGATGATCTGATGGGATCTATACCCGAACACGACGTTAGAATGGTAATTGGGGACTTTAATGCTAGAGCTGGCAGATGATGTATACTTTGCAATTGTTCATGATCTTAAAGTAGCAAGCACGTTCTTTCCTCACAAACAGATACATCTAGAGACATGGACACATCCTCGCGGAACTTCCCGCAGCCAAATTGACCATGTGTTAGTTTCTAAAGAACAGGCTCGGGTTGTGCAGGATGTGAGGCAAACAAAAAAGATATAGCTGCAAATTTATATACGCCGGTGGTCCAGTAAGCAGAGTCGTTGCATTTGGAATTGTGAACTTTAGTTCAAACCTCGGTTTGGCATTAAATAAATTTTAATTTAATTTATTTAATTTCTCCCTTCAATTGGCAAATATAAAGGATGAGTATAGCAGAAAATCAGTATATGGAAATGGTGAGGTGGTAAAGTAAGCGGTGTCATATGATTTGAAATCGTGGATGTTGGGCAGTGTCGAACCTCGAATAAAGATTGCTTTTTTGCTTTAAAAATGACGAAATTGCAATTAAATTAAAAATATATATTGTGGATTGAACTAGTCATGATTAGCATACAATCACATAGCTTCTTTTACCATCGAACCACCACCATATATATAAATAGTGATATTTCTATCGTTTATAGCTGCCATTTGAAAAATTGAAAATTTTAGCAACGGCAATGGACTTTGCTTATTTGACCATCGCCGTACAATTTCATTACCGCTCTATACCCATACCCATCTGTTATACTTGCCACTTTTACATGGAGAATATTGAAGTTTTGAACAGAAGCTGCTGAGTTGGGGATTTGAGTAATTTTATTTCACAATCGCCAATTTGACAGGAGAAATTAAATCAAAAAATGTTTGGCTCGCTCGAGAATCGAACTTAGATTCATAAATTCAAAGTCACTGACTTTGCTTACTGGACCACCACCGCATATGTATTTTATGCTATACAAATTTTTTATATCTATCAAATGATAGAAAATATTGAAAATTTTAGCAAAGGCAATGGACTGCGTTTATTTCACCATCGCTATGAAAAATATGAAAATGTTAAACAGAAGGCTGTGTGTTGAACCAATTTGAATATATTTAGAAGAAATTAAATTAAAATTACACAGTCGCTAATGGGACTCGAACCTTAGTCCACAAATCTAAAGTCAATCACTCTACTATCTCGCTCACCATTGTATATATATTTGATGTTAGACAAATCATTTATACTTTCCAATTGAATTGAGAAACTTGGGAGATTTTTTAACAGAAGCTGAGTTGAACCAAAAATGTCCCAACATTAATATTGTTTGAAACTTAACTGAAGTGCATATAGTGCCAGGTGCAACATTTAATGCGATGACATTCCAAGCAGTGTATTTCGAAGAAGTTAAAAATCTGACAACCTATTCCTCCTTATGTTCTTTAATATTATAAAAGTTTCGTTCCAGTCAATGCTTGATTCGATTTTCTAGGCGGTCCACAATATTGACCACTGACCATACAAGTTTTAAATTTAAGTCACTACAAGAATAACGTCCAAATAAAAAAATTTCCCTATATTTCCCTACTGAAAGCATAACAAATAGGAATAGCTGAGTTTAAGTCTCGTTTAAAACTAAAAACAAATTTAATTTAATTTCTTAAAAATTAATTCAATTCAGATTCTGCCAAATATTCATATTTCTCATATATCAGTAATGAAATTGTTCGGCAGTGGTCAAGTAAGCAAAGTAATGGGCGTTTGATTAGTGGACGTGAGTTTAAGCGGCATTCCGGCTAACGTTTTTTTAATTTAATTTCATCTTACAAATTAGTTCAACTCAGTTTTCTATTAAAATTTTCAAATTTTTCCAATTAATTGCCAAGTATAAAAGAAGGATGTAGCAGCAATGAAAATGTACGGCGATGGTCAAATAAGCAGAGTCCAGAAATTCTTTTGGTTATAAAAAAATCGGTCAGGTCAGGTATTTTTCCCGGGTCAGTTGGCCAATATGTTGGTTTTCCAGTTGAAATGGATTCACATCCCTTTTTTTAATGGCAATCAGTAATTCTTTTCCTTTAGTTATAGTTAATCTAGAACCCCCGCGAGTATTCTTCGCATTGAAGTCACCACCTATTATGAACCTTTTTCCCAGGGGCTTCAAGAACACTGAGTATGGTGTGTTTTTAATAGAATGTCTTGGTGGACAGTACAATCCTGCTACAATAATAGGAAAGTTTTTGGTTTTTATATACATGAACAAGTGTTGGTTATCTGAACGATTTGGCTTTTTAATAACTTGGTAGCTCTTATAGTTTCCTGAACTCGAATTCGTTTCGCCATGGAGTGGGGTATGTTAAATTTTATGGCACGGTGATAGTTAAAGTTCCTTGAATTACTTTCCTTAAAAAGTTATAACCTTTTTGTCTGATTTTTTGTGAGCCGTTTTTTCCGATTAAAATAAAAATTTAAAATAAATTCCGCTCTTTTTAAAAAGAGATTTAAATGCATTGACGGAAATTCCATAAAACCAATACCAATAAAGCATGGTTCCTAAAGAAATTTGGTTACCTATATAGTTTAGAACTAATTGATAAAATCACTCTAGGAATTGTCTACATTTTCGACGTTGTCTACGTTGTTGACGTTATCTACGGGTTGCCGACACGTCAATGTAGAAAATAATAGATGACGCGGAAACGCCCATATCCAAGATGTCGATAAAATACGCCATAACATGGTTACTTTTGCGAACTTGGTACTTAACCGATCTAAACGCTTGTTCGGTGTTAGGAATCTCGATTCTCTTACAATTTTTTACTTCTTCACAATTATCAAATGAATCTTTATCAAAGTTTTATATAGTTTTCGCCGCCAAATATTCGTTATCAGCACCAATACCCAATTGATCATTACTTTACAACTTTATAAGATCAGACAACTGTTTGATAATACATTTTAAACTACAATAAATATTGATTTATCAATTTATATATATATATATATATATATATATATATATATATATATATATATATATATATATATATATGTATATATATATATATATATATATATATATATATACATATATATATCATATCAAGTAAGATATTGCGAACAAACGAAGATTTTAGATTCTTTCTGTTGTTTGGCGTGTTACCATGTAGTTGGTTTTCAATCCAGTAAGATACGGTAATTGCTTCAGGTTAAGGTGATATGATATATCGTGGTTGTAATCCAAACTATCTTTCCATGTTATTAGCGTACACATTTTTTTTGAAGCTTTTGCTTTAGATATATCTTTGCAATTCGTCTCAGATCATGACATTGTGGTATATCTACAATCCATCTAGGATGAATTTAGACTAGAGATGATTTAAATTTAAATTTACATGGTAAAATGGAAGAGTATTCATATATTTACCGATTATTTGTCTCAGAAAACTTGGCAAATTAAAAGAGATTATGCGATGCAGTTAGTCTGTATCAAACTTCATAATCGTATTAGAAAAGAATATAGTTTTTAAAAAACTCAAATAAGTGGAAGGATTCATCCAAACAAGGCATATATAATATATCTTAGTTCCAAAGTCATTAAAGAATTTGAGGAAGGCTTCATTTTTAAAGATATTTAATTATATATAAACAAAATGTTCAATAAACGTGGTGACAAATTTGATAGCTACAAATTAAATAAGATAATGTATGTATGTATGTACATATATGGCCGATTAAGCCATAGTTGCAGCAGTCGAGCCATATAGTGTATACATTATATATTCAAAATATTAACCACGCTAAAATAAATTTATTTTGTTGATTTATAAAGAATTAGTGATAAAGCATACGCTCCCAGATAAAGCAGATACGTCCAGAAGCCCTTTTTATCAACATATATGAAGATTTTAAAAGGGTTACGCCAATGGAAATTGCCGAAGAAATCGACAAAAATCTTAACCAAAAAAGACACCAGGAAATGATGAAATATCACCGGGTTTATTCAAGGAACTACCACGTAAAGCAATCATCATAATCACAAAAATATATGAAGATCAAGTTAACCTACAGGCTCTTTTTAAAATAAATATACAACTCTATTCTCCAACTAAGTCTTGAAAAACAGCTGTTAAACATTGGTCAGCCACACGTATATTTTATAAAGAATATAAGAATTTTGATGCGGTTATATAGGCTTTTATGTAACAAATGGTATATCAGATAACTATATTCGTTTGGAAAATAATGAAGAGCCTACGTCGGACGACTCTCCTGTTATTATGACGGTCAGTGAAACAATAGTTAAAAAAGAAATCACAGCAAGACTGTCTAACAAGAATTATTATAGAACAAAACATCAATCTTCAAGCACCATAATAAGGCACATTATACAAGTCGAAGAGGAAGTAGACAGGCTAATAGAAAACATATACAACAAGCTGCGTGGCAAAGTACATCTTCAAATACGGAAATAACATCAACTGTAATCACTATCCACTTGAACTAAGAGAGATTGTGGCAAAGACACGTAAAGCTCGAAAGTCTTGGCAAATAAATCGAACCAAAGAAAATAAAACCGTCCTTAATAACCTATGTAGCAAGTTGAAATCTCTGATCAGAACAGTTAAGAATGAATCAATAAGTACATATTTGTCGCCACTTACTAGCCAAAAAGTTACCGAATATTCCTTATGGAAAGCAACAAACGTACTTAAGAGACCAACAAATTTGACGGCATCAATTAGAAGTGAGGATGGAAGCTGGGCTCAAAGCGCTAAACAAAAAGCTAACTTGTTTGCGAGACACCTAGAAGAAACGTTTCAACCATTACCCAGGCAAACTGCGGATGAAAATGTTAACCGACTGAAACGTACTGATGAGCTTGAAATACAAAGTGTATCTCTACAAAAGCTAAAAGAGGAAATTCAAAATTTAAAAATGAAAAAATCTCCTGGGTACGACGACCTCATAACTGGACAAATCATTAATTAATTAAAACAGTTTTAAAGGCGATTACTGGCCCCTTACTGAGTCAACAATTCGGCTCCAGCGGTTTCGATCCCGAGCATGGTCTTCATACTGTCTAAGACAATCTGAAGAGGCCAAGTCGTTCTCTACACCGTGGAGCTATCGTCGCCTGCAACGACCTCTGCGCCCACCATATGGTGGCTCTCCTTTCAGAGATCGCTGCACAATTCGTTCCGGATCAGCACGCAGAACGTGCCCGAGCCAGCGTACTCGCTGAGATCTTATTTCATGTACAATATCGGGGATCTTCATCAGATCTCTGATCTCGATATTGTACAGAGGTCGGTATGTACCATCTATTTCGCGTTCACATCCAAACATAACAACGGGCCTGATCAACGCTTTGTAAAGCTTTAGCCTCACGGCACTTGATAAGTGTTTAGATTTTAGCAGTGGCCTTAGAGGATACAAAAAACGACTGCCAGCTGCCAGCCGCACTTTAATATCCTCACCCACACTGTTATCGTGAGTGATAAGAGAACCCAAATATTTGAACCTCCTCACTCCCTCAAACGTGTGGTGGCCACTACTAAAATCTGGTGTGCCATTGTCCCTAAAACCAGATATCAGGTATTTCGTTTTGGACTCATTGATCTGAAGTCCAACTGAAGCTGAAAACTCTACAAGCGAATCAAGTATTTCTTTCACTCCGTTGCTATTCAGTCCGATCACGCATATGTCATCTGCATATGCAAGCACCTGATTGGACTGGCGATATAAGATGTTACGCTGCGGTGTTTCAGTTTTACGAAAGATGTACTCCAACATGAGATTAAAGAGTATCGGGGACAGAGCATCTCCCTGCCGAACACCCGAGTTAACTACAAAACTTGTCGATAGCCTGTTCTCAACTTTAACACAGCATTGAGACTGCGTCACTGTCATCCTACATAGTCGTACCAGTTTTGTTGGCATTCCAAGGTATTCCAGGGCAGACCATAAACTCTCTCGATTAATCGAGCCATAGATGTCTCATCGATGTTTCATAATATTTAGATAGAATCATCCGCAGCGAAAAGACCTGATCGGTGACTGATCGATTCGGACGAAATCCTCCTTGATAGTCACCAACCAAACCCTCCGCTAGAGGAGTGATTCTATCCAATACAATTTATGACAGTAACTTGTACACTTTGCAAAGGAGAGCTATACCGTGATAATTCTCACACTTCAAGCGGTCTCCTTTCTTGAAGATGGGGCATATCGCGGCCACTTTCCATTCGTCAGGCATAACTTCGGTTCGCCATACTAATCGAATAAGGTCGAAAAGACAGTTCAACAAAGTATCGCCTCCGAATATCAAGAGCTCCGAATTAATACAGTCCACTCCAGGTGCACGGTTTCGTTTCAATCTCTGCATGGCTTTAGTGAATTCCTCATGGGATGGCTCCTCAGTGCAAATCTCCGCAGTCTGTGTTAGAGGTGGCTCAACAACCGTCTGTGACGCATGATGGACATCAAGCAGGTCAGTAAAGTGCGTCCACTCCATGCGTCAAGTACTGCGTCGATGTTGACACAGATGTTTCCATCCCGGTCCCGAATGGCGGTTGACATAGGCCTGAAAGTATGGTGCAGTCCAGTAATTCCTTTAAAGAAATTACGCGAACTGCGCTCATTGCTGAGTTGTTGTACTTTCAGAACCTCGGCCTTCCACCATTCTCGTTTCTTCCGTCTACAAATCCGCTTAGCTGCCCTTCTTGCAAGAGCAGCCTTGTTTTTCCTCGCGATTGTGAGACGTTGTTGCACTTCATTATGGGCTATATTTTGTTGCTCAACTGCAAGACGACACTCGTCATCAAACCAATCATTCTTGGGTCTGACTTTCACTATACCTAAAGTCTGTTGAGCAGCACTGACAACCGAAGTTTTCAGTACCTCCCAGACAGAGTTCACGCAGTCAGACTGGTAATTAGCTTCATTAATGTTGTCGCTGACAAGATCCTGATATCGTTTCTTTTGATCTTCATTTATCAGACCTTCACAATCGAAACGTACCATGCGTTTCGCTGTGTTCCCAGACTTGTACGAAAACTTCCATCGTAGCTTTGCAGCGACCAAATGATGATCGCTGCCTACGTATTTGGTTGCTGATCGATAAGTTCTCACATCCTGCACAACCTGTGCCCGTCCTTTAGAAACTAACACATGGTCAATTTGGCTGCGGGAAGTTCCGCGAGGATGTGTCCATGTCTCAAGATGTATGTATGTGTTTGTGAGGGAAGAATGTGTTTGCTACTCTAAAATCATGAGCAACCGCAAAGTACATCATTCTCTCACCACTATCGGTCGCAGTTTCATGTCGGGAGTACGGACCTATGTTTTCACACAAGTCGGTCTGATTTCTGCCACCTCTAGCATTAAAGTCCCCAATTACCATTCTAACATCGTGTTCGGGTATAGATCCCATCAGGTCGTCCAAGTCATTGTAAAATGAGTCTTTATCTTGGGGCTGGCTGACTTCTGTGGGCGCATGTACACAAATTATCGACAGGTTAGCTAACTTCATGCGCAAGCGAAGCTTAGACAATCGGTTATTGACTGCTTGGAAATCCAAAACAGCGTTCTTTACCTGCGGCCCAAGAAGAAATCCAGCTCCAAGATTTCCGAGGTCATCTCCACTGTAGAACAACGTATAGCCCTGGAACACATGGTCTCCACTTTTAGGCCAGCGAGTTTCTTGAAGAGCAACGAGTTCCAGCCGATACTCCTTCATGCACGTGATTAGGCCCTCTAACGCTCCTGGTTTCCTTAGTGATTGCACGTTCCACGTGCCGATCCTAAATCTCGTGTCCGGGTACTTGAGCGGGGGTCCGGTGTTGTTTTGGCGGTATCCATTTTTCTTTTTGTTGACTTTATAAACATTTTATTTTTTTACGGATGCGGGTCGTCAGCCCAGCGATCCAACCGTTTAGTCGCCTCCTACGACAAGCAACGGATACTGTGGTGGTATTCTTGGGAAACATGTTCGTGCAATTTTGATTTACGAGACATGTGAGTGCCTCCCGACCACAGGGGCCAAATCATTAAAGGATTACCAAATAAAGCGATACGTAAACTTCTCCATATAACCAATGCTGTGTTTAGACTAAGATACGTTCCAAGACAATGGAAGGTGGAAGAGATAATCTTGATCTTAAAACCTAACAAACAATGTAACGATAAAGAGTCTTTCAGACCGATATCCATACTCCCAACCATATCTAAGATTTTTGAAAAATTGTTTCTGAAGAGAACGAAATCCATAATGGTGGACAGAAATCTTATACCTGACCACCAGTTTGGATTCAGAGGAAACCACTCGCCTATAGAACAAGTACATAGAATCACAGATATAATAGAACGTACACTAGAAACTAAAAAAGTATATTCAACCGTTTTCCTGGATGTAACGCAAGCATTTGACCGGGTGTGGCACAGAGAATTGGAGTTCAAGCTCAAGCGGGACCTTCCCAAACGATATTATGAAACTCTGAAATCCTATACATAACCGATAGACACTTTCGTGTAAAATATGTAGACGAATACTCGGACCTAAAGAAAATTTCAGCTGGAGTACCACAAGGTCGCGTATCTTGTACCATACCACCAATGGAAGAAGCAACTATAACAACTTATGCTGATTATACTGGGATTTGGCAGTTGGGAACAATGCACAATGAAGCTAATAACAAATTGCAAAAGTCGACAAATTCAGTCAACAATTGGATGAAAAAATGGAGAATAAAACTGAACGAAACTAAATCTGTGCATGTAACCTTTACTAAGAAAATATTTCTAATAGAATCCCAATTATAATCACTAAACAAGTTGCCTATGCAGATACGACGAACTATCTAGGTATGGCGCTGGATGCCAAGTTGAAGTGGAAAGAACATGTCAAAAAGAAAAAGGAAGAGCTGAACATGAAGTATAGGAAGATGTATTCGCTCTAAGGTAGATATTCTGAACTATCCATACACAATAAATTGCTTTTATACCGACAAATACTGAAACCGGTATGGACCTATGGTATACAGCTTTGGAATTGTACCAAGAAAACGAGCATCAAGATGATACAGACGTTCCAAAAGAAAGTACTTCGGAATATTGTTAAAGCTCCAGGGTACATTAGAAATGAAGACCTCCACCGAGATTTAAAGATGGAATACATCGATGAAGTTATTACGTATCATGCTCTCAAGCATGATTCGCGCCTCCGACAGCACGAAAACATCGAGATATACCGTATGCGGGACAGACCGTTGGCAGTAAGATGTCTCCTAAGGAACAAACCAATTGATCTAGCGAATGGAACATAAAATTACTATTATAGGAAAGTTACTAGATGACTTAGAATAAAGTCAGTTGTAATATTATATAAATAAAAAGTTAAAATAGTAAATTACTAATATTGAATCAAATCCCGGCTAAACCTAAAATATAGCTAAACCTAAAATACAGCACTAAATTACTTGACTAATTTGCCGCACAAAAACATTTAGATAATTGCAAATTTTGAATAAACTTTAAAAGATCTATAAACTAAAAGTACCACCCTCGAAGATGACTTAAACAAATTTAACATACGCTGTTAACCAGATCAATACATCTCTATACCTCATTTTCCGACCAAAACTTACATAAATCATTTTCCCGCCATCGCGCTCTTTCCCAACATAAATCTAAACAAACTGATTACCAGATATTATTTACTATTATATACAACACCTTCCCTCAACAATAAATATTTACAATCTTTCTTCTATACACACATTGTAATTATATGTTATTGATTCGTTTAGAATTTAGATAAATATATTATCTTCATCATATACATAAATCATGCATATATGTTTATACAAATTTATTTCATAATTAATTTTTTTTGTACATACATACATATATACAAAATATATTCAAAAATTATTTTATTTCATTTTAAACAATAAATAGGCACAAAACTAAATTTTCTCATAAATCTGGTTAACAATCATGTTTTAAGATTTTCATCTTAAAAATAACGCACAAAAAATATTTAAAATTAACAAGTTAAATTTATATTTTATGTACAATAAAACCACAAGATATGTATTTTGGATTTCCATCTGTGTTTATGCTGATTGATAACAATCAATGTGGAATAAAAAAAAACAGCAACAACATACATATACTATTCTAAATTTCCCAATGATGATTGGAAAATGATGAAAAATGATGGTTAATTTTACCTCACAATAAAGTATATAATAAAAATATCTATACCCATTTATAAAGTAGCTCTTAACCAATCAGAATTAAGTATGTGTAAAATATTTTCTTAGCCAATAAGAATGGTTCGACGTTCGAAAACGATAAAATGATAGAAATGAAAAAAAAAAACACTGTGCGACGACGGCAAATCAGTTGTATATACTATATTTGAGATTTCCCCTTCGTATTTTTAAAAATAAATTGTTCTTTGCGTTATTCTTTTACTAGTTAGTATTTAGTTGGTTACTCCGTTAGTTACTTAATAGACGTCTAAGTTATAAATCGTGCGTTTGAAATAATATTCTATAAGTGACAAGTGTTTCCGCAAAAAAAAAAAATTGTGTAAAGTGGATTTTTCTTAAAACTTTATGTACTCGTATAATAGTGAAACAACACAATATGGATACATCAATGATAAATAAAAATTTATCCACTACTCCATTTTCAATCAACGATATTTTAACAAAATCAACCAGTCTCCGGCGAAAATCATTGGATAATTCATGTTATGATAAGAAAAATTATCGTTCGAATTCTGTGTCACCCGCCACGATAATTATGGAGACAAAGTCCGAGAACGACGATGAGCATAATAATTGTGATGAAAATTTTAATTATGCAAGAAAATTGCGTGATAGTTCATTAATATATTATAGCAGTGGTAATAATAATAATCATAGTAATTCACGACGTGGTTCGTTGGACTGTTTTTTAGTGGAAAGTGAAAATGAACATCATCATAATACAGCGAATCGTTTAATTATTAATTCAAAAAATTATTTTCTTGATCGAAACCATTATCATCACTATCATCATCCGTCACATCATTCACATTATAGTAATAGCCATAAAAATAGTAGTAACATTAATAATAACAATAATAATAATAACATTAATAATAATAATAATAATAGTGGTAGCAGTATAAGTAATAATTTAGAGTCTCCATTGGATATGAGGCGATGTATTAATACCGATTCAGGTAACTATAACAATTCCTTACCTTACACCTTTCACATTTTGTTTAGAAAACATTCTCACCTTATGAACATTTAACACAAAAAAAAAAAAATGAAAAATTATTATTGACACGTGTCAAAATACATTAGCTAATAGTTTTTTAAGTTGAATATGACTTTCCATGAAAAATTATATAATTTCACTTCAGCCTTTTGTTAATATTGCTATTATCGTTAAAAGCTTTTTTGGATGATACCATTTCATGCTATTTTCGAAATTCGTCTATGGTACCATCGAAACGTATGGTACATAATTATAACTATTCATTTATTGTTATTAAATATAACTTTACTAATATACAAAAGCATTAATAAAGTGACTTATTTAGATTGTGATTCACCGCCACCATCGTCAAATGCCATCCCATCACATCAACAATCAACCGCCTCTTCCTCATCGTCTTTGTCTTATAATTTAAATCAAAGCACATCATTAGACGATAATTTATCATCGCATCGTAAAAAACGTTCACGTGCCGCATTTAGTCATGCCCAAGTATTTGAATTGGAACGACGTTTCGCGCAACAACGATATTTATCTGGTCCCGAGCGGGCGGAATTGGCGAAAACTTTACGGCTAACGGAGACCCAGGTTAAAATATGGTTTCAAAATCGTCGTTACAAAACCAAGCGAAAACAAATTCAACAACATGAAGCGGCCTTGTTGAATGCAACAAAACGGGTACCAGTACAAGTTTTAGTGCGTGACGATGGAAATTATTCGGCCCAAAATCCACACTATGCGGCTGGATTAGATCCGGCACTTGTCAATATGTATCGCCATCAGGTAAAATTGTCTCTTTTTAATTCTGGATCTGTTGTGTTTAATATTTTAATTTAATTTTTTTTTAATGTAGATGCAAATGGCATACGGAATACCAATTCCACCATTATCATTTCCATATTTCTACTCATCAAAAATACCATCCACCACATCACCAAACTCGTCAACTGGCGGCACAACAAAACTACTATCAAACGGAATAATACAGCAACCGCCGCTAAATTTTTCCAAGCGCGAAGTGGAAGTCCATCAAATCTCGTCATCATCCAATGAAATTTTAGATACAAATAAAAATAATAGCAATAGTAGTAGTAACAGTATAAATAGCAATATTAGTAATAAGCAGCATGATGATTGTGAAATGGTTGAAGAGAATGAAAATGTTGAAATTGATTAAAATGTACTTGTGGGTACACGAAATTGTAAAAATTGTTATGCACATCAAGATATGTACCTTATCAATACGTAACTGTAAATAAAAACAACTTAACTTAAAAATTAAACAAATTGTTTTTGACATCATCAAACGTATAAGAGACCACAAAGGACGATTATCATCTTAACTTTGACTTTTGTTTTGTTTCCAAAAAGGGTCATACACGCATATATAGTAATTATTATTTTAGGAGGTCTCAAGTGTTATTTGTCGAGACATGAAACAGAAACAAGTGTTTTCCTCTTTAAGCAACAATGTTGTGTTTTCATTACATATTGGATTGGATTACTTGTGGTGAATAAGTTATGTGTTTATTGTGTATATGTTATCTTTTTAGACGTATTTTGTGACCATATTGAAGTTTATTGTATTCTACTCGCTCCTTAGTAAATGATTTATTCTTAGTATATGTCTTTATTTGGCGGCACATTTTTATGAATGAAAATACAACTTTATGATTCGTGTCTGAGATTTGCTGAGATTTTTGCATACATATTATCAGGTATGTAAATATTGTTATTGATATTTAATTGTTTGTTGAAGTGTTTTGTTTTTGTTATAATTACTTGTCAGTTGAGAGGTAAGACCACCGAGTTCTTTGAATGAAGTCTCTCTATAATTCGAGTGGTGCATGCATGTTTTATTGTTGAATACAGTTTTTTGTTCAATAATATGTCTCCAGACTTCTTTATTCTCGATTACAAACCCTCGATCGCAAATAACAATACTTGTACACGTTGTTTGGGTAAAATTGGCATCTAGAACCAGTGTTTTTTTTAACACTATATGGGTTTTCATATTACACTCAACGGCTCTGATAGTCTGGATGATCCAATTGCACTTGATATTTTCATTGCATTGGGCGCGGCTGCACACGCTTCGTAGTGAATTAACATCAGCGCCAAATTGCTCTAAGAACAAACGCCACTTGAAAAGTTTATTTTCATTTCACTTGGGTCTACTTCGTTTTACAAAACATGCGTTACTCCTGATACATCAATATAATTTTGAAAATAAGGCAAAATGTCTGCGATTTGTTTTGCGTTTAGAAGTAAATGTAAGTTCCAGCCATTTGGTCTATTGTAACGACATCGGCGCTAGTCTAGTTGCGGTGTGAAATCACCATTTCAGGCAACTTTCCTGCATTCTCACCAAGAGCTGTGCTTTGATGAAAGGTACTCACTCATAACAGTAACATTCTTGTATTATTTAGGATAACATATTGCCCCAATGACACGTTTCCGAGAAATTAAAATTTGCTTGTAAATATTGTACGCCGTCGTATTTGCTGTTTTAGTAGATATGGCTAAGTTCAAAGTTGCAAAGAAGTTGTCTCAAGTGTTATTGCGTTCTTTAAAATCTGGTACTATAAGTCCCGTATACCGTATTTCGCCGGTTTAGGTAGTATATACTGCTTAGATAGGCCACGTCCACGGAAGGCGAGCAGCTGATCGACTGTTACGTTCTTGTATGGAGAATACAGTAGTGGTATGTTCATTATTGAACATTAAATTCACCATTATATAAATATACGAAGCGCGAAATTCCAAAAAATTTATTATTTTCAAAATTCTGAATTTTAAAAGCAAAATTTAATTTCTGCTAGGCACCTTTAATTTGATTGGTTCCAATATAGATGGTGCGTCGATGTGATGAAGTAAAATGTTCCCAATAAATGTACTATTAGCAATTCACGCATGTTTTCAAGTGTAGTCATCTTACAGGTTTTGCAGCCAGTTACGTATGGTGATAGTGGTTTCACATTAAGGTAATAACGTAATTCATGGTTATAAGGCAAATCGTCTTTAAATGTTACATAACGGATAAACTTCTTTTGAATATTCTCAAGATTTTGAATATAAACGCCGTAAACGCAGCACCATACATTAACTACAAACTCCACTTGAGATCTGACATAGGCAAAATATAAGATCTTAATTGCCTTTATATCATTAATATTACCTGTCCATCGTTTGATAAAAAAACATTGAGTTAGCTCTAGCTATTATATTGCTCAATGTGATTAGAATGACACATATTTCCAACGAAAGAAACCCCTAGGTTTTTAAATTCAGAAACTTTTTTTAAAATGGTACCATTTATTTGGTACTGTTGAATAACAGGATTCTTTTTCCGATGGTCAGGTACGATTTAAACCAGGCGGTAAAACGCCTGCAGAATCCAAATTTATACAAGCTTCCTAGTGCTTTGCAATGACTGATGGAGTCAGAGGCTTTGGCAAAGTCTGTGTATATAACATCTACTTGCTTGTGATTTTCCATAAGGTTAGTTGTAGTAGACCTCTTTGGCATAACACCGTGTTGATATAGTGATATGTATCGAGGTACCACGGTCCGAAATGAGTTGCAAAATACCAGTTCAAGTAACTTTGGGATTGATGAAATTGACGTGATACCTCTATAACATGAAATATCATCCCGCGTTCCAATTTTGAATATCGGCGTCGCTCTCGTTGTTTTTCACATCTTGGGAAATTCTCCTAATTTCAATGATTGATTGGAAAGTAGGCACAGAGGAATTACGAAATTGTTGTAGTCTTTTAATAATGAAGCTGGCGGTTTACCATCCGGGCCGCATCCACCTTCAAAAGTATCTAGAGCCTGATATATATCATTCAGTGATATTTGGGTTATTTGTATGGACACATTGGTGTTGTTCAAGCCTATTTGAATGTAATTATCGATATCTTCCGGCTTATATACTGATTGAAAGAATTTAGCAGACATATTAGATATGACATACGGATTACAAATCTTTTGAGAACTAAGCTATTTCATATCCGATTATGAAATTCGACATATTGTAAATGTAAATAAGGTTCTACAATGATTTTTGGATAAAGTTCACGAAAATTACCAACAGGAGTTTATTAACCGTTTTCAATTTTTATTTCTATGTAAACAGACATTTTTTTAAAACACAGCGTAAAGGGCTTTAAAGCGGACACTTTTAAATTTTTATTGAAAGTTTTATCACATTAGGTAAGAAAGTGTGCAAGCAGAAATCTTTCAAAACATATGTACACAAGCTATGATTATTTTGAAGTTATAATGTGAAACAAACGAGAATAAATTTTCAGAAAAATTGTTCCGAAATTTTGTCTGGCAGTGTGTTAAATGTTCCAAGAACGCCTATTAGCTCGACCACTTTGAAATTTTGCTATATGATGTATGTTATCGAAGCTGAGAAAGTGTTCGCAATTTTTGTTCCTAGCTTTACTCTAGGAAGTAAACGAAAATTGATGATGAGAACGGATACACAGTATACAGAAACGAGGTCAAGGAATCACAAATCGGTACATGAGCTATCTAATGTACAAGAGCTATCAATTTTAAATTGCTTGATATTGTATGCTTGACATATAGCCTATGGTTTAAATGTTTTAAAGGTTTTTATTAAAACAACAAAGAAAAAACTTGAAATCGGTTTACTGATTAAGGAATTAATAACAAAAGTGATCTGCTTAAAAAACTGGTAGGACGGTGGCGGTATTATTTTGAACTATATACTAAGATCAAATGTCATTGAAGATTGGTTTGCGTATTTATCAGCTAATTCTGATAACATTGCTATGGAGTGCGTAATTTAAATATCTTTAAGTAGTCTTAACTCTATCGAAGTGTTCATTTGATTTATCTGAGTAATATTTTTAGTCGTCACTGTTTGTTACAAATTAAATAGCTCTTTTGATATTTATTAGTTTTTCAAAAAAATTATTTCAATCATTTATTAAAGCTTGGATTTTGCTGTTTATGGCGTGTATACGCACCTTATACAACATTAAATATAAATACTAAATTCTATAAATGTTGTTTAAACTGAAATTTATCAAAGCACATCGATATTATCTTATTAGAAAGATAAATTAAACAATAAAATATATATACGAAAACACTTTTTAACGAATTTTTCATAATTAACTGAATTATAAAAATACCTTTCATTTGATTTACAAGTTTGATCCATCATATAGCATTTGTACCATCTTTAGCACAAATTTTCTACAAAACATTCCGTTTCTACTAAACTTCACGAATAATTCTCAAAAGAAATTTCAATAAAATATTTTTGTAATTGGTTATAAGTTGCTAGTTGATTTTGAATAATAAAGTCAATTTTTTGATGAAACTCGTATATAACTCGTTAACTGGTGCCGAAACAGAGACTCGTCATATTAAAAGTTCAAATAGTGAAAACTATCTGAACAAAGTGGGTGTACAAGTATACCCATGAGAACATAATTGATGCTTCATAATACGAAATCCCAAAACTGTACTATACCCACCCACTATACCATGAGAAAATAAATAATATCGGGATATCTTTCACTTTCACTAGAATAGCCAATATATTATAAAAGTGATCACAAGTGATTGTACCATTAGTAGGCGGCTTGCAATTATCAACGCCATACGAGAGAAATACAGCTTGTCTATCAATTTTATTAGAAGACACACGACGGATTCCCAGTGTACCTCATAGGCAGTGTTTACTCTAACCATGGGCATGGGAATTCCGTTAATATTTATTTTAAAAAATTAAACATACGAAACACAAGACCAAGTTATTCAAATAAGTTAATTCTCTAAAATCAATTTAAACATAATTAAATTAATTTAAATCTATATAATAATAATATAAGTAATATAATAAATATAAATAACTAAAAGTGACAAAATTAAATAAATGGAAAATCAACAAACACCTGTTGACAAGTATAGCTGACACAGAGCGGCTGAAGAATAGCTTTTAAAACCAATGCTGTTCTAAATTCTAAAACACAATACCCAGGAGAACATTGCTGAATAAACCAATGCTGTTCCACTAAAGTAATGATAAAGATCTTTGTGGAAACACTTATCCTCTGTAGAAAAGATCCCCCAAGAATATGATGATCCTCCGTATTTTATTGTTTTGGCTATATGAGGCTTGCCAGAACCAGGTAATTAGTAATAACAAACAACAAAACAGAATCAATACAATTAATGAACACAACTCAGCAAATGCTCAAGGAATTCAATAACATTGTCAAATATTTAATTGAAGATGAAGACGACAAAGTGCAACAAACGCTATTCAACCGTATTACTCTCATTATGGAAGAATTCAAAATTAGTAAAAGGAAAAATTGGGAACACCAATTTATTGGATAAAGGGGAAATCACCCGCTTAATTACAGAAATTAAAACCTTATCATATTCCAGTAAAATCAAAGCAATAGAATTCGCGGAACTGATAATGATGGTTACAGAAACTACACTTCTATATGTCATAACTTCTATACTTAAAACAAGTAAGCAGAACTCGTAACCACGTCTCATAAAACTAAATACATCTGCAATTAAATGAACTTTTGCTAAATCAAAATGAAATATTTGGAATCACCTATATAGAGATGCAACATAGTCTGAAATATGACCATCTGCGAAATGAGTAAGCTGAATGCACTGAGTGAACCAAATTATAAAAGGGTTAAATGCCAATTGTTATTACCAGTTCAATAATAATCAAACCCTGAAATAATATTACAATCTTCATAAGCATAATAAGCAAAGTTTCAATGGAAACATCCCTTATACCAACACACATATAGTCCTATTCAGATCTTAAAAAAAATTTTTTTTTAATTGTTCTGCGCAGCTTTCAGTGATGTAGAAAAAAAAATTATAAAAATTTTGATGGGTCGCATTTATCTTAGGTAGTAAACCTAAATAAAATAATAAATAACCAATAAAAAGAATTATATTTCAGTTTTAATACACAAAACATTCAAAATTATTATGTATTTATGTTATTACAATCATATTTCAAGTGAAAATTAATAGGTCAAAAAAAAATTGCACGCCTTTTGAAAACAATGTCAACATTTAATTTTGATACGCACTAAGGAGAATAAATGACCAAATGATATTCGTATCGAACAAAACCACAACAACATAAAAAGCCAAATCGGTTTTCAATTTAATTCTTAGTTTATCGAATTAAATATTAATTTCAAAAGTGTCAGTGATTATAAGTTAAATTATAAAAACATTTTGTGATTAAAAACGTTCCTTTTCTATTTAAATACAAATACAACATAAAAATTTAAACAATAAACATGAATTATTGTACTTAATACATCACTGTGTATCCGCCATATTCTTTCTGCGCGATATCTGTCAGAATTCCAGCGAGATTTGAAAACTACTAAACACATTTGGAGAAAAAGTTTTAATCCAGTACCATTATGAAACAATAAGAATTGTCAAATCAAATTTTATGAACAAGGAAGAAAGGACAGCACTGGTGTTACGGGCAAATATAATGGAAAGGGGCATCAAAATTGGCCCAGGATACTTCCATAACTTGTACCTAAACCACATTGATCAACTTCAAGAACTCAGATAAACTGCCCTCATAGACACCAGCATCATAACCATTGTTAAAGCCAGAGCGAGACATCAAAGAAAAATGCTGTTCATCAAACAATGGAAAATCCTACGGGAAACCACCATAAATGCCGAGTCAGCACAAAGTTGTAAGATGACACCATTTTTACTTTGCAATTGTTCATGCATTTTATGCAACTTTAACTGTTTTATTTTGGTAAAAAAGGATAAAATATTTTTGTGGTCCCACACACGAAACTATAATAGAGCCCATCGACAACAAATTTAAAATCTAAACAGTAGTTATCGTTAAACGTTTTAATTTAATAAAGATTCAAGAAATATGAAAACCTTTTAAAAACGAACAATAGTTGGAAATAACCTAAGTATATATGTATATAGTTAAATCATTTAACAAGGAATTAAACATTTGAAGAAGTTATTTTTACGTTTATATCGGAAAACTCAAACTTCAATGTTTTCCGGAGAATATCTAATATCTAATATGCAAAAATGTATTCAGCATTCTAATCCAAAAATATATGCTTGCTAAATATATTGATCTATTCTCATATATGATAGCCACGACCACGAGCATGAAGTTGTCCGGGATGATTTAAATCCTAAATTTCATAAAAATACTTGTGATGTGTAGTTACGTAAAGAGTATGCAATTCCAATCCACCAATTAGTGATATCATGCACAAATGATTATACAATCAACTATGTGCTACGCCGGTATAATGGAATATCAACAATCTAAATATATACATATATTCAGTTTTCACTGTAAATAAAAATTCGTTTAAGTTTGCAAAGTGGTTTTAAATATATATATACTTATATACATATATAATTATAAACACATACACACACAAAATTTCCAATTGGGCTAAGTAGTACAAAGCAGAACTTACCTATTTATTTTCATCTTAAAAATTAAATAAAAAAATATTAAGAGAAACGGAACATTAATAAAAAAAAATCTCTAAAACATTTCTTAATTTTAAGTTGCTATATTAGTGTGGTGGTAGTGTTTTTCGAAAGAACAAAAAAATTAAGAATTTACTTAACAACAGACATTGTTATAATTTTTAATGTTTTTTGAAGTAGATTTTAATAAATTTTAAGTAGTATTTCTTACTAATAATAATGAAGAGATATCATTATTTATGAATTCCTTAATTTTTTTTTATTAATTTGAGTTGGGTTTTTTGATTATGTACATGCATACGTATTAGTTGATTAATCATTTAAGAAATATAGTTTGTGACCTTGAACTCATTTTAAGAACACTTAAATTATGTAATAATATAGGTTTTCGGTTAAGCAGGTTAATTTAGATCAGATATGAGTTTCTACTACACATGAGTAGCATACATACATACGTATGTATCTTATAGAAAGTAGTTTCATTCGCCACCCGTATAGTATATACCTTATAAATTTGATAAAATTATTAACCTGATGAAAAATAAGTTGTTCTTTGCTTTATCGGAACTTAGCTTTGTGCATCCAAGGTATCGATAGACGTACTTGGTTTTGCTCTATTCATATGAAAGATCGCCTTGTTACTAATGAGAAGTGGAGTGTTTTATACATAATGTGTTCGAAGTTTAGAGGAACTTTCAGGTTAAATTAATTCCGGATCTCATTCAATACTCGAGGTTGCGTGATTTATAAAAAACTTGTGCATCTTTGTTTGATTTATTAATAATAATAATTTATACTAAAAAAACATATTTCTTAAACACATCTAGGTTGAATTTTCTGACCAAGAATTTTTGGTTTGCTCGTATGAAGCAGATAATACTAACTATAGGCCTGATTTTTCAATTACAATTCTAGATTTCAAAAATATAATTTTAGTTTGATTAAAAAATGTTGAAAAACGACCATGAAATTCAATACACTATATGGAACCATACTAATGATAAAATTAACTGTTTAAGTGGATGGGTGATAATTTACGAATTCGTTCCAAAAAACTATATGTTAAAGCTGGAACCCACATTAGTTCAATAACAAATTGCAGAATTTCATTTTCAAAATGAAACGATCTTTTGTTGTAAATAATTTTTTTTTTTTAAACTTTAAGAAACCGCACTATTAAAAATAATAAAAGCTCGTTTCAACACCACATGTATTTAATAGTATTACCACTTTTTTTAGTTTCCCTTCAGCATGGAAACTCAAGGTTATGTCTATTACTAAAAGGTCTGTCTTATCTAATAGATTTTCGATCAATTATACAATTACCAGCAATCTCTAAGAATTTACAGAAAATTCTTCAAACTCTGATTTTGCAATACATATACTCGTACTTGACTCCATTAAAGTTTAATTACTGCCTTGGTGAATATAACTGACGATATTCGGAGGCCTTTCAATAAAAAACAAACATGTTTGCTGGTACCACTTGATATTAAATTTGAGTCTAAATTAGAATAAATATTTCTTAGTTTAAGTTACATTTTATACAAAATGTATTATTTATTTGTATCCCAAGAATTTTACTTTCGACGTTTTTTGACATTTATCAGACTATAAACTAAACTTAGTTTCGACTTTAACTAAGTTTAAGTTTGGAATTAAGCTAAGAAAGCGTATGAGTCTAGTCGCGATAAGTCGAAACTGGACGAAACTCAGTATACAACAACTGTGTGCATGTATTTGTGTATACGCACATGTGTGCGTAAATATATTGAATTTGAATTTTGGCGGAGGATTTAAATTAAAATATATACATATTTTATTTTACTTATAATATCCTCTGATGGTAAAATTGGTATGGTGCTGTTGAAGGACCAGGTTGTGAATTCTCGGCCAATCTAGTTAATAAAAGTATATTTTGGAAGCTTTCTCTCAACGGCCAATCTAGTTAATAAAATATAAACAAAAAATCAAAATAAAATTCAATCATTGAAATGAAATTTTTCAACTCGATTCCAAAATGGCGTCGGCGGTGCGCGAGTCTTATACACAACACAAAACGCAATATTTGAAAAAATTAATGTTGGTAATACACAAAATGATGATGTTAGGTAATATAGAAAATCAGAATAAAATTCACTTATAAGATCACAATTAATTAAATACACAAATAAATCATATCGTACACACACAAGATAACTAAAACGGGAATGTCAAATTTGCTGTGTATTTATATAGTTTTTAATTTTTTATACACATTGTTTATATGATTGAATTCTGTTAAGAAAAACAAAATTAACTTTCGGCTATTTCGCCAAAAACCGAAGGAATATACGATAGATCAATTTTTAGTTTCGTCTTGTTATACTTGGGATACGGCAAATAATTAACTGGACTCTCAATTTATTATCGATTTTAACAAATAATATAGGATACAAACCCAAACCAGGATGCACACAAATTTGTTGAGCCACCCCTACACATATAATTCAATTACTCCGCGTTGATCGCTGGATGCAGACAACAGAAGTGTTCAGAATCAATTTAATTATGCTATCTATCTTTCCCTTTATAGATGTGATATACTCGACGTTACTCAGACGTTTTAAACTCGTCGAGTTTATCTCCAGGGTTATGCTGGATGTATTATGTCTATGAAAACTTGATAATCGAATTTAGATAATGATGGATGCGTTGTCAAACAAATAGCACAGTGGTTAAAATTGTGGCTTTTGCATTGGGGGTTACCCGCACCCGGTTCAAATCCCAATAGGGCCGGTTGGCAAAGGGGTTTTGACATCCTTGGTTTCGTTCAGGGTGCCAGCTATGCAATGTGCAATGTCCTCGAATTGGCTGGTAACGGCGTAAAAACGCTAAAAGCAAGCTATGATAAAGTTGAAAGAGCCCAAGCTTCAGAACACGTAAAGAAATTTAAAAAATTGAGGCTCAATGTATGCACATACCTACACGTTAAACAAGTATTTAATTTATTTTGACGCTTGAAACATATTAAGGGCATAACGTGATAATTCTTTGACTATATAACCGAGGACCGCGACCGTGTTCTTGACTGCATATAAAAACTGATGAAATTCCCTCGCGCCATGACTCCCCCATTCACGGTGCACGAACTAAAATTATATCAAAATATAAAAAATTATATTAAAATATAGTGAACGGTTTAAAAATTAACAAATTTAACAGTTATAAAGATAAACGAAATAGTTTAATTTTAATCGGTTCGTATGAAACTTTGGGTGACTTTATTTATTTTTAATTTCGAACTTATTAATAATAATAATTCCGATAAAACTTTGAAGAAAAATAATAATTTTGGAATTTTATTCTAAAACTCGGCTGACAGTTGGTTCATTGGTATATTTTGATCAATTTAGAGAATATTTTCTTCTAATATTTAATTTAAACAATGTTTGTTAACTGTTTTGTTCATAAGTTGGTACCACCGTATTACTCGTTGCATAATGCGTTTGATATGTTAAAAATGTCGGTTAATGTTATCTGAATTTACCAGAAGTGGATTCACGCAATACAGACCATTTAATAAATAATAATTATGTATTTTTATTTTAAGAGTGTGTGCCAATTGAAATAAAAAGCGCATAAAAAGTTTAAAAAAATAACATTTATTCACCACAAAAATTTTAACTGAAATTTTTGATTTGGTTACAACCAACTGGTAAATATTTTGTACGCTATAAATAAGATGCAAGTTTTTTTTATTGGTAATTTGACAGAACCTCAATTAGTTTTTTATATAATTTGCACAAATTAGGCAAACATTTTATAAAACCTTTGCTTATTTTAATGTTAATAAGCTTTCAACTTTATTTTAATTCAAAAATCTTATAACTATTAAATTGAAATTATTAAATCACGAAATTGCGCCGACAGCAAAAATTGTTAAACGTCATAAATTTTATTTGGTTCCAATGGGGCATGCTTATAGTTCAATCCTTGCCTTGAACTTGAGATCAGTTTAATGGCGTCTTTCCAGTTCTCAAACTTATGATCCATTTTTTTAAATTTGTGTTCACTTGGAAAATAGTGAAATGTAATTGACGAACTTTTTGAATAATCTAGCAATTCGGCACACAACAAACTCTAACCATAATCTAATTAAATCACACACAATTGAACACGATTGAACAAAACTTATGATTGCTTAAATTGTTTGTGTTTAAAGGTCAAAGTATACCCGCTAGTGCCACCTACGAATAAGAAATGAACTAACATAAAAAACAAGTCGTTTAGCATGTCCCATTGGCACAGCAAACCAGTTAAAAAGTGAGGATTTTTTTTTCATTTTCACCACAGTTAAAATATTTAACTTTTTAACTTCGATTGGCACACACACTAAGAAACATTTACACATGCAAATGAAATCGCGTTTTATTTCAAATACTCGTATGTATGTACATACACTTATATTGACAATCAAATACAAACAAAGAAAATCTGTAGATTTTTGTTTTACCTACTACGATTAAATATTTTTGAAATGGGGCATGCTATACGACTTTTTTTTAATTTAGTTCAATTCTTATTCGTAGGTGGCAATAGCGTAGGAAGGGTATACTTGACGTTAAAACACAAATTATTTAAGCGTAGAAAAATCGTTAATTAAATTCCACCACTTTTCAAGTGAACACAAATTTTAAAAAAAATGGATCATAAGTTTGAGAATTGGTAAGACGTCATCAAAATGATCTCAACTTTGTAAATACCAATTTCAATAGGTGCATTTAAAATTCTCAAGGCTGGATCAATTCCATCCCAAAATATTCCACTACGTAAGTTTGAGATAACGAGAATTAACAATGTAGCAGAAGGGACGAACGAAATTGCAATCGGACTGAAATTGGATTACTGGTGTTGTGATGGTTTCAGAACCGGAACATATCGAGTCCTGCCGAGCAATCACAGTAGAAATTAAAAATAGTAATAACGATGGAACAGTCATTGTTTCCATAAAAGATCAAACAACACAAATCCATATTAATACAAACAACAGGACGACAGAAACGCTTTCTAGTTTCGTTTCTTTTCTTCGGTTTCCAAATATCATCAACGAGCAATTACAATATTTTACCGGATTCTCAGATCGATTTAATTTATTATTAGTTTGATGGTAAAAGATTAATTCATCCTGAAACCGATATTAAAGATCAACTTTTAAAAACGCGTTTTAAGTATAGAGACTGCGACTGCAATGATTTTCTATTCATTCAAAATATTTTTTAAATAACAGAAACGTGATTTGAAAAATATTTAAAGTTATGACATAGAGGATTTACATCACTTTGTCTAGAGGCTCGTATCGAGCAATATTTGATTGTAGCGAAATACCTGTACACAAATCAGAGGACCTACTCATCATCAATTAACTTTCTCATCGTACAAAAATAGAACAACTTTCACATCATTAGTTGCTGTCTAGTGTCTATGAAAACGGAATGGTTATTTTTGTATTCGAGACGTTTTGAGGTGCAATTTCTGATAAAGAAATTTATTTCACAACTTGTATTGTATATAAAATAAGAAATTTTTTAATGAACTACTTATTTAATAAAATTAATTATATTATGTGTTTACTATTTGGCAAATTTGTTTTATTAATCAAATAATACTTAAAATCCGGTTAATTGTTCGTCTCTAAATTGATCATACATTGTTGAAAACCAAGTATGTAATAATAATATAGTTTGACAATACCCAATCGCGACGGTGCTGTCACGAAAACAGCGGCAAGGATTGAACTATAAGCATGCCCCATTAGAGAGGTGTTTTGTAAATTTTGTGCTGCCGATTCCAGAGATTTTCTATTTACCACGGAAATTGGAGGTTTGGTTATTTTGAACGATCTTGAAAATTTTATTCCATTTATCGTTGAATTTTAGTTTTTTTACAGAATTTAACATTTCAGTGAATTCGAATGACTTTATATTATTTTTGCTTATTGAAATAATCAATCAAATAGTCCCTGTTTATATTGAGTTAATTAAACAACTGAGATTATTGAGATGACCAAGGTTCACTTTCTGGTCAAGAAGACTCAATTCTGATGGCTAAAAATTTTGTGGGTCATTTGTCTGATTTATATTGTGTATTGTTCCAATTATGTACCTGTCATTGATCAACAAAAATCCACAAAAATCAATATTTAACTGTAGGAAATTCTTGCAACACCGAGAATTTATTCCTTTAGGATCGCACTATCGGTTAAGACAAGAAATCAGTAAATAGTATTTCCACTTTTTGAGGATTTTTGTATACATACGCGTACAATTTAAAATAACAACTAAAGATCAGTTTTTAATAATATTAGGTATGTGTATACTCATTTAGTTGTCCAAATTTTAGTTTAATAATTTTGTTATTACGTATTTCTGTTCTTTTTAATTTAAACTAAATTTAGATTATTATTTAAATTCTCAAGAAAGTTGACATTCTCAATTAAATAAGTTTATAACCAAATTTCAATTGCGGCTTATAATGATCCAATGCTAAATTTATAAATTTTATGATTGCTAAAATATCAGTTGGAGGCCGTTATAAAATTCATAACTTTGACGGCCAGCCAATAGCCATCAAATCAAATCGGCTTAAATTTACTATGGGATTGTAACACGTATTTTTGCCAAAATCTGAAAATTTTTAGGAAGGTGTGTCGCCACGCAATAATTGAGCACATCATATTTTTGTACACTATATACGATGTGTTCAATATTTTAATATTCAAAAATATCTAACAAAAATAAATCTGTTCTAGTAAACCATAACAAAGATATACTTTTCATGATTCAATTACAAAATCAAGCCACCAATATTTTTCAAATTATACTTTTGCCACAAAATAAAAAAAATTAAATCTCAAAATAAAACATAATTTTTTTTTGTTTACATCAAAATTTTTTAATACTAATATTATAATTATTTAGTTTTTAATTTTTCTTATTTATTCTACACAAAACATAAGAAAAAAATCTGTTCTTCTCGTAACACAAGAGTATATTTTATTGTTAGAGGTAAATTACAAAGTTCTGTTGAGCACATGTTCATCACAAAATTGTTTGATTTAACGATTTATTTTTATTTTATTATGTCTTACATTTTGGTTTTGAAAAACTTAAGTTCCTCTTTTTATATACGTATATAAAAAAAAACAAAGGAAAATTGTTTTATTTTTAATTAATAAAAGAAAATAGTTTTTATATAGGTGAAGTAATCCTTCCTTTCTTTATCGAAAAATGCGCTTTGCATGTTAAGAAATGAACATAGTAATTTCAGAGTATTGTTTCGAGTTTCCCTACAACAGTAAACATTTATTTATTTAATGTTTTTACTCCAGCTCTGTACTATATATACATTATATGTACATATAAACACTAAAAAATACAAAGTAATTCGTTGTTATAATAATCATTTTAATTTAAGATGTTCCACTCACGTATTTGTTTCTATACGATGCTCCATATATATACACAAAATTTTGACTCACGCATTAAAAACGAAATACAAACAATTTTCTTTTAATTTTATTGATTTTCCAAATAACACAAATAAAAAACTACTAAAAGGAAACACTATTGTCTAGTCACGGCACGACTTAACATCAAATAGAAGAGAGAACCGTAATTCATTATTGTAAATTCTTCCTCGAGTTGTATATTATGTATAAATATATGTACACACGTATGCACATAAATATATTCTAATTTTAAAACTTAAGTATATATTTGATTGAATGTCCAACACGTTTTTTTTACAATTTAGTTCATTAAACTAAAATACTTAGTATGTAAGTACAACAAATTCCAAGTATTTGATCAAATGTGGTATTCCCACATCCAATCTTATTTTAAAGTAATTTACTTGCCAACTACACGAAAACTATAAATGATCTTGCGATGATGTTAATTTAATATGTAGTTTTAAAATTAATAACTATAAAAATATTGCGGATAAGTAAATTAAATATTATTGTATGAATTTAATATTTTACAACTTGGGTGGCAAATTAACTACAATAGTATAATACTGATTTTTATTAGTATTGTATATATTTTAATAACTTCAAAGTGTATTTAACCGTTAAACTAACTGTATTTCCTCGAATCGAGAACATACAATATGTGTTGATAGTTTATTTACAAATATTTTGAAAAAAGCGTGTACTATGTAAATATACAGCATAAATAGTATTTTGTGATCTAATTCCATTGAAAAAATGTTTTATTATTTTCATGAGATGTTTTCTAAATTACTAATTGATAAATCATCAAGATTAATAGTTCCAATGACGTTAAGAGGTATTTTTCGAGTGTATAATATATGTATATGAGCATAAAAAATCTAAGCAAGAATACTGAATATCCATTAACATACCAAAATACATATTGTGATCTAGAATGTCGGCCCAGGGCGTAGATAACACAGAATTTCATATATGTATTTAGTAGTCCTACATAAAAACATTTAAAAAAATTATTATTTTGAATTTTACGGTTAATTTGGATCTTCGATTCATTTTACTACTTTACTAGTCAATTTCAAATAATAATATTTTTTAATATTTGCTTGATTTTGCAAATGCTTTTTGTTGTACAACACCTCTAAAAGATAATAATCTGATAACAAAAACTGAATCACAAAATATTTTATTTGTCGTATAAAAATTAGTTGCTGCAGGCTTAACAATCTAGCATCAGGTTGTACATCGTGTAATTTTAAATTTAATTTCTAAATGTATCTGCAGTTATAATTAATATTTCCATAAAATGACATGCGTCCAAATTGTAAGGGAACAGCAAGGCGAAATAAAAATTATGTAGGTTTGAAAAGATACAGAAAAGATTTTAGGCAGAAAGTTCCAATGAATTTAACGAGACGGTTGTTGTCGATATATTTATTGTTTTGTTCTTTAAATTCAGAAAAAAAGTGTACATCCGTCTGCGCTTATTTCATTTTAAATATATTTACTCAAAAACCTTATACAATTTATTTTAGAATAATATTTAGTACGTTTATGTTAGGAGTACAACCTATAGGTTATCTTTCACTTAAAAACGGAGTCGAGTCACCTTGTAGTTAGCTCGACCCGACCTACCAAAACCGAGTCGAATCTTAAATCAATAAGAACTCTATCTATTATCTGCTGCCTGGAGATGCACTATAAAACATTTTCAATTTTTAATTTGTTGAAAATCTACAAATTCATAGTTTAATTGTCTCTTTCTAAAATAAATGTTTAAATAAAAAAGTTTTATATATGCCGTTTATAACTCGATTTCAACCCAGTTTAGACTCGACTACGATTTAACTCTTCATCGAGCAAATAGCGCAGTGGTTAAAGCTGCGACGTTTGGATCGGGAGGTACCGGGTTCGAATCCCAACAGAGGCGGTGCAAAAGGGATTTTTGATCTCCCGATTACTATCGGTGATTAAATTGAAAACATCTATGTTGGAATGTAGAACTCTTGGGCCGACCCATCTTCCATGTCACTGTACAGGGTGACATGGGAGCTATGCAATGCGCAGGTGGTAGGGGTATACCTGTGCCTTGTGTGAATGGGTTGAATGAATGTTCGTGTGAATGTAGGCAAGGCTTGAACACAAAAATGTGTCTATGCCACGTCCTTTTAAAACAAAAAAAACTTCAGTATAAACGCTAAAACAGAAAACTCGAATATAATCCAAAGTTAACTACAAGGATGACTCGACCCTGACTCCTGAGAGTATAAAAACGTACTAATAGTCAATCCATACCTTGACGATAGTAGTAACATCCTACCCAAGTAGCATATTTTAACCGTAGTTAGAAATTAACTATTGCTTTCTGAACGATTACGTTGTATTTAAGTTATTTTCAGACGGGGTATATTTTGAACTTGAAATTCACGTTCTAAATCCTATGATTTTGAACCAAATATTACTGTGTTTAATCATAAATTTTTTTTCTGTAAAATAGAGTTTAAATTTAACTTCCTAGTTGTTTTCCACCGCTTTCTGAACCTTTTCTAAACCATGTTAAATTTAATATATCCTTTTTTGTTATTTTTTTATGGTTTTAGTTATTCTTAAACATTTTCAAACCTAATTTAAACTCCAGTTATAATTGAGTTCAAAACACATTAAAAGTTTACGTTCTGGTTAATATCAAACTTTGATTGAACTAGTTCAAAACTCAAAAATTTCACATTAACCTAATTCAGTCAATCTTATGTCAATATAGAGTAAACAATTAACTTATCGGTTGACTATCTACTTTGTATAAACTTGATTTTAACCAAAGTTCAATTTAAGTTAAATACCAGTTATAATTTAAAATTGCGGTAAATATAAATCCAATATCACAGTAAAGTTAATAATCAACTTATTAGGTACCTGTCAACCTCGACTCAACTAATTTTCAACCAAAGTTAGGTCCCATATCGATGAAAAGTTTATAATTAACTTATGGGTTACCATCTACCTTGTTTCATCTTAAATTTAACCAGAGTTAAAATAAAGTAAGAATCGAGTTAAAGTTTAACTCAAAGGTTTGAAAATAACATATTTCAGCCTTAATTACAACCATTGATGCTAAAAAATCGAATACGCAAAATTGGTTGAACTCGTTATAACTGTTTTAGAGTTTTAATCGTTCAAAAGTGTGGTTTTTGGTAAAGTGAGAATTATAAAATCGTGAATTATTTAAAAAAATAAAAATAAGGATAAGTTTCCATTACAAAATGTGGATGAAATTGAGACATTAGAAAAACGCCTGCGAAGTGATAAACACAAACATAAAATTAATTTGGTAATTTGTTGCTAAAATTTAAATATATTTTTTGATTTAGACTTGCATGATTTGCACTATACATTTAATTTCAATTTGATTTTTCAGAAAAGCAAGTTGTCAGTCTTTGGAGGCGCTGATGAGGTGGGGTCCGCCAAAATTTTATGTAAGTGGCTGTTTAAAGACAGTCTGCTCCAAAACTTTTCGTGGGCTGGAACTGCTGAAAAACACGCTTTCAACTCGTTGAAGGAAATATTGGAAGTGATTATTCAAAGCGTTAGAATTAGTCATCCAGCATATACAGCGCATTCTAATTCAAATTTTTTTAAAAATTATTTAAAACACGCGAAATTTCGGATTCAATCAAAGTAAGTTTACTAAGTAAGTTTCTCACTAATACTTTCGTTGTTACTTTTTACAAAGGGAAATTTTGTAGATGTAAATAAATTTGAGACTGTTTTCAAGTGAACCAGTTTAATGAACAACAAAATGTTTAGCGAGATTCAACAATTATTTAAATTAATATGAATACAATTACAATTTTTTTTTTATTTAATTTTCAGAAACAAACCAAAAACCACGGAACAAAGCACCGAAGATAACACCGAGACAACCGGCGCGGGCGTAAATTAAAATATATATTATTTTTTTATGATTATTTAATATTGAAGTTTTTATTTTTGTATATGAATTAAAATACATACATATTATATTATAATTTTTATTTATTTTAAAACTTATCACGATTTGTTTCATTTTCTTAGTGTGTATTAGATAAAAAATCGGCAAAGATAGTTTGAAAAAGTTGAAAAAGAGTATTTTAAAAACCGAAAAGTTAGATTTGTGTAGGTTAGCTATAGGTTAAAAATTATCCTGGTCAGTTTCTGACTTTTCTTAGATTCTCGAACCAACGGTTGGCCAGCTACCGTGTTTGAACTGACAAGTTACAGGTAAGTTCATTTCTACCGGTTGGTGAACCACATATATGCGACTACAATATAACCTAGGTTAATATTGACCCTTGAATTTACTAGCTAATCGACAGTTGACTAAACGTTTGAATAACGAGAAATTAACCAAATATTAACCTATGCATTGATTCAACCCATGTTTAAAACCGGTTGAATAACTATTATTCAACTTCAAATTGTTACTTGGGTACATTCCTACATCAACACCAAAACCACCAACAACACAAATTACCTGAAAGTTATTTTCTAAAGTTATTTTCTTAAGTCATTTTCGATAAAAAAAATCTCGGTCCAGAGAAAATTTAATTAAAACATAAAAGCTTCAAGAAGCTAATAAAGCAATAAGCAACTCGCTATAACGATTGGTATAGTAAAAATTGTTTTAAATTAATTCATTTTTATTTAATTAAACATTTAATTCACCATTCTGCATTGAAATGATAGTTTGTTTGATCCCGAACGAAAGTTGACGATAGTAGTAACATCCTACATTCCTACATCAACACCAAAACCACCAACAACACAAATTACCTGAAAGTTATTTTCTAAAGTTATTTTCTTAAGTCATTTTCGATAAAAAAAATCTCGGTCCAGAGAAAATTTAATTAAAACATAAAAGCTTCAAGAAGCTAATAAAGCAATAAGCAACTCGCTATAACGATTGGTATAGTAAAAATTGTTTTAAATTAATTCATTTTTATTTAATTAAACATTTAATTCACCATTCTGCATTGAAATGTTAGTTTGTTTGATCCCGAACGAGTTGGTTGATCTTAATAATGTTATTTCATTTCGCCAGTCTTTACTATGAAATACATGGCTCTGTTCTCTCAATCTACGAATTTTTCGTTACAACAATTCAATTTAATGAAATTATGAAGAATCGTCGCTAAGACCATATTCTCCGCATTCTGAGGAAACACTGTTGTCTTTAAAATGCTGCATCAGCTACTGTAAAATGCCAAAAACATTTTATATTACTCATCTTACTATTGACAGTTTATAGTTCTAAACCAAATAATTTAAAATACTATAAGTGTACATTTCCATATACCATGTTTCCATGATCGAGTTAACCTAGGTTAACTCAGATTTATGTGTATGGAAACGCATATAAGGTATAGTTTCGTTAAATTAAAAAAATTAAAACTCAATGAAACTATAGTGCGGTTAGGTTAGATTCTATATCAATGTTTTTTTATATTATAGCATTGATAAAAACCGCTGTTAATTAATATCAATAAACCAAAATGCAATACAAATTGTGAGTACTGGGAATTTTCAAAATTTTGTTTTTTTACGAATTTTTATTATTTTGACTGTAGCGATTTTTCTCAATCTAATTGCGAATGACCGAGCGAACTAGTTGTAAATTACAAAGGCAACATATTTATACATAAATTGACTTCGAAACGAGTGCCTTGAAGCTGCACCAGCCAAATCAGCCCGCCACAACGAAACCTAACCCATAATTTATTACAATTTTATTACAATTTATTACACCTATATTGACTTGAAATACACTTTACCCAAAATAATTAAAAATCACTACTTTACAAGGTATATATGTATTATGTACCGTATAGTGTAAACTACATCCAGTTCTATCCAAAATATGATGGCGGTCTGGTGTAATAAATTATTTCAGGTGATAAAATCGACATTTTGGTATTTTTCTTTGAATTTCAGTAGGTTTTCATTAAAGTAAGTTGATTTTTACACAAAATAATTGCATTTTATTTTTCGGCGACTTACCAGTAAACTGTAATTAATTTGTAATAGATTCTGCCCCAAGTTTTATTTCGATATCACAATTACATCATAAGTTACAAAGTGGCGGTGGATAGGTTCAATTTGATGTTACTCCACCCACGCTATTCTCGCGAACGGCAAGTGTAATAAAATCGGGACTTGGTGTAATAAATTGTAATAAATTATGGGCTCGGTTTCGTTGTGGCGGGCTGATGTGGCTGGTGCAGCTTCAAGGCACTTTCGAAACGTTGCTTGCAAGCGCAACCATGGTAACCACTACAAAATGCACGAGGAGAGGAAATAATTAAAATAAAATTTTATTATTTTTATTTTATTTTTCACTGTTTGTCGACGCGGTTAGATTTTTTTTTTTATTGTTTTAAATATTACAACTGATTACATATATCATCTAGTAATTTCTCTATCTTTCTTATGTTCAATTTGCAGAGATATAACCCATTAGTTAGTCTCTAAAAATTTGGCCACCCTATTGTAGTCTTCCCAATTCCAGCGGTTTCTTTCTTTGGAGCCTTCGTACTCCATTTGTGTTACTCAGCATACCACGTAACTCAACATTTTCATGTTGACCAAGCCGTTGTATGTGTTTCTTTGCATGAATTGTTATTTCTTCGCTGACGTTTTCCATCCGGAGGTCCCTATGTAGGTTATCGTTTCTTATGTACCAAGGAGCGTTCACTATTCCACGTAACAATTTATTTTGAAAAGCTTGTATTATTTTAATATTGGTTTTCTTAGTACAGCCCCAAAGCTGAATAGGTGAATAGGTGGACGCGGTTAGATGTACGTCGTATATATGGAAGAAAATTGTTCGGGCCAAGCTCGTAATTTTATTGTTCCCTGGATTATCGTGTGTTATAACGCAAATTTCACCTTAAACCTATCTTAAAGTTAAATTGCTTGTTGATGACCTGAAATTTCGTTTTCTAATGAGCCCGTCGTTGACTTAATCAACAAATCATACTTCAGCCTAGACTTTCATAGGCAATTACAAAGTCTATAAATCTGTCATAATATGGATTATGTATAACAATATACTTTGCTATTTATTAAGTTAAGTTGGTCTACGCTATCCGATATTTTTAATTTTTATAACCACTAATCTCAACTAACAAGATTTTTAAATATTCTCACTGTTTATTAATAGCTCCAAAAAATTACGAATCGACGGAACCTTGGATCAAATTTTCCTCAAATTTATTTGAACGATGTAGGAAGCCTAGAAGAGTTTGTGTAATTAATTTAAAATTTATTATTGCGCCTAAAATATCGTAATGCTAGAAATCGACCATATAACTAAAATAATGACATTGAAAATTAAAACAAAATGTTGACATTTCGGAGTGGAGTGTTCAGCATATTTTCAGCAAAACCAATATTATTATGAAGTAATATATATCTGGCAGCACATCAAAAATTAGAAAGATCACGAAAAATATGCAAAAGATAGATGTAAATTAAGAAATACTTAATTCAAATCAGTAAACAAATTTCAACATTACATTTTATATCATGATTTTGTGAGTGAAGAGGTGCGTTTTCCATAAAAATACAAATTTAGTTACCCATATCGAAAGCTCGCGTTGAATTATATTTTTTGAACAATCAGTATAGGAACCAAGCGCAAATTTAACTGACAAAAAATCAACATAGGAAAATAATTTTTCTACAGTAAATGCTATATGCAACCAAATAAAATTGTACAGTAAATGCTATATGCAACCAAATATAAAAAAATTCAATTGTCGATTGGAGCATCACGGATTCCACATAGCGGAATTTTTCTAAAATAAAACTATATATCCATTGACGTTTAAAATAAAAATAAAATTATCTCTCCATTGAAATTTAAAAACACAAAGCCACCTAATTTCGAATACAAAAACAACAACACAAACTTCAAATGGATCGTTCTTTTTAATAATCATTTTTTCCGCGAGAGGAGCTAAGCTTAGTCGCCAATAGAGAAAAATACAATCGTCAATAGAGAAAAATAAATTTTAGTTTCTCTATAGCAAACTAAAATAAATTATACTGATTTTGTTATCACTAAAATTTGCGCTTGGGGCCTATATATGGTCCAGTATTATATTCGTAAACTGACACATTGAAACAATATTGTTAACTATCATTATTAGTGCTGAAGAATTCATAAACTTCGATTACGACCAAAAATTTCCCCTTATGGTTAGAAACGTAATCATTTGTTATTTTCTTTAAATGAATGACGCCAGCCGAAACATGCAGAACAACTAAGAAATTGGTACGTATAAGTTATGATCGACCACGGACGTATATGATATTAATAGGCGTATTTTGTTGAGGTTGTTACAACAACAACTGCACTGATTAACTGCTGTCATGAGTTAAATAACTCCAAAATATTTCTTGAGTTATTTAACTCTATTCCGATTTTAATTATGATACATGACACCAGATGTACATTTTAAATTTTTTTCTTCAATTTTAATTATGTTTGTTTCATCAAATTTTTCTTGTATTTTCCATTATATTGTACAACCAATTTTTCAATGAACAATCGCTAAATATTTATTTGAATTTGATTTTAAAACAAATTTTCAATACTACTACCAACTCATAAAAATCAAATTAACTCAAAAATAAGTTATTTTGTTGAGAAAAATTAACTCCAAACAGATTATAGTTAAATTGTTCTCAACAAAATACACCTATGGTTGCTTAACCAGTGTTTGTCTGTGATTTATTCATGAGGCAATTAATATTTTTCGTAATCTAGTAACGTGGCTTGATTTTACTTTTGACATTTACAACAATATTGTTTTTAACTAAACGCGTTGCATTGGCATACTTAAACCTGTTATGGCCCATTCTAATACCACATAATCTATTGGAACCATCCAGAGTTACTTAAGTAGCGTGAGATATCTAGCATTTTCACTTTTCGAGATCCGAGAGGTTGTTCTACTGTACTTACCCAAGTGCTTATGCGTTTTGTATGCAAATTCCGGATAACTGAAGTTTCTTCTCTTCTATTCAGCTAACGAAGTCATTTGCTTTTGTAAGTATCTCCACGACAGTTTTTAATTCTCATCTACTAGATTAATATATTGTACCGTTTTAAGTTCAGTTTTGTCTTTGTGTTGGCCCACTTTGCATTTGTCAAGGCCACCAACTCAATTTTAGGCGCAAGTTTAAGCGCTGTAATAGGCCTCACTTGCCGTTTCCAGTTACAGTTGGAGAGTTATATCGTGTCTTTCCCATGACGTCCGAGTGACAGGCAACTCAAACTAGCCGGATGTTGAAATGCTCACTCATCTCGTTAATAGAGCCATCCCGCTCGCCATAAAAACTGATTCTAGCTGCTTATAATTTCCGCCTGACTGTCCCCAAAGATTACTATATTAATCAAGGATATATGTACATTATGCCTCAACCAAGTCAAAACCGCCTTACTCGCTATTACTTCAGCCTAGTACACGCTGCTGTAATCAGGGAGGCAAATAGAGATAATTATAATTAAATAAACACAGAGGACTCCAGTTCCCTCTTTTCCGTCTAGCTTGGAGTCGAAGAATTATATTTTAATTCCTAACGAAGAATTATATAGCTTCGGTTTCCGATATTAAACCGCTCCTCGAGGATTCCCTTGAACGGCATATGGCCCGATAACTTTAAAGTTGGCATAAAATAATCAAGGTTTGCCAGTTCCTTCTAAAGCGGTATACTTATCGTCGACTGACCTCGAGCTGAATGTGACGAAGCCGTATCTGTTTATCAAAATATCGACCGGAAGAAGGTAATCTCCACACACCGTATGCGTGCTTTCGTATACGTTATTTGCACCTCTATTGTATTTCTGTTACCTTGACAGCTTACCAAAATTTAGGCTTGAAATTAAGCTTACTGCAAAAACTAGTGTACTGCCGTTTAATAGATGTGATATACTCGACGTTACTCAGACGTTTTAAAAGGTCAAAAACGCGCTCACAAGTATGCTAAGATAAACTCACTATTTGTATTCACGTTTTTGACATTTCTGTGACATTTGTGGAACAATAAAATTGTAATTACATCGTTTTTAAATTATTATTCTAAAATAATAAAATGAATCAGGCAGAGAGAATAAAAAAATTAAAAATTATGAAAAGCGGGATATTGGTTTGTCAAACGTCAAAATGATAAAAAAAAAATAAAAATGGGATATTATTTCTTAAAATTTCTGTTAGATGTCACTTTAGCACTTAAAAAGAATAAAAAGTCAAAGTTAAATCAACTTTTTTTTTTTTACTTCAGAGTCGCGTCGAGTATAATTGCTTCAGTGCAAATTCGTATAGTTTAACATTTTTTATTTTCTTAGTTACGTCGGTCGCGTCGAGTTTATCTCCAGGGTAAGATAGCAGGATTTACTCTGCTACTTAGATTATGTATTTCCTATAAAGTAAATGCGGGACTGGTTGATTCCCAATCCATATTTCCTGCCCCATTTCGTAATGATTAAGAGCACATGCTGCATTTCTAAGAACAATCACTCCTTTAGCCCCGCTCTCCAGCTCCAAAAGTAATCAATTGAACACTATGTTCCAACAAATAGGGGATAAGACGTCTTATCGCGAGGTTCCTTTAACTACCCGCTTCCTAATGGTAAATTTCATTGCATTTCATATTGCATTACACAAATGAAGTCGGAAACATTTTTGTTTTAGCTATTGATTTTCAATATAAATTTAATTATTTAACTTTGTATACATATTTCCTGGTGAAATAATTTTTTTTATTTTTATTTATAAATTTTTACTTTGTGTATATAAATATAGTGTGTACTCGATATTTTTTATTATAAAATAATTTTTCAGCTTTTCAATATAATTTAATAAAAACCAGGTCCTTGTTCTGCAACACCAAGATTTTGAAAACCAAAATTTTCACACCCAGGGGTGAAATGTTCTACCGTCACAAACTTTGAAACAGACGCTATTATCTCTATTTACAAAAACAAAATTGTAGACTGTTCGGTTTATTCAACAACGCCTGTTCTAACATGATACCCCTGGATTTAAATAAACCAAACATTTTCAAAAACCTGGCTATACCAAACCTAACAATACCCAACCTATTTTAAAAACAAAATCATAACAAAAATATATTTCTACTTCTAGGTTATTTAAAAAAAACTGATTGCATTATATTCATTCAATGCACTTTCGTTCCGCAAAATATGTGTGGTGCTGTAGGCTGTTCAAACCAGTAATGCTGTTTAATGGGGGCATGGGGGAAGTTATGCATAATAAACTATTCACCCTCAGTGAAAATTATGTAAGGTTTTATATCATTAACTAGTTTTATTTAGTTTAAAAAGTAATTGAACACTATAGCACTAATAATTGAATGTCCAGGTTCACTCAGTACCCAAGAAATAGGTAAAACGCAGAAACTGCGTCAATCCATTACTTTTTTGCTGTGTATATGTCTGTTAGGGCACCACCACCTTAACATATTGAAATAAATTAAATTACTCGTATTTTATAGTTCTTGAACGAGGCGAGGCGACAATATCTCAGCGCCGACATAATTTTTCGATGGCATAATTTTTTTTTTATGTTTTATTTACATTTAAGGATATTTACATTCTGAGTTGTTATGATTATATTTTTATGGTTTTTTGTACACTATATAATTTTACATATACTCGTATGTATAACGAGACTTAAAATATATTTTAAATAGTACTACATGCAGTAATGGGGTTAAAAACAACGAAATAAATGATGAATAGGTTTTTGATATATAATCTGGTTGTTACTATATGTACTAAAGAATTGTATTATTTTTAGACATTTCTGTTAGACCATATATAAATGATATCGTATTACATGGTAGTATATTAAAAATGTGTGGCACAGCACTTTGGCACGTAGATATGTAGATGCATCTTTTATTGGAGACAAAAAGGATATGTCCCAAATTTTTCGCGGAACAGATATACCTAACCTACAATATTTCATTCATGATTTACTTTATACATATTTATGTCTAATAATTGTCTTACGTCTGTCAATTACAAGTTTAATTTATTTAACTTAATTTTTTGTATAATTTATGAGTGGTTATTATTGAAATTTCTACAAGCACTTTACTCAAGTGCCTTTCTCATAGTACTATATACATACATATAAGTACAATTTAATAATTTCTTAATTTCACTTTATGTTTATGTTACTCGTATACATACAAATTTTTTGAAGTAGTTTTTATAACTAATATGATCCTATTTAACACAAAATGTCTCCACACTATATGCATATATATACTTACTTGTGCAGTAGAGAGAGAGGGAGACAGTAACTGATAGGTTAATAATTTGTATACATGAAAAATATAATAATCATTAAGAGTTCAAGATCATGTTCTTTAAACGAAATGTTATGATTTAATCCAGAAATTTAAGAATTTGATAAAAACCATGATAGTGGATGTTAAGGGTAATTGTGATCGGTTCCATGTATGTACGAGTATTATATAAGATTTATTCTCATGTCATAATTTAGTTGTGGTACTTAAAAAATTTGTAATATCAAATCTTGCTATGGGGTGAACAGAAGTTATCAACTTTTTAATACATGAGTACATTTATTATTGATTCAACAATAAACCAGATCGTATACAAAAAATTTAATTTACTTAAACTTAACATTGAAATTGTGTTCTAACATCATTTTGCCAAATTAAAAAAAAAAACTCATCTTATTTTTATATTGCGTGGTACACGGACTAACAAATTATTCTTGAGGTTTTTTCAAATTTTCATCTACTTTTCACAAACAGATCTCTATATACTGATGATGATGATCTATCGCGTGGTGGTATTTAATTAATTGTTATAATTTAAAATGTATTCTGCGCGTTTCATATAACCACATCATTATTTTTAATTTTTTCCGTGATAGTTAGTAATTTAGTATAACAAAAATAAAATTATAAATTAAAATTAAATTTACTTTTATTATCTAATTGATTGTTTATCTTATGTAAATTAAAATTCAAAATGAATTTTTCATCTCGATTTTTTTTATTTTATTTAGCTTCAAAAAACACATTAAAATCTTAAAATTTCTTAAGTCTTAAAAAAAAAAATTCAAATTAATTAAATTTAACAAAAACTACATAAAAATAAATTGTTTATTATTCTGTACAGTGTGTCGATTTCATTATTACACGCACACATAGACACACAGACATCGTTAATAAAATTAATGTTTGATCTGAATATTATTTTCGTGCTATAAGTGTCTTGTAACTGAAAATGTTGAAACGATATATACGCGCATCGATTATGCAATTTTCGTCTGGGATTATCGAAAATACTGCTGCGAACCCTTAATTCATCCATATTTTTCAAAGAAATTCTGTATACAAGTGTCCTTCAAACTGATTTGAAATCAACCTTGAATGTTTTCTTTTAACAATTATAACGTTATACCAACCTAATAATAAATTATATCTTATTTTATTACCGTAATATTGCGTTACAAACTAATTGTTATATCTTTATAGTATATACATTCGTATAGAATACAAAATGTTAAAGGCGTCAAAATTTTAAAAATCATGTAGTTAATTTACACTAAACATCTTCCACATAATAAATCATCTCCAAATACAATTCGAGTGAAATAAAAATTTAATTTAGATTTTCAATTGATTGATTGATCATCTCTGTTGCCATATACATATATAAAATGGGAAATCTGTCTGGGGAAAGTGTTAAAAATACAACGGTTTATTAGTTTTCATATGTCGAATCGAATTTATCAGTATTAAGTGATATCCAATATGATTTTTATATATTTTTAATTAAATTAATTAGAAAATCATAAATTATGCTAGTGATTAAGTTATTAACTACTACATACATACATATATAAGAAACCAAAATTAATGTTAAAGTTAAACGATTTGTCTGGGATTTTTTTATATAGTAAATTATGCTTATATATACGAGTATATAGTAATAAAATACCAAATGCAAATAAATACGAGTTTGATTTATTACAAAAATCAATATTTTTTGGAAAATATTTAACTATCGTCGAATTTTTTAGTTTCCGAGTTGAGTGGTTTATTTGAACGTTGTACAAAGTAACAGAATCATCCACTTGGAGTTATTTCTTAATTTCATTCTTTAAGAATTAAAATATTTCGTGTTTCAAATTTGAAGAAATAATTTATTACTGAATTCAGCTGCACCATATAAATTTTTGCAATATTCTTGAAATAAACTTCGGTATTTGATTCGAAGACAGACAATTGAGGTTTAAAAATTCATTAAAAATTATACATTTTCCAGAAATTAATTCATTTGTTTTCTGATCAAAATTGACAATTTTGTTACCGCCGAGTAAACATTAAAAATAATTGACTTTCCATGTGAAAAATTAGTGAAACCGTGATGTTCAAATATTCTCCACCTCAAATAAGAAAGGCTGGGCCAAATCTGCAGAAAGGGATTTGTCGCTAAGCCACACGACCCCAATAGTGACTAACAAAAATGTGCAACATAGTCCAAAACGACAACAAATCGCAAATGCATCAAAACTTACTTTATCAGGTAATTTAATATCAAGTGAATTAAAAATTAACGTAAATGAACTTAGTGCGTTGCACAATAAAACTGCATCGTCCACAAATGTTGACGATAAAAAAAACAATAAAAGTTCATTGACAACAGATGACAATAAAATAAACAGTAATGTAGGTCAGTGTTTAGTGCAAAGAGGGCTGGACAGCTAGATCAGCGGCTAGTGCAAACGTGAATAATTTCACCAAGCTAGCTAGCGTTGAATTAACTCAAAGCAACCGGTATTCTTGTTTGGTTGTTGAAAATCCGCCGGGCCAAAAAGCTCCAAAAACAGAGAAACCGCCACCAATCTATTTGAGGGAACAATCAAATAGAGAGCTCGAAAACAATCGAGTTCATTACTAATAGTGAATTTTATATCTCCGTAATAAAAAGAGAAGATATAAAAGAAATAAAAATTCAACTGCTCAATATTGACGCACAGAACGTTAGTTAAACATTTCGACGAAGTTGGTAAACATTACTACACTTACTAACTAAAAAGCCGTAAAGGCTACGTGGGTGCAAACGACATACGAGCCGCTCCCACTGAGAAAGGAATTGAATGCAAATCAATTACCAATATTATTAATCGTGAGAAGTTGCCTCAGCCATGGTTCCGTCTGGAATTAGAACCAGATAATAAAAAGTCAAAGAGAAACATGCAATATTGACTTAAAATATCAACTGCATAGAAATTACCATTGAGGAACCCAGAAAAAAAACTGGACCAGTACAGTGTGCTAAGTACCAAGAGTATCACACACTAAAGCAAATTGCAATTTAAGCGATGTTTGTATTATCTCTGGTGAACTCCATAACTCAAATGCATGCAACAAAGAAAAAATGGAATCATCAGTGAGAAAATGCAGCAACTGTAACGGAAATCACACTGCAAATTATAGAGGATGTCCAATTTACCTAGAATTAAAAAGAAGAATCAATCCAAAGCAGCGAGCAGAGCAACGAATGATTAATCTTCATTCTTCCACTAAAACAGAAGTTTCGTATACGACCAGAAGAATTATATCATATAACGCACAAAATAACCAACCAAAAGCAACTGTTAACAGTAGAGTGCATCAAGAGGTTTCATATGCAAGTATCCTTAAGGTTACCACTCCTAAAGTACAAGCAAGCGAAGAAGGAAACATCGCAGCAGATTTAAGCAAGTTAACTAACATCTTGCAAAGCTTCATGGCGATGATGGAGAGAACCATGAATTTAATGATGCAGAATATGAACACGTTGATGCAGATGGTCGTTAAAAATCAAAAATAACTGTCCTCAAAATAGTCATATGGAATGCAAACGGCCTAGCACAACATAAAGCGAAGGTTGAAGCATTCCTTACCGAGCACAATATTCACATAATGTTAATATCTGGAACACACTTCACCAAAAATAGCTATTTCAAAATTAATGGGTATCCTGTTTATCCCACGAAGCACCCAGGTGGGAAAGCACATGGAGGCACATTTCCATTTCACCTTTGTTGAAATCGAAATTAAATCAAGCTATTAAGACTCTAAGATATGCATTGCGGGAAGAAAAAAACCAGAGCGTCCAGAATTATTTAAATGAACTCCCGGCAACCGAGAGGACAGATTATTCTTTGTGAAGGACAACAAAAAAGTTAAGAAGTTAAATCTAATAACATTATTCGCTAATAACTTCGTGCTACCCCACCAAATGGATGATGGTTTGTCCTTCTAACCCATAAAATATAATTGGTAGAAAGTTAAAAATACAATTAAAAATAGTATAAGTCACCAGAGCATGATCTTATTACCGAAAAAATGATAATGAAATTGCCAGACAAATGTATAAAACTATAATAACATTCATATTCAACGCAATCATTCAGACTGGTTATATTCCTCGAAAATGGAAGTTATCTTTGATCACAATGATTCATCATATCGTCCAATAAGCATGCTGCCTACAATCTCAAAGTTATTTGACAAAATACTACTAAAGAAATTGAAACCACTATTAGAAGAACGGCATATTATTCCAGACTATTAATTTGGGTTCCGAAACAAACATGGTACCACAAAACAAGTACATACACAGAATTGTAAATGCAATCAATAACATCTCCAAGGAAAAGAAATACAGTTCTGCTGCCGTCATGGACATTGCACAAGCCTTTGATAAAGTTTGGCATGATGAACTAATATACAAAATTAAAGGACTTCTACCGAAAAAAATTCAGTCAGTACATGATTAAACAAAATAAAGTAACTACTTGTTTAAATATGTAATAATTTTACCTTAAGTTTTCAATACTTCTTGTTAGGTATAATCATTTAGTCTATATTTGACAGAAATCACCGTTTATTTAAAAGCATAATTTTCGATTTATTTTTATAACAAGAGAATCAATGAATGTTCATCTCAAAGATTGGGGGAATATTTAATTAATTTTCCATAAAGGCAACTTCTCAACTGGAAGAAGTACTCAAAATCCTTAACAGAGTGTTCGGGATGAATTTAAATTGCATAAAGTATATCTAGCATTGCTGTTGTAAGGACAGAAGAAGGAATTAATAGAGAAGGCAATATGCACAGACAGTCATACGATTACTCACTAGAGTCACATCACAGCAATTTTATTACATTCTGAAAATTAACGCTATTTCGAAAATTTCTACTTGGCTCAATCAAGGCTCTCTCAAGTCTCTCACCGTTTGCCTCGCCTACCGCTCCGATTTAATTAGAATTCCTGTATAAAACATCAATTGGTCAATTTCAAGAATTTTTAGTTTTTCAAAACCGAATTAAAATTCAGAATTGTAAATGTCAAATTCATATTGTGATTTTAGTAATTTCATAATTTGCATATTCAATTTTAAAAATAATGATTTTTTTTATTGTGTTCTACAAATTGCAAATTCGAACCCGAATTTTGAAAATTTTGGATTTTAATTAATTTTTTTCGAATTTTACGCAAAAATAGCCTAATTGACGAATTGTTATATAAATTCAATGTTGTGAATCGATTATCGATGCATCTCTACATACTTTAATTTTGATAAATGCAGGCTTTCAATTTCTTTTAAAAGGTTACAATTTAATTTAAAATTTATAGGTTATTATGTTATTCGAAGTTTTGCAATTATTTTACCTCACTGTTGAACTTTATTCAAACTGAAACCATCGTGTGATGTAATCCCTATGATTAGAAAAAGTCATAATCTGTTTCGGGCTGTATCGACTGCTTGTAGCATCATATTGGGGTTGTGAAATAATATATTTAATTACAGCCCTAAGACGTTTCTCACCTAACAAATTTGGTAAGAGTTTGAGGGTTTGGCATATAGCAACCTTGTTAAGAATGGTTCTCACTAAAAAGTCTTTAAAAACTCAAAAATTAAAGAAATTTCTCAAAATTTTAATATTAAAGTAAAATCCACTCAAATTTAAGTATTTAAGGAGTTTGAGAAGTTTTGTAATATTTAAAATAAAAGTTAAGCATTTTTTGAAAATCTGATAAAAACATTCATAACTTCGTTTAAATTTTTTATAATTCGGGTGATATTCCGAAAATCGAAAAATCATTTGAAATTCGAATGAAAATTCAAAAATTGAAAAATATCTGAAATTTCTAGTTAACTTTCTCTAAATTTATCACTTTTATCACATATTGCAAAAATTGGAAAATTGCTCTAAAATTCAGAAAAAAGCCAACATAAATTGGGTTTACATGACAAGTACTCATTTTAAAAAAATTTAATAATTCGAAATTTATATTTTAGTTTCAGAATCTTTTTAAATTTAATTAAGAAAACTAAAGTTTTAAGCTAAGTAAATATTTCTAGATAAAATTGAAAACGCCAAATTTGATTTCAAATCTCGATTATAGGTAATCTTCAAGGATGGGGGTTTACGCGTCATCTATTATTTTCTACATTGACGTGTCGACAACCCGTAGATAACGTCAACAACGTAGACAACGTCGATAATATAGACAATTCTTAGAGTGCGGTTGTGTCAATTAGTTCTAAACTAAAGATTGACCAAATTTATTAAGGAACAATGCGTTATTGGTGATAGTTTTATAGAATATCCGTCAATGCATATAAAACTGTTTTTAAAAAAAGCAGAATTTAAAACTAATCGTTCTCAAATACCATGAATCTACTCCAGCGTCATGTTTATCCATTACAAAATTATTAAATTGACCCAAAACAACGATACATAGCGTTATGTAGAGTGGGACCCTATTTATAACGGTAGAACGGTATAGAACAGCTCACAGAAAAATCGAAAAAATGGCTCACAAAAATACCAACAAAACGGTTATAACTTTCATTAAAAATAATCCGCGGAACTTTAACTATGACCGTGCCATAAAATTTAACACACCCCACTCCATGGTAAAACGAATTCGAGTTCAGGAAGGATAATTGCTGCCGAGTTATTAAAAAGCCAAATCGTTCAGATAACCAACACTTGTTCATGTATATAAAACCCAAAAACTTTCCTATTATTGTAGCAGGATTGTACTGAATACTCAGAGTTCTTCAAGCGTCTGGGAAAAAGGTTCATAATAGTTGGGGACTTTAATGCGAAGAATACTCACTGGGGTTCTAGATTAACTACATGTATACAAGCTGGGTATATAGCGATGGTGAAATAAACGCAGAGTTCATTGCCTTTGCTAAACTTTTCAATATTTTCTATTCAAATGACAGATATAAAAGATTTGTATAGCCTGAAATATATACGCGGCGGTAGTTCAGGAAGCAAATTCAGTGATTTTGGATTTATGAATCTAAGTTCGATTCTCGATCGAGCCAAACATTTTTTGATTTAATTTCTCCTGTGAAATTGGTGATGGTAAAATAAAATTACTGAAATCCAACTCAGCTTCTGTTGAAAACTTCAATATTATCCATGTAAAAGTGATGTGGCAAGTATAAACGATGGGTATATGGGTATATATTGATAATGAAATTGTACGGCGATGATCAAATAAGCAGAGTACATTGCCGTTGCTAAAATTTTCAAATTTTTTTATTCAAATAGTGGCTATAAATGTTAGGAATATCAAAATTTATATGTATGGCGGTGGCTCGGCGGTAAAAGAAGCTGTGTGATTGGATTGTTATTATGATTAGTTCAAGCCTCAATATATATTTTTAATTTAATTGCAAATTGGTTATTTTAAATCAAAAAGCAATTTTTTTTTAATTTAATGAGAAATGTGTGGATGTCCGCAAAATTTGTTTACCCTTAATCGAGGTTCGAACACTGCACAATATCCACGATTCCAAATCTTATGACACCGCTTACTTTACCACCTTTCCATTTCCCTATATAGATTGGCCGCTATACTCAACCTTTATATTTGCTAATTGAAGGGAGAAATTAAATTAATTAAATTAAAAATTATTTAATGTCAAACCGAGGCTTGAACTCCAGTTCACAATTCCAAATGCAACGACTCTGCTTACCGGACCGCCGGCGTATATAAATTTGGTGCTATACAAATCTTTTATGTTTGCCAATTCAATAGAGAAAATTTAAAATTTTAGCAACAGGAATGGACTATGCTTATTTGACCATTACCATCTATTTTCATTACGGTAATACAAAAGAGATGGTTCTTATACTTGCATAGAAATTGAATGTATAGATTTCAACAAAAGCTGTGTTGAACCAATATTACACAAGAAATTAAATTAAAAAAGTTTTGGCGCTGACGAGTCTTGAACTCGAGTTCACGATTTCAAGAGCATTGACTCTGCTTTCTCGGTGTATTAAAACTTGGTGCTAAACAACGATAGAAATCTTTTCAAAAATTGTATAACCTTCATTAAAAATAATCCGGATAAATTTAACTATAACCGTGCCATAACATTTAACACACCCCACATGGTAAAACGAATTCGAGTTCAAGAAGGCTATGAGTGCTACCGAGTTATTAAAAAACTAAATCGTTGAGATAACCAACACTTGTTCAATAAAATATGTATCAGACTAATGACAAAATGTTCACAATATTTAGTGGATGTGTTTTGATGGATGACGAAACGTACATGAAATTGGTTTTGAAACACTTTAAGTTAGATGGATCATAAGTACCTATATATCTTTAAAATTACCTAAAGCAGACGTAAATGATTGTTTCGTACACAAATATTCAAAAGAACTTTAAAACTGGACAGATAGGTGATATTTTGGTCTTAGAAGAAGACTTATTGTGTAAATAATTCTGTGTTTTTTTTGTGAGGCTGCCAAAATATCATTTTTGAGAAATCGTATTTAAAACGAAAATGACTGTAATTCAAATAATTTAAAAATATTTATTTAAGAAGATGGCAGAAATCATCGTTCATATTTGAAAATATGTATGCCAGATATTCTGTTTCCGTGTATCAGAATCTAATTGAGTAGTTATCTGCAGATATAGTTGTTAGTTATTAGCAATCAAGAGGCACTTTGTTAATTTCTAAGTTAAGATAACTAGTTATAACAAAACAGTTATAATTTTCCATAAATTAAGTTACTGTATCAAAAAGTAGGGTAAACCGAGGACACAAAAGTAAATGTTTAACGTTTATTTTTAAAAAATCTATGGATTGAGTAGACTCAAAATAAACAAAAACGCGTATTTTAATAAAACAAAAATACTTGAAATCGATTTTTACCTTAGTAATTAATTTACTCGCGAATTGGTCCGCAGCCTTAGAGAAACAATCTTTTTATATAGCAGTTAATCACTTTCAACATTTTTTTGTTGTAAATGGAAATTTTTTTTAAAAATTTATCAGAATATATATAATTTTAGGATTATTTTCGTTGATACCTTTGATTCAGTTAACTAGTTTCTCAAAAAAACAAAGAATTACTACATCAAATTTTTTATTAATTTTGTGAAAAAATTAATAAATAGGTTGATAAGCGGGCGCTCCAATAAAACCGGGTGTACGGCTCGGGTCCCTTCGGGTCATACTATATAACCCGGCCCTCGGTAAATGGCTGGAAGGGTTTGTGAAAACAATTGATGAAATGAACTGCTTGAACATAGCAACTGGTGAGTATTTTCAATGCGGTTAGCAACAACACTGTCAATCATTTTCAAAGACAGTAGCTAAACTAGGTAGGATCACGCACGACGATCAAATTACACTGTCTTTAGAACTCGTTGGGATTCTAGTAACGAATCAAAACTAATATCAAAATACAGCGCAACAATTTTTATTTGTATGTCAAGCTAATTGATAAATATTAAAATTATTCTATAATTGAGTACACAGGATATATGGACTATGGAGCTTTAGTCGGTGAAAATGTGTTTTACTTTTAAATAGGAATTCCAATATTTTATTATAGCATATTATTCTTCACCAAAAACCAACAAACTTTTATCTGTAATAATTAATTCAAAAGATGTACTCACCAGAATCAATAATCGTTATGATGAACTAATTGATGAATAATTTAAAAAATTAAAATTAAATAAAATATTTTTTTTTTTTTTTTTTGTTTTGTAAAAAAAATTGACAATTAAACAGTTTTTGTGATAATGCTAATAATGCTTTTGAACTGTAATAGAGTTTAATAACATAGTAACTAAAATTCAATTTGATCTTTAAAATAAAAATTACAAAATAAACAGTTTTGTGTGAATAATGTGTTTGTCATCAATAAAGTGAATTGGTTATAAGGTTTTTTGAACAATTAGCTATAATAAAATAAACAATTGTTTTTGTACGGTTTATAGTACTTTGGTTTCAAATTTTGTGAACTATATAAAGAGTATAAAAAATAAAAACATGTCTAAATGCTACACGTGTAATTTAAAAGTCAGCAGGGATTCAGATACTGTTATCAGTTGTGGTAGTTGTAACTTTTTATTTCATCGAACTTGCGTGTCTTTGAATGATATTGATATTGCATATTTAATCAAAACAAAAACCAAGTGGAATTGCTCTGAATGCGAAAAGAAAAAAAAGTTAAACCGGATTGATGACACCTGCGCAGCATCACCTAAACAGCAGCCTTCAACATTGACCAGTCAATCAAATGTCATGGATATGATGTATGAAGAATGAAAGCAGCTTAGAAAGGAATCTGCCGAAAACTATAAAGCCTTGAACGATAAATTTGAAATTATTGTTAAAAACTTAACCGAGGAAAACGCCAAATTGAAATGCCAAGTGAAGGTTATGCAGCAAAAAATTGATACTATGGAGCAGCTTGAATACCAAAACTCAATTGATGTGGTTGGTGTTCCTTTCGTGCCAAATGAAAATACTGATGAAGTTGTGATGCGTATCTTAAATGACAGATTGGGTTTGCGGATTCAGGCGACTGACATAAGCTTTTCATACCGCGGAAAAAGTAAAAATCCAGCTGCATCTGGAAAAAATTTTGTCAAGTTTTGTCGTCGCAACACGAAATCCGAAGTGCTTCAATCCAAGCTGAAAAGAAATCTTAAGGGGACATCATGCGGTTTTCAAACGAGTAAGCCTATATTCATCAACGAGTCATTGAGCTTCAAAATGCGGGAATTGCACTATCAGGCTAAAATATTGCAACTGGAAAAGGGATATAAACATCTTTGGGTACGTAATTCTAAAATTTTCATGAGGAAAATTGATGGGAGTGAGAGATTAGAAATCAAGGACAAAGAAGACCTGCTCAATTTATAAATTAAATAACTTAAATTTTAAATGTCTGTTGTAAATTGTAGTCGTCACGATCAAATGGTAAATCTCTCATCAATAAATAATTCCTCTATATCCAAAGATGAAAGTACATTGTGGATAATCCACCAAAATTCTCGTAGCTTACGAAAAAATAGTGATAAAATATTTGCACATCTTAATTCATATTCCAACCTGCCGGATATTATATTTTTCACAGAGATTTGGATTGGAAGTAATGAGGTTTCCAGTTATAAGATTCCTAATTTTAATTTGGTTGATTGCTGTAACAATTCTTACTCATCCGGAGGTATAATTGGCTATGTGAAGTCTGGTCTAAATTTCAATTTTGTTTGAATGAATTTAATTAATATTTTGCCAACATTGCTGAAGATCTTAAAGATACTATTTTGTGTGCAAATCCAGTGGCATTAGAAGAATCCCAGTATTTATTCAAAAAGACATAAGACAAAACTTTTTTCTTTAATCCAACTGACAGCTGTGAGGTACTTGATACCATTAATTCGTTAAATAAGTCATTAGCATGCGGATATGATAAAATAAGTAACTCTCTGATCAAATATGTTGGTCCGCTTTTTTCATCTATTCTTAGTTATATTTTTAATCTTAGTATGTCAACCAGTGTTTTTCCTGAAGTCTTAAAGAAAGCTGTGGTTATACCACTACATAAAAAGGGAGATACACTTAGTTTGGGTAACTATCGACCAATTTCTCTGCTTACCGTTTTCTCTAAACTATTTGAAAAAATAATTAAGAAAAGATTACTTTCCTTTTTGGCAAAATTCAATTTTTTTTCAAATAGCCAATTTGGTTTCAGAGTTGGTAAAAGTACTGAAGATGCTCTGCTAGAGCTGACAAACAAAATTATATTTTCTTTAAATAACGATGAATCTGCTGCAGTAAATTTTATAGATGTTAAAAGCGTTCGACACTGTTGATCATAATTTATTATTATTGAAGCTAGATAAAGCAGGGATACGCGGCATTGCAAACGAATGGTTTCTGTCTTACCTTTCTGATAGACAGCAGGCGGTAAAAATTGGGAATTGTATTGGGGAATTTAGAAAAATTAAGTGTGGAGTGCCACAGGGATCAGTCTTAGGACCTATCTTATTCTTGATCTATATTAATTCTTTTTTCGAACTAAAGTTAGATGGGCATTCAGTTGGCTTTGCTGATGATGTAGGGATGGTATATAGCTCCAGGGATAATAATACTAATGTCCAGAAGATTAATAACGATCTTCGAATTCTGAGACGCTGGTTTGACCTACACTACATGGTTCTCAGTTCTAAAACGAATATTCTATATATTAAATTATCTGGAGTCGTGTCTAATCCAACTGATGTTGTATATCATTCCTCAGACTGTTTAAATAATAGTGTTACGCATGTTCAGACTATTGTAAAGTTTTAGATGTATTTGAGTCGTTTAAATACTTAGGAGTCACAATCGATAAGCGTTTTAGTTTTAAGAGTCATGTTAAGTCGTTACAAAATTATTTGTTAGCATGTAATAGAAAATTATACCTTCTACGTGATATTTGTCCTGAACCCGTACTAAGATCAGTGTATTTTGGCATTGTGCAGTCAAAACTTCAGTATGGCTTAACTTGTTGGGGTGGAATTTACTATTCCAATTTGAAGGCCCTAATAGTTGCACAAAATTTTATAATGAGAACGATATGTTGCAAACCACGATTAACTTCTACCCTACCTTTATTTAGAAATTTAAACATACTTCCGTTAAGACATTTATACGTTTATAAAGTTTTAAAAATTTTCTTTTTACGCAGTGGTCACAGGAATTTAAAAGTTACTAACTATACATTACGTAATGCAAACTACGTTAATTGCCCACCACCAAGAAAGGAGCATTTTAAACATTTTTTTAGCTCTGTGACGCCTAAAATTTATAATCAGCTATCAGATAGGTTAAAACAAATTCCTGTTTATTTGACCTTTCTGAAGGGTGTTAAATCATGGCTAATGGAAGTAAATGTTATTGAAACTCTCTTTCACACTTTGAAATGAAACCACATTCCTTTACGTTTTTAGTTATAATTGAAACTATATTTTATTGATTGAAGTTCAAAACTGAATTATTTTAAATTCTGTCGATTTTAGAATTGTATTTTTAAATTGTTTTTTATAGAAGCTTCCCCACTGCTTCTTTAATTTTAGTATATTACTCTCGATGGTAATATCGATTTTGATCCTTTGTGATCACAGATATTTCCTAATTCTCTTTAATTTTTTAAGCATATAGAAACAAAAGTTTTACCGGATAAGAAACTGATAAGATGATTTCAACACAACATGTCATAATATTTGTATTTAAATCATAAGCTTGTTATATTGTGTAATTTTTATTTTAAAATATTTAAATACTTTTTATATCTTAGTTTTAATCCTATATGTAATAAATCAAAAAAGAGAAGATAAAAATAATAAAAATAATAAAATAAAAAAATAAAAAAAAATAAAAAAATGAACGCGGAAAATGTGGACATGATTTTATTGCAAAGCTAACAAAAATGTAAATGATGAATCAAATTTTGACACTAACCAATTCGCTGTCATTAATCATCCAAATGTTATGAATTTGCATCAAATCGTGAAATAATTTCACACGTTGCAATGCTTTGATAAATGTAACATTAAAAAAATTTCAAATATTTTTTATTTTATTTGTAATGTAGAATTGGAATATGCAAAAGAGGTTTTCATTTAAGGAAATGTAGCAGATCTCGGTTTCACAGCCTTTAACATGTTCACAAACTGTATATCTATAAAGAATTCGATAGCACAATCGTTGGGTCCTATATGTGCTAACTAAGTTGTAAATGTAATATTTTTTTTTGTAGAGTGGATATTTCCCGTGCAAATACATTACTTCGGTATAACCATATTAAAGTCGTTTATTACATGAATCAGTTTGTGATAGACGTAGTAAATCAAAACAACTTTATGACATATGTATTTCCCAATATGCCTGTACAACATCATAATACTATCCTAATAATATATTGGTTCAAAATTGAATTATCAATTTTTAGAGTAAAGTGCTGGATTTCATATATATACTCGAAATTGACACATTACGACATTAACAGTATGCCATAATTATAGCTCACAAATATACAGTGGAATTTTTAATGTTACGTAGAGCCATATAGTAATTTGTGCATACATATAGTAATTCAGTTTCGATTTCGATTTCTGTTCAGATTTCATGCCACCCATTTAATATTTAGCTCACCTTATTATCTACATTTTTTAATTGAGAACTGCCTCGTTCATTGAATAAGATATTCCCTATTTTAGCTAAAACTAACACAACGGGTATTATTTAGCCATGATCAAAATAGATAAGTAGATATATATTCTAGAAGCTAGTGAAAGACCTAATCTCAGACAAGCGAGCATCAATTTGAGACCAATGGTGTGTTTCCACTAACAAAAAAAATCAAAATTCGTCAATTCTGAATACAGTTTATAAATTTGTATTTTGTAAGTACCAAAAACCAACAAATCAATTTTCATGAAAAGCGAAACAAATTTCATTTTATTTTTAATTTTTTATTATAAACAAAATAAAAATAAAGAAAATAATTTCTGTTGAATCTTGAAAATTGTGAAATTAAATATAAATTTTGTTTTTTATTACTCATTAATTTGTAAATAATATTTTTTAATTCGTGGTCTAAATTTGTTTGAATTTAGTTTAATTAATTTAAAAAAAGATTTATGAATTTGTGTTAAAATCAATTTTTTTGTATGGAGAAAAAGTGGTCGACAAATTTTATAATAATTTCAATAGTTTAAGTGCAATTTCGCTAAAGCTGAATAATCAACAGTTTGAAATATTTTATTTACATGATTTCAAAAGTTTTGTTTTTCTTGGCAATATTCAATTACCATTAAATTTATTAAACGGTTTAGATATTGTTGTATATCGACCGAGTTGAGACTAATTGAAATATCCGATGTATTTCAAATAGCAAAAATTGGTATTTTGAAATAGTGCGGGATCCATAATAGGTGGAGCCTTGGTATTACTATACAGATAATTTGCACTCATATATGTTTAGGTAAAATATATATATGTATTCATGTCCCAAATAGCTGGCGTTAGCCCAAATTACACAAAAGTAAATTTTTATATGTTGTACTTATTTACTCTTACAAATTATAATTATTACCCCGGAAAATTTGGAATCCCATCTGGTTAAAATGTGAAGACAATTTAAATTTAAACTATACTCATCGTACTGTGTTCGACCATTAAAACAAAAAAATCAGGTTCATAATAATATGTCAGACATGTTAAAATACAACTGAAAAGAATATATAATAATTACGTCTTCCAACTAAATGAATATAATATAAAAGCAATAATATTTTTAAATGTTTATTTATTTATTTATATTATAATAAAAATATTTTCAAAAAAAGTGTATTCATTTTAACAGCATTTAAGTTAAAAAAAAAAAAATTATATGAACTAATAATATATAATATAATCGACATATATTATCTGTTTATATATTATAAACACAACACAAAAAATTAACTTATGTCTTTCAAACTCATTAAAAACTCTTTATGACGACAAAACAGTTTTTATTTTTATAAGATGAATATATGCGTACGAGTATGTATGTATGTATATAACCATCAATAAATAAAAGGATTTAATTTTTTTTTTTGGAAACTATCAAATTACATAAATGGTTAATTTTATGCTTTTACTTAAAATTTAATATTCAGCATTCGGTACTGAACGGTGATATCAAATGTGATTTGATTTTGATGATATATGGGATTTCAAGACGATCTGAGCGAGTTTAGCTAAATTTTATATATATACTTACATATGTAACATATTTGGTTACTATAGATTTTCAATTATTGTGCACACCCTTCTTGGACTGTACAATGTTTTTTGGCTTCATTTTACCAGGTACTTCATTATACAGTTTAGGCGCTAATAAAGGATTATTATTATAATTAAGTTTTTTTTTAGAACGTGCGTAGACGAATATGTGATTAAATGATATAAAATTCAAATTTCTCAAACAAACTGTGTACGTCTCTATTTTGTGAGCATATGTTCAACAACCTGTAAGAAATGTAATGTGTCGTAAGCACTAACATGAACATATATATACCTGAAATCAAAACTCCTTCGAGGCGGATATGATTACCACCTGTACAAATATTTTGGAGAAGCTCATTGCTGCAAACCCTAATTATAAGAGGAATTATTCAATAAAGTCAAGTGTCAAGTTTTATAAATTCATTTCTCTATCGTACAGTGTTAAAAGTGCAATTTAAAAGTTAATGTAAAATGCCAGAATTTGTTTTATTAAAAGACGTGAATATATCAATGGGGCATGACCAAATTGCTCAAGGTCATTAATTCAATATAGACATCGCTACGTTTATCGAGGACATAAGAGTAAGGTTATCGAACGCAGAACGATACTATAGTGAGTTTAACAACATTAAAGATCAAATTCAAGAAGGATGGGATTTGAATTTTAAAGACAACTATTACATCGCCGTAGCATCGCTCAACGACACCATCTTGGATTCTTCGATATCAGCAGTTCACGTGGCAATCTTTTCATGAATTATTCTGTCCGACGATCCATGACAACAGAGGGCTAACTCCGCCGTAGAAGTTACAGTACTTAAAGGGAACACTAAAAGGAGAAGTCGCTAATCTCTTGAAGCATTTTAGCGTCACTGTGATGGCAATTTTATTAAAGCGCCACGAAAACTCTGAGACAGGTAAGGAAGGAAACACACTATCTATGCATTTGTAAATAGTTTTATATCGCAACCCTCATTTTTTTTTAAATAAATACCAACACATACATACATTAATTAAAGACTGTTCCGCTAGTGGATTTATGGTAAGCAGAACAGTATCCCTATTTTGAACACGCGGCTACAGCTCCGTCTTTTAATTGGCCATCTGCACACTGCATAGCTCGATGCTAGCCTGAAGTAACATGAACGGCCCATGAGTTCTATATTCCAACTGAGGGTCATAGTAGATATTTTCAATTTAATCACCGATCGTAATCGGGAGATGAAAAATCCTTTTTGCATCCGGCCTCTTGTTGGGATTCGAGAACCCGGTACCTCCCGATCCAAACTTCGCAGCTTTCACCACTGCGCTATTTGATCGGTAAACTGACTACACCAAATAGTGCAAATGTTAGGCAACTGCTCGATATACGTCGGATGAAATCCTATACGCGGATTAAAGGCTCTAGATGAAGAAGCCGAACTAATAGATCAGTAGTTTATGGGCTCAGGTTTCAGCAGATTATGATCTTACAATTTCTTTGAATTCCTTGCTAAAAGAGTTGATGTAGTTGATTCCCTAAAGTTTTCGAATAAACGTATCAGCCGCATCCGCGCAGTACCATAATCCAAAACCTAATGTTCGCAGCCATGTTGTTTCAATGCCAAATTCTCTCACAGTACCAGTATGCTCGTTTTGTCCTAACGAACCTCATAAGTGATTTGAGTATGGCAAGTTTAAAAATATGCCAACTGGTGAGAGAATATAATTAAACACAGCACTGATTGTCTAAACAACAACTATATTGTTTATGTCTGTAAATGTAACAGGAAACGACCGCTGTTCCTAATATTCAGCCGAATGAGAATCCATCCAGTTCCAGCCACCAGATCTGTGTCAAAAACCAGACACTTATAAATTTAACCGCAACATTAGTGTATTGCAAAACAATCACTGCATCACACCCCTTCCAGATATGTCTCACATGTCAAACAGAATCCTACATAAAAAAATTTGTGTTTGAAATTTTATATTGAAATTATTCATCATTCACTTTGTTCTTTACCATTTACGTCCACCACGTCATATTTCCTGAACCGTCGAATTATTTTAAATGGCCCATCATATGGAGGTTCTAACCCAATACGTGTTCGATCTACGCGAATGAACACTAATTTGCAGCCATCAAGGGGATTAGGTAAACTAATGTATGAATATTTAGGAACTCTGGACGGTGTTGGTTTTAATATTCTAATTTTTCCGCGTAATAATTGCAAAAAGATGGATGTGTGTGATGTAGCTTTAGCAGAATTATCCTTGAATGAAACCGATTTGTTATTTCTCATTCCTAGTAAAACAAATGATAGTTCTTCAGACCAATTTTTTAAATTTCCTCTTGCTCATAGTGAATCTTTTAATTGCCTATGAACTCGTTCAATTAAGCCATTGCTTCCTGGATGATATGCTGTAGTACGAATTTTATTACTACGATTCGAATGAAGACCCTCTATCAGTGATAATAAGATAATTTCTAAGGGGCATCTGAATCGTGCAACGAATGATTCGATGAAAGCCTTGGGAGTGGTTCGACCAGGTCCATATGAATTTTGTCGAACCTGCTATTTGGAAGTTCGATTCTTCCTATAGGCGATTTAACGTGCCTGTATATTTTTGTTTTTTGACAATTCAAACAAGATCTAGCACACGTTCCCACGTCCTTATTGATATTAGGCCAGAACAATTTTGTGTTCATTGCCTTCGAGTTATTCCAACGTGAGTTAAATTGTGAATGTCGTCAAAGATTTCTCTACGCATGGCATAGGTATAGGTATATCAGAACGAAACACTCCAGTATACGTTGCACAATATAGATTGCCTTCTGCGGTTTCTTTTTGTTTCAAAGTTCAAGTAGACTTTCTTGGTCTTTGGAGTATTAATTTTAATTCGTTATCTTCTTTTTGAAGTAGAATTAATTTTTTAATATCACATCCATTCATATTTATTGCATTAATGTTATCAATTCCAGGTCGTGAAAAATAATCGTCCACTATATTGTTTTTACCTGGTATATGTACCTGATGCCGCCTGTAAATTGGGCGATGTATTCCAAATGCCTTGTTTGGCGCGGGATCCTTTCGGTGTGCGAATTAATATTAACAGATCATGTCCTACCACATAATGCCGAAAGTATTTAATGGATTGATAAATTGCCAGAAGTGCACGATCGAATGCTGAGTAGCGCGTCTCAGCGGGCTGTAACTTTTTGGAGAAGACAGCTAATGGCTTCCAACCATCTTGTTTATGATCATATTGTTGTAATACAGACCCAATGTCAATATTAGAGCTATCCGCAGCTATATACAATATTTAGTATTTGCGCTTGGAAATGACAGTAAAGTCACCAAGGATTGTTTGGATTAAGCTTTATTGATTACATTCGGCCAGCTGAAATTCGTCTTTCGTTTACCCAGTTTTATCAACATGGAGAGGTGACTATAAATTGGTGCAAGAACTCCAGCCAAATTGGGTATAAGCCGATTATAAAAATTAATCATTCCAAGGCACTTTTGAATTTGCTTAATTGATGTGGGTTCAGGTAGAGATATTTGGTTTCTATTCTGTCCTTTGTTGGCAAAATTCCTAAAATCTGTCCAAGGAAATCTAAGTCAAAAGTTCCAAATATACATTTTACCGGTTTAATATTCACATCGTGCGAATTTGGTCTTTCGAGGACGGTTTGTAAATGAGATATATGATCATCTTTCGTTCTGCTAGCTATTAAAATATCATCAATATAGACGAAGGCGAATGGCAGATCACTCAAAACACAATCCATGAATCTTTTGAATGTTTGAGCATTACGCAAATCAAAAGGCATTCGTTTAAACTCAAACATTCCAAAGGGAGTTGTTATAGCAGTCTTATATATATAGTTGTTATAGCAGTCTTGTATATCGCTGTCCGCAATCGGTATATGATGATACGCCCGAATTAAATCAATCTTTGAAAAATATACGCAACCTTATAAATTCCTAGTAAAATCATGTAAATGTGGCAAAGGATACCTGTCAGGAATTGTAAACGCATTTAATAGGCGGTATCCACCGCAGGGCCTCCAGTCGTTACTATCCGTCTTCTTGACTAGATGGAGGGTGAACAAACCGATGAACTTGCAGGTTGCCAGATTCCCAAATCGATCATGTGAACTAATTCTGACTTGGCAACACTAAATTTAACTTTGCCTAACCGACGAGGACGTAAATAGGGAACATTATGGACGACATTGTGATTAATTTCTAAATTGAAATTTGGTGGTGACATCATTACAGGAAATTCTTTAATAATTTCACCAAATTCATCAGAATACGAAAATAATCTGGGCGATATTGAATTAATTTGTGTAACGTAACCATTGACCGATAAAGTTGTATTTCCATCTAAAACTTTTTTACCTTTTAAATCAACTATTAAATTAAAATGAGTTAAAAAATCGGCACCGATTATGGGATGACTTACTTCGGCAACAGTAAGCGCGTGTAAAAAAACTACGGCGTAACCATAACTCAAGGTCGAGAAGTTTCGAGCCGTAAGTCTTATTATGCAAACCATTTGCAGCAATAAGGAAAAACTCATTACTTTCCTTGTGATCTGAAAAATGTTTACGGGGAACAACGGAAATGTCTGCTCCAGTATCTGCTAAAAAAGTTATTTTCAAATTTTTACATCTAAGGTCGTGTTTCAATTGGTTTAAATGCCGCATAAAATGTTAAAAAGTTAAAAATTGTGGTGAATAAAAATGTCAAACTTTTTATCTGCTTAGTGCTTCAAGAGCTGATACAATTTAATTGTTTGCTGTAGTTGTATAGTGTGCTTGTACAATATAATCAAAACAAGAAATGTGGCATTTAAAATATTAACCGTTAATGAAATAAATTTTTTCATTTAAATATGGAAGTGGCACAAAAAAGGAAGCTGTTATGCAAAACTCTAGTGTCATGTACGGATCCCGGGTAACAAAATAAAATTGCCGTCACTATCAACTACTGCCTGCAATATTATTGAGTAAAATTTTTTATAGTTGATATACTCATCTTGTCTATTGATGGGGCATTTGCTTCGTATATGGCACACATCAATCGCACCAACAGCATTTTTAAAAATTGGAGATTTTGCTCTGATGCAAAATTTAGTGCCAACATTGTTTAGCTCGTTTAATGGAGGAGTGTGGATTAGATGCAGCATTTCCGAACAGAAAAAATTGAGCATTTTTATGACAATATTTCGTATTGAGTGACGGCTCAGACCTGCGAAATCTCCTGTTACTCGATAACTGCAACCCGCAGCCATCCAATACAAAAATATTATGACTTCATATTCGGTCGACCAACCAGAACGTTTATGCGGCATTAGTTGTAATATTATTGTAAAAGTTGAATGGCTCATACGCAAATGTTTTTTGCATATCGTATCGCTTCCATTTATTATCAATTCAATTTTGTTTGATACAACCCGCAATTGTAGGTATTTCGGTCTCTAAAATGAAGTAAATTCAAATAATAAATAATCGTATCATTGTATTTATAAAAGGGTTGCAAACTAACCTTAATTGAATTCTGTTTTAATTTGTTCCTGGCCGCGCATATTTTATTATTTATAATAATTTTTTTATATAACAATAATATAATATTAATTATAATTAAAAAATACAATTTGAAATTATTATTTTCCATTTTTTCACTCGAAGTATTCGACCGTGTTGACAATCAAATTGAGTGTCAAAATTTTTAACCAGTTGAAACAGATAAAAAGTTAAAAAGTTAAAAAAAATTCACCACCGAAAAATTTTTAACTTTTTATGCGGCATTTAAACCAATTGAAACACGACCTAATAAATAATCGGCGGCATAAATTTAAACTACTAGTAGCCGCGTTCGTATAGTAGTCGAAATTATTTTTTTGCTTTACGCACCGTTTAGCATTATCTTTGAATCTAAAGTGATAGTAACAAAAAGGAAACTTATCGACTTGCTTTATAGAACGTGTTTCAATATTTCGCCGATAACCTGAATTATGAAAATTTTGGTAATCGATAATTCTTTGAATTTTTTCACTTTTTGTTTACAATTTCTTCAATTTGCTGAAAAATGTTTCAACCGTTTTGAACAACTGCTTCGCTAAAATAAATTAAAACTACTACAGTATCTTTAGTAATTACTCCATGGAATAAATCAAAATCGATATTCCAGATAAAAGTAGTAGTATTTCACAAGGTTTCGAGAGGAATTTAAACAATTTGAATTAGCGGATCCACACTTTTTTAAAACGGATCGACGAAGAGATCGACGTTATAATAGAAGCAGATAGTTTTATGAGATTTTGACAAATAGAAAAATTATTAGCAAAACCTAATTAGTTATACAAAATACAATGATAGAATGAGTAATAGCGGGTAAAGCAAGTGAAACAGCACCAAACCAGTCTATGATCATTACCATCGACCTTTCACAGAATGATCAACCAGGCTTGTGGAATGAAGAAGATTTATGTAAGAAATGCTTCGAGGATACCATCACAACAGATAGTCTGACCGAATAATTGTCAACCTGATATTCAAAATATCACAATCTGCATTATAGGAGACTCCTACCTAATAGCTGTATGTACAAAGAATGCACTCTATCGAAAGAAGATTCGCAAGAGATATAACAATCAAGTCTGTTTATGTATGTTTAAGATGCCGATCACAGCAGATATTGAATAATAATGTATCGCCAGGTTTATTCGACAGTATCAAATGGTTTTTTAGATCTAAGAAAAAGAATAGAGGAAAGAGATATAACTGCGCTCAGCATAGTACAGATATTCACAAAATCACCATTGAATGGATTTCTTGGAATAATTTAATAACATCCCCAAAATATACGTGATTCCCATAGCTATAGAGGCACCTACAAATAATATTTATCTTATAACCTACCTACAAAGCACTGAAAAAATTAAACTTTAGTTTAAATTAGTTAGAACAATATTTCCGTCATTTGAAAACAACAGGCTTCATAAATAAGCAAACCAATCAAGTAACAGTATTGCCCCGTACCGTCCGTCAATGGTCCAGAGGGATTTGTATACTAATATCGATCGAATACTTGACTTAGAGGCCATTTGAGGTCAATAAGCGTGCCGGCAGTTCGACCGTCGCACTGGTAAGATAAACGAAGATTATGCTTAGTTGCAAGAAAGTGTAATTCAGTAAATGAGATGGATGCGTATCCAATTGACATAATTGACAAAATATTGGAGTGTATGTGCGAAACCTTCCTGATTGTGCCAATATCGCACTATGTGTCGAATTAATCTCACTGTCAGGTATCCCATTCGATACCTATAAATGAAATATGAATGGAATGAGCAAGCCACAGAATATATATTTGATTGGATTTATGTTATTTGTTAGTACTTATAAGTACTATAGTACACATAACAGAATACTGAATTTCTAAAAGTGAATACCTTGAGATAACACACTGTTATTGGAATTCAATCTGGTCTGGTCAATTCTAACACAGCAATTTATTCGCTTCAGTCTAACCAAAAGGAAATTGTCAATTGATCAATAATCTATAGCATCTGGTCAAACATCAGTTTTTACCATGCTTATATTACCTCACTCTGTGTGTCTGTTTGTATCGTTAAATTTTGTAATCAATTTTTCAACCACTTGCGATAGTCCAATACAAGATTCTAGCATTTTGTTGGCCGAAAAGGCTTTGAAAAGTTATGGCTTTTTTCAGTTACTTGCGATAGTCCAATTGAGCAGAAATTCTGCGTGCAGGCTTAACTCCGATGATAATACAAGATTCTAACTATAGAAGATTCTAATCTTTCCCGCCTAAAAGGCTTTTTTTCAACCACTTGCGATATTCCAATTGAGCTGAAATTGTGCATGCAGGCTTAACTCCGATGACAATACAAGATTCTAACATTTTTTCGGCCTGAAAAGCTTTGAAAATGATAAAAGGCCTTTCAAAGCCTTTTAGACTTTTCAAAGCAGTTTAGGCCGAAAAAATGTTGAAATATTGGATATATTATGTCCAAGGAAATCTAAATCAAAAGTTAAAATCTAAAAGTTAAAAGCCTAAAAGGCCTTTTTGGCTTTTCAAAGCGGTTTAGGCCGAAAAAATGTTGAAATATTGTATTGTCATCGGAGTTAAGCCTGCATGCAAAATTTCAGCTCAATTGGGTTATCGCAAGTGGTCGAAAAATTGATTACAAAATTTGACGATACAAACAGACACACAGAGTTAGCTAATATAAGCTTTTTAGGCTTTTCATAGCCTTTTAGGCTTTTCATAGTCTTTTAGGCTAAGCGACAACACGTTCATAGATATCCTGAACGGACAGTAGGCGAATTGCAGGCTCAGCATATGAAAGTACTCATAGACAAAGTCAGCAATGAGTTTACCGGAACGAACGTGCCCTTCGCATATACCCAACCAAGAAGAAATTGGATGAGCACAATGAAGCTGTGTTACAATTCTTCAGGATTCATTACTCGATTCTACGCGGAATACAGACAACATGAACTTGGAAAGAGTCACTCCGAATGACATAAATAAGACAGCTGGACTTCCAACAGATCTAGTCATATTCCGAGGCTCAAAAGTGGTGCTCGAGAAAAGTGAGCATCTATCTTTAAGCAACTTCCTGACGAATGTTAACATGGTCGAAAAATTGATTTCAAATTTCGCTGACTAAAAAGTACAAAATAAAATATGTACGAGTATATTTTAAAAAAAACTTTTTAAAAAACCATGCTTATATTTGCTTTGAAAAGGCTTTGAAAAGTAGAAAATAAAATTTATTTTCCTTACTCCTATCAAGATATATTTATAACAAGTAGAAATTTAAGATTAATATGACTAAAAATATAAGCGTGGGGCGCTCCTTCTGTATGTATATCTATATACTATCTCTCAATATATCATTTTTACGTTAATACTGCAATGCTCCAGCAAAAAATCTATTCTTAGGATACATCAGAATAGGCTGTTCCATTAGTGTTACTAAAATACTTTACTAAGCGTTTACTTCGTGTGTCTAGTAGTCTTAAATTACTAATGCCGTAAAGGAGCGCCCCACGCTTATATTTTTAGTGATATTAATTTTAAATACTCTACTTGTTATAAATATACCTCGATAGGAGTAAGAAAGAAAAATTTTATTTGCTACTTTTCAAAGCCTTTTCAAAGCAAATATAAGCATGGTTTTTTAAAAAGTTTTTTTAAATATATTTTTTAACGACTTTCTTTATAAATGATTCCCGAACACTTCGCGCATTGTCGGAGTTCTGTGTTCAATCGTTTTTAGAATAGGATGATGTAATGATGATTAGAATTCAATATGTGATTTAAAAATTTTGTTAAATTTACTTTAGAAAATCCCAAATTTTGGATTTCGTTTAAAATTGTGTTTTACGTTTGGAAAAGATTTAATAAACACTATCTAATTTATCAACATTAATTTATTTAAACAGATTTTTGTAAACTACATCTCCACCGACTCAGAGATCAAACAAAATATTATCTGTAAAAGAAATATGAAATTAAATTGATTTTTAATCATAATTATGAAGCTTTATATACATCCATCTACATAATGTCTAGATGTCGAAAATTATTTTATTCTATTTACTGGCCGGCAGATGTCATTTTTATTCATACGCCACACCTCATGACCTTAACATTATTCATTTTAGCGGCTTAGCGACTTGTACACCATTTTGTTTTTACAATTACATATATTGGTTTTTTTTTTTTTTGGAAACTATTAAATCAAAGAAAATTAATTAATTTTTTAAATTTTATTTTTATTTTCTAATTAAAAAATGATTTATTAAAGTAAATTTAATTTTTTTTTTTTTGTATTATTGAACGTTGAAAATGAGCGAAATTAACGTAAATGGGTCAGTTTATGATATTCGAATTTTTATTAGTTTATTTGTTTGAATTGAAATTTAATTTGATTAATGTTTATTATTTGATAATCTCATAAATTACATAACAATATTTTGTTTATGTGATATATAAAATAAATTAGTGTTATATAGTATATAGTTAAATTGTGAATAAATCTTTTTAAATGGCAGATAATATTCAAGTATAATAACTTTGATTTCCATATTTATATATTACATATACGAGCAGGTGCCATTCGAGTCCAAAGTTCATAGTAATACCTACATCCATAGTAATTTAATAGTTATTCAACCCTTTTTCCGTCATCACAAAATTATTTCCTGTAATTTAATCGCATGAAAAATAACAAAAACAACCAAACTTAAAATTCACCTGACGCCTACAAAATTTTTGGAAAACTATTAGCAGATGAGAAAACAAAATCTTTTAGTTTTATAATGCTATGGTTTATCCAAATCACAAAAAACTGTCAAAATATAGATGAAACGTGATGTTTTCTATAAATAACAAAATGTTACAATTTAAAATGTTATCTTGATTTGCATATACAATTTCACTATATATGTATGTACATATGCCTCCCACTATCGTATTCGAGGCAACATATAAATGATACCTTTTTTAGCATATTTTATTCGTTTTGTTTTATGCATCCTCAGAAAGAGGATACTATCTATAGAGTTATTTCCGTATGAGTAACCACATCTTTCAACGCCCATGCACGTGTTACTCTTGAATTATGTACATCGATTGTTTGGATTTACTATATCTATGTGTGTGGCTTAATTTTGGTTTCTGATACTGCGGTAATTTTTCACCAGTAACAATTTTTTTGTTTTCATGTACATACATACATACATACGTTGAACAATAGCGAGTAATATTCGAACAATATATCAATTAGGAATGAATTAGAGAATTCTTATGATACACTTAAATGGTTGGTAATAATGGGATTAATTATAGTAGATTTTTGTTGTTGACAATGGGATAAAACGTGTACAATACTAAAAATAACTCTCGTTTCACATACACAACATAATTTAAATCTAAACAACTTGTATGCCTTTGAAATTAGAATTGCACGAATTAAACAGACAACTCGTTTACATGTAATTTATGATCTAACTTAATATGTAAATATTTTATAATATCTTAAAACAATAAATTAAACATAAATCGATTTAAATTTACTCTCTACAAAATATTAATCGAATTTAATTATAATTTAATTTATTTATTTTGATTTCGAATATTTTAAATTTTTTTTTTTTTTTTTTTTTTTTTTTTTTTCAATTTTATTTAAATATTTTAAATAAACAATTATTACAATCTAGTCACCTGGACTAATGAGCAATTTTATTCTAACTTAATTTACTATGTTGTATTAATCTATGGCTTCTTCCCACTGGTGTTCCATAGTGTCTGATAAATTGAATTAAACCACGTCGTTATTGTGGGTTTTAGATCAGCATTACGCTGTTTACACTAGCAATTACACCAGCTCAAAAGGTTTAGTTCGTTTAAGCCTGCGTACAATATCTGTGTTGTTTAACAGCTTAGTTGCCTCAGTGTTAACATGTTGTTCGAGCCTTTGCCTATGTCTCAGTGCAGTTTTTTGGATTTCCTTTGAAACAGTGTCCACTTTAAGGTCCCTATGGAGGTCTCTGTTTCTAACATACCATGGTGCATCAACGATGTTCCTTAATACTTTGTTTTGAAATCTTTGGATGATTTCCACGTTGCTCTGTTTGGTACAACCCCAAAGTTGGATACCATAAGTCCAAACCGGTTTTAAAATTTGTTTATACAATAGAAGTTTGTTGTATGTTGATAGAGCGGAGCTCCTTCCTATCAGCCAATACATCTTTCTATATTTAAGCCCTAGTTCTTCACTTTTCTTTTTGACGTGTGCTTTCCATCGTAGTTTTGCATCTAGTGTCATGCCAAGGTACTTAGCCGTGTTGGCATACGGTATTATTTCTTGATTAATTGTAACCGGAATATGTTCGAGTCGTTTGTTTGTAAAATTGATGTGAACTGATTTAGTTTCGTTAAGTTTAATTCGCCATCTTTTGGTCCAGTTATGTATTTGAGTAATAGCCAACTGTAAACTCTGTGTTGATTCTTCGTTGCTATCTCCAACAGCTAAGATTGCCGTGTCATCAGCAAAGGTCGCCACAGTGTTGTTTTCTAATACAGGGAGATCATTAGTGTACAAAAGGTATAGGACCGGACCTAATACACTGCCCTGCGGTACTCCTGCCTTGATTTCTTTCAATTCAGAATAGGAATCGTCTAATTTTACTCTAAAGAATCTATCTTTCAAGTATGATTCTAATATTGTAGTGAATTGCATTGGTAGTACAGTTCTTAACTTATAGTTAAGTCCTTCATGCCAAACTTTATCAAAGGCCTGTGCAACGTCTAAGAATATCGTTGAGCAGACTTTTTTCTCCTCTAATGCTCCTTCAATAATATTAGTTATTCTGTGTACTTGATCTAATGTTGAGTGTTGGTTGCGAAAACCGAACTGATGATTTGGAATCAGGTTTTTCCTCTCAATTATCGGATTTAGCCTTTTCACTAATAACTTCTCAAAGAGTTTAGACATAACTGGTAATAGTGATATTGGCCTGTATGATCCAGTTTTGTGTGGTGGTTTCCCAGGTTTCGGAATCATAATTACTTCTGCAATTTTCCAGAGGCTGGGTACATATTTCAATCGAAAGGCGCCATTTATAATATTGATGAGCTTTAATAGTGCTTTCCTTGGTAGTTCTTTTAAAATTTCTGCTGTGATAAGGTCATAACCCGGCGCTTTTCTCTGATTCATATTTGTTTTTATCTCATACATGACTTCTTTTGGTGTTGCTCGTAGGATTTCGTCACTTTCCTGTACAACCTCTTCAGTTATTATTTCAGCTTCCAATGATTGGTCATCATGTGGTTCAAATATTTTTTCTAGGTATTCAGCAAAATTTCGTACTTTATCTTCGTTATTTCTGGCCCATTTGTTATCTTCTGTTCTGATTGGAGGAATCTGCATTATTGGCCTTTTAATTCTTCTGGTTGCTCTCCAGAGAGAATAATCAGTACTAGTATCATTAGATAATTTTCTGAGGTAGTTACTGATAGATTCGTCTTTCAAATCTTTGATTTCCCTTTTAAGTAGCTGAGTCAGATTGTTTAGCTTAGTTTTATCTTGAGGGGCTCTAGTTTGTTGCCATATTCTCCTTGCCCTTCTTTTTTCTGCCAAGAGCTCTCTAATTTCTCTAGGGTAGTTGTTTCCCTTAATTTTCTTTTTAACTTGAGGTGTGTTTTCCCAAGCTGACTGCTGTATGTCACATATGAACTTGTGAACTTCGTTTTCTAATTGCTCCTCACTCCTTAGCGGAACCATTAAGTTAATTTTTCTTTCTAACGATAGTCTAAAGTATTCCCAATTTGTGTGCTTATTTACTAAACTGGGATAGCTTTCTTTTTGAATGATCCTTTCACTTAATGTCAAAAATATTTTAAATTGAAAAATAAAAAATATCAACATCCTTTATTAAATATAAAAATGAATTTTTCTTTTAATGTTTTTATTTAAATTTAATATTTATTGTTTCTATAAAATCATCTATCACATGTCAGAAAGAGAAAAAATAGATTTTTATAAAATTACAGCGTGTACAACAAGATGGGGACATTTTTTTTATTCTGACCAATAATGAAATTCGAAAATTTGAACTGCTTTAATTTTATTAGGTTGGATCGTTTCCCGGATTTACAATTACCTTAACTCTACCACTAGTTGGTATTTAGAAAATAGTTATTTAAAAACCAAAAACTGGGAGTATGAACTATGTTGTTCTTGTTTTCTCATCTTATTATTAATTCATCTTTGCTATAATCTTTGCACTTTATGTAGGGTGCATCATCATACTCCCAGTGAGTTCATACTCCCAGTTTTTGGTAGGGTGCATCAAGTAAAAAGACCAAATACGTTTTTATTAAAACCAAATAGGTTTTTATTCTAATAAGAATAAAAATAATGTTTACTTTCCAAATGTATAAATTTAATAAATATATGATTTTAAAATTTTATTTACCTAAGATTTGGACTCTATTTCTTACAGAAAATGTTTACGCCATATGCCCCAGAAACAAATTCAAATCCAAATTAAATTTATAATTTTGAGATCTTGACTAAATGTATTACCACTCTTTGACGGAGATTTGGACTCAAGTTTCGATAGTACACTAAGTAGATGACTAAATTCTTAATCCACAAAGCCCAAAAACGACCATCTACCAAAAGTAATAAATTAAACGACCATCTACCACCAGCAATAAGCCAGCGAATACATGAGCACTAGTAAACATTATAGCTGGCGGCATCAGGAAATATAAAACGATATAAGAAGGGTAACATAATAATATGCTAAGTATTGTTCAGATTAACCTGCATCATACAAAGATGGCGACGGCAACCTTACCCCTCAGACTGACAGGATCAGGAGAGAACGTGGTTCTAATTCAAGAACTATGTATTAACAGCAACGGCGTCTGTGGCCTCAGAATGAAGGAGTATAAACTAATATACTCGGGCACATCTGGGAATATCAATTCCTTCATTCTTGCAAACAATAATTTAAATATTTCCCTACTTTCTCAATACAGCAATGGTGGAATTACTGCGATCATCCTGGAGGTTGGCAGCCTATATGAATCAGGACAAAGAGGTTCAGCCGAATAATCTCGGGGACCTGGTATTCAAAGTAGGAAAAAGAAAGACGGGTGTGATTTATTCTTGTATGTGATAATAATGCGCATCACACGATCTAGGGAAGCACCGACATCAAAGTATGGGTTGAGTTATTTTTTGACAACTTATTAAAAACCAACCTTTTAGTTTGTAATATTGGGCGAGAACCCACATTTAAAACTAAAATTACGTAGCAGGTTCTAGACCTAATCTTCGCTTGAGATATTATGTATTATATGGCCAGAGAATGGAGGGTGACGAGAAGACTTTCCTTCTCTGGCCATCGATATGTATTTTATAGCCTTAACATTTACCCTGCTACCCGGAAAGCCTTTACAAATTGCAGAAAAACAAACTGGATTACTAAAACGCTATCACAAGCATCTGCAACCGTTTAATGCTGCTTGTTATATAGTCAAGCAAATATCAACATGCAGGGCAAAAAGTATGAGAGAGGCTCGAGATTGGGACTCCTATTAGGTGGACCTAAAAACGGCATGAAGGAAGGCACAGAGAGTGTCTAGGAGACTCTTCTGTGATAAAGTCTCCGAGACCACTCACGTGAGGAGGATTCTGGCTACTAACCCAACCAGACCCAGTTATCTAATTAAACCGGACGGTTCCACAACTGCTTCTAATGAGTAATCTTTGAAGCTTTTCATTGAAAATCTCTTCTCAGGATGCTTTGACAACTCGACAGAGACTATAGTACTCATCGAGAAACACATCTTAGTGCACAGAGGATATCGTGACTAAAAAGCTGTTATAAATCGGTTGGTCCCGAACGAATCATACTAGCGGAAATTCAAATACCTTGTCGATTATACTTCCCTGGGTCGAACTTATCTTCAAATGGTGTTTAAAACTGTTCTGTATTCCGAAGGAGTGGACAGAGGTCAAGGTAATCTTTATCCCGAAAGCGGTAAAAAACTAACATGGCTACCCAAAGGGCTTAACACCTATAACTCTATCAGCCTTCCTGTTGAAAGCCTTGAAAAAAATGATAGATGTACTCGTATATATGTAAATATATGTACGATCAAAAATAAAACCCAGTGAGTGGGCACAGTTTCAACATGCGTACTGTAAAGGGAAATTAGTGGACACAGCGTTTCTCGATATTGATGGTGCCTTTAATAATATGAAGAAGCAGGCAATTCTGGAAGGATTATCACTCCTTGGGATGGACTACCCCTATCTTATTAAATGGATTGTTATCTCAGAGCTAGCGGAGGCCAGCATTATGTGGCGAATGGTTAAAGAAATCCCGCAGGGAAGTCCTGCCCCCTCTTCTCTGGAACATAGTAATCGATTGCTATTTGAACTGGAGAGAAAGGCGGTTGAAGTGATTGCTTATACAGATAACGTAGCAATAACTGTCTCTGTACATAAGGATGGTTAAGGACGTAGTCCAAAATGCCCTGGACCGTCAATCAGCCCGACTAAGGCTGAGCTGATTTTTTTACTAGGAAATACAAAATCTCAGCTAGCTAGACAGCTACTTTAAACGGCATAAGACTAGCTTTTAATGATAAAGCAAGATTTTTATGGGATAATATTGGACAGTAGGCTCAGTTGGAAGCCTAACATTTTGGAAAGAGTAAGCAAGCCTACTATAGATATGTACTCATGCAAAAACGCCATTGGAAAGAGATGGGACCTGAAACCGCAGTAGGTATACTGCTCTTGAGAAAATAACTTATAAGAATGTGATCGGGAAGTTGAAGAGAACGGCCTGTATGCTTATAAGCGGGGTGCTGAGGACGACATCGGCACCGATAGAAGTCATATTGTACCTTTTCCTGGTCCATATTTTAGTAAGCAGATGGCGATAAATACTGCCACGCGACTATCATCCATATCTCAATGGAAAGTCTTTCCATTGATTCTTTAAGAGAATCTCGGAAAGAGGGGCTTTCAAGTTTTTCACGAATGACTCTATGCTAGACGGTAAAGTAGGAGCTGCTGGAGTCTTCTGTGACAAACTGAATATGAATATTTCCGCTCGTCTTCCTGATTACTGAAGCGTGTATGAACTGGATGTGATAGTTATTGAGGAGGACTTAATTTGGTTGAGACATAATATGGTATCCTGGATTGATATTGCAATCTATGTGGACATCCACACGGCATTCTCTTAATGAGATGAGTGCTGAGGTTTTCAACATCCAGATAGTCTGAGTCCCCGACCACTTGCACATCATGAGGAGGTGAAGAGCGGAAGAACTAGCTAGTCACGATACAATTCTACTGCAATTGGAAAGGGCACATCTGGGGAGGCCTGTTGCAGCGCTCAAATTATAATTAATTACAATTGGCGAAAGATGGACTTGAAACGCTTGAATACTCTAACCGTATAATTATATCACGCTATACATTAGTACTTCTGACTGGTTCCACTATATAGGTAAAAATAAAGTAAGATGATCCTGTGGTATAACAATGGATCTTTTCTAGTATGAGTTGGCCGTCGAAGCCGCTCTAATCTAACGTAACCAAACCCAAAAATGAAACAGCATAAACCTCTAATATAAATGTGGAGAAATCATCACTTCCTAAAACAGTTTAACACATTTGACATTTTTCTTATTCGTATGGGTATATCAATTTATCTGTTCGGTGCGATTTGGACTGCAATTTTATATAAATCTGTAATTTTGTATATAATATAGATAATTCTGAAGGAAATACTTGATCCACTTGATCCGTGACTCAGTGAGGATATTAAAGAGCCGCTGGCAACAGGCAGTTATGCTTGGTATCCTCTAAAGCAAGTGTTAAAATTATTAGCTTTACAGAGCGTTGGTCAGGCCCATTGTTATGTATGGGTGAGATAGTTGGACGCTGACGGGCCAGTACGAGAGATGACTCTTTACATTTGATAGAAAAATCATGAGTGTGATTTACGGCCCAAATTAAAAGAATATGGTACATATCAAACTCTGTATAATATCGAGATCAGAGATCTGATGAAAATCTCCGATATTGTACATGAAGCTAGATTTCAGTGACTACCCTTGTACAGTTGTATTGTAAATTCTGCTTAAAAAAGTTTATGTATACAAATTAACAATTATTAAACTTTAAGTGTTTAGTCACTCTTGGTTAGTCAAGAAACAAAAGATATAATTATTATCTTTCGGATCTTGCACAGAAGGCAATAAGCATGTCTATGTCTAGTTTATCTATAGTTTAACTTTAAACACTTGTTCGCTCATTCGAAATCATTTCTTTCATTGCGATCTCGACTTGCCAGACTAAAATGTAGTTCTATTTCAATTTGCATTTATTTGTGCCGCTCGAGATGACTGAGATCGCACAAGACAAAGCAATGTCGTATAAGGGAGATAGTGTGAATTCATTTGTAGAAATAGAGACGTAAGCTCGCTTTATGCCTTTTGTGCAAAATTCTAGTCCAGTAACCAAATTTTTTCCCGAAACGAAAACAGGCGAAAAATTGTTTTGTATCAGGGTTAGACAATTTTTTGTATGTTTTACTGTGGGAGTGATTCGGAAATTCGTTTAAATTTGGAGTCAAAAATATTATTTCTATTTACAAGGATTCATAAATAATTATAAACAATTTTCTCGATACCAAATTTTAATCAATACATATTTTTATAAACACTCATAATATTATAAAACACACGAAAAATTGTTTGCAACATTTAGGCAAATTTGTACCTTGCAAAGTAAGACAACATTATGCCAAGTAGCATTTCATAAGTGGAATTAAAATTTAAAATTTAACTTATTGAGTTAAAATTACTTCCAAATTGGAATTTAATATACAATTTTTGTTTACATAGATTCGACTTTTAGAACTACTATAAAGTACTATAATGTTAGACCCAGAAAATGGTTGCGATGTGAAACCACAATTTTTTAAACGCGGATATGATCATTTTAAGAAATAAACTTAAATTAAAATTAATTATTTATCGGAAATTGGATCAAAAAAAAAATTACTCTAAAATGCAAACTCAGATGTATTCCAAAACAAAACCATTTTTTAACAATGTACTATAATAATTAAATAATGATCTCATTAAATAAAAAGTAATAATTCAATTAACGTCAATATACATATTTAACTAAATAAAATTGGAATGTAACATGCACAAGTAGAAGTACAGATTTTTTTTAAGTGATCATATATTCGATAAATTTATTGAATTTTTTGCCAAATTATTTATATCTGGTTGTAGCAAAATTGTTATAGACGTACATTACGCATCCTATTCCAACGATGTTTCGTCACAATCAAATATTACAAAATTTTTCATTTTTCATTGAGATAAAATCTTATTAGATCAATAAAAATTCATTTATTGAAACTATCCTAAAATAAACAAATTCAAATTGAATACAGCGCATTCATGTGCATGCAATATAATAATTCTCAAAAATGTATATAAATTTTATACTTTATATGTACACGCATACAAATTTAAATAAATGTGATCTGTAAACCAACAACAACTAAAGACGACCTGAAATTCGTTTAAGTTTTAAACCTCTAATTTAACTATATACATAAATTGTATAAACACAAGCATAGTACTGTAATATAATAGCATCCCAAAAAAATTTTAAAGTCTATTAAAATATTTTTAAAAAAATAAATCCCCAAATAATTATTACACATTAATTGAGAAATTCTATACAAGAAATCTAAACACATCCGTCAAAATTAACAAACAATTACAAAACTATTTTAACTAGCTTGACTAGTTAGTGCTACTACTCAATATACTAATTCCTATAAAAAAAATTAAATTTTACAACAACTGTGTAATACAATTCTATACATACATTACTCGTTTAACTAATCACATACAGTAGTTTTTAGTTTTAATTACAACATTGTTAAAAATGCATTTAAAAAATTTAATTTTTTTCAAATTTTCTTAAGAAAAATAAATAATAATTTTAAATCTATGAAAATTCTAATACTGATTATTATTATTAGAAAAATTGTACTGTAAACAAACATACATATATACGAGTATATATAGATACCAAAAATACGTTAAATCGTTTTTTATTGCTATACTTGGGTAGGATATATCTTGTATTTTTATTATGTACGTTTCGTCTCTAAGTAAATAATTCTGTTGATTTTGGTAACACATTTCCACTCTTTATTAGAGTGATTATGTTGTATAGGTGGTGCAAGTATTCTAATTGGGATCTTAAACAATCGATACTCGTATATCAATATCATGTCCGATTTTAACTTATTATACAAAAAAAAAAAAAATCTTGTGTTCCGATAACCTTTCGCTTCATTTTATAAATATCCGCAGAAACGCAGATAGGGAGAATCAAAAATAACCAAACTTTCAAAATTATACTTGATTTACTATAGTCGTGTTTTTTTATTCAAAAATTTTCGAGCTCGAATATAGTTCTGAATAAGAAGTTTCTCGTGTTTTCAGTAAAATCCAAATGAATTTAATTTTTTATCAATAAATATGATACATTTAATGTTAAACTACATATTTTAATTCAATATTATCGACATAAAATTAAATTTTACTTTATTCGATTTTTAGAATAAAATAACACGACTTAAATAACTTTCAATAATAAATCTAAGAATATTTAAAGAATTTCGTAAATTTTATAAAATAAACAAATCACATTTAAAATTCCTAATAATTCTTCAACCACCTTATACATTTTATGCAACATTTTGAAGTATGAAAACCGAAACATAGTTTCTGTGGTCTAATTCTGTAAAAACAAGATAATGTGAAAAAACGAAACATTGAAAAAGTTTACACAAAAAAAATTTACACAATTTCTATCTTATTTAGGTTAAATGGTATTCTATAAAACAGAGTAGTCACCGTGTAAATTTTTTCTTGCTGAATAATTTTATCGTGTCTAAAACCACTTTGACGTTTTGTTAGTGTTTCGTTTCATAATCTAATATAAAGAGTAACAAGGACAAACATCGATTTTTTGTTGGGCGCTAGCCCGCCTTCTTCGTGAAATTTTAATTTTAAATTTTAAATGTTTATCCGTGAAAACGAACTACACAAAATAAATTGTATGTGTAGTTTATTGACCTTTAATATCTTACCCATTTTTTAATTTATCTTGGTGTGAAATTATAGAATACCATTTTAGTATGAAAACGTGTAAAATACTCGTTTTCGCGTTTTCACGTTATCTTATTCGTTATAGAATTAGGCTACATGTCCTTGATAATACGAAATTGGCGAATAAACTTACTGGAATTTTAAAAAATTTGATTTGAAACTTTGATTGAAAACGTACATAATGTTACGAAGTTTCCTCGGATTGTGCACTTACTATAGGCGATTCGTGCCAACGTTGCAAAGAGCTTAAAATGATTTGACCCGGAAGAACAGACCATTTGAATGGAATGAATGACGAACAAGAGGAGTCATTCAATGAATTGAGAAGGCGATTATGTAAAGCTCCATTATTGGCATACCCGGTGTTAAGTTTGTTGTCACAAGAAATTGAACTTCGAGAAAGAGTGGTAACTTATATTACTCAAACGTGTTATCGAAACCAGAACGTAACTATTGTGTCGTAACTCGTAACTCGCAAGGAATTATTGGCTATAGTGGAATGTGTGAAACATGTTCATAAATACCTCTATGGCCAAGAATTTCTTATATTGACGTACCATGGAGCATCACGTTGGCTGCTACTGTTCAAGAATCCAGAAGGGCAAGTAGCACGGTGGATCGAACGTCTTCAAAGTTACCATTACTAATTAGAACATCGAAGAAGGAGTCCACATGGAAATGCCGAGGCATTTTCAAGACGGCCATGTTAAGTAGAATGCAAGCACTGCGGGCGTTTAGAGGCAAAGGAAGACATTATCAACATCGGATTATGCACGTACTACCGGATAAGGAGTGGGCAAATCAAACGATCAGGGACGAGCAGTTAGCAGATCCGGATTTGGCAATAATCATGCAATTTAAGGATAAAGGATAACGTGCTCATTGGAGTGAAATTGCAGATAAGAGTCCCACAGTAAAGGGTTACTTGGCACAATGGGACTGCCTCCAAATCGAGAACGGACCCTTAAAACGAATATGGGAATGCTCGGACGGCAATGTGAAACAATCAGTAAAAGTGATGCCAAAGTCAGGGATTGCCGAAGTATTGAAGGAGGTATCACGGAGGGGCAAGTGAGGATCATCTGGGAATTAATAAAACACTTACCAAAATACGTCAACGTTTCTACTGGTCAGGATGTAGACAAGTGGACTGTAGTGGAGTGGTGTCAAAAAACTGATCAATGTGCGGCGGTAAAAGGTCCCGCACGGAAAAGTCGGGGAGCAATACAGCAGTGTAACGTCAGAATACCATTCGAGCGAATTGCAATAGATATGGCAGGATCATTTCGAACTACAGATGTGGGTAACAAGCATGTGCTATAGTTATAAAGGATTATTTTAGCAAATGGCCAGAGGTGTATCCCATACCCAATCAGGAGCCAACAACGATAGCAAACGCCGTGGTTAATAGATGGATTAGTCATTTTGGAGTACCAATGGAAATTCACACGGAAGAAATTTCGAGTCAGTTGTAATTCAAGAAGTCTGTCAGTTGCTCGGTATAAATGAAACACGAACATCGCCTTTGCATCCACATTCGGATGGTATGGTGGAGAGATTCAATGGGACGTTGGAAAAATATTTGGTAAAGGCCGTAAATGATCAACGCAACTGGGATCGTGTTATTCCGATGTTTCTGATGGCGTATAGATCAGCAGTAGATGACTCAACGGGGATGACAACAGCAAGAATCCTTTTCGGAAATCATCTGCGAATACTCAGATATCTAAAATTTGGAGCTGTTCCACCATCAGCATTATGTGGGCAGAATTATGTTAATCAGATGAAAGGGGAACTCGACTAGATACACCAGTTTGTACGAGAGAAGAGACGAGTATCAAGTGGCCGGACGCAGTCTCGATATGACATACGAACATACAATAAATGTTTCGAGGAAGGAGATTTAGTATGGCTTTACAACCCACAACGGAAGAGGGGTTTATCCCCGAAGCTGCAACCTTGATGGAAATCACAGTACATCATCATCACAAAGATAAACGACGTAGTCTACCGGATTGAGAAAGGACAGCGAGGAAAACTGAAGGTGGTGCACTTAGACCGATTAGCGCTCTACAGGGGAGGTGAATTGAATCCTATTCGGGACGAATCAGAAAATGTGGTGACATCTCTATTTGAGTAGAGACACTATCGTAAATGCAAACTGTAATGATTATATGTGTCTAGACTATTCAAGAATAGTCTAGACACTCTCGAACATTGTGGAATATTCTAGAAGGTTAGAATATTCGGTATAAATACGAGATACAATTTTAGGCGTTAATTTAGTTGTGTTTTAAGCATGGAGTGATAACGTAATGTAACGTATTAATAATAACGCTAAAATCGTAATGTTTTCCTCAATAACATAACAAAATTAATTACGTTTCGTTATAACTTAACAATAACCGAAACCTTAAAAAAAATCAAATAACCAAATAAAATTAAATTAAATAAATTTTTGTTTCCGCATTTTGTTGTCACGCAGAGTGTCATTACATACCAAATGAAAAATTGACCTTTAATGAAATTAAAAGTGCATGTTTAGAAATGGTGACCAAAAATTGAAGGCCGTTTTCAATTCATAAAGATTCAGAATATCGAAAAATTCTAAATCCTATTCTCAAAAGTTTGAACACCAATTCTAAGCAAAAAATTGCAATTACAGCAAATAATATCAAGATTCATATGGTAGATGTTGTCGCAGCTTTTTAAAATAAAAATTAAATCTGAGTTAGGTGAACGACTCTTGTCAGATGCGACTTAAGCGTAGCGTTTTGGAGATTAATGTTCTATTTTTCAAACAAGGCGTTATTATTATTAGGATGATAGCCATGTTAGAATTGCAAGACAAACATACAGGCGACTACACCGCAAATGAAGTACAAAATGTGTTAAACATGTATGGGGTCGAATTAAAAAAACCTTTACATGGTCACAAGTAACAACAGAGCTAATATGCTTAAAGCAATTAATAGTTTGAGTTTAAAATTACAGAACTTAAATAATGAAATTTTTCTTAGCAATGATAAGTTGAATCGGAAGATGAACAAGGACCCGTTGAAGGAGAAGTCATGGAAGATGAACTCTTAGACGATACCAAACTAGCTTAACAAATTAACGATTGTTCGGAGACTAAGAAATCGGTAATACTAATACTAAGCCTGCGGACCAACATCACCTAACTTTAGACGATTCAAGGATGTTCCGATCAATTTAGAATTGGAATTCAAAAACTTATAGTTTTTCCTTTTATTGTTTTATTTTGATAATTATTAGAAAATAATTTAAATTAAAAGTTAAATTTAACTGATCATGTCGTTTTCTACCCGATATTTCGACAAATTTGTGTCTACAATGATCGTACGACGATTATTTTCTTAAAATTTGTTTATTTTCACTTGCAGCAGCTACATTCGTCAAAATTAATGACAATCGTTGCGTTTCCCTAATATTCGGTCTGTCGATTAATTATTATGTAACTGATTATAATTGTTATTGACTTAATATAGTCAGCACATCTGCAAATCATAATATCATGTCAGAATTTGTAGCATATTCAACCCCCAACAAACATCTTGCAACTCATTAGTTGTGCACAACCAATTGCTGTTTATGACAGAATTATCACAACCTGTGATGTATTTGTAAGTAAAATGGTTATCAGATTTAGCAACAATTTTGACAGAAAATTATAGTTGTAGACTGGTTATCGCATGTATTGTCTACAACTGATTAGTCGCCATAACTATATTGGTTCACAAAGTTGGATTGGAAATGCTGGTCACAACTATTTTAATCAACACTAATGAGATATAACCGAATTTAAGTAGATAAAGAGTTTACTGGAAACTACAGAAAACCTATAAGATTGTTTACTCCTATAGTCTTGCTATTTAATAGCTCAAGGTCTTGAAGCTGTTAAAAATAGTTTTTATGGCATTGACAAACCGAAATTTTTTATTAAATTTTAATATCCCTTCAGCCAATAATCATAGAAAATCCCTTCAGCCAATAATCTCGTGTTATATCTTCTGGTTTGTACGATTTAATATGCATATTAATTATTTTCAATATAAATTATTTTACAAACATCTTTTTTGTACATCGGTTGACTCTTACATCATAAAAATGGGTTCTTTGTAGTTGGGCCAATTTCTCAGATGAACATTGTTTGTGTAAAGAGATAAAGACTGCTTTTACTTACATTTTTTGTGGTTTACTTCGCACGAGCAACAAAAAACAGAAAATTTAACATTTTGAGTTAGCTTTGAATTCACTTATTATCCCCATTGATCAATTTACTCATATTGTAGAGGAAAACTTGAAGGTTTTGAAACAGTAAGTTCAGGCACTCGAAGTCGAAAAATTGCCGCGTTTGGGCGAGTTATAATATTTCAAAGTTTCCAACTGGGAAAACCAGTTAACCGCGCCATTCCTAGTTTAGATTTCTGAGTACCTAGTACAAAAATAATTTTGGAATATATTGAAAAACTGTTCAAAACTATATTTTGTAAAACAAAATGTGACAAAATAGGATCAGACATTACATTTCAAATCGTGATAACGTACAAAACTTGCAACTCGGCATGTTGGATAAAAAAAGATTCAATAATCGCTTTTGGGTAAAGTTTTGGAATATGAGCAACTGGAAGGGAACTAACTAAGGCCGTGTATTAACCGTGAAATTAGAAATGTTGGATGTATATAAGGTAACACGTAGTAGTACACGTTCTGCGGTCATCTCATCATCATATAATAGATACAACCTCGTCGATTTAATAAAAAAATATACAATAAATAGTTAGGCCTGAAATCGAATATAGCTGAACCATCTATAAAAGTATTTCCAATACAAATTGTCTAGATCATTTGTTTGTCCGACAAAATATTTATTGGAATGTTCCACTATTGGTAAGAGTGTATATTCTCGATTTAAATGATCACTTTGCAATAGTTTTTTAATTTAACCATTGCCTAATGCAGCATTCTATATTGAGAATAATGACCATAGTGTTGAAAAATTGATTATTTCAGTTTAAACTTGTCAATGGAAAATGAGTTATGGTATATATGAAATATATGCTAATGAAATTAATATTTCTTTTGATACATTCTTAGATAATCTGAAATCCCACATTGATTTGAATTCTCTAATTCGTATCAATTATATACTATCAAAAATTAAAAACCTTGGGTCACTTATAAAATCAGGAAACTGATTGACCTTAAAAATAAACATTACACAAAACTAACAAAAAATTATTTTAACAACTTTGTTAGAACCACGTATTTGAATCTTAAGAAAAAAGTAAATCTGTGAATAACCAGACTATGCGAGACTATACTGCAAACACAATAAGAAACAGTGGCGAACTGTTAACCCAATTGTTGGTAAATCAAAAAACCATAACAAACAATTCTGTGTTAAAGATAAATTTAATGTATACATACTGATTATATATGCGCGTGAAATATTTCCTAAATCAATCCTAGGTACAAAAACAACGTTTAGGATTGGTTTAGAAAAAACTTCACACGCTTGCGCAGGGCTGTGAAAAATGGCCTAAATTATTCCTAAGAAAAAAAAACTGGGTATGTATTTGTGAAAATTTAAATTAACGCAGAATATATAAACATTTAGGCTAACATATTCTTTGATATAATTAAATCGATCGTTCAACTAGTACGAAATTAAAATTACCAAAAGTACAACACTGAACTCATAAAAACTAAAAATGCTAGTTATAAAGTTTCGTGTCTACCTCGTCTAATCCAGAATTTGCGAGGATGACATCGGTGCCAATATGTTTCGCTGTTAGTTCTATCAATTGTCAATATCCATGAAATTTTTTAGATTATTGTCATTGTTCTGGGTTGGTCAAACTTGGCCGCGAAACACGTGGTTATTGTTTTATTTGATTTTCTCACTTCAACTGAATACTAATCCAGATTTTGAGAATCCCATTTTCATAATAATAAACCAATTTTAATCCCAATCGCTTGAAAAATGGTTTCATGCAAATCTATTGAGAAATGGCTCAGCTTCATTCAAATTGGTTGTTTTCAGGAGCTTCGACCCGTATCCGGAACAAATTTTGGTATCCTATAAAAATGACAAAAGTCTCAAAACACAACATTGCCTCCTAAACGAATTTTCCAGAAATCAGAAACCATCGTAAACGCTTACTGCCACTCGAAAATTCCTACTCACCAATTAGTTTTCAGTTGAAGTAAACAGTAAACAATATTGTTTTTTACATTATTTAGCCCACTGAATATATTTTCAATTTAGGCCTATATTTCATGGTGTTTTTCACTTGATTTTTCTTTCTTTGTGCTTTACCGTTCACAATCGATCATATATGTCTCTGCTGTGTTCGACATATTAATCTGTCAACGGGTACATTTCAGAGTGCAGTGAAAAATTGCTATATGATAAATTTAAGTAATTTGATTAAATTAATTTCAATTTCAGTGTCTAGCCCTACTTATAGCTATAGCCGCTGTTGACACAATTTTGGAAAAATTAATTCAAGAAAACGTTCAAGCTTTCGACGGATTTGTTAGTATGATTAAAACGCTTATGACGTAATGAGCAAGGAGCTATATTTATTACAGAATAACATAGAATTCGAAAAGTGTAATCTGAATTTAAATCAGTGGTACAATGTAAAATCAATTAAATCAGGTTCCAGGAGATTTTCAAATATTCGGTTTTATTAGAATTAATTTAATCATCAGTTTTTCATCAAAATTCTTCCGTTTTCGTCATATACGGTTTATAATAACCGATTTCAAATTTAATATAGAATAGTTAAAGTTAAGAATAAAATCTCCAGCCACAGAAAATGTTTTTTAATTCAAAGCAGAGTAAAATACCTCTTTTGTCCTTAAAATGATAATGAATATAATTTAATTCTGAATTAATTTACTTTCTTTTACCGGGATAACGAAAATATGTAATTTTCCTTTTATTTCATTCCATTTCGAAAAACCAAGAATTATTTAAGATAAAAAAAATCGGCTCAAATAAGCACCCTTCATTCACATAATCACAAAAAGTTGAAAAAATGTATACGAACAAAATCAAATAAAAAATTAAGAAAAAGGTAAAAAAAAATTAAAAAAATCATCATCAACATTATCATTAACTATCATCATTTTCTTCTGTATGTGTGTGTGTTGAACAAGAAATTATTCCAATAATAGAAAAATAGATAAATAAATAATTTGCTTTTTTTACAACTTCTCCTCACCCCATGCCATCTCACCCTCCTCTTATTTTATCTTAAATATACTCGTAATAATGACAATAATAAGCAGCAGTAAATAATTTAGAAATCATTTTATTCTTTCCGTTGAACGTGCAAGAAGTTAGAATTTAACTTAATTTTTCAAATTTACCCTAACAAAAAAATAAACTACAAAAAATGGAATGTAATTGGATGAGAGAAGAAAATGAAAAGAAAAAGATTTTTACTGACACACCCACTCTTGTCGATTAAATAAAATAAAAATCCAAAGAAGAAAATTATCAAAGTGGATTTTTATTGAATTGGAAAATTTCGGCAAAAAGAAAAAAGTTTACATTTTTTGTTAGCAATTTGTATTTTTCCAGTTCAACCATATTTTTACGGTCGCAGTAGCACGGGTTGGGTATAGAGAGAAAAAATAACATCTTTAAAAGCCATTCAATTACACTTTTGTCAAGATGTTGAAAAAAGAGTAAAACGGAAAAGAAGTTACTATATATAGAAAAGAAAAATAAATAATGTCAATAATTTTCATTTTCATTTTCCAATTTCGTTTTGTTGAAAAAAGGTTGATTTTGGTGACATTTATTTGTGGTCCTTCTAAATAACAGAAATAGATAAGAAAATCTTTACTTTTGTATTTTTGAGATGTATAGAAGCAATAATTGAAATTCAATTGGAATTAATGTTAACAATCATTTATACTGCGTTTGTTATCATTGATTTGATAAAAAGTTTTATAGGGTTGGTAAAATAAAAGTTGGATTGGTGATTTGGGTAATTTAGGCACAAACCATATGTACATAATACTAATAGTACAATTATAATACCAGCAATCGAAGCTCAAAAGCGTCCCAATAAAAGACAGTATGGGTGTAGTGTAAGTATTTTTAATTTATTGTATTTTAAATTCAATTGTAGCTTTAATTGGTACTATTCATTTATTCATATTTTATTAAATTTATTCAAATCACGTTTTAACATTTAAAATAGTTATATCAAACAATTTTAAATATACCGGTAATTTAAAAGTTAATACATAGAGACAAAGATAAATTGTTAAAATAAAAAAAATTTGTTGCAGCTTAGTATGCAACCGGTTCAGTTCGATATATTTATCACTTATTATAAAAACATCTATCGAGTACAAAAATATTAACTAATTAGAGGGACTATAATGAAAGGACTTTCATTGTACTCGTAGTTTCGTAATCTAACAAATTGCGGTTGATTAAAATGTAGGTTAGCTTGCGATATTTTTATTTTTTTCAATGCACATACCTGTATAGGCTAACAATCTGAATTTATTCTGTGGTTTGATTATTAATAATATTATTACGCATATGTCATATTCCAGTATTAACGGTGACCTTTTCACGACAAACATATCCGTAACATTGAGAATATCCAAAAAATCAGGATATACGCTTTATAATTTATATACAAGGATGGGATTGCAACGATGATTTTCCGAAGATCCACCTTTTTATTTTTTATTTTATTAAAACGGTTCCACGGAGGATCCGCACTCAATGCCACTATGGGCCCTTGGTGCAATCTTTGATGATCTATCCTAAGTCGCATAAGCGCACTGCAGCCTTAGCAAACTGTAAAAGTTTGAACCTAGAGATGGATAATAACTGATCTATAGTAGCATTCAAATCTCGCTGGAATTTTGACAGTTATCGCGCAGATATGGCGGATACACAGTGATGTATTAAGTACAATAATTCATGTTTATTGTTTACATTTTTATGTTATATTTGTATTTAAATGGAAAAGGAACGTTTTTAATCACAAAATGTTTTTATAATTTAACTTATAATCACTGACACTTTTGAAATTAACATTTAAGGCTCTACTTTACTCAATTTGCGAAAACATGTGTATCTTACAAATCGATTTATGGCCACATAAACTTAGGCATTGACTGAATTTTTATTTTATAACAAAGTTAAATATATTTGCAAGCGAGTAACACACGCTTTTTTTAAATTCGCTATAGTTTTCTCGGAATTGCGTCTCAAAGTTGATGCATTTTTGACCAAAACCATTCAGTCACAAACCAAATTTATCTATATTTTTCCACTAATATGTAAAAGTTTTATATATGGGTACATTCAGGTAGATATAATCTAGCGATTAACACACGTTTTTATAAAAATTCGTTTTAATAAGCGAGAAGATTGAAAATTTAATTGAAAACTATGTTACGATAAGCTGACAAATCAATTTATTGAAAATAATGTTTCTTCGATGTAAAAATGGTTTAGGAATCAACTAAATATCGTGTATTTTTTAGTTCATCGCTTTTCAATTAGATGTCGTAAGTTGCAAAAAAAAAATATTTTCATGGAATATTTTGTAATTTTCGATAGCGGAGATTTACACCATTTGAAATTTAATTTTAGATGCATTTTGTGGCATTTAAATATCGACATCAATTTTTATTTTTTTTCAAGGTAAAGTAGAGCCTTAATTCGATAAATTAAGAATTAAATTGAAAACTGATTTTGCTTTTTATGTTGTTGTGGTTTTGTTCGATATGTATGTCATTTGGTCATTTATTTTCCTTAGTCCGTACCAAAATTAAATGTTGACATTGTTTCCAAACGGCGTGCAATTTTTTTTGACCTATTAATTTTCACTTGAAATATGATTGTAATAAATACATAATCATTTTGAATGTTTAGTGTATTAAAACTGAAATATATAATCTTTTTATTGGTTATTTATTATTTTATTTAGGTTTACAACCTAAGATAAATGCGACCCATCAAAATTTTTATAATTTTTTTTCCTACATCACTGAAAGCTGCGCAGAACAATTTGAAAAAAAAATTTTTTAAGATCTGAATAGGACTATACGTTCATAGATCCGTACGAGAACACTTGGGATCTGGCTTCAGACAGTCGCCCACTTCCTCCAGACAGTCGTCACAAAGATCAACCTGAGCTAGTCCCATGTGTTGGAGATGAACCTTGAAACGTCCAAAGCCCGTAATAAGTGCAACCAGAATTCTGAGTTGGCTCTTTTCTAAGGATAACACATATTTAGTGACCCTCACGTTGGGTTCAATGATGAATCGTTTTGCCTTTCGACAGCTAGGAGTAAAACGCCACTTCTGTGCCAGCTCAAGTAAAGCTAACTTTTTAATAACATCCTTACCACTGTTGAAGGATAGAGCAACTGCTGGCTCGGGACCACAAAATTAACTGCGCGATTCAGCTTTCGCTAAAAAGTCAGCATTCTCATTTCCCCCAACGCCACAATGAGCAGCCATCCACATGACCCTTACTCTCGAATTAGAGCAAAGGAGATTAATGAACTGTTTGCACTGTTTGACCAGTTTTGATGTAGTCAAAGGATGTTGAGCACGGCATTACTATCCGTTCAGATAATAATAGCCTTGCCTAAATCACTTAACTTAAACGCCTCAATTGCACTATGTGTAAGTTCAATTAATTCAGCGTGAAAAACCGTGCAGTGTTTACCCAGACTATCCGAGAATCTGAGCTCATACATTGGACAAAAGAAACCAAACCCTGGACTGACTTCTGAACGAGAGCCAACCGCAAACAGAATCAATTACCACCGTATTTCATTAAATGTTTAACCTATAACATAACAACATAGCAATCAATGGGTTGCTGTTAGAGCTGGATAGAGAAGGGATCAGAGTGATTGCTTTTGCAGATGACGTAGCGATAGCTGTCTCTAGTAATATTTAACCACGGTGAACGAGGTAATCAAAATGCCCTCCTAATCATTACGAGGTAGGCCATCAGATGTGGACTAGCAATCAGCTCGTCCAAAACTGAATTGGTACTCTTTACTAGGAAATATAAAATTCCGGTAGTAGATCCACCTATCTTAAATGGCATGGGACTAACTTTTACTGATACGCCAAGATTTCTGGGCGTAATATTGGACAGTTAGTTTAGTTGGAAGCCTAACATCTTCGAAAGAGTAAACAAGGCTATTATAGCCATGTACTCGTGCAGAAACGCCATCGGAAAGAGATGTGGCCTGAAGCCGGAGCTGGTACACTGACTATTCACTGCCGAAGTAAGATCTATACTTATGTATGAGGTAAGCGTGTGGTGGCCAGCTATTGATAAAGTAACCTACAGGAACGGGATCGAGAAGGTGCAAAGAACCTCCAAGCTACACGGTAAAGTAGGAGCTGGAGTCTTTTGTGATAAATTGGAGGTAGATATATTAGTTCGTCTTCCTGATCACAGCAGCGTGAACCAAACAGAGGTGGTAGCGATTGAGGAGGTGTTGAACTGGTATGGACGTAATGTGGTATGAAGTCACTGGATTCAGTTTCTCTGACATCTACGGTGGCATTGGGTTGCCACTTGTCTCTGAATGAGATGAGTGAGCATTTCAAAATTCAGATAGTCTGGGTCCCCGGCCAATCGGACGTCATGGGGAACTGTAGGGCGGACGAACTAGCCAGACATGGTATACAAGTCTCCAACTGCTACCGAAAAGGGCAAATTTGGGGAGGCCTATTAAGGCACTTAACACAGTGCTAAAAAAGGAAGCAGTAGCCTCAGCGAATGAAAGGTGGACCAACACTCTCTCATGTGGTGTATAGCAAGATAGGTCTGGCCAAAGCTGGACTTGAAATGCTCAAAGACACTGATCTTCCTACGTAGACGTGAATTAAAAACGATTATGGGGAAACTCACAGGACACTGCCTATGGGGAAACTCACAGGACACAGCCACTCAACCTAACCTAAGCCAACCTAACATGACAGCACTCTAAAACAGGAGTGAAATTCTAAAATGGTCGGTAAATGGTAGCATTTTACTTGGTCAAATCGATACTAGCATCTTTTAAAGTGACGTAGCTGAGGAATTCAAGAAATCAGGAGTTCTTTACAAACAAAACTAGATTACCAAATTGTTATGAAAATTATTGACAACTTTTCCCGTGTTGTGTTAAAAAATGCAAATTTTATTAATGCATTGTAATTTACCAGAATGTTGTTGGAAGTCTAGCTTTCAATGGGCATATAAAGCGCATTAAGGGTTTCCTCAGGTCTCACTAAAAGCAAGGTAAACTTGCATGTACCATTTCAGATAAACAAATACACCACGCAATGATAGTGTTCACGTGGAGTGTATTGAATTTCAAAATCGACTACGATACACAATTTAAAGCGTTTTCCGTTGTAATTTTTAGTTAGTTGGTGTGCTGGATATGCCCAATGTATGTTTGTTTTTGCCTTTAATTTCCAGATCATCCATTTGAGTCATTTTAAATCAAACCGTGGACAATTTATTCCATCGACAAAATCATGATGAGTTCTTCTACCTACCTAGTATCTTTGAGATAATATACCATAGCAAAATATGTAGTATATCATTTGCGTAGCCCCTATCTTACTTTAAGCGTTTAAACCGTAATCTAAAATCGACTTATTTCACCAAAGACTTGAGTACATCAACGAACCCAACCGCACCATTCGTGAAAATAAATAATAAAATTATATCAGTTAACCAAGTTAGACTGTCGAATATAAATTTCATCAACCAATTTTAAATTATTCGTATATAGCCGATGACTCGATGAGAGTCGAACTTCAGCAGCATTTCCAATAATATCAGTTAATTATCACTCAATCATCTACTGATCTATGCTGATTATCAATCTCATCAACTACATCATACCAACCAAAAGTGTTATGTAGTTGGTTAATCAAATCACAAACATATATGACACACATATTATACCAACAAGGATTACTTAAAATAAATGTCTGTAACTCTCAAAATAAAAACCGCGAAAACACAACACACATCTTCCTAATAAAATGAAAATCCAAATTAATCATTTCTTAATCAAATAAAAAAAATATATAATTTAACGTTTTATTTTCCATCTCACTCATCTCTGGGTAAAAACAACACACATCCCAATTAATTTTCATTTAATTTCATTTTAATTTTAATTGGAATGTCTTTCAACTCAAATTATCAATATAAAACGCGTACAAGAAAAAGAAGAAAATTTTCCGATCGTCTTGTGTTTATTTATTTTCAAAAGGAAACACAAAATTTGTTTTAATGTTTTCGAATATTCACTGTGTGTTCGAAAGATAAACAAACATCGCTCGCTATATTATAGATTATATTTTATGTGTATGTACATATGTATGCACAATGTACGTACATTGTACATACATACATATATTAATCTAACACAATCCAAATTTAAAGAAAATTGAATAAACGATTTCCAATTTTTTTTCTTTACTTTTCAATTAGTTTTTGGTTTTATTATTTTGTCTGTATATACAAATTTGCCTTCTTGAATTTAGTATGTAGATTGTTGTAGTGTGTTTTGGATAATATTGATACCAATGAAGATGATATTATTTTCTTTTGAAAATGTGCATGTATATTGTTGAGCGACGACCATAATTTAAATGAAAATTTTTCTGATCAAATCTGGTGATTTATCTGTAATTTTTTTTATTTTTTTTTTAAATTTTCTATTGAAAACGGAAGAGGGTACATTCGAGTATTCAGTATATACGAGTATGTATAATAAATACATGGGATGTTTATTTATATGATATTTTAATGAAAATTTCGTGGAATCCAATATTTAAGAGATGTTGTTTTTTCTTAATTACCATTAGTAATAGTTAGTATGTGGGAATTTATGAAGTAAATTTGACTTTTAAATCAATATTGCGGTTATTCTAAATGATACAAAAAATCAGAAGAAATTACTTTGGGGTAATAATATTAATCAACCAATGTACTAGTTATGTATTCAGAATTTGAATTTAAAATTTTCATGAGCTTTATAATAGAAACAATGTTGAGTAAATAGTAAATTGGAAATACACACTGCTATGATTGTTTCACTAATAGCCAGCAGGTAGCACTAATAATATCCAAAAATGAATTTTAAAAAATTAACTGGCATCTATATATTATTGGAACAACAAAATGTAATTTTACGGTACGATTGTAGTGACATCTCTGTTTAACTATAGAAACCACTTTAGTTGTAATTAAGAAGCGATAGAGTTAATAAAGTATCCAATCGATTATACTGTTACGATCGTGGAAACATCTCTATTTGAGTAGCGACACTACCGTAAATGTAAAACTGTTATAAAGTAGATGTATTCAACAATAGTCTAGACACTCTCGAATATTCTAGAAGGTTAGAATATTTGGATAAATACGAGATACCATTTTAGTAGTAAATTAGTTGTGTTTTAACCGTGAGGGTGCCAATAGTAGTAAAAAGGAAAAAGTGAAAGCTAAGATTAATCAAAGGGTTATCAAAGTGTAATATAGTATGAAAGTGTAATAAAATAATTATTGTGAAATTAAATAATTAAGTTAAATAAGTGAATTAAGTAAATTAGTGTTGAGTGTTCGTTGTTTATTCGGAAATAAATAAATTTAGTGTCATCTAGAATTTACATCGTTTATTTTATTCACAATCCAGGGAACGAAGCTTTTTTTGACAAGGGTAAAACGTAACAGTTGGTGACAGCGGTGGGATTGTGAATAAAAAAAGAGATAATTCTTAACGAGTTAAGGATTTCCGATTTAAAGGGGTAGTTGGAGCGGCGTGGTTTGTCAACGGTCGATCAGAAAAATGTATTGAAGCTACGATTACTTCTAGCATTGGAGATGGAGGGTATTGATCCAACTAGCTATAATTTTGATGAATCAACATTTTCCGACCACGTAAAAGGGGACGAAGAGGATGGAGAGAATAAAGAGGCGGTAGTGGAGGTTGTATCGGTATCATTTGGAAATGTTGATATGGCGCAGTTAAGGACTATGATGATGGAAATGGAACAGTCAATAGAAAAGTCTGTTGAAAAGTTAAATCATATAATGGAACAGTATCATATGGAAATGAAACAATCAATAGAAAAATCAATGGAACAGACCAGTAACCAATTAAATCGAATGAAGCAGTCAGTGGGCGAGATCAATAACAAAATGGACGGTCAACCAAAATGGTTGGAATGACGCAAATGGTGGAACAGTTTTAATAGTAGCTCATAAAGGTGATGCGGCTGAGACGGAACATGACCGAAATAGTTACAACCAGATAATACAGGCGCTGGATCGAAAATATGGAAGTGACCATATCAAAAGCTCGGAGAGACTCTTCAAGAATGTTCCACAGCAGTCGAGCGGCTAGTGCATTTGGCATATATGAATACGTCTCCCGATTACATGGAGAAAATTAAGATGGACGCGTTCATTGATGGAATACGGGATCCAGAGACGCGGAAAGCAGTGATGATGTCACCTAAAGCGACTTTTGCCGAGACCCTCGCTTGTGTGTTAATAAACGAGACTGCACAGGCCATCATAAAACCGTCACTTAAAGTGTGGCGAGTGAAAATGGATGTCAGTACGAACGTCGGTTGGTTCCAAGATACTGGGGATGTGGTAGTAAAATAAAGTGAGAGACTGTAGAGGAGGAAAATGGAGACGTACAAGACCACGATCTCCTATGCAACGAACATCAAGTTTTGGCCAAGGAGGAGCGACAGGACACCAAGGTATTAGGAAAATACGATGTTGGGCATGTGACAAATCGGGTCACATATCACGAGACTGTCAGGAAATAAGGTGGAGGCGGGCGGAATCGCGATATCTGGGGCGTCGAGGATAGGGTAATGAGAAAATTGTGAACAAGAAGGAAGAACAGGAGTATGAAGAAACAGTTGGACTAAGGAGAGTCAGCTGTTACCCCATTCCTGTAACAAGATTGGGACGAGGTGGAAACGGTTTAACAGTTAAAGGTGAGGTTGACGGGCAGAATTGTGTTATAACCCTAGATAAAGGAGCAGCTGGAACGTTTGTATGAGAAGATTTAGTTAAAGGAAGAATACAACTAGCGCATACGTTAAAATGAAGAACGGCCACAGGCGAGGGTGCAATCATAACGGGCAAGAAGATTGCAACGATAAGCATCAGCAATACTCAGTTCCAACACGAAGTACTGGTTGTAAAAATAGTGCATGAAGTCATCTTGGGGATGGATGTGGGGCAGGGAATATTGGATTGCAATAGATTCGAGTTGCTACTTCGTATAGATGATGCTGGAGCAACAACCAGAGGAGTAGTAGTGGATCAGAGAAAAGCAAGAGAGAAAATACGAATGTCAGGTAATCAACAGTGGTTTCAACGTAGGAGATTTAATATGGCGTAACAACTTATTCAAGAATAGTCTATATATACACTCTCGAATATTCTAGAAGGTTAGAATATTTGGTATAAATACGAGATACAATTTTAGGAGTAAATTATAGTTGTGTTTTATCCGTGAGTGTGCTAATAATAGTAAAAAAGAAAAAGTGAAAGTTAAGATTAGTCAAAGTGTTTATAGTGTAATATAATAATTAAGAAAATTAGTGTTGAGTGTAATTATTCGGAAATAAATAAATTTAGTGTCATCTAGAATTCACATCGTTTGTTTTATTCACAATCCAGTGATCGAACCTTGTTTGACAAGACTAAAACGTAACAATACCAATTTAACTAAAGTAAAACGTATTAGTAAATACAGTATTTATAAAGTTAGCACTAGTATAAAAGTAACTATTTGTACCTATTACACCAAACTAAACTATGTAAATAAAATATCAAATTTGTTTGCTTTGATAGTTGTTCATCAGTTCATCACTGAACACAGATGTCTAAGACAGTATGAGGGCAAACTCAGGATCGAAACCGATGGAGAACAAACAAACGAAACATCTCCCTTGAAAACACATCGAACTGTAAGTACCCCATATTTTGATTCTGGCATACTATTTTGTTCCTTCATTCGTTCAATATGATACTGATGTACTAATTCCGCAGTCTCTAATCCATGCAATTCTAATAGACGATATATAGTGTCCAAAGTAATTCGATCAGATTTATTTGAATTCTAATCACGAACTCCTTTGAAGTTATCAACCATTATTTGTAGCGTATCGCGAAGATTGGAGAATAAGCTTGGTGGCCTTCGCTTGTCCAAATTACTTTTAACAAGATCTTCTAAAATAATGGCAAGTTCAGACCATATAGCGTCTAACATTCGTTCAAAATTTACTTCATTCAATTCAGAATTTAATGTAGTAGTAGTAGAGTAGTAAGGGATCAGGATCGAAACCGATGGAGCCCAATTATTGACACAGTAAAGGAGCAATAATAGCATTTAAAAACTGTTGTAATAATTACTTTACACAGATAAATGAAAAGTTATCGAAAAGTAAATTGACTTTCAGTTGGCGCCAATGAGACATTAGCAAAAGCTTCAATTTTTTGTATTTAGTTTAGTCGATTGAGACGCACACGAATTTAAACAATCAATGAAAAGTAGAAAAAATGAAATAGGCGGTTCAACAAATTGTACGAAAATTACCAGCAGAGATTTAAGAGCTGGAGCAGAAAGTTTTCGACGGTAAAGAATAACTGCAAACAGAGATTGAACAGTTGGAACAAGATCTCGGTAATTGAAAATTGCAAAATTTAGAGGAGAAAATTGTAGGATTCGATGAGGAGCTATATGTATCAAAGTAATAAATGCAACAGCATGTCTGGCTCCCACCACAGATTGCCACCATTACCTCCCACCCTATTTCGAGACAAGGCGGTGGCAAAACAATTCGGACAAGACAGAATTACAAACAAATTTTGAGGGGAAGAACTGTGTTATCACCCTAGATACAGGAGCAACTCACACGATTGAATCAAGTGGGCTGTACAACCAGCCGATGGGTTTAAACTACGAACAGATGTGTAGAACTGCCATTGGGAAAACGTACCACAGAACACGGAGACAATCGTATGAGACAAAATACGAGTATAGAATAACCGAAGGAGGGTTCGATATAACTAAAGTACGATCAAACAGCAAAGGTTTCAAGGAACAGGAAATAGTATGCTTCACGACCCGCAACAAAAGAAGGGTCTATAACCGAAGCTAAACCTTCACGAGAGGGATCATCATCACAAAGATAAACTCGGTGGCCAACCGAATTTGAAAAGAGCAACGCGAAAACCCAAAAGTGGTACATTTGGAACGATTAGTTCTCTACAGAAGAGGCGAGTTTAATCGTGTTCGGGACGAATCAAGATTAACGAGTAGTGTTACGAATTTAAAGTTTAAACTGGAATTTAACTGGTTTTTATGTACACTTTTATTTAAAATTTGAATTGGTTGTACATGGAAACTAAAACGAAACGCAAATTTAAATGAATCCAAATATGAAATTTTATATTTGAGTTAAAAGAAAAAAAAATTAACACGACAATTCAGTATTCACTACTTTAATCACAAATTGACATACCAAAATTTGAGTATAAATTTTGAGTGTTCATTTTAAATTTTGAGTGAAACTATATTTTGAATAATGCATACAATTTTTCCACGGAACTTAATAAACTGTAAGTTTGTCTTAACTTTTAAAATATGTTTTGTATTGAAGTATATATGACAAATCTAGAACAGTCTGATATACGTAATTTTTTTGTGTAATAAAACTAGAATCCCCAATATTCTACATATTTGTTAGTAAGGTTTTTTGCATCCAGCCAAAGCAGATATGTAAAGTTTAGTATTGGTAGACTCTACATGCGCCGAATGTATCAAATGCAACGGATGAATTCCATTCACCCTCACAGAATTCTTTGGTTTCTCTGAGCGAAAGCCAGTATCCTTTCAAAATTAAATTGTGACAAATTTTAAATTCTACAAATTTAAAAATGGTATTGAAAATTTATATGCTAATATTTTTTATTATATGTAATTTTTAATTGCGAATATAAATAGTAGTATTCATACATTAATTTTAATAATTTATTATTTTATAAAAAAAATAGTTCCAAAATTATAGGTTTGTTTCATTGCGATTTTTATTATTTTATGTACTCATACTCGTGTATGCAGATGAGATCTTTGTATATATGTATTATGTTTTCGTTATCAAAATGAAAACAAATTAAATATTACGTGTCAGGCATTTATTTTTTGTTTCAATTTCTTCAAAAACTCCTTGGCTTGTTTATCACCCTGCCGGAACTCTAAGGCATTTATACAGTCTGTAGCTAAATTAGTTGGGCGTGTTAAATTTAAATGTTTTTGTTGATTAGCCAAACCCTCTTCGATATCTTTAAATTGTAAATAAGCTTCAGCTATATATTGGTTGGACATTCCAAACAAATCTTTATCTTTAACACTAAATAGAATTAAGGCGGTTCGCATACCACGCTGCTCAGGCGTTAAATTTATGCAGAATTTTTCGTCAAATAATGGGAATAAAGTTTTGTTCTGAACATTTGTTTTAGGTTTAACAACACCAACAAATTTTTCATCTGGTATCAAATGAATACGAACAAATGGATCACATGTTCCATTTGTATCCATTGGAATTATATTTCTAGCGCTCATGACTTCGATCTGTAATAAATAGATTGGAAGCAATTAAAATACGCATATACATACATATATAAATATCAATTACCTCTAACACATCTCCCTTGAAAACACATCGAACTGTAAGTACCCCATATTTTGATTCTGGCATACTATTTTGTTCCTTCATTCGTTCAATATGATACTGATGTACTAATTCCGCAGTCTCTAATCCATGCAATTCTAATAGACGATATATAGTGTCCAAAGTAATTCGATCAGATTTATTTGAATTCGAATCACGAACTCCTTTGAAGTTATCAACCATTATTTGTAGCGTATCGCGAAGATTTGAGAAGAAGCTTGGTGGCCTTCGCTTGTCCAAATTACTTTTAACAAGATCTTCTAAAATAATGGCAAGTTCAGACCATATAGCGTCTAACATTCGTTCAAAATTTACTTCATTCAATTCAGAATTTAATGTAGACAGTGAACTTTCCAAGTACATCATTAATCGGTCCATTGAATTAGAATCTTGTTGTAAAAATTCTGCACCTTCGGTTAAGAATTTTCGCATTGGTGGAGACATCTTTCTGGCAACACGTTCAATTAACTCTAAAATTTTATTTCGTTCTGTATCCATTGCATTCTCGATAACATTTTTCAATGTTTCATCACATCGTTGCGCTTCCATTGGACTACGATGATCGGCTAATCGTGCGATAATATCGTCTGCACCCAATTCTTTAACGAATGGTGTTAAACTTTGACGAATATAATCAATGTTGTTGATGGCAAGACACCATTCTCGCGTAACCTCAAATTTCTTTTCGTATATATTTTCAACCTCACCCAAACCTTCGACCCGGATTGACATTTTATCAGCAAAGAAATCACAACAGTGACAAATGTCCTGAAACGAAAATAAAATAGTTTATACACATTCGATTACCCATTTGGAATTTAAAATATACTTACATCTACAATTTTTCCTACAAACATAAACGAATCTTCAACATCTGGCCACGCCAATTGTTGCCAGAATATTTTGATTTGATAAAATATTGCTAACGTATCGACAGCTGATGAACTATACTTGACGGAATCATCCACGGGAATTAGGTCATCCAATTCGATTGCCTTTTCAATTCTAGTCAAAGCTTTCAAAACTGAAATATCCAACCAATTGGAAACACCACCCGTAAACCAACTATGACATTCGGCTAATTTGAAATTTGTTTCGCCCGGCGCAAGTGCCGTTCCCAAAATTGAAAATTTCTTTAATACCAGATACAATTCAAATAATGTTGTTCCCATATTAATCTCCTCGCTTTCATTAATTTTAATCGTATTATCTTGCGGCAATTGAATACGTCTTAAGGCACGAACCACATCTTGTACAATTGGTTTAATAACTTCGGCCAATCGGCCTTCGTAAATGATATATAAAGTTTTGGCAAATTGAAAATTTAATAGTTCTTGGAAAATTTTATCGTAGAATTCGACAGCTCGCTGTAAATCAGATCGTACCAGCTGAATCATTTGCACTAAATGAGAAAGTTTGTCTTCTTCCGACGGATCAAGCCGAGCGATTTTCTCGAAGTTTGATGTAAACCAGTCATTGGCTCCGGTTGTTACAGCATCCCGAACAGCATTACTAATGTCCCAATTTGGACTATTATTTTCTCGTGTAATCCATCTAAAATAAATAATTAAAAATTTTGGTAAAAAATTGGTATGCGGATAGGCCTTCAAAAATATTCTTACCCATACATATTGGCCGGAAAGAGATCAGTACCTTCAGGCGGTTCGAGCATTGCAATTTTAGAAATAATATTTAAAACAAGTTTTAAAGTTCTTACCGATTGCTTGTCAGTGATATGTTTTCTAATTTTACGAATTACACCCAAACATGAAGGTAAAACCTTTTTTGCCCCCTCCCAGAAAAATTTAACTTCATCCGGCGATATTGTTAACGATTGTAATGGTTTTATGATTTTATCGAGTAGGGAGTCAAATAGAACGAATGATAATGGATAATTTTCGTGAATTGCTGTAAATGTAGACCATTTGGCGAGCGCAATATCAGTTTGTGATAAACCACTTTGTGCTGAATGTTGAATTAGTACTGCTTCACCGAATTCACTAAATTTACCTGCCCACCAGTATTCCGCTACCTTTGATGATTCTAATTCATGCATTAAAAGTACACGCAAAAGATGGCGATGTTCCTGCGCGGCAACATGTCGATTTTTTTCCGAACTAAAGTTTAATCGTATTTTAATCATGCCTTGACTCTTTAGTTTCCCTTTCTTGTCTAAGCTATACCACATAGCGAGACCAGAAGCTGGAACCGATTTTAGTGGCACAGTAGTTCGACCAATCAACTCATTATCGTGTTTTCCTGATGTTGCGGTCACTGCAATTTCTTTCATTAACTTTCGTAATCCTCTCACACCTTTTACATCAGAAATTTTACTCATTTTCTCTTTAACACTTTCGGCAGGATCAAAATCCCATACTTCGAGCACCAAACTTTCGTTATTTGGATTCTCTGAGATAGGCAGCGAAAAATGTTCTTCCCATACTGGGTTCAATGTTTCTGATTTCACCGATGTATTGTATCGATGTGTGGGTGCTGATGCCAAAAACATTGTTACAAATGGATCCGATAATCCATTTGGATCTTTCGGATGTAATTCTTTGCCTTCGACACATTCGACATCTAAACGTATTTCTGGAGCTTCTTTACCTCTGGCTAATTTTAATATTTCATCGTGACGATTATTTGTTATTTTAAATGCATCTTGAATATAATTAAATAAAGTATTTTGACTTAAAGCCGAGTCGAGTTCACAACCAACGTTATGCAGAATTTCATATAAAATTTCTTCATATAATTCTTCGATCTGAAATGAAAAAGAAAATAGAGAACATTTTTTGAAAAATATACAGCAATTTTAAATGACTTTTAATTATTCTCAAATTCTTATAGAATGAAGAGTTTGAGTAAATTCTAAATGAAGTTTGAATTTGCTTTGGAAAATAAGTAAGATTTGAGTTGAATAATTTCTCAAATGTTTAAATTTCAATTAAACTAATTCACAACATATGGTTGAGTAAAAAAATAAACAAATTCAATTCAAATTATAGGTACCGCTTTTTGCGTGATTTAATTTTGTATGGTTTACAAAAACAATAATTTGGGAGTGAGTTTAGAATAGAAAATATCACGAAATTCAATAAAATAAAAATACTAAAAATCGACTTTTACCGTAGTAAATGGTTTATTAAAACCTATTAAAATTTCAAAATGATTCAAAAATGAACCAAAAATTTGTAATTTAAATATCAGTCAGTCGCTTCTAGATTTTGGGAAAAAAATTTAGATCCACCATAATTTCTAAACTTAATATTATATAAAATAAAAATTTACTTTACATATCATTGCAAATCATCAACAAATGTATGTTGGGGACTTCTACTGTAAATCCAATTCTAAACTAAATTCGATTTTTCATAAAATCATATTAAATTTCATTTGAGAATTTGATTCTTATATTCGCTTTACTTAAATTCCTAATTCAAATTTTACTCATAAAGTGGTAGATTTTCAATTCAATTTCATATTAGAGTTTGAACATTGTATAATTTTGCACAAACAATGCACCAAAATTTTGGTTTCGAATTCCATTTATTCCATTCTGGAATAAATTTGATTGCTATAAATGGCGATTTAAAAAAATTATATCCTCAGTGCAGGATTTTAAAATTCGACTCTTTGCAGGGAAGCCGTTATGGAGTTTTAACAATTTCCTTAAATTTTCAATAATTGTATTTTCAAAATCTGACTCAAAATTTAACTCAGGTAATGACGAAATATAGTGATCGCGGAAAAATAAAATATTTGTAAATTTTTATTACCCACAACAAAAGTAAGTATGTACACATATTTTCTTAATTTCAATTTTTTAACGATCCAATTTACATTTTGTTATAAAACTCAATCGATACAAATTTAATTAGCGATGAGTTTCTTTATTAAATTAAAACCTTTTTTATAATTAAGAAAGTTTAAATAAAAATTCATGTTGGGTTATAATATGTGTTTAGAATTTTTTAACATCTTGTTTAGACATACTTAATATTTTTGGCATCACTTCAAAATTAATTAGTATAGCGTATCGTAAAATAACGAAAAATATGAGGCAGGGTCATTGAATTTGATGCTAAAGTGTTAATGATTAAATTTTCTACACTTTTACTAAACTATGCAATATGTATAGTGTTTGGCCTTTATGAATGAACAAATTATTATAAAAATTTCGAAAATGTGGTATTGAGACAGAAAAGTGTGTAATTATAGAAAGGAAAAGGGCTATTCAGATCATGACATGAATATGAACATAGTGTTTATAGAAAAAAAAAAAAATATAGAAATTTTAAATATTTTTGTAAAAATGTTTTGATTTAAATTTATGCATTTTCATGTTTTGTTGTTGAATTGAATTATACGTATTTCAAATTACGTCAATTGTGTATTATTACACCAGATACATGATAAACGGATCAACAGTACGATTTAAATATTTAGTTAGTAACAATCGTTATTAAAACACAAAAGTGGTATGAAGTTGAATTTTCCAAATATGGAAAGGGCGTAAAATAAAATTCAAGAATTTTCATAATTATGTAATCCCATCAAGAGATAATGGGAATTTACCTGCTGAATAAGTTTTTATCCAGTTTTTTCAGCAACACTTTTTAATAAATCTAGGCATGTGCAAATGGTTAGATGATGTTTTTTTTATCACTTTTATGAGATAAAACATGTAGCACATGCCTTTTAGTAAAAATTCATTAATATTCAAAACTTCATGTTACCCACTACACAAGCGACTTTTTCTCAATTTTAATAAAAACATTTGCACAGTAGCGAATCTATTTTAGACTTATATTTTATTGTTTGATTTTCGATTGATTTTAAATCTATCGATTCGCAAAATTCAAAGGTAGCTATCATTTTTTGGTCACTGCCAAGCTACGAAGGCAGTTTTCGTACGTACGCACCTGTTTTGATTGAGAAGATTCGCAAAATTATATAAAGGAACAAAAATATGTAAATGAAGTCAGCAATTACAATAGAACACTAGTTATCGACCTGACGAACTTTGTAAAATCACAATTGAAAACGTCGGTTCGTGTATGTTACCTATAGTTACTCGGTGTAATGAAAAACAAATCTAACAATTTTTGGTTTTTTGAGAAATTTTACCATCCATAAATAAATGGATTTGAAGTAAGTTTTGGAAGAGAGTACACACTCAAGATTCATATAAATATAAAATAACAGATAGATTTATTTAAATATTAAAAGAATAAAATCTAACAAAATTTAAATACCATAAACTTAAGTTATTCTCTCAAATCGATAACCTATTAAAATTCAACAACCACGAGTATGTGTTAATTATGATATGAAAAGAATCAAAATTGTCCGAAGATTTACAAATAAATTTGAGTAAAATTGGAAAGATCAGATAAACGGCTACAGTTTAAAGAATTTTTTTAAAGAAAGAGGGATATGTGAATATACTTTTGAAATGTTTTACAGTTCTATTATATGTTATTATAAGTTGATTTGGAATCTTAAGATTGTATATATGTTTAACAAATATTACATAATGAGCGTAATTGTCTATTCTAGTTCCACTCAAATTTACATAAAATTAAGTGCGCTTTGACGAATTTAATAGAAAATCATTAAATCATCTAATAGTTGATGAATGCACAGGTGTCGATATATATAAATATGTAGCCGGCAACCAAAAATGTATTGCTTTTAATTCAAACTAGCGCCCACGCTAATCTTTGTGCATTTATTATTTTGACTGGTATTTGGCATTTTCAAGTAACAACCACGAATATCGTATTCTTCACGAAATTTTTAATATTCCACATTATACTTTAAGACATTTTATGTCGGTACAAAAACCAGCTTTTATTTTTAATTTTTTTAAATTTAATACTCAAATGAATTTTTTTAATATTTCAAACATTTCCGATGTAGGTTGAGAACATTTGAAGATATAACGCGCACACCACAAATATTTTATTTTCCACATCACATGTATGTACATACAACATACATGAATGTTTAGTATACATATGTTTAAATATTATAGGTGAAATTTTATGTTCCTTCCGGTTAAAAAAAGTTTTCACATATACGTCACCAAAATTTCTTAATTCACATGCTAATTATAGAATTTTTGTTGACATATTTATTAGAAATAAATTAAGTAAATTAAATTAAACCAACATACTGTCATCGCATGTATAATAATGCTTCTTTGCTTCTCGAGCATATCCTTTTTAATTCCGCGAAAATGATTACGTTTGATAACACCATCATGATTTAAAAAATTTCGACTTAATAGCAACCGAGACTCGTCCACAATGCCTCGAGGTTTTGCATGCGGCAAAGTGCCACCTTTATGCCGAAAACTAGCAAATTTTCTATTAAACTGATGATTATTACTTAATCCTGTATTATTGTTTATTAACCGTGGCAACGATAACGAACTCATCGCTGTTTCACTTTTATTTGAACTTTTACTGGTGGTATTATTATTACTGTCGCTACTACGTGCACTATTAAAACAATTACCAAAACTACCAAATAATGAAAATGTGCCAGAAAGAAAATCAGACCAATTTGTCATGGTCAAGTTTTTAGTTCTAAATTTGTAATATTTTCGTTTTTTGTATTTTTGGTCGTTTGAATCACATAACTGTATCACAATATTTTGTTATATATACATATGTATGTAAAGAGACACATGAAACATACACAATTAAACTTAGAGTTTATATTTATGATTTTAGTTAAACATTGCATAATATTGAGTTTTGTTATTCACTCTAAAACCATTTTGCTTAAATATAATTTTATTAATTTTCGCGATTAATTATCGCAACACGATTGCATTTAGTAGCAATCCAATTGCATTCGTTACAAAACAAAAACTCAAAAACTATGAAAAAATAAATTCGTTTAAATATTGCTAAACAGTCACTGACGACGACGAAAACAGATTTTTCTTCATTTGAGATTTTTTGAAAAAGTGCGAGACCAAATTGAAAATTTAAAAAAAAAATAATAATAAATAAAGTTTTAATTTGAAAAAATGTATTTGTGCCAAAAAATAATCTATTCTGAGAGAGCAGTCAGAATCGGTTTTATGTGCTCGAGTACGAATAAAAAAAACCGTGAAAACAGTTGAATGTGTATGTGTGTGGATGAAAACACTACGCCACGCATAGAAGACTTTATTTTTAGGAACTCGCTGTGGATGATTAATGGACTAAAGTATTTTAAAATTTTTAAAGTAGGTAAATGTCAACATTATGAAATGACATTGCCGTAGCATCACCAAATATCTTAATAACTCTAGGTTTGTTTATTATTGTTGCTTTTCTATTATGTGTTGACTTAATATTTTTTGGATTATGTAGTCTAATAATATGTTTATCGTAAAATGTTCACTTTAACCCTTTATTTTGTTACGAGTGATTTATAATCGCACGACTATTTTTAACATAAAATGTTTTTTAGTAAAATTGAGGGAGCCAATAAAATTAAGAAAATGTTGGACCAAAAATTCATCAAAAGAAATTGTCGATCTGTATTTCTCTGGTGTTCCAAAAATTGTCAGATTTAAACATGATATTGAACTCCGCATTATATTAAATAAAGCAAATACTCAATTATAACTACTAGTTTTATATACATACTCGTACATAGTTATTAAATGTTAAATCATCCATTAAACTAGTAGCATTTTAAATTATTGCCATCTCAAAATGGAATCATGAATCAATCTTTTTCAATTATTTAAAATCGGGCATATCATAGAAAAGATTAACGACAAAAATAAAAGATTCATAAGTCACCAGATAACATATAGATTGCAAATTTCATTCAGCCGTTGGGTATTCAACATGTCAATCAATTTCAATTCTCGAATGCTAAAACTTTACCACAATAATTATTCAGAATATTTAACGAAAAAATTAAACCTAATTTTAAACTTTAAAACTAAAATGCTCTAATTTATTAAAAGTTTAAAACTGTAAAATTTCGTTGAATTTAAATCAAATTTCAAAAGTTGAAATATTAAAGTTGTAAGATTTTTAATTTCTTATTAAATCCTCAAAAGAATTCAAATTGAACTCTCAAAATTGCGTTTCAGGAAATTTCTGAAAATCTGAATTTCATAAAATTTTATCGTTAGATAAAACGAGGTATTTACTGAAATTTTGACCAAATTTAACAAATTTTAAACTTAAAATCAAAAACTTTTCCAATTCTGAATTTATATTTATATCATTCATCCTGAATGATTGTTTAAATTTGAAAAAAATTATTTTGAATAAATTTTGGAATTTGAACATAATTATGTTTAAATTGATATATTTTCTGAAGTTGAATAATGAACAATAATGAATAATTTATTTTCAATACAACAGAGTGACAGCAATAGTTGGAAAGAGTTGAAGAATAGACTTCTTAGGAGTGAAGTAATATGAAAACCCATTTCTATTTCATTGCTTTTTCCAATTCAAATCAGTTTAAATAAAATGCTGGGAAGATTTATTTAGAATAGTATTATTTTTTGAAACGAATAGCTTTAGATTAATATGATTCCGAGAATAGAGATAAGAACTATAAAATAGGATTTAAATAATGTTTGGTTAAGAATATTTAACTAGACTAATAGCGCGTAAAAATGCATAGTCCGTAATGGTTAATGCTGGAACGTTTCGATTGGGAGTATGGGCTTCGAATTCAACTAAGTATTTTTCATTTCCCGATTACGATTGGTGATTAAATTGAAATCATCTATGACACTCTGCTGGAATGAAAAAATCATAGGCCGACCCGTCTTTCATGCCAGCTCAACCTGGCGGTCTCTCTAATAAATGTAATATTGGTATTTAAATTAATTTAACTGAAATTGATTGAATCTTCAATCCTCATAATTGCATTCTTGGTAATATGATTTTAACACGCCAATGACCTTTGGAAAATTTTCAGACTTAAATCTGGTGTTAAATTTCAGCAACATGGTATTTTGTAGAAGTTTATAATTTAGGTTAAATCGAAATTACTCGGACGAAATCAAGTAATGTAAGTATAGGAATGTATTATTGATAAATATCTCAAAACCCACATTTGATTTACATTACATTTTAGGAGTAAGATTAACGTCCAGCAAGATATGGCAAGATATATTGATGTGATGGATAAACAATGAGAATTTACTTTAAATGGCATCAACTTCACTCAATCAGTTGGGATAGTCAGTCCAATGTAACGATCTTTCCCAAAGTTAACTGATCCAACCTCAGCAAAAAAAACTAAGCATTGTCCTAAATTATTTTCAACATTTTTAATAATTTAAAAGAAGACTTGCGTTATCCGTAAAATAAATTTAATATAATAATTCTGATTGACAATCAGTTTGATATTATAATTCAAATTCGATCTGAAAAATTTACTTAGTGCCGATTCACTTTCAGATAAGATTTAACATTTAAATCGGTTTAACTTTCGATAGGAGTTAGGAATACATACAAAGTAGACATAGTTTATATATTGTAGTTTAATTATTGAATTAAATTAATTCGAAACGTGGCAAACAGTGGATTTATATAACATGTATTTAAAAGAACATGTTTACTTTCTACCATCTGTTCGATCCTAATGATTATGTTTTCTTCAAAAATATTGTAATGTTTAAAAAATCAAATTTTTGACATTACCAAAAAATTAAATAATTAACTCTGCTCAATTGATAAATTATCTCTACAAACATATTTATGTCTCAATTTATTTGAAAATAAATTTGTTATTCTGTTTATGTCTCTATTATTTATACAGAAACCTGATATTATTTATCAAAAGCATGATGATGAACAATTTAACAATTTCAACTAAAAACCTACTGCATGTATGAATTTTATACGTTAAAACTCAGAGAAGAATTGCATTTTTCATTTAAATATAATTAAAATATTCTTGAAGCAGAACATAATATTAAAAATAACGAATTGAACCTATAATTGTTAAATAAAGCAAATACACATTGTGTACATTATAGCCGTAATTTCGACTGGGACTACTAGCAAATTTTAAAATAGCACTTGAATTTTTACATCAAACTTAAATCTTTATAATTATACGAGTATATCTTAAGCCAAAAAATAAAAACAAATATTCAAATAAAATCCGATATTCATTTACCTTAGATACATTTTATACAACATCCGTTCATACATATACGAGTATGTATACACTTATAAATAAATCGTATTTGCAATTCTCGTAAAATTTTATTTTTGTTTAAGTATTTATTCATAAAAATGTTTCATTAAAAAATAATTTTTATATAAAATTGTGAGTAGTGGAATACACATATGTAAATAGGACAAACATTTGTTCGCGGTTGTGAGAATTTGCCGAATTAAAATAAAAATAAGAAGAACTAACATTAAAACGAAAGTGACCTTGCAAAAGGTTTACTTTTACATTTATATCTTATATGTTTATACATAATATTATAACAATCTAATGTAAAAATAGTAATACATAAACAATAAACTTCGGCTTTTATTTCGAGCACTAAAAATAATTCATCTATGTAGATTTATGAACTCTCATTATATAGATTTTTAAGACACAAATAACAAACTTGTTAAATAATAAAAAACCAATAAAAATTGTACATCATTTTACCTGCCTTATAGTGATTAAAACTCACGTATCGGATGCTCATTTGTATTTTGATAACTACTCGTGTGTAGAACTTTAATTCTGATATGTACTTAATCAAATAAACTAAATAAAAATTTCCCGAAAACACTAAACGATTCTCTTTTATTTTCTTGACATTTTCTTTGAAAACACGAAAATAGATTACACGGCGACTGAATCATGATGTTAAATATACATATTGTATTGTATACATATATAAATCAATTGATTTGAAATTGGTCAAAACTACTAATCAAACAGTGAGTAGTTTTGTGAAAAATATATATGTACGATACCAAAAAAAACTACTTACATTCCAGCCAACTGCACTGTCAATAAATTTTAATTGTTTTAATTCTAATTCGTCTGTTTCACTATCTGGATCTGATTCACTTTGTAATACTGTTGGCATTTGATCGTCCACTTCTGCCTCTTCGATAGTTTCCATACGATTTTCAGCGAATGCTGCATCATCTGTTGCACCGTCAGCAGGCACTGGTGCCAATGGGGTTTGTAAATCATCATCGCCAAATTCAGATTTCTGGCGTAGGAGTGAACCAAACTTTTCAAAAAATCCATCGTCAAGATCTTGAAGCCTAAAATGAATTTAAAAAAATAGTATTTAATATTTTATGATAAAATAACAGAATGTTAAATATTGATAATAAATTTAAAAATATATTATCGTTCTATGGAGAAACGTAAAGCGCGGCCTTTTAATGGAATACATGCATATTTTACTTTAAAGCCTTGCGACAGAATAATTAATTCATATGTACCAGGTACAATATTTGAGCGGCTTCTAATTATGCATTTCCAATTAAAATTTTGGTTAGATAGATTTGATAGTAAATATGAACAAAACTTGATGGGAACTTGAAAAGAGTCTGATAAGAAAAAATATAAATTTAATCTAGCCGTAATTTTCTTTTAAAAACAGTCTTTCATCCTTGTCTAGAAACCAAATGATTTGAATAAAATTAAAAATTGAGTTCAAAGTGAAATGGACTGATAGGAAAATATTAGGCTAACTAAGGTTAGCTTGAAGAAAGTTTGTTTGGCTCTATCGGAATATTTGAATTAGTAATTTTAAAAGAACACACAATATGTTATATTTAACTTTCATTAAATTGAATGAAATTTGAATGAGTTTTACGAATTAGGTCGAATTTAATGAGTGGAATTAAATTGAAACTTGAAATAAGAGCAAACATTGGGAAAGTTTGTTAGGCAATACAATTGATGTTTAATAGTCATTTGCTTTAAAAAAATACTGAAATATTCATTTAAATAATGTATAGAATTTAAAAGTATGTATTATAAATAAAAATTTTAATTGATTTCTTTCGTCCATCTGACCGTTGTCTTAAGCTCCGTGTTAGTCTTTACGACATGCAATATTTGCAAATTTCATGGGTTATGCACTTTAGTATGGGAATAAGGCAATAACTCTCCAATAGCTAAATTGCATTGGTTGATTTTACAAAATTGAATGGAAATATTAAATTAAACTTATTCAAGATTCGGCTATAACTCAGCTCGTTTCACAATTGGATGCTACAAATTGAGATTTCTATAATTTGATTTTTTTTAAAAACCTTGCATATCGCTCACAAAACTTTATTAAATTTAAAAGTGGATATGTGAAAGTTGTTGTAAATCTATGACGAAATTAAAATTTAAACTCTCATATAAACATAAAAATCTCGACTTTAAAATTTAATATGTTTCAATTGTATTTTAATTTACAGTAACAAAATTTAGTTCCGACAATTAGGCAGTATGCCAATTATGACATACAAAACGTTCTACTAATTATTGAAACATAATTTCTAAATTGGCTGATATCAAATTAAAATCGATAAATTCGATTGTGCTATTTCTAACTCAGTTCATGCATATTCGAAACGCATAGTAGCATACACCTAACTATTCTGATTTTGAACCAGACTAAATTATTCTGCAGTTATATAATTTTATTTCTGGATTTTTGTTAATTGTAAAATTCATTATTATTTTATAAGGCGTTGAACATTCAATAACTTAAAGCACTTAACATCCTAATGCCTATTTTGGGAAATTGGAAGTATTTATTTTGTTTATAAAGTAATTTACCATTTCCACTGAATTAGAATTAACGTTAAATTGAAATGAATTCCTTTAATCTCAATAAAACCAAATAATTAAATTTTCATAATAAATGTAATGTTTATTAATAGTAATAATTATGTGATTGGAAGACTTGGATTATTTCCGATTTGAAATCACTTACAGCCGAATGACAAAACGATCATGCAAATTGAAACATTATTTAGTTGTGTCAGTATCGTTTGCCCACTCGTCTTTAATACAATTAACTAACTTTATAACTTATTCTAAGGAACCCAAACACATGTATTTCATATTCACATAATCATCAATGCCATGTTTTGATCCTTCACGGCCAAGTCCAGATTCTTTGACACCACCAAATGCAGCTTCGGCTGTTGATATCAGTCCTTCATTAATACCAACCATTCCAACCTCGAGACGCTTACTAACTCGGAACACTTGGCTTATATCTTCAGTATAAAAATATCCAGCCAAACCACGTCGAGTATTGTTTGCAATACGAATCGCTTCTTCTTCACTCTCGAATTTTATTATCGAAACAACCGGGCCAAATACTTCTTCGGTATACAAATCCATGTCGCATGTAACATTTGTTAAGATGGTTGGAGCATAGAATAAATGTCCATGATCTGGAAGTGGTTTTCCTCCAGTGATAACGTTAGCATGTTTATTAATCGCATCATCTACCAAACGTGTTACTTTATCGAGTTGCGCCTTATTTATGAGTGGACCAATTTGAGTATCACGTGATTTACCATCGCCAATTTTTAATTTTTTTACGGCTTTTTCTAATTTATCAACAAACTGTTCATAAATACTTTCTTGCACTAAAAACCGATTTGCCGAAACACAAGTTTGCCCACAATTTCGGAATTTTGATGTTATGGCACCATTGACAGCTTTATCCAAATCAGCAGATTTAAACACGATAAATGGCGCGTTTCCACCAAGCTCTAAACCAATGCGTTTTATACCATCAGCACATTGTCTATAGAGAATTTTTCCAACCTCGGTTGAACCGGTGAATGATATTCCTGCTACTTTTGGGCTTTTACATAATAGTTCGCCATGGGCAGCTGCATGTACCCGACTAGATGTCACTACATTTATAATACCTTTAGGATAACCGGCTTCTTCGGCAAGTTTGGCTAGAGCCAGTGCAGTTAGTGGTGTATCTTCGGCTGGTTTGATCACAACAGAACAACCTTAAATTAAAATTGTATTGTCTATAAAGTTTTACCGACGAAATTACTATAAAAATACCTGCAGCTAAAGCAGCTCCAGCTTTTCTTGTAATCATGGCATGCGGAAAATTCCATGGCGTGATTAGGCCTGCAACACCAATGGGTTGACGAATAATCATTAATTTTTTGGAAGATACCGGACTAGGAACAATTTCACCATAAATACGTCTAGCTTCCTCGGCAAACCATTCAATAAATGAATTTCCATATGCAACTTCGCCTAGTGATTCATTTATTGGTTTGCCAGATTCAAGGGTCATAATATAAGCGATTTGCTCTTTATTTTTCTCCAGCAATTGAAACCAATTCTGAAAATTACGTAATCTCAAGTTATAATTATGCGAAATTGAACACGTACTAAACATTATTATTTTGTATTACCTTCAACAGAGCCGAATATTCCTTAGCAGATTTATTACGCCACTCTTTGCTGTTAAACGCTTCATACGCCGAATTTATCGCATTCTCCATATCGACCGAATCCATATCAGGTACACACCCCACAATTTCACCAGTCGATGGATTAAACACATCAAATGTCTTTCGTGTGACCGAATCACACCACTCTCCATTAACAATAGCTTTATTCTGTAGTAAATGCATGGCTCTAACTGAGCTTAAATAATTACGTCCCCATTTTATATTCAACAACACTTGGCGATTCAAGGTCGAGGCAATTAGAGAAACTTTTATCATTTTCGTTTTGCTGTTCGCTGATGAGATAAGAAAACGTCGACAACGAAGCTCAAAATTTGCACTATCACAGTTACACAATACTACTTAATTAAAATACTAATTATAATTTTAAAAATAATATCAGTTAGCAATAAAATAAAAATATGTTAAAACTGACTAGACAGATTATTCTTTTCTTGAATAATAATGAATAATTTATGGAACTGTCAAACGCACTCAAACCTAAAAGTATCTTTATGCTCGAAGATTTTTTCGTTTTGTGTTTGTTATTCTCTTTGCAATACGCAAACGCCGAAATAATAACTGAAACAGATATATCAGATGATTTAATTAATTACACAAAATAAATCATATTATATTATTATATACACTTAATTCGGTCGATTTTTCAATTTAATGTTTAATTTACATGTACATATTTATTCCAGAACGTAGTTTTAATCAAATCAATTTCAATTAATTGATTTAAATTGTACAAAATATGCAGCGTAACAAGGACAGATATAATATTTATATCACTCTCGCGTGTTTTTAATTTTTATAATTCGCTCTCTGTTTTGGTTTATCAAAATATGTTTATGTATATATGTATGTATGTATTTCTAATTTTAAATCGACCGGCACCCCTCGAATAATACGGTCGACAAAATGTATTAAAACTATGTATGGGGACAGGAACATACATTTGAGCATAATTTTAGTTCGTTTTATTTGGGATTAATATGAATATTAAAACAGATTAGTGTCACACCACTGGTTCCTCTACAGTTTACTACATCTCTTGCACGAGCTTTAAAAGATTGTGTGGACAACTCATGATAATACATTTTACACATGATAGTTATAAGAGATGGTACTGTAAGAAATAAGAATGACAAATGATAACACTGAATTCGATGAACGATGCTGTAAATAAGTATCTAATCACAGAAATCACAGTTGAATGGAGTTTGAGTATAAACCCAATGAGTTTATAAAATAATTGATATTGGCAGTGTTTAAAAAAATTCAATTTTAAATAATATGTATGTAATACATAACGTAGTAGTGTATACATGATTCGTTACGATCTTGATCAAACGTCTACTTCACTGCCCTCAAACTACATTAAAAAATATACATATTGTTGCCGAAAATTTCATCTTAAAAGAGAATGTATAAATTTGAACTCGAATTCTCAAGCAACAGTGCTAAAACGAAAAATATAGATTAGGCAGATACACACAGTCAATGAGTAATTCCGGATTAAAATATAAAACAACTCATACACAGCTGATGCATTGTAGTGGTTTTAACCTTGAATTCAAATTCAAGTTTAACATTTTTGGTTACTCCACTGGCGAACAAAATCAAGATGTGTATTATAAAAATTTCATGTGATTCACATAATGTAAACTAGAAAATACTTATTAGCACCTATAAATTTTTAAAATTGGCTAATAAATAATATGTATTAACTTCATAACCGGTTTTTGCTGTTAGCGTTATACGACTACTATCTTTAAGTTTGTGAATAATATGTAAATGGCTTGTATAAAATAATGTAGGTATATTGCAAGAAGAAAGTTGCACCGAAATTAAAAATGCTGACGTGATATAATTTTAAATGCATTGACGTACTATTAAATGTTTATATATTTACAAGTTGTAACAAAAAACATCACCCGCATAAATCTGTTATCAAAATTGTATTCATATTACAATACACTTGAATTATTCATAGCACAAGGAACTTGACGTATCGTACCGTCAATGTCATGCAATGAACCCACGCGTAATTAGTTTGGAATTACATATTTGGTGATTGCCTATAGAATTTTGTTAGACATGAAAATTGTGTTACATTAGAATTCACATTTTACTGGTGTTGACCATATTCAGTATACTGCTAAAAAACTAAATTTGGAATTTGGATTCCCCAAAAACGTTTTTTTTTTTTTTTCATATAACGTCTTACTCAAGGTTATTATCATCTTCGTACACTTGACCTATTATATAATATAATTATAGTTATATGATAAATAACCGTAAGTTGTAAAGTTTGTTAAGGTCAAACAATCAAACGTGTGGCTACGGTTTTGTGACGTACGAGAATACATATTTTACTTAAATTGAAATAAGAACTTAAGTTAAGCGGAAACCGGAAATGTAAGGAATAATATACGTATTCATCGAAGATTAATTTGTCTTTCCCGAATGTGTAAAAAATTAATCACTCAATTCTTAGGATTTAGTTGATTGTTAATGATTAACCGGTATCAATGTTTGAACCGAACATATTTATAATATGTATATTAAAAATGCATATATGTATGTATTAAATATTGGAATGCCGCAAGTAATTAAACGTTTAAACTTTTCCGTGTTTACGGTTTGAGTAGTATTATAGTATAGAGACTAATAAGATGAAAATCCAATACTATTTCACAACTACATATTAATTTATTCAATTTCTAAGAAAATTCATTCTCATTATGTGCATCATTCAATTAAAATAGAAACTATGTCAATATTACTATTTGTACAGATTTCTAATTTATTGGGCAAGTAGAAATGGTTTATTTTATAAATTTTGAATTTTTTTTACCACCAATTTAGTATACAAAATACGACATGTTTCGATTCTTGATTTGTATAGACCAAATTTGCATGGCACCAAATATTGCAATATGGTGTTTAAAGTAAATTACTATACGAGAGAGTCCAAATATTAGTTATTTTTAAGAAACTACTAATTTAATTGTATCAACTCAACTAATTCTTCTTTATCACATCTTTATTTTATAAAATTAGAAACGGATGTAGTTATTCAAAACAAAATCGATCGTAATTTCTAAATTAAATATAATTAATACAGCAATGCAATTATGCAACATATTTTATAGAATTTAGTTAAATAAATATTGTTCAATCTGACCGAATTTTAGATCTAACTTGGCACGTTTCTTTCTTTATAAAGGAATGGAAAATATGGAATAACCGAAGCAGCAATATAATACACCTACATGATTAAATTTGTATATAAATAGTAAAACCCGGTATGCCGGGTTCGAATCCCTACTTTGTCTAATCTAATCTCGGCTTGTTCGATTACGATCGGTGGTTGAATTGAAAACATCTATCAACCCATATTCCATGTCAGTACACGCTGGTACGAAGCTGTGGGGAGGTGGTCAATTTTTCGCAAAGCTTTAGTTAAACAGGGTTTAATTGGACCTGACAATTCCATTTAAAAACAAAAACATCTTTATTATGCCAGATAGCTATGAAAATCTAATTTAAAGTAGCAGCAAGGAGAATCTCGAGAATACGAGAGTAAAAATTCCGCCAAACTTTGTATAGTAGACCCAAAATTTGACAGAAATTTGACGGAAATTTACGAGGAGATGGCGGAGTTCTAAACATTTGAAATTCACAATAAAATGTCAGTTAGCCAAATTTTGAACCTCTGGAATTAGTGTATATTGTGTACAATGTAGTCTCAAAAGAAAAATTAATTCAGTACAGTTTACTATCCGAATAAACTCCGAAATCTTTCTTCTACGTGTAGTTGAGTGAATTCGAGTAGTTTAGGTTTTGGAAGAATTTAAAATTTAAAATAATTTCAGTTTAATCAAACGTTACAGATTATCTTTGGAATGTTTTACAAATGTACCTATGTTCAGTTTTTAAATATACAATTATTTTGGTATCAACATTTTAAATTATTTATTTTCAGAATTTGTGATCAGTTAAAAGGTTTATTACGGTAAAAGTCGATTTTTACTACATATTTTGTTTTTTGGAATACTTGTTTTTGTCTATACTCATTAGTCATTACGAGTAGATCAATAAAAAATGAGCAATCTAAGCACCCAACATTTACTTTTAAATTAGTAAAATAAAATAAATTAGAGTATTGGTTCGCAGCTTTAGGATATAAAAATTAGATCCGTAACTTTTAAGTTTTGGAAAATTGGAGAAATATGCTTTAGAAGTGTAGTAATATGACAATTATCATACACAATTTAAATTTAAAATTAAATTTAAAAATTTGAGTATCAATCCTCTAATTTCCTGGAATTTCAGAAGGTTACGAGTATAATCAGAATTTATTAAATGCAGTTTGCGGAAACCCACGACGATTGATTTAACCTTTGCAAAATTTTAGCGATAGCTGTTTTCAAAATTTTCGTAAACTTATATATTTAATATAGATTTTAACCAATTTCTCCTAAATTTCAAACATTTCTACTATATCATTTTAATTTCAATTAATTTAAAATTCTAAAATGTAAAAACAATACCATTTTAGAAGAACAAAAAACAACAAATATTTAAATTTAGGATCGAATCGATGGCTTCCATAATTTATTAAACATTAGAACTGGCTAGATAGATATGTTGAAAAATTGATAAATATGAATCTGATTTAGGCAGCTCCTTTAAAATTTCGAGTTCATAATACCGGATAATACAAAAGAGATATTAACATGTTGTGCAGTAAATGTATATTTTACTGACGAATAAGAAAACTATAAAATAAGCAATTGCTTGTAACCTTGAGTTAAATTAATCAGAACTAATACATTTGGAAATTACCTTTATCGTATTATGAATATTACGAATTTGTATAAGCCAAACTTAGAAAAATTTCATTTTCGATTTATCATCGTCACCAAAAAAACTATGGCATTCCCAAATAAATAACTCAAACATTATAAAACAATCTAAATTGTCTACTTGTCTCCCGTCTAAGAGTAGTTAGATCAAAATTGGTAAACAATACATGCTTCATTTATGTAGGCGTATATTTCTTAATCTTTTTTTATACGTACATAAACTAAAATTGTATTTAGTGCAACCACAAAAAACCCACTCAGATGCCAAACTGTACTCGTATATGTAGCACAACATAAAATATGACATCAATATGACGATCTCAAATTTACTGTAGTGCTGAATGTCGACTGTAGAGGATACATTTTGTATTTAACATATAATTTTGTTGTTAGTTTTTTGGTATGTGTTGTTATAGCAAACTATAAAATGTTTTATATAGGGAAGTATTATGAACCGTGACGACTCTAAATTGCGTCATCGAGTATACATAGAATAGAACGTCTATATACAAAATGAGTATTTGATATAACTGACATTGAAGTAGTTAAAATTCTAGGAGTGTTATGGTTTTTATACATAGAATGACGGCAAAATTTTCTTTCTTTCTCGTAAAATCAATACCACATTGAAAAGAGGTTGCCAAAAATTTTTTTTTGTTAATAAAATTATATAAAATAAAACTTACTTTGCTTCGTGTTCATCTTGTGGTTTATTTTTTTTAATCTCTTGTAATTTATCGTAAAAACCTTTCCACATAGCCTCCTCATCCATTTTGATGATTTAAATTTTTATTTTTTGTGGTCACGATATAATAATTAACTCACAACTGTATCTTGCTTAATGAACTTTACAGTGTTTACTAAACAAAATGATCTAAAGACCATGGGAAAGCAAGAAAATAAAAATCATATTTATAAGAAATAAGTATAAAAAGCAACAAATACTGTGACTGTGTATTATTTTCTTAGTACTTTACACGCACAAATATATGAATCAGCTGGTTTATGACAAAATAAGTAAATATCTCTGATATAATAACAAACGAATTAATCATTTTAAAATTTATTTAATGAACTGTAATATAATAATTAAGACTAATTCATTTTATTTCTTGAGCGATATAATCCACTAATTTGGCGAGCTAAAATCTTCTCAGTTGGTACATTAAAAATATGTATTTATATTTAAATTAACACATTTGGTTTTGTTAAGAATTAAAATTAAAAGAAATTTTAAGTTATATGGAAAATATGTACTTAGAAATCTATTTATAAAACAGAACATCTCATGGAAAGATAAATAAGAAAATTTGTTGTTGAAGTGGAAATACTCATACACAACCGCCAGAAAATATTCGCTTGTTCCGAAATATTTATCATGTCAGCTTACTTACTGTCACAATTTGTTTACATTCTGATTCATATATTTTTAGAACTCAATTTCGTTTATATTTTTGGTCAGCACAAATAAAATAAACACAAAACGAATTAAATTAAAATTAATAGTTATTCATAAAACGTAATGGTGACGTTGCTCATTACCGTTTTCTATTGTTGTTAAACAAATAAATAAATTTAAATAAATAATTTCTTCACTGATTCTTATACACTAAAACCACATGCACGATTTGCCGGTAAAAATACAACTAAAACATTTATTATTAACTTGTACATTTTTAAAAAGTCCAACCAAGTAAGAAAAAACACCAAATAGCAACAACATCTCATTTTATTTATAAATACAGTGCACGAAATAGTTCAACGATCAAGTTTTAGTTTATGTATTGTTTATAAATATGTATATACTTAGTTATATATACATAGTATAAGAATTTGGATATCGAAATTATATTAATGATCGTATAGTAAAAAATTAGTTTTGTTACAAAAAACGAAAGTTTTATTTTTGGATATATGAAATTGAAATGCAATCTGCGTGTATTGTTGTTTTAAGTGTTACCAGATGGTACTCAACGGAAATTTTGAAATAATTTTGACTGTTCATTATTATTTTGTTTTATTGTGATCCGCTGAGTTACTTGAGATTATGTTTAACTAACTAACTAACGCTACAAAATTCTGAGTTAACTCACCTAACATTTTCAAAATTCTGAGTTAAGATTTTCTTAACTAAGAAGCATACCTCCTCTCTTGCAGGTCGCTCTCTAGATCAAAGGAACGTGCACAAACTCAATGCAATTACATTTTTTAAGTTAAACTAGATAATTGATTTGCTTGTATTTGTAAAATTAATATATATATTTGCAAATATTGTAAAATCCATATTTAAAATAAATAAGGGTTGAAAAAGAGTATTATGAGTCAGGCAAAGATAAAGGGAAGTCCAATCTTTTGACTAGCTCTTGTGCTAAAATCTACATGCAAATAAAGAAATTTTTGAAAAATAATAATTGATCTGGAATGTTTCATTTTAGTATACTTTTATTGTACGGAAATTGAAATTTTACGATTAAAAAACTTGACTGAGCTAAATTGCGATACCATTTCTGACAACAGTAAGAAAAAGGAAACTGATCAAACCTACATTTTTTTGTATATTTGAATATAAACCAATACTTCGTTTACTATAATGTACACAGAAAGAAATATACCATTCAGTTTAATAATATTTTTTCGTTTAAAAGTTGATAATACTTTCACTATTAGAATGATAAATAATTTTAGCATTAATACTATTTTTTCATATTTAACGAAATATTATTAAATAGATAAATCGTATATTATTGAACTTAATAAATTTTTCAGTTTTTTTCAATATGAAATTTTTTATTCAATGAAAAAATATTTATTGAAACAAAATTAGCAAATTAATGTTTTTTTATTATATTGAAAAATGATATAATAATTTCTTAGCTATAATTATTTTTTAATTTAGATAATAATATTATTATATTTATAGTTAAAAAAGAATGTAATTTATCATTAAGAAAAAATATTGTCATAATACTACAACAGGAATGTTGAAATTTATCACATGTGAAATAATATTATAATTATGACAATGAAAAAACAAAATATTAACTTTTCGCCAAAAAAAGTATAATTTAAATAATTATATATATATATATATATATATATATATATATATATATATATATATATATATATATACATATATATATATATATATATATATATATATATATATATATATATATATATATATATATATATATATATATACGTATATATATGTATATATATATAAATATATATATATATATATATATATATATATATATATATATATATATAAATATATATATGTATACATATACCATATACATTTGCTACGTCAATATCATGAAAAAACCGTTACCCACTTAAATGGTATTTCCAAATTTTTAGCACGGCACAATACCTTGAATCATGTGAATGCCAATAACTCGTCTTCTCTGAAACTAAGAATATCATGAATAGTATTTTCCATAAAGAAAACTTTGTTGGAATTTGAAAAATTGTGCTAAAAATGTAAATACAAGTCATTTAACTAATTTTTCTTCGAAAAATTACATAATAATTTTTGTTTCTTATTTCAAATTTAAATTTTTTTATCTAATAACGCATGATTTTTGAAATAATAACATTTCAATGTTAAACTTGTTGACAAAAAATATAAGATGTTAAAAGTAAAAATCAAAAATTATTAAGTGATTTTTTCGAGAACAAATTAGAAACGATTTTTATTTTCATTTAAAAAATCAATTTAATTCCACCAATGTTACCAATGTTTTTAATAATGTGTATACATATACTATGTACTTAATGTGTATACATATAATTATATGTACTTATATAAGTATATTTGAAATATTTTCGAAATTCTATAATATTTTGTTATAGATATATATGTGAAGTATGACAATACCTTTTGTTATGTATAATATTTCTAATAAGTGAAGAAGATAATTATTCAACGGACATAAACGAATTTATACAATTTGTTCTATCAAATTTATAATGTTTTATCACAAAGAGAATTAATAAATTAATTAACGATTATTAAAAACTTATTATTCGATAAAGTTTTATTATAAACAACTTATATTTTCATTCAAAAATATCCTGCGATCAATATGAAAATATATGAGTAGTATGATGATACCTTTCTTTTTTTTCAATGTAGATGTCTCTTGAACGGACTAACGGCATTAGTCAACATTTTAGGTTCATTTTTATTTTAAACAAGTGGCGTTAAGACGTATACGTACATATAATTTATGATAAAAATGAGTGATTTTAGTAAGTTTTTAAATAAAGTTGTAAAAATAAATAATAGTGCATTAATTGAATTTAAGATTGAAGAAAGATTTATAGGTGAGTTTTTCAATTTTGTTCTTTTTATTAGTAAGTGAATAAATAAGTGAGTAGTGATTATGTAAAAGACGTGCTTTTAGTTTTCTTTATATCATTGTGGTAAATTATAAAATTAACCAAACAATTGCGTTTAATATTGAAAATGCAATTGTGAAATTAAAAGTATATAATTTATTTTAAAATACATTAGAAAAACTATGCACGTTTCCTGCAAACGGGAAATAAAATTCCACATTTTGTAAGCATTCTGCTATCAAAATGATAAAATTTTGTTCTCGCAATGAAGCACATTTTTTTTAAAAATGGTAACAGTTTATATAAATGTATATATGTATTTATATATTTGTGGCATAAAAGTTTCTTAGGATCTCTTGAAAAAATAATTCTAAAATAATATGTCCCAACCAATTAATAAATTATTTTATCAATTTCACGATGAGTTATATTTATTCGGTGAGAAAAATACAGTACATAAAAAAAAAATTCTATCTAAATAACGGCATTAATTTTTTATAAAAAGAAGTTCGTAAAATGAAATGGGGAGAAACATTTACGCTATTTTTATGTGCTATATAATTATATATATATATATATATATATATATATATATATATATATATATATATATATATATATATATATATATATATATATATATATATATATATATATATATATATATATATATATATATATATATATATATATATATATATATATATATATATTTATATATATATGTATATATATATATATATATATATATATATATATATATATATATATATATATATATATATATATATATATATATATATATATATATATATATATATATATATATATATATATATATATATATATATATATATATATATATATATATATATATATATATATATATATATATATATATATATATATATATATATATATATATATATATATATATATATATATATATATATATATATATATATATATATATATATATATATATATATATATATATATATATATATATATATATATATATATGTATAAAATTATTACATACTTATATTCTTCTCTTGGCTTTTACCATTTTTTATTTTTTAGATAATTTGATTGACGAACACGTCCTACGTGAGATTACCAATCCTTATTTAAATTTTTTTTTTGCTAAGTACAATATCCCTATTGGTATTCAAATTGAAATTGTATTGCAAATAAAAATCTGGCAAAAAATTCAGGTTAGTTAATAAAGTTTTATTTAAAAATGTCTTTAATAATAAAATATATTTATTTTTTCAGGGAAATCACAATATAGCTACATAATTAAATTAATATTTATCATCAATACTTTTTTTATTTACTGGTAAATGCAAACATTTAAAAAAATTTATTAAATCAAATTCTAAACTCATTTAGGTAGTAAGTGTTATAATTCAAAGTTAAATTCCTTTTAGTAAAATGAGGTGTTTCATGTGTAAAGCTATATTTGAAAACATTGAAGCTATTAAAATACATTTTAAATTTTGGCATAATATGAGCAATGAAAGTATATATGAATGTTGTGAACCAACCTGTTCACAATCATTCAGTAACTTCAAAGCATTCAAAAAGCATTTCAAACGGAAACATAATTCTTCTAATTCCTCTAACTCGAATGAAATATTTGCAGCTACACTAGAAGCAAATACAAATAATAATGAAACTCTTCAAATTCCCAAAAACGAACATAAAGTGAATAAAACATTGCCAACAGATGATACTGTTCCTAATAGAATAAAACATAAAGGACCAGATTTATTAGAGCATATAAGACAATCATCGATTAATTTTTGTATCAGTCTTCACAATATGAACAGGTTTGCCATCTCAGATATTAAATTTATTCAAAATTTAGTAATTAAAGAAATTACATCACCTATTGCAAATTTTCTTAATTTAGAAATAAAACACATACTGATGATATCGACATCAAAGCGAATATCAATTGTTTAGAGAAAATTTTGCTGAATCCTTTTTTAAACTGTGCAACGAATTTTTTGCTTTTAAAAACTCTATTTGATAAATCCTTAATTGATCATTTAACTTCATTTAATATCAATAGTGAAATTGGAATTATTTATCGAAAAGGGGAAACTTTTTACGATGAAATTAATACCTCTGGAATTTTATTACCTTTAAAATTTCAATTTAAAAAAGTTATAGAAAATAACTATGAGGAATATAGTGAAAAATTATTGAATTGCAAAACCAATAATCTATCAAATTTTTGCGAAGGGAAATTATGGCAAGATAAAAAATTAAAATATCCGAATGAAATGTGTGTTCCTTTTTTCTTATATTCGGATGATTTTGAAATCAATAACCCTTTGGGGAGCCAAACTCAACCAGTGATTGGAATTTATTATAGCTTCCCATTACTATACTCTAATTCTAAACTTGAACATATATTTTGTGCGGGTTTCATAAAATCATCAAATCTAAAAACGTTCGGCAATAATGCTTGCTTAAAGAATTTAATTTCTGAAATAAATTCCCTCGAAGAAGATGGCCTTATTATTAAGACACCAAAAGGAGAAATTAAAATTAGATTTATATTAGGTCTATTCCTGGGCGACAATTTGGGAATTAATTGTACTTTAGATTTTTCCAAATCATTTTCGAGCAATTATTTTTGTCGGTTTTGTAAAGCACATAAAAGTAATACCCAAAAATTATGCGTCGAAAAACCAGATTTACTCCGAAATATCGATAACTATAATGAAGACATTGATAAAAATTGTTTTGAAGAAACAGGAATATATCAATCATCAATATTTAATAAAATTAAATCATTTCACGTTGTAGAAAATTTTTCTGTCGATCTAATGCATGATGTTTTTGAAGGCATATGCCACTATGATTTAAGCCATAGCTTTAGATATTTTTTAGATCAAACATCTTTCAAATTTACACTCGATATGTTAAATGAAAGAAAACAAAATTTTAATTATGGATTAATCGATATAGGCAACAAATCTAAACCTATTAAAATAGAACACTTGAAAAGTAAGCGATTAAAAATGACCGCAAGTGAAATTAAATGTTTTATCCATTATCTACCTCTAATAATAGGAGATTTAATTCCTAAGACAAATAAAGTTTGGAAATTTGTCTTATGTTTAGTTCAAATAGTCGATTTACTTCTATCAGACTCTTTTACGACAGAATCATTATCTCTTCTACACAATTTAATTCAAGAACACAATTCTAAATATATTTCACTTTTTAAAGACACCCTTAAACCTAAGTTTCATTTGTTAACCCATTACCCATATATTATTGAACAGTCTGGTCCTCCTAAATACTATTGGTCGTTTAGATATGAAGCAAAGCACAAAGAGTTTAAGATGTATGCTCGATCAATTACATCTAGAAAAAATATTGTATTAACATTAGCTAAAAAATACCAATTTAAATTTGCGTACTTGTTATTACAAGATAAACAAATTGATCTACACGTTGAAGAAAAACATTTAATCAAAACTAATTTTTCCTTAAAGTTAGAAACAATTTATGGGTTCAGTGAACAGGATATAGTGTCTTACAAAACGATAATTTTTAAGGGAACGACATATAGCTTAGGATATTACTTATTCAGGCAAGAACCAAATAGCAGTCTTTTTGAAATTTTAGAAATTTATATAGTAAAAAAGAATTCTGAAATTATATTACTTATGAATGAAATTTTAATTAAATGTTTCGATAAACACTTGTTGAGTTTTGAAATAGATCGTAATAATATACAAATTTCAGAAAATATTGTCTATAAATTATCAGACTTTCAATCTCCACCTCTAATGCTTAATAAATTAGCAGATGGAAGATTGTTTTTCAGAATGAAACAAAATTTTTAATTTTCTTTTTTTATATGTTTTATTATTTTTTTCTAATGCTAATTATTTTTATTGAATTGAAAACAAAGATCTGCAACATATATACTCGTATGTATTAAAAAACAAAATGGAAAATTTTATTGTATATATAGAAAATGCCAGTATTATAATTGATTCAAATATAACTTATGATAGCTCGTTGCCAGAGTATGAGCAAATTACATATTGTAATAATCAAGCGTTAACCAGAGATGTATCTAGTCCTGAAATAGAAGAAGAAGCTTCAAACCATCTTTTACAACTTCTAGAAGAATGGGGATTTGGATTTTTATACAAGTTGTTTTTAGGTGAACATATCTACAAATAAATACAATCATGATAGACGGACCAAAAATGCAATACGTATAAATATATATATATATATTATATTAAGTTAACAAAAACTTTTATTTCATTTAGCTGAAAGGATAGACATCGAGGTTTTAAAAAACCTTTCTACTCAGCATTTATTAAACTTATGTTCTACTGGGAAAATGGAACTGGGGATTGCCGTAAAGTTTGAAGTAAAATTGAAGAAATGGCAGCTAATGGAGGCGGCAACCATTTCAAATACTGGATCAATAGGCGATAAAGGAACTCAATGTGGTATTTTCGTATCGCAAATAATACAAAATTCTCCTAAAGGGCGATTAATCCAAAATTATTACAAAACCAACAATAATCTGAATGATGCATGTAGATCGTCAATTCTGGATATTATCAACAATCACCTTATACAAAACGAAATAAAGATGTCAACGGATCTAGCGAAGAATATATCACAACAAATCATTGATGAATTTCGCACAGAAGATATAGTAAATATAAATAAAAAAAATTAAATTAATTTAATTGTTTAATAGAGAAATAATATTGTATTACAGAGCATGTATTACATTAAGCAGAAGGGAAAAGCTGCAATATCCAAGATTTCCGCTAAATTTTATAATGCCCAACGATCTTTAAAAAGTTGCGGCATATTAGGGAAACGAACATATGAAACTCGGCTAGACAAAGAAACGAAGCTAAGGAACGACCGATTGTTAAATTTAGGTAAATATTTCGAACATATAATTATAATTATTTTGCAAAATTGTTCTAATAAAAATATAACTTGTCAAATTTTAGAACCTGAGAGTAACCATCAGGAGAGCATGGAGCAAATCATCAACGACAATTGCAGCTTTGCTGAATTAGAATATCACTGGACGAGCACAACAAACTTTAGGGCGTTAGATGTTGCAGCAATTCAATCTAATTGCGGCGATATTATAAAGAAATGGCCTCAGTACAAAAGACCCTTAGGCTATAAATTGGTGAGTAATATGTTACAATTACAATTGCTTATGAGTTTTAACTGAAATAATTTTCTTAATTAATAATAACAATTTAAAAAATTACAGATCGATATTGATTTCAACAATTTATATCCTCAATCAAAACGCATATCTGAAAACTTTGATAGTTTTTGTACTAAACTGGTGCCAATTCTGGCCGCAAAAGTTAAGGATTGCCATAATATAAAAATACTGGAAACCGTAATGAAAAAACTCAGCATTACCGAGAGTAAGTCATAAACATACAAGCACATACAAACACACAAACAAATATATATATATATACCTATATATATATATATATATATATATATATATATATATATATATATATATATATATATATATATATATATATATATATATATATATATATATATATATATATATATATATATATATATATATATATATATATATATATATATATATATATATATATATATATATATATATATATATATATATATATATATATATATATATATATATGTATATATATATATATATATATGTATATTTATATGTATATATATTTATATATATATATATATATATATATATATATATATATATATATATATATATATATATTTATATTTTTTTTTTTCTTAGTTTATTAATTTTAATATTTATTATTTTTACATATTTATCAACATTTTAGACGCAAAACATACATGCCTATTATATCTTCTTCACAATGTAATACCACCGGTTGCTAAGGAAGTTTCAACATCTGCTAGTAGCAGTAAACAGTTCACCAAATATTCAATTAAGGATGCCCAAAATTCGGTCTTTATATTTGGTGAAACAACCACAGAACTAGAAGAGACAATAAATAAAAAACTGGAACAAAAATTGCCATTGCAGCCATTTATTATTGTTACTGGAACGATTGAGGAACCTTTGCAATTTCTTGTGTATTTTGATGGAATACGATATAAACTAAACACAATGCTAGACTCAATTGATTGTTGTTTCAAAATATATAATTTTTTTAATTTGCAGTATCCAATACAGTCAATCTTGTTTTGGAATTTTATACAGCGATATTTTTACAAAATAAGTACAAATTTCGATAAACAGCACACATCAATTAGTGCGTTAGTAAAAAAACTTAACGATTAATTCATCCATGTTTTTTAATGAATAATTATAATAAATATTATATGTACATACATACATACATGAAATATTTTTTATTCTTAAGTTTTATTATTTTTTAAGTTTTGATATTTTATTATGATTAACCAAAAATGATGATTCGGCTGTATCTTAAGCATTTTCCAAATGTTAAATTTAGTTGAATTTGATATGCCAAAGTTAATTGATTTGTAATAATGTTGAATTTATATAAATAAATTGAATAATAAATAATAAATAAATGTTAAATTATATTAATCAAAATTATTACAATAAAATAACTGATTTAATAAATAGTTAAATTTATAAATAGACAAAATAATTTGTTTTTTATTTCATAACAAGGTATTAAATATGTATCTCCACTGTGTGCCCTCTCTAATATATTTACATAAAATATATATACATATGTATATATATATATATATATATATATATATATATATATATATATATATATATATATATATATATATATATATATATATATATATATATATATATATATATATATATATATATATATATATATATATATATATATATATATATATATATATATATATATATATATATATATATATATATATATATATATATATATATATATATATATATATATATATTTGTATAATCCATTTGATAAAATATTTTAATCATTAATATTCATTGTGATAATATTGTTTCATATCATTTATCAAACTGAAAAAGCGACAATCAAATAATATTTTTATATTGATTATTGCTTATTAAAATTTATACTCTAATTGATAATTTTATCAAACTAATTTTTATCACGGTGAAAAAACATTCTCATATATTATTATTCTATATAATATTAGTTATTGAAATATATTTTCAACTTGAAAATATTGCTGGATATTTGTTCACAATGATACTGATATTCTAAAATAAAATTTCACTATAATATATAATTTTCATTATGAAGACATTTATTTATAACATAGAATCAAATTGTTATCTATCTGACAATTACGTTATTTATTTAATTGCAATATTATTTTATTGAACATATATTTTAATGAACATTTTTAATAAATTATTATTAATAACAACATTTAAATCAATCAAACAACAAAATATTATTATATTGATAGATAGTCTCTATTGGCGCTATATTAATAAAGGAATTATTAAATTGATATAGATTGAACTCAATATGAATGAATATTTTTTTCAGTGTACAACTAAAAACATTTACATTTAAAGATATCATTTTTTCGAAAAACATCATTTGCCATACATAATTATTGGAGGTATTTAAGGTATTTGAGACATTCTTATATAGTCTTAAATGATTAGTTACTTAGTAATTCATTGCATAAAAATATTGCTTATCTAGCCGCGTTATCGCATAAGAGCCATTAAATATTATCAATAGATGAATTCAAATGAAGTAAATAAAATTTTGGTCATTGATATCATACGCTCGTATAATAAAGTATAAATACTCACATTTATGTACTGAGTGTGTAAATTCATATTATAAATAAGTGACTGCAGTAGTATACAATATAAATAAGTAAATGTAACACTATACTCGTATAATAGCACATCGGATTATAATTTCATACTTTAGATTTACACGGTTGAAATAAGCAACCTTCAAATATTTGTTACTTGTTTGTAATTCTTATATTTGAAATTTTATCAAATTTTTAATAATAACACAAGCATTAAGGGTCACACTTGGGAGGATTACAGCTGTAGAAGTGATATTTTAATTTTGTGATTTGTCTTTTTTTATAAAGAAAAATTGTATGGAAGATGATTGTGTTGTAGTTGTTGCTGTTGTGCAAGATACAGGGTGTCAAATATTAGTGTTATATTTAAACAGTAACTGTTCTTTTGTCTCAAATTCTGTTTTAATTTTAATAAAATATTTTTTATCAGACAATTAATGTTTTAAATTTTGACTCATGCTCACAAAAATAAAATAGAGATCATACTAAAATAAATACGGCAAAATCCCTAAGCAATTATTTTTATATGTGTTAGAATATGAAATGTCAAAAATGGAGAAAATTCCTTTAGAGTCATATTCGAAGGCTATTTTGACTTATAACAAGCTTGAAAACAAAATATTAAGGTTATTTGCTAGATAACAGAATGTTAAACAGTCTAAAAACAACGAAAATATACAGTTAAAAAATTGAAATAAAATGTTGGCGGGAACTTTTAGAGAGAAGAATATAAAGATGAAATGGTATTTATATTTATTTCTTAATCGGTACAGTTTTACCTAACATACAAGCCCTCTAACATAATTATCTGATAATTGCATTTGATAAAAAACACATTACTCGTACCATATCCGAGCATTTTTCAAATATTTGGTACCCTGTATCTTGCGTAATAACAACAACAACAACAGCAGCAAATATGACTTTCGGCCACATTTATTGAATTTGTGAGTTGAAGAAATTTTTCACCATACTCTTTTGACCGATTTGATGGGTTAATTTGATACAACGATGACATGTGATAATTTATAACAACTGGTTTAGAATTGTAAATATTTAATTACTTTACCTTGAAGTATTATGTATAATCTTAAAATAGAATCAAGACAGCAATCAAAGCTATTCCTTTACTTCAAAATACCTTAATTACACGATATTAATGTTTTTCACTTAAGTTCTCGTTTAACCGTTCACTCAATTATACTCGAGAGCTATTAAAATACATGTTATCAATCAAATCAATTTCCTGTACTGTATATATAATTTAATTTTGCAATGCAAATTAGTTTTACTGCAGACTTGGTACGTCAGTATATAAATATAAAATTTGCAGGTAAATCTGTGACTCAAAGTAAATATGACTCAAATTAAAAAGATATTTATTACACTAATCTTATAAAATAAGAATATAAACGAAATACATATATACATTACATTTTGTGTTTTTTTATGTATAAAATAATTAAAACAAATAATTTTATTCATCTAATATTGTTTAGATGTAATATAAGTATAAGTAATGTGGGAATAATTATATACCGCCTAATTACCAATATGACAATTTTTAAATTTTTTTAATTTTATTTCATAATCATTTATTAATACAATATTATTATATAATTTAAAGTTTTAGTTTTTTTTCGATTATTAAATTAAAGCTGAATAAAATTGCATAAAACAGCTTTATAAAATTATTATTCACGTTATTATACATATGTACGTTGGTATAATTAACGCAGCACGCATGAATATCGTAAACTTAAGTCGTGGAATTGTTTTAAATTATAAACTAATTAAGTATGCGTTATGTATAGTGTCGTTGATTGCATTGTTCAGATTTCTTTGTAGACTTCTTAATGAATTTATATATCAATAATATTATTTGTCAAAGTACATTTTTGTATTTACGTATACGTTAAAGGAAGAGGTTTATAAATATAGGTAACATTATTGTTGTATTTATTCGTATATAGATAATTACCAGAAATAGAATTAAAATACATATTTTATAAACGCCACTAATTTATTATAAGGAATTTATAGGTAATACTTTTTTTTTAAATAATTAACACAATATTTATGAGAAATCAATTTGTAATTTTTGGTATTATGACTGTTTATAACAGAATTTTTATATATCATCCATATAAGGCGGAATAATATTTCTGATTGAATAATGTCATGCCGCAGGTGTAATGATTTGATTTATAGAAACGTAGGAATATTTTCTTATAGGTTGTAGACAATATTGCAAATTTAGCATTTATCTAATTATAATATATTCTTAAAAAACGCTTCAGGGTTTTAGCACTTGTCAATTCTCAGAATTCTGATATATTTCATCATAAATCGTGATAAAATTTTAAAAGTTTCGTTTTATAAAATTTATGGAAATATACATTATACAGAGAAAACTTCAATAACGTATTCACGTTGCCAAATAAGTTCGACTTAACGCAAGTTAACCGCATTCTAAAAGAAAAGTTTACTTCATAAATTCGAGACAAAATAATGTGGATTTTTTGATATCTATTCAATATCATTATAGAATTTAGAATAAAGATATAAATCTCAAATTTTGCTCTCAAACAGCACGGGCCTTGGTATGTACATATAATATGTATGTATATATAAACATTAAACGAACAAGGTACATGTAATGACATTTTTATTAATAAAAATGTACAAGAGTTGGTTCTGTTGTCTCGTCATTGTATATATTCAAAAATAACGTTCGTACAGATCCAAACAATGAAAACCTATAAAACGTTATGTAACTAGACTTATATTTTTCTGTACATATATAAATATACAAATACTTAATAGAAAAGATACATTTCATGTTACATCACGTGTATGTATATATTTTTTATGATGTTTTGTGAATTGGATTAAATTTTATATCTGAAATAAACTACATTTACATATTAATGAAATTAAAATATAAATAAAATAATTTAAATATCGATTCGCACGTGATACTTCCTGTATGATAAGCCAAAATAGTCTAAACAAACAAACATTTTGATGGTAACATATTATATAATAGAGATATTTGATTTTAGATAACGTGCATTTTTAAATGTTTTCTTCTTCTAAAATGAACATTTCAACTCGATACTTTATGTACCAAATACCTTCACTCTATAAAATTAGCGTCTCCAAACAATATAAGCCATGTGCAGTTTTGTTTTATAATATACAATTGACAAAATTCGAGATAATTTGTGTAGGCCCTGAACAATTGTATTAAGTATCAGGTAATTTTTCAAATAATTTGTAAGGATGCCCCAGAGTTCGAAATTAATCGAAATTAACAAAAGTTTAAATTTACAGACTCTTAGTTTTATTTTAATAGGTCAACTCTGCCTCGTTGTATTGCTTTGGGAAATTTAAAAAAAAACAACAACAATTGCAATCGCAATCCTACTATTAATTTTAGTATCGGCCACAACTAGTTAATTCCTGTTCACATAAAACAAATAACTATATGAAAAAATAAAATATATATAAATCCAAAGTAAATCTAATATTTTTTACCAAAGCAATACACTTATAAGTTTTTTTAGAGGTTCACAACTTTGAGTTGGCAACACTGCTTTATTTGATAACTCATTTAACAGCTGATAGTTGCTTTTTGTTTAGTTTGGTTTGACATTTCATTATGGATAGACTTACATCAGAGCAACCCTTGCAAATTGCTGAATTTTTTTTTATCAAAATATGGGTTCTGTTCGTCAAACGTTATCGTGCACTTCGTCCATTTTATGGTGTGCATCGTCCTTCAGAGCGACTAATTCAAACAACAATAGATCGTTTTCGGACTACGTTAATTCTTAATGATAATGTGCATCCCGTGAGACGCCGAAAAGTGCGCACTAAAGAAGCTATAGCCGCTGTACAGGAAAGCATTGAAGAAGATCCAAATCAATCAATCATTTCGTCGTCATTCTCAGCTCTATTCCTCAAATAGGTACAACATTTCGTTTAATGATTTTGTAAACACTCGAATGTGTTATTTAGTGAATCTATATATACATTATCATTAGAGAAGTTTCTTCTGCATTTTGATAGAACATTTTTACAAATGTTCTCTCGAGTTAAAATATGAAATTACATAAAATATCAATTGATTACATTTTTGTTTGTGTTAACTGGTGATCATCTTTCTGTAATCTTTTAATTTTCTTTCGTAAAGAATTGTAAGGAATTACAATATTTGGCAAACAAAGCCAATTCAATGTAGCCTTCCATTTTTTAAATTATTTGTTGATAATAAATTATGTAAATATTTTTATCTGTATTTTAAAAATAATTGCACGTGTCCTTCCATTTTATGGAAGATTTTACGAAAGGATCTTGGCTTAAAAGCTTTCAAGATTCAACTTGTGCAGGAATTAAAGCTAAACGACCATCGTATGCGCCGCCAATTCGGCGAATGGGGTGAAGCACAAATTGATATTGATGTTGAATTTCCATTCAAAATTTTATTCTCCGATGAAGCCCAATTTGGGTTGAATGGGTACGTAGATCAGCAGAATTGTCGCATTTGGAGTGAAGATAATCTACAAGCCTTTGTCGAAACACCATTACATCCACAGAAAATTACTGTTTGGTGCGCTTTATGGGCTACTCCGATAGCTATTGATCCATATGCCAGCCGTGGCGACCACATGGCCGAAATCATATTTAAACATTAAGTCATAAAATTTTCTATCCAATAAAGCCCGTTTCATGGATATTAAAAATATATTTCTTTGTTTTATTATGATTTGTGTAACTCGAAACTTGTGTAACTCTATAAAAAACACCCTTTATATATATACATATATACATATATGTATACATATATATATATAATATGGTGAAAAATACGTGAAATCGTAAATTTTTGGAAGTCATGTTTTAATTTTGTGATTATGTTGTTGTTGTTGCTTAAGATACAGAGGGTGAAATATTTGTTAATTTGTTGGAAATAGTGATGCATTTATGCAAATATAAAGAAATAAGGATTAAGAAATTATTACAAAAATAGTTCCGTCTTTAAGTTGCTCACTCTCAAAATGACCGCCAAAATAATTTTTCTCACTTTTCCGGAAAACCAATTTTTTTTTTTAACTTTTTATTTTTTATTTTATGCGCCATTCAATTTTATAAAACATATCAAAATTTTATTGTATCTATTATTTGTCATTTTCTTGCGAAACACGTTTTAATACCACGAACTACTCCATTTCTGCACATAAAAACCAAATTTTAAACTTTATTTAATTTTCAATTTTTTTTTTATCAAATCAAATTTATTCTTGGTGTTTCTAAATTTTATTTTCACTCCAAAATACCATCATCTTGCAAAACACGACTAAATAAGTCCATCCACTATTTATATTTAGGCAAAATTAAATTTAAATAATTACATTAAGCTGGGAAACGAATCAGCAATGAACTAAGACAATCAGTGATAAGATTATTATAACGATGATGAAGTCAGTAGGATAATGTCTGGAAATAACGATTGCGTAACTATTGAAAAACTTAAAGTTCTGAAACGTCTAATGATGAGTACATTAGAAGAATCCTACGAGGGCTACAAGAATCTCTATCATGACTATATATACATATATGTATAATATTGCTATTTGCTCAGTAGCCAAGGCCACCATTAACTCTGTATGAAATGTTGAAAAGAAACCAATTATTTCCACCGTTTACTTTAAAATCTTATTTTGTGTGCTTGATACGAATTTATTTTGGACTATATTGCCTACCAATTAAACTAAATTTTTGATTAGTTCATATTAGTCATTCATATATGACACTAGTTAATATTATCAAACGTCAAAGTGCAATTCTTTTTAAAATATAAAAATATTTTTGTATAATTTATTATCAGCAAACAATTTAAATAAAAGAAGGCTACATTGAATTGGCTTTGTTTGCCAAATATTGTAATTCCTTACAATTCTTTAAGAAAGAAAATTAAAAGATTACAGAAAAATGATCACCAGTTAACACAAACAGAAATGTAATCATTTGATATTTTATGTAATTTCATATTTTAGCACGAGAGAACATTTGTAAAAATGTTCTATCAAAATGCAGAAAAAACTTCTCTAATGATAATGTACCTATATAGGTTCACTAAATAACACATTTGGGTGTTTACAAAATCATTAAACGAAATGTTGTACCTATTTGAGGAATACAATCACGGTTACCGTATAAAATTCCGATTGTGTGTATTTTTAAACTGGCTTCTACTCTTTAGACACATCTCGATACTCAGTTGGAACCATCATCTATCTAATGTTGAACTTGTGTGAAAATCATAAAAGCTAACGCCCTCTGAATTCTTATTACGAACATCTCGATAAACGTTTCAATTTACGAGCAAGAACCAACATTTTTCAGAATATAATTGGCGCTATCAAGGGATGTTAAATTTTTCTTCTTTAATCGTTTCGCTTTGTTTTATTTGCTGAATTATAATAAAAAGACGGCTAAATTGTAAAGTCAATAGTTAATTCCCTGAAATGAATGCTGCGTTCCTTAATCGATGAAACCAACTAAACTAATTAAACTAAAAAAAAAATTGAAGCTTCTGCTAAAGTCCAACAGGCGCCAACTGAAAAGTTTATTTGCGAGGTTAGAGCGTGTGTCAATCGGTTAAAAAGTAGTTAAAAATTAAAATTTTGACAGCAGAAATATAATTTTTTTTTTATTCACCACAAAAAAAAAAAAAAAAAAATTTAAGTAGTTGTGGACCGCATATAATTTTTGACAACTAAAATTGAAATAAAACATAACCCAAAAACGTTTCAAACATTCAAGAGAATAGACATATCAGGGCTCGGCTGTGTGCCGTTAAACCTTCTCTGCTGCTCGTTAGCATTTTTATATGGCGGTATTACGGCTACAGGTCTTAATTGACAAGGGTATCCACTATCACTCAATAAATAATTATTATCAGACGTATAAGTGCCGTTTTGATAGAGGACTATTTTTTAGGGCTCTTTGAGGACTTTTTTTGACTATTTTTAAGGACCTTTTTAAAAACACAATAAATGATTACTGTTTACAACCATTTTGAAATTGAATTGAATAAAATTATAACTCATCGAATAACTCATCGTGTTTATTTATGGGGCATTTTATCCGTACATGACACCCATTAATAATGTGTACTTCTCTTATTTTTCTCCTGTATTTTCGAAGTACAGCATTATTCGACATATTATACTTTTTGTATAATAATAGAATCAATAATATAATTGGAAAATATTTTTTTCCGATGCGATTCATTGTTAATTGATTTTTTACAGCTGTCAAAATTTTAACTAATTGACACAGCAAATTTGAATTTTGAAATTGAAAAATTTCACCACGGTAATTTGATTTCACCAAATTTTTAACAAAAATATTTTTAATCGATTGACACAGACACTTAATTTTTCATATGTACCCGCTAAACAATTTTACGAATTCGCAAAATACGAAGCAAAAACGAACTATAAACGAACTTTTTTTTATTCTCTTTACTACCACATTCACGTACATTTACATTACGGTATATATATATATATATATTATTGTGATTCCATATATTCTAGAACTTCGTTCGCATTGAGTGGCGACATAATTAAATTTTCCAAATAATTTCTAGTAAATTAAAATAGCTATAGTTGAATATAAAATTGTTGTAATTAAAATTCTTGTATTATTTATTGATAATATTTAGTGATAATATTTAGTGTTAATATTTAGTGTTAATTTTAGTAAATCAAGTAAGTCATAATTTATATTGTAATTACAATATTGTCAGTTGAATTTATATTCAAAATGGAAAAGCGACAATATTATGAAATAAATAGGGAGTTTAATAAAATATGCGCACCAATTCATTTGGAGTACCAGGCAGATGATTTATCCACTGCGGAAGATGTGAACACCGAAATATTACTAGATTTTAGATTTGATACGCAATCCGATACAGAAAATGTATCTAGTTCAACACCTATAGAGTTTTCGGAAGTGAATAAAGACAGTTTATTACGAGAAATAGCACAGTGGCTTGTAGAATTCAATATTTCTGAGCAATGCGGGAATTCACTATTAAAATTGCTTCGGAAGCACAATCTTAACGTGCCCCAAGATGTAAGAACTTTAAAAAGAAGTTCCACAAAACCCTGTGAAATAATTAGTGTGAGCAATGGAAATTATACCCACATCAGTTTACAGCACAATCTAGAAAATTTTCTGGAAAATAATAATTATGAGAGAGACGAGATAACTGTAGATATCGGAATCGACGGAGTCCCCTTGGCAAAGAGTTCGAATAGTCAGCTGTGGCCAATCCTTGGGAACATCCCATCATACAAGAAAGTGTTTACCATCGGAATACACCATGGGAATAAAAAGCCAACGTGCGCTGATGCCTTTCTGAAGATGTTTATCAACGAGGCCAAATATTTATATCAAAATGGGATAAAATATAAAGGAAAAACATATAAGTTTTCTTTGAGAGCATTTATTTGCGATGCTCCAGCTCGCGCATTTATATTAGGTAACTATTATTTATTTTGTATTAATAATAATAAATTAATTAATTTGACCAAATATGTTTTCAGGCGTTAAAACTCATTCGGGCTACTTTAGCTGCACAAAATGTCAAATAAAAGGGATCTATATGGAACATAAAGTATGTTTTCCAGGAATCGAAAACGTACTACGAACTGACCAACAATTTACAGAAAAAAGTCAAAAGGAACATCATCTAAAACTAAGCATATTATTGGAATCAATGAATATTGGATTAGTCACAAAATTCCCCATAGATTATATGCACTGTACATTGTTGGGTGTAACTCGACAACTTCTACACCTACTTAAAACCAAAAAAGGAAAAGAATTTTCTTTGAAAAAGAACGCTTTAGCGGTTATAAATGAAAATCTAAAAGCCATAAGACCTTGTATTCCATTTGAGTTTGCTCGAAAGCAAAGGACTCTAGAAGAACTACAACACTGGAAAGCAACAGAATTCAGGCTGTTCCTAATGTACACTGGTGTTGTAGCTGTTAAAGAAATACTGCCAGATAAATACTACACTCATTTTTTACTTCTCGTTTGTGGAATCAGGATACTATGCCATCCTGACCATTCGTTGATTAATAATCAATGTGCAGCCGACATGTTAACAGAATTTGTAAAGAACTTTTCCGTTTTATATGGTAACGAAAATACATCATACAATGTGCACAGTCTGCTTCATTTGTCAGAGGATGTAAAATTATACGGTCCTTTAGATAGCTTTAGTGCTTTCCGGTTTGAAAATTTTCTGCAAAAATTAAAAACAATGGTTAAGAAAGGATCATTTCCGTTGCAGCAGGTTGTCAATAAAATTAAAGAAATTGAAGAATTCCAAGCATCGCCTGAAGAAAAAATGTATACAACATTTAAATTGGCTGCTGTGTTTCCCAACAATTATTGTATGATCCAAAACCAGATCATGAAAATACATACAATTGATGGGGACACCGTAACTGGAACATTCCTTAAAAATACGATCAATTATTTCAGCTATCCAATAGATTCGGCTAATGTGGGAATTTATTGCATGGATTCTGTAATCGAGGAAAATTATAGAGAACTGCACACTTTCAAAATTTCCAATATTAAAAATAAAATTATGAGAATAACAACGAAATCAAACTTTGTCTATATTTCGTTACAGCATTTAGATTGACAACAAATTCTTCTTTTACAGGATATGGCGAAACATCAAAATGAAAATAACCGATATGACACGGACACGGAGTTGTTTGACTCCGACAATGATGCGAATTACGCAAATTTTCTGTGCGTAAATGAAAATATAGCCCCAGCAACAAGCACACAAATAAATTCATCACAGAAGGTATTTTATTTTCATCCTACAACCTCAATACCTACTAGTGTAGGTGCCGCCAATCAAGCAGCATCATCTTGCCCAATAAAGCCCCAACCTCCAACGATCACGGATGTGCTAAAAACATTGGACAACCATGGTAATATGATCAAAGTACTATTACGAGAAGTAAAATTATTGAGACGAGAGTTAAGAGACGAGCGCAAAGGCAAAATTACAGAAGTTTCCGAAACAGCTGAAACACTTCAAATTCCAGCAACATCAAAACTTGAGTTCTTGAACCTGGAAAATGAAATAAAAGATAAGGCTAAAGAAAGAATTTTGGTAAGTGATTACGTAACTAGTGTTTATTTCGTTTACTAATTAAGTATTATTACTATTTGTAGCTCAAACGGTTCGAAAACGTATCCGACCAAAATTTGGACAAATTTGTGCGAGCTTGTCTAAAACTTATAATTTCAAACCCAGCAGCTACACATTTTTCTTGGTTTGGCCGACATCAAAACATTGCGTTGGAGCAGTTTCATATTATGGTTTTAATTAAAGGTATGCACAATATAGTTAAAGTTAGCCCAAGCCATTTTTTTTCTAGCTGCTAATTAATACATATATTTTTAATACTTCTACAGAATGTGCAATGCGGAAATTCCCAACCAGCAAAAATACAGAAATAGTCTTCGTTATTAAAAAGTGGTTTCAATACGCCAAGGACCGCGTAAAGAAACAGCATAAATAAATGGATTTAGATTAAGTGTAAATGAATTTTTAATTTGGTTTAAGCTAATTTAACATAGTTGTATTTTCTTATTAAATATTAAGTCGACTTAACTGATCGATTATACTTGAAATGTGATAAAATTAAAATTAAAATCGTGATAAAAATTTAAAACTTGTTAGAAATAACTTGATTTAAGTTTTAATTTTACATAATGAAATAGCTTTTTTTTCTTATTTCCAAATATATTTAAAACTTGTGAATTAAAAAACGAATGATGAATTGAATTAGTGATATATATGTTATTTTTAAAATATATAAATATAACAATTTAAATATGCATTTTCATTTATAAACTAGATTTGTCCTCCAACGTTAGTATATCGCAAAATTATTGCATTAATGAATCGCGGAGGTGTTACGGTAACGTATCACTTAATATGATACATAAATAATTCACCAAAAACGGTACGTTAATGTATTGCAAAAGTGTTACGTTAACAAATTACTTACAAATTACTACCAATACATTGACCATACTTCGTTAAAAATTCTAATTATCATGTTACTGGAACATCATAAATGGTTCGTTATTGAGTCGCAGAAATGTTTCGTTTGCGAAGTGTTGTATGAAGAGCATTCTTCGTTTATGGTTCGGAAACGGTTCACCTTGTTTAGAGGGTACTGTGGTGAATAAAAATTTGGAAAAGAAAATTTGATTAGTTAGTTTAGGTTGCTGTAAGTTGAGGCATAAATAGAAACTTATATACTAGTGCTATCAATTTATATATTGTAATAACTAACAAGTATTAATTTTATTTAGTTAGTTTAGCCGATTGAGGCACACAACATTAGTATTAAAAATCTTAACAAACATACAGTATTATAGTTTTTCCAATTTTCCAGCCGAAATTCTCAAACTGTTCTAAATTCAAAATTTTTTAAATTAAATTAATATTTTTATTACTTGTTTTGAATTTTGAAAATGTTAGAGTGTTTTAAATTACACTTTTGCAACTAACACAAAATTAGAGTACAAAACAGCGAAATAGAAAATCAAAAATTAGTCGCCTATGGATGAAAAATTCAAGTAATAGTATAAGAATGGAGCAAACTCGTTGAGAATTTTATCTAAAAGGTTTATGCATGCTACATTTGAGATTCTTAAAAGAAATGTTCAGATAAATTTATAATTTGATATAAAATTCAATGATCATATCACAAAATAATTATCTTAATCTCAGATTAAAACTTCCATTGTTAATAGTTAATGATAATGAAAAAAAATTATCATCGAACTTTTCATTTGTGTTTAACAGTTTATTTTATCATCTACACATGAACAGAAATTCTAGTTACCATATGAAGAAACGGCACTAGTGTAGGTCATTAGTAAGTGAAAAACAACATTATTTACTTCATAAATGATGAACCAAGGTGTTATAATTTTTCTTATTCGTTTATGTGACAAACGCTAGGAAATTATTGTTTCAATCGGTGATGGTGATGGTATATTGGAAATCTAGTAAATACAAAATTTTCTGGATTTAGTTCAACTTTTCAAATGCCTTACAACTTCACAATTCAGATAACTTTCATTTATGGAAGCAAAAATACAAAATTGAAAACGGAAAATTAGACATTTTCTAGATTACGTGGAATCCTTTGTCTATTTGGATAGAAATTATAACCAATTGAGGCATTTGAAGCATTACCTTTCCTATAGTTCAGAAAAGAGTTGGCAACTGAGAGAGGAATATAAGTTGAATTCTGTGGATTCAGTTGAATGTTTAGGTAACTTTGGCGGCCCCGAAATACAGTTTTTGTTTCAACAAACGTAATTGGAAACCTAGAAAATGAAAATTTTCTGTATTTAGTTGGAATTTTAAGTAATCTTGCACCTTTGAGGGAACTTTGAAATATCAAAACCTTCAGAATCTTCAGTATTCGAACCTTACTAATATTTGTAAACATTGTGTTGCTTTTTAATATTTAGTCCTAGTAAATTGTCCTTCTCTATAGATGTCAAAAAAAACCGATAAATTTGCGCGAATAATTGGCAGCCTTACTTTAACCCTGTAATCAAACACCCTATAATTAAAATTTTAATTCTCTTTAACCTAAATCTTTATAATCTCTATATACAAATAATATTTATTCCTATTTAACCATTCGATAAGAAAAACATACCTTTAATAATAAACCGAAAGCTTTGTTGTTTTAAAAATTGTCCAATTTGATGATGTCAAATGTTCTAGATTTTAAGTGTTATTTCAACCAATAAATTAAATTGATTTTTGGTAATAAATTAATTGAGAATGGTAAATTTTGTTATTGACAACACTTTTTAATAACCAAGTATTTTTTCTATATGAGCGCCAGATAAACATATTATAAAAAATTATTGCGTAATTTGTAAATAAAAAATTTGGGGTAGTGAAACAAAGTAAATAATATGTTTACCTTTCATGACCTTACTGGTATGTACATATATATTAATTTGATTACCCTGAAATAATTAGTATATGCTATTTATTTCAAAATATTTTTATTGATTTACCATAACTGACTAGTGGAATCCTTCCAAACTACATAAATTTACGAGTACGTAATTTGGGTAGTTATAATAGTGGTAGGTAATTTGAGCTATTTACATTCCAAAATAAAAAGGTATAGTTAGTCAAACTACAGATGTATATAAATATTTATATTAATTTATTTATATGGTTTAACGGTTCAATTAATTATTAACTTTACTTTAGAACAATTCGGATTTTTAATTTTTAATACTTCCGTTAAAAAAAAAATTACATAAAATAATTTAACATTATTATCTATAGAATAATTGTGTATAGTTTTGAATTAAACCAATGATTAATATTAGAAATGATTAGTTTTCATATAAAAAAGTTTGGTCTAGCATGAAATTCATGCGCCGCAGGCTCCTTACTCTAATTCTATTTTAAAAATATCAAGTTTGTAAAAGTTTATTTTGTTAGTGAAGTAGTAATATTTTCAGTTATGGGTCAATTTCAAAATACTTAATTTTACGCCGAAACGCCAATTATCTCAAACATAGTACAAATAGGATATATAATGCCATATATTTTTTGTTAAAATTGAGACCGCTGCCAGACCCCAAATTATATTCAAATAATTTTTTAACTTCTATCAAAAATTGAATATTTCATTTTCGCTATAGGTTTACTCTATCCACATACAAAAGGTTGACATTAACACTTTCGCAGAGATTTAACATAGTTTTGCAATATTTTCATATAAACCGAAATCAAAAACTCCTCAAAAATATATTTAAAATTATTTTTAGAATCGTTGAAAATGAAATATTATGCCAAATAAATAAAATATAAAAATGTATACCACAAATTTCCACTTATACGAATTCAAAAAGAGTTCAAAAGATTTGAGCCTATCATAATAAAATCCTGAATAGCGCTAAACTCAAATACGCTAATCTCTGAAGTATACCAAACAATATTGAAAAGTAGAGCTCTTTCTTGAGTAATTAAGTTTATCAAACAATATAATAATTAAATTAATTCCAGTCAAACTAACGAAACCAAAATCAAGCGCCGCATCAATATCTCTTATTAACTATGTAATTCTCATCATCTTAATATTCAGTTCCGTGCTAAACTGTCATATGACCCGATCATTAAAAAATATAATCTGGATATACTAGGAATAACAAATACAAGTTATAATTAAATAAATTGAGTGGAAATAATAATTGTTTATTCATTTTAAAAAGTTGAACAATTAAATAAATTATATAAGGAATAAAAAATAATTTATTTATAAGATTTTGGATAAACATATTAAATTAAATTGAATATAATAAAATCATTTTCACACATGCAACACTATACAGCCTTGAAGATAGGCAAACTCTAATTAATTATCAAGGCGAAGCGGACAATAAAAAAATAATGCACGCCAATAAAGCTGAATGTTTGCCTAAAATGACACGTGTATCGCTAAACTAATCTTTTTATATGACGCATTTCAGCAATCTAGTAAAATAGAATAACCATCTTTGTCCTGACCTAATTGGAAAACATAAGACTTTGACCTATTCCTTGACAAAGTGTTTATGGTAGAAGGTTTTCATCGGCAGAAGACAAGGATGCCGATGTGCAGGCGTTTTTCTGAAGATCCTTCGAATATTTTGCAATGGAATCAAGAAATGGAAGAAATAGACTCAAATTTTAAGTTGAGCATATTTAAAACCATTGAGAATCAATAATATTAGCTTCTACGTTATAATTGGCTCAAAAACCAAATGATTTTATGCCTGCTGGAATGTCAAATCCGTTTTTTAGTGAAAAGTTTTAGATTTAAAAAATTTCGCGAGTAACTCCTTGTAAAAATACCAAAAAAAATTGATTTGAATACAGATTTTAAAAGTAAATATTAATATTAGCAGAAAGCTAACTCAGGGGTTATTTAATTATTGTTATTTTGAGTTTATAGCATTTATATAGGAATTTACAATTCGTTAGAAGAGATATCAAAATGAAATATAATAATTGGCATATTACTGTTTTGTTAGCACATAGAACATGATCGTTTTTTATAATTGCAAATGCAAGTGCTAGCAATGAGGGTGAGTCGCAATGAATTATAAACACTAACAGAAGATCATATAGGTAGATGTTTTCTATTTAATCACAGATCGTAATCGAAACATGAAAAATCTTGAAAGAAGGAAAATGACATTGTGATTCAAACTCGGTACCTAACGATTTAAATACCACAGCTTTAATAAACTCTAATAAGTATCTGCTCAGTAACTTAAAATAAGATTAGCTCAAAACTGATCATAGTCCACAAGAAATTACATTATTATTCAAAACATATGTATTTACTTCTTATGCTTATAAATTTGAATGACCTCTACGATTCAGCATGAATTAATTTAAGTATAGCATAATTAGTGGCATGCGATCGATATATGTTCATGTAATACAACCGCATAGCGGATTAGAAAGTCCATTTTATATACGAACCGAAATAGAATTTGACTTGCACAAAATGAACTCTTGATCAATTCTGACATTTGATTATATCACTATTTAGACAAAAAATATTCCACCACAGGCAATCAAACTGAGGTATGTATAGAAAAAAATTAAACAAAATTTACCAATAATTTCGGCAAACAAGTTTATAAAACTGAAGAAATATTATTCAAAATTTGACACATATTTTCACAATTTTAAATCGATTGATAAATAACAATTTTTAATTTATGCTTGATATAAATTTAATTCAGTCGTAATAATTTTTTTATATATCTGCATGGTCTTATATCGACAAAAAAATACTACACGACTACCATGCTTTCTTTTTTATGATTATAGTTATGTTCATGGTAAGACATGCGCTATTAATACTTCAGAGTTATATGCACACAACTATGAAAACATATTAAAAAACCAAAATAATTGTTAAAGCTCACGACTTTAGAACACAATTAAAGAGCAAACTTGAAAATTAAAACTCGATTAAGTAAAATTTTTAAAATTTACATACTCTGGTGTAGGCGGTAATGCGATTGAATTAAATATCCTCATTGTTTTAGTTGTAATTATAAATAATTCGATAAAAAACTTTATTATAGTATCACAAAAGAATTGTTTTGTACGTATGTATATAAAGTAAATGTATAACAATGTCACTATTTATCACTATACAAAAATAAAACTACTGTTGTATCAACACAAAACACTATTTATTAACACATTTTTTGTTTGCGGTATATATTCAAATTTACACTCGCGCAATCACTTCCTAGCACCACCATGGTTCGTTTTAAACTGATTGCAAAATTTAAAAAAAAAAACAAATAAACCAACCAAACTAAATCTTAAGAGTTTACCAACATAAAACCGTACACAATAATTTCGCCGAGCAGTCAACGATATTTTTATTTTACAAATAACATGTTATTACATCTGGATTTATTTACATACTAAATTCAGGGTTGTAAATTTGTAATTCACATTGGAAAATACCCGCGGCAAAAAAAAAATGGTAGTAGTATGTAGTAGTTAGTAGAAAGAAAAAGAAAAAAAAGAACTGTATTGAATCGAATTAAAACAAAAAACCTGATTGTAATCACAGCTTTTAAGTTGTTTTCTGATTTTATTTGAATAATATCCACGTTATGTGAACACAAAGAAGTTATCTGTATTTTTATCATTTAATTTGTAGAGAAATCTCTGGGTATTCTGTAATGTTGACATGGAAACATTATAAGATTCTATTGATACTTTAATAATATTATATAATAAAAGCAATTATTATGTCGTGTACAGTGCAAAAGTAATAGATTAAATACAATAGTAATAATTATATTGGAAATATAATAAATTTGCATACTAGTCTAAAGATGGAACTAATCCATTTAATTATATTTAATATCTTGACATCAGCTTTTATATTATCTAGCGAATCTAAATATATACCTGCTGGATCCCAGTTAATTAAACAACAAGTGAAACCCAAAAATTGGAACGCTATAGTATTGCATATACAGATCGACACTTTGAATGTTAGGTGCTCTTAAAGTTTACATGAGAATGAAAGAAAATCTGAACTATAATCTAAGGAAGGATTGTTGGCGAATACATTACTAAATTTCAGCATGAGAAATCTACGATAATTATACCAAACTTATAGACTCTGTCAGATTAATTGAATTTATGGAAAGGAAAATTTAAAAGCGTGAATTATGTACTATAAATATTAAAATTCTACAATTCGAGCTTAAATAATAATTGGTCGTCGAGATTGCGGAACGTAGAGACATTATCTTGGAATTTTGGAATCACGCTCATTTAAAAATTGTAAGGTAAATTACTTCTAAAAAATGGAGTAACAAACGGTGCCTGCGAATATTTCTTGCATCCTAAAGAGTCAAATCTTTGACTATGACATTTCTTAATAAAAATTAAGATTAAGATAGGTAAATTATATTTTACTGCGTTTCAGTTATATATAATTAATATCAAAAATGTTAAATGTGCTACTGAGAATTCTTAATTAACATTCTTCGGCATTTACTAGAAAGATCCGAAGTTTATGATAAATTCAGAGAGTTTATTTATTTTCATCGGTGTATAGAGTGTTCTGATGTGTAATTTAAAATTCTACCAGATGCTGCGTTTTTTTAAATTTAAAATTAGTAAAAACCAAATTTTGAAATTTTATTGAAAAATAATTTGATTTTCTATTTTCAAAATATGTACATATGTAGGTGTACTAAATTCAAAGATTAAAGGATTAATTGGTGAATTGAAGTTTTGAAATTGGAAATTTAATTAAATTTAGGAAATTTATTAAGTGTTTAGGACAGATTTAAAAAATCAGACATGATTCAGAGGAATTTATTTGTTCATTACACTTTTTAATTTATGTTAATGGCCAATTTTGGTGATGTTCACGAAAACTACTTTTCTCTCGTAAAACCACATCGCTTATGCACCTTTGATGTAAGTTTGAATTAAAATAGTACATGTTCAAACAGAATGTATTGCTCCGTTTTATTGTCAAAAGTAGATCTGACAATTGGTATCAAAACCGGAAAGATGAATACAATACACGAGGGGGAGTAAAACAGAGCGAGCATTAGATTTGAAATTTACGGAAGGAACGTAAAATCAAGAACTAATCATAAAATACTTTGATTAATTAGATCAATTATATACACTTTAAATTACAATCGAGTTCTAATAAAACTAAAATTTTATTGAAACTTTATGTGTCCACGATTAAGAATTTCAAGCCCTACAATGAATGTTTCAGAATGTTCCTTTATCATATTGCTATTAATTACTCGTAAATTCGGTGCAAGTCACTTTGTATAACGAGAAATCAATTTCTTAAATTTGTACAACTGAAGATCTTAAAATTTGTATTTTTGTCAGAAAATACAACATACAAGTAATTAGTTTTGGTTTGATATATAGTTATTCACAAAACTTTCGTTTATCGTTTAAATTTTACTGCGGTCAGTAGTGTGTTTACAATTGGAAAGTAAATATCCAACATACGCACTAAACCAAAACATAAAATTCCAATGTTTTACAATGTACAGAATCGGGGAATTACCACCGCGCACGGCAGTACTATTTCATAAAATGGAAAGCGAATAAACCATAAACTAAATGACTTTTATCTACATATGCGTGATTATCAGTTTTCTGTTTTTTACACAGCATTTGGAATTCCCCAAACATAATAATAATCAATAATTATTATATTTCTTTTCATTTAGATTTATATCTTCGAAGTTGAAGGTCATCCACCTTGCGCTACTTGGTACACCTTTAGAAAAGAGAATTGGTTTAATTCTATAAAAATTATTTAGATACTTACAATAATTTCGTTTAATTTATTTTTAAATCAACTTACCCAAAATTAAATTGTAATACATGAATATTATAAAAAGTGTAGTGAGGTAAGGTGACAAATAGGCGACCTAGGATAACTACTTCATGAAATACATACAACATGTGTTAGTTTAAAAGAAAAATATTGTTAACAAATAGAGTTTTTGTTTATTGCGACGATAATCTATTCTAATTTAAAATTTTATTTATTACAAACGATTAATCATTTCAAAAAAATATTTTCTTACAAATAAATTAATTTGTTTTACAGTTATTTCACTGTTTTTAGTTTTGCAATAATATTTATGAGGCGCCGCATTCAATTATAGGAATTCTTTAGGGATGATACATAAAATAATCTTAAAAAAAATATGTAGGAAACAATATATATTTTACATTACTTTTTTGTTTTAATATCAATATTAGTTTTCACATACTTGCAATGAATAAAATTTTACATTTTTGTAAAATTAAAAAAAACACAATTTTTAATTTAAATCAACATTTTTTAGATAATATTTAGTAGTAGGCTTCATGCATATGGTGTTCAGTAATCATGGGCAACAGAAATGCCAGATGTAACACAAGTGGGGGAAGGGCCTTCACTCCTCAAGTGTGTTGCATACATGTGTGTTGTTCTATACAAAAGTAAGAAAAATGATAAAAAATTGATTTACCGAAAGAAGATAGGGGCATTCTTCTTCAACAACCCTTTGTTGTACATATCTCGGATTGTTTTTATTTAAGCTGACAAATGAAATATTGGATTACATACTTTACTTATACCATGAAATATTTTGATGAAAACTTGTTTTGCTGAAATTATCTGCAGCAGAAAACTAAGAAGAGAATACATTTCCTGAGCCAATTAAAATAGTAGCAGATAATCCTAGACCTATTTCAACAGAGATTTCTATTTCGAACTTATTTCTTACCAAGTGAGAGTCCTGCATGTTATAAGGGAGTTATATTAATTTAATTTTAATAAAAATACTGAAGACTTCCATCAGGAAGTATATATCCCTCTATGAAGATTAAAAACAACTATATATAATAGCAACTGACCATTAAAAATAAGTTTTAAGTTAGTTATTATTTTAAAATTGAAACATTGACCGTTTTCGGAAATTGACCACAATAAAATTAAAATAAAGTTCTAATGCCGGGTTTCACCAAATATTTCACTACCGGTTCCCAGTTAAAGTTAACCAGCTTTTTAATGTTAAATATTTAACCAGCTATTGATATTTTGATTTTAACTTTTTGTTGTTTTGATAGAGAATGTTAATATTTTCAAGTAAGTGCAAAAAAAAATTAAATTGAATTAAATTTCGGCTGTGAAATGAAAAACAAGTTTAGCATTTAACAGCTGGTAAGCAAATCTCTAGTTAAATAGTTTCGTGCAACCGTGAATAAGTAGTAAACTTCAATTCAATTTTATTTACAAATGTATATGTAATACACATTTTTTAGTTGAATTTTGGATGAAAACCAAACAAACTATACATGGAAATTTGGCATTATTATAACGAGCATTCACAATGTATGCTTTTGTTTCGGCAAGGTATAACTTGTAGTAATTAATTAAACGACTATTTTGATTATTTTTTCTTAATCCAGAATAACTGAATTTGGTTAATATAGAATTTCTAAAATTACTTTTTAATTTGAATTAACTAAACATTTATTAAGTAATATTGATGCATGTAAGATTACCGACCACTCAGTTTCTGGTTGATTTGACCACGTAATTAAAACAAATTATTTATTTTTTCAATATCCTCTCTTATATTTTTATACTGTTTGATGACAGTAGTATAACATTGAAATTATAAAAATTTGGGGTGTGTAATCGTTACGCGAGGTTGGGTTTGAAGTAAAATTATGGCATCGATTAAATCGAGTTTTAAGATAATTTTATCATCACAATTGGCTAATTGCATTACATCTAGCCATATTTCAGAACTTCAATCACAAATTATTTAATATATTATTTAATATATGTTTTCAGAGGTATAAAACACCATGTCGATTTTCTTAGCTGACAACATAATTTTTAAACTGATTTAATATCCTTTATTTCTTGTTTAGCAAGTTTCTAAGTGATCGTGCATCAGTAAAACTAAAAATACTACGCTTAGATGTAAGTATGTTAAACTTTAAAACGAACTCTAGTAATAAAAATTTATATGTTTTTGTACATGGTGTACAGTACTTCACTTCCCATGCACAGAACTATAAAATAATGTAAATCTCTGAAAGCTTTTAAAGATCAATACTTCCGGAAAACTCATTTTTATAACATATGGATTCCAATTTTTAATTAGAGTTTCGAAATTTTAATAACTCTAACTGAATAATGAACATTCTTGGACTACCACCATTTCTGCAAATTATGATATAAGATTGAATTAAAAGTCGTACGTGCTTGGGGATTGAGGCTTAATATTTGTGTTGTATATTTTTTTCTAGTATAATTGTTGCACATTAAGTATATAATATATTATTTGGAGAGGTTGCTTAAGTGCGAATGCGAGATATTTATAGAGAATATCCAATCCATGAATAATGGGACTATGCAAATACCGAACGAAAAATTCAAACCGTTATGAGCACTCTATGAAAACTTAATCATATGCATATCTATTCTGTAACTATAGGCTGGAAAATTTCCACTGGCAAACAAATCCATTAGAATTTAATTTGCCATTCTGTATCTCGTTGGACTGGAAATTTCTGGTGGAATTTTTTTTTGTAGTCTTGTCAGTTTCGTTTTTTTCGGAGATAAAAAATACGAAAATAATACTGAGTACTGTCAAATAGAGAAAAAAAATGACAAAAATAATCAAAAGTTCCAATGGAATCGAGTTGCACAATAGAAATATTTCAACTAATATTCCAAATAAATTCCTTCATGTTCGATTTTTTCCAACGAAACGAGATACAGCATAACAAATTGTCCATTGGAAGTTTATTTTGCAGAGAATCGAGTTACAGAATAAACGCAAAACGTTAATAATTAAAGTGCAGATTAAACTATTTCTACGAATAATTAATTTAGGGAACTAATTTTCCAATTTATGTGATGAACTGCAAACAAAATAACTGGTATATCAGTTGAACTAAACATTTCATTTTTCCAACAATCTTTCTAATCAAAACTAATTCAATGCTTTTTAATTACATTCTAGCTGTTTTTCCATAGGAAAGTAACAACTTAGCAAATTTATTTACTGTTTTTTTTTAATAAATTTTCAATTTCATTCGTGTAGGTTGTCTTGTTAACACAGCGTTTCAACGAAAAATTAATTCCAGAAATTCATTAGAATCATCATTAACTATTTGGATAAACGGTTAAACAATTAAAATATTTTATTAATTGGGAGAATAGTTATCAATAAATAGTTAATAGAGATATAGTTTTATTCCGAATTACATAATAACCGAATTAGTGATTCGGTTATTATTGTTTGTTGGTTCATCTCATAATATTCATACTATATGTAATTGGGAATAAATTATATTGTAACTAAAATACGTAAATACTAGGTGAGCTACATAAATGGTATTTTTACATAAATAAAACAAAACACGCGTAAGTATAGAATGTATACACATACTAGCTATTTCCGTCGAATCAGATAAACTATTTTTTTTTATGTACAATAACATAACACTTATCAAGGTTATAGATCAACTCAACATAAAACTATGTATTATATTGATTGAAAATCTATATAACTAACATACGCTTAACTAAAATGTTTTGTAAATAAACGGAGATAAAAACAGTCTGCTAACCTTGACTGAGTGATGATTATATATGTACGAGTATTTATGTATAGTTTATGATTTAAATTTGATTATCATAAATTTTATTGGATCAAATTCTATTTTATTGGATTTAAAAATAAATTAAAAAATTAAACGACACAGATTATTGTTCTTATCGTCGTTATCAAGTATTTTGCTCAACTTAGACAAAGATTAAATATTTGCTGGCGGTATATAAAAAAAGACAATTGAGATAATTTGAATAATCACATCATTGAAATGCTTTCTGTTTTAAGTTGAAACAACTGCGTCAGCGTAATATTTTAATGGTTATGAATAGAATTTCTTCGAAATACCAAAAAAAAAAAGTGGATTGCATATTGTGTACATGTAAATATTATTCGTTTCCGCTGATAAGGTGCACACAGTTTCACACTATACGTACACCCAATTTGATCTTGGAATGGGCATTCACACGAAATTTTAGAAAATGTAAATTAGCTGTGCGATATTAGTATGTATTTCATACTTACAATATTCAGGGGTAAATTTAAATTAAAACTATCGATTTTATTATATACACAAGTAAGTTTTATGCTTTTTTATATTTGAATGTATGTATGTTTGTATAAGCTCTTCGATAACCAGTAAATATAACAATGTGTAAATGTTAGATACATAAACATACATGATCATTCTAATAATCTAGTACGGTTTAAGGCTGGGATTATTAACTTTAACCATTCGCATGTTAAAATATTCTTCTCGAATATGCTGTAGTTGACAACCAATTTCAGTAAAAAAGTTTTGGGTAATTTAAATTATTACTTCGTTAAAATGTTATAAATTCAAATAAGCTTATAAACCAAACATCTATAAGTGGCAACATTTTATGTTCCACAATTCTGGGATATTCTTATATGTATCACTCTAACCGCTTATGTTTCCCAAGCTGTGGATGATCCAAAAAGACCGCGAAGAGTTTATTTTACCAAAGAAAAATGACTTAAAATAACAATATTTGATTTGTCTAGTTTTGTTGATGAAAATGATTCAGATTTGCACTGCATAAAAATAATATTACTGAACTATCCAGCCGCGGTGGGAACATAATTTCGTAAATGTTTTCTTTTATCATTGTAATGTAAAATAATATGTTTGGATTAGAGATCACTTTAACTTACCTGTATAAAAAACCCTATGCCTTTCATTAAAGGTTCAGGAGCAGATAGTGGAAATATCAAGTGATCGGACATTGTAGATGGATTTAAAAAAATCTGTGTTTTGGTCTAAAATGCGCATGTACATCGTTTTATACGATAATTATATAATGCTTTTATTATTTGCATCAACTTATTTTAATAAATCCAGAGGAGAGGAACGAGAAGAGCGATTGCCCCTCCAAGATAAAATAAAATAGAAACAGTTCAAATATTAGGCTTAAAATTAATACATATTATATCTAGCGAAATGTTTGGATATGTTTAATTACAATCAGTATTATTAAGTTTGTTTAACATTTCCAAATATGTGAATTATTAATTAAAAACTAGGTAATAAGGTAATTCATAGAATTATACTTAGACACCATAACATATCTGTTGTTTAAGTATTAACTTCCGTAATACATACCTTTTAAAAACAGCTACAAACCGTATTCCATGAAAGAAAACAAAACGGTTAAATCTGAATGTCGAGGTGGCCACAGTACAAAGTCAGTAGATCAGATTCATTTTGGGAAATATTTTTGTTCGAATATCTTTCACAAGTCATCCATTTTGAGGAAAAGCTATATACATCCTGCTGGAACTAAATGTCCCTTGATGCAATAAAAAATAAAAATCCTCTGACTGGAAAGTTACTATTGATAAACCGGTACGAACGACACTGTCAAAAATAGATCCATGATTCATATAATCATTCACATGTATGGTATTAATTTGAACTAATCTATGTTTAACAAGAAAATAATATATGTGATCTCTATATGGATAAAATAGTATTGTAACTATCTGTATCAGGAATAGTTGTATTTATTTAAATTCAGGCAGCGGCTTCAAAAACTGAACTGAACTATCTCGAAGAACAATTAATTTCCACTAAAATAAAACTATTTTTATCTACTCGTAGTTTGATGACAAAGCAACATATTATGACGCTCTATATCTACAAAAACATTGAATTTCAACACATAAATCTAAAATGATAGACAGTGGCCAAAAGTTAGGTGTAACAAACCTTAAATTAATAAATATGAAGAAAATGACTACCAAAGATTTCCACGACATTTAACATTTGGTAAATTATTTCAAAACATCGGTATTTACTATTCGGTATAAATTAACTACTAAATTATGCTTAACGTTAATGAACAAACCATTAAACTATTTCTGAAGCAAATATATACTACGAAAAGCACCAGGGCCCTGAAGGTACATGATACAAAAAAAATATTCTGGTGCACAAAAATTCACCACGAAGTTAGCTATCTGAGTTGAAATATCCCTTTCTTGATATAATATTTTCAATTTTCTTCCAACAAATCGATGGTGTGGCACGTTGCACCATCCTGTTGAAACTGAAATATCTTGAATTTTTTGCAATAAATTATAATTCATTGATCATTGCTCTTTAGTTTGCGCCATTGACGTTTACACGCTGTCACGTCAAACATTGGAAGCTCTTGATACATTGGAAGCTCTTGAATCTCTTCTAGCTGTTCATCAGCCCAAATACGATAATTTTGTTTGTTGACGTATTCATTCAGCCAAAAATGAGCTTCATCGCTGAACACAATTTTTGGAATACAATGGTCGAAGAGCACGAAAACAATTTTTCATTAAACACTTATTTTTGAAATAAATGTCCACAATTTGTAAACATTGTTTTCGCGTCTCTTCATGGTGAAATGTCAATGAATACCGAATTACTGAACACAAATGTCATATGAACATGACAGTTGTCACGCATGAATCCCAATGAGAATCCCAATGAGAATCCCAATTGGAAAAAGTACCTCCTATTGGATCACTCTTTATTGGCACGTGAAATATTTTTTTGGAGACTTTTCATTTTGAAGTAAAATACTTTGGTACTATTCAGCAAAAGCGGAAACGAATATTTTCGTTTCGAATTTCACTTGTTTACTTCAAACCGTAAGAAGCTTTCATACAAAATCGAACTGAGTACAAATGCCGATGACCAATGAAAATGTAAGTACTTAAGTCGCAAGAAGTCAACAAAATCAAAAGACCGACAAAAATTCATAATTCGAATGCCATTAAGACTTTTGAACTTAGCACATGGGTTTAAGAAATGTTGGTGGAGCTATTTAAAATCACAGTTGAATTCTATACTCCTACCAATCTTAAAATATCAATGAATATATGTAGGAGCATTGTTTTGGGTCGATATTGGTAGCTTTACAAAAAAAATGCATTCAAATTTTTATCAGATCTCTGATCTCGATATTGTACAGAGCTCGGTATGTACCATTTTCTTTTCGTTTTGTGCCGTAAACCACACACACCCACGATTCTTCCTTCTCTCAACTGTAAAGAGCCATCTCCCGCATGTTAGCGTCCAAAATTCACTTCCATATATAACAACGGGTCTGTAAACCTTCAGCCTTCCAGCACTTTGATAGGTATTTAGATTTTAGTAGTGGCCTTAGAGGATACAAAGCACAACTGCCTGCTGCTACCATATCCATTTTAATTGAATTTTGAACCAATCTTGTAAATAGACCATTTTCGATATTCGATAGAAAGATGTGTTTTGTTTGTAAAGAACATAATTGCACGCTATCGTTTATTAAATTACACGTTTTCTATTGCGATCTCGATTAATTATGTATTTAATAAAATTTTGTTTAAAAAGAAAAAGAAATTAGTATTTAATATAAACAAGGAGTTTTAAAGATTTTTCAGGTATAAGAAATACTCTGTAGCACAATTCTGTTATAATCAATCTCCACTTTCTTTTTTTTTCATGACTAATAAAAATCATTATATGTTTATATATAATTTAATGGAGGTGTCTAGATCGGGATTTAGGATTCCACTTCCAGTAAATTTAAACACAAAACACATCGTGCGGACGCATCAATTCAATGCACGCTTTACATATTAATTGATTTCTATGAAATTTAAAATTCGCCGTGCAATATTGTATATATTCGAATTAATTATCGCTCCACAACTAAAAATAAGCATCACAATTTAACAGATTGATTCTCAAAATAGAAAATACACTGTGTCATTGAACCACCTGCGAGTATCACTTTAAACCCACATAATATCATTAAATAAATTTAACTATGCGTATATTTACCCGGTAACTTCTTGACTTTTTATGACATCCCATGATCGATCCAGTAGTGTATTAGCAGAACTTCTTTACGTTGCCATATGAAACAAAAAATATGTATTTTAGTAAATTCGTTCAATTGCCTAACAAATTTATATTCGTATCCAAAAATTACCCTTCTGATGATGGTTTATGATTACCATCCAAACTAACAATATCCCAATTATGCGGATTAGGTTGGGACGGTGAAGTGGGTGAAGGTGTGCCTCCAGCACCTTGAATATTTGGAAATGACCGTGAAATTGCTTTCAAATGTCGATTAAATAACTTATTTTTAATTAACTTTGACATATTTGATTGGATTAACACTTATATACGAACCACAATAATTGATTTTAAACTAAAATTTTTGTATTTGTTCTATATAAACATTTAAAATTCATTTAAAATTATCTCACTAATTCTCATTACTAACACAATGTTTAGTTTAATGTGTTTGTCATATAAAACTTATCACAACTATTCCGCTGTGATTCAATGAAATTGATAAAATTTTATTTATGCATTATTTCATAAATGTTTAAAAAACGAACGTGAATAGTCATATAAGGGCTGTACCAAATTTTTTTAATATTTGGGGAAATTTGGAATGTTCAAAAGTTTAAAAAAATTAAAAAAATGTATTAGATACCAATGAAGTAAAGAATTTAACAATAACATTTCTATAAGAAGTTTGTGGTTAGTAAACATTTCTAATTTAAACCTATAGAAAATTACGGCGTCATAAATAATAATTACTATATAGGCTATTCCTTGGCCAATTATGATGAAACTTGCCATGTCCGATTACAATGGGATTGTAAAAAGATTGTGACACAAAAATCTTGAATATGGTTAACTAGAACGAAACATGCCTAATTTATGACCGATTTTGATGAAAAATATGTTTGGTGGAAATTGGGTTACTACAATGATGTTTGGATCATGTTCGATGATTTTAGACCAACTGCTATCTTTCTGTCCATGTGAATTAAATTGTAATGAGCTGTTACATTTTCATAGAATTTAGGATCGTAATTTTGATCGCTTTTTAATATTTACTTACTAGCGATCCTAGAGATGATCATACGGATACTTATGCACATTTTCGGATAGTTTAGTTTACATCAAATAGGATTATTGTAATCAATTGTTAGAGTAAATTCTGATGAAATTTACTATTTGTTTGGCGAAATTTAGAAGTTATGTGATTTTCACTGGTTTAAACATCGTGTACCACCGATCCAGAGATGTTTCCAATTGTCTGTATTTTCAGATGATTTAGACCAACTAGAATCTTTGTAGTCAAGCAAATTCAGTTCCGATGAACATTACTGTTTTTACAGAATTTAGCGATACATATTCATCATCATTTTCTTAGTTGTTATGTACACTAATAATACCATTTATTCAAACAATCTGTATAAAATTATATGTCGTTTGTCATTTTGACGTAAAATAGATCTTTCATTTAACGCAGGCATATTTAGTTTTATAGGTTTTTACGGTTAACCACTCATAAGAAAAATGTTTCCTACCGTTCCTTAATGTTCTACTGTTATGTTAAGAAAACTATTCTAGTCTATCAATTACAAAAATAAAAAAAATTATGCCAACGACCTCATTTTCTGCATAGATAATTAATAAGAAACGTCAAATTTTTATAATTTTTTTTTCATATCTCGACTTTAGATCAATTTTTTATAATTTTATCAGACAAATAACAAAAAAGAATTATTTTCACAATAAAGTAAATTTAGTTCTGAGTAGAACAGTAGAAAGAAAAATCAATTAGGTTGAATCTTCGAGCATAAAGATATATAGAGAGAGTGTAAAACTTAAAATGTATGAAAAGAGAATAAGAAAATCTTACTACAACTTCTGTCAAAATAAATTTTTTTTTTTTGTTTATTTCATGTTTTGTGTTTGTGTGTTTTAACATCGAAATAAAATTAAAAATTATAAGTGAAAAATATAAGATGGCTAAATTAATTAAGTGTTGTGTGACAAATTGCTCCAATACGAAGCAAATTAATACAAAAAAAAACAATTATAAAAAGTGTTTAATTAACTTTTTTAGGTAAGTGTTAAGTGCATATTTTTTCAAAATTTTTCGATCGCAATTTAATTCACACGAATGAAAATTAAAAATAATTGTGCAGTTTTAAAGTGTATTTAATCCTTATTATGGCCACCCATTTTAGTTTAAATCAGTTTTAGTTTTCTATCAAAAAAATTAAAACTAAACTGTTTGTATACCAAAAATAGAACAAAATTACGCGGCCATTTTGCTTTTTTTGATGTTTATATAAAAACGTTCATAGCCGGCGAAACTATTTTTTTTTTGTTTTTTTTTTCTGTTGTTAAAATGCGTGAAAATTTTTATTTTAATTTATTTTAATTTTTATTTTAAAACTTTTATTCTTCTCGTGTAAACGGAATATAAGATTAATCATCCCTTTAAAAAAATATTAAAATTAAATTATATTATCTAAAATAAAATGGGTGGAATTATTTTCTACAAGTATATTGTAAAAAATATTTATCAATTTTGTATTGTGGTACATAATTATGTACATTATACATATTCATAAATTTCTAAAAATCCAATTTTTTTTAACCCTATGAAAAATTAAATAATTTTATGTACGACTGTGGCAATAAACAAAAAAAAAAATGAGAGAAATAAAAAAAAAAAATATGTTTTGACAGAAGTTGTAGTACGCTCAAAATATATTATCCTACCCGGTTGGGTTGAATAGTTTTTGAAACAAACACAAAACAGTGGAATGCTCTATTTTAGATTTAATTCGTTATAACGGATTAACGGTAACGAATTTAAAAGTGTATTCAACCAAATTTTTTCTTAGAATATAATACTCTACATGCATGTTAAATATAATACCAGTAATTCGAAACATCCTGTATGTACGGTTGCTTAGCAACGATGTTTTTGTTTTAATAATAACGAATATTTGGAAAATAATGTTTTAAAACAAAAACTTATAATAATTTAGTATTCGACATGACGTTCTCAAAGGAAGACGACTGGGATTTTACACAGCAGGCGAGAAGCAACTAACCAAGTTTATATCCCTTTTTATAAGTGTGTGTGCCAATCGAAGTTAAAAAGTTAAAAAGTTAAATTTTTTAACTGTGGTGAAAATAAAAAAAAATTTCTCACTTTTTAACTGGTTTGCTGTGCCAATTGGAACCAGTTAAAATGTATGACGTTTAACATTTTTTGCTGTCGGCACAATTTCGTGAATTTATAATTTCATTTTAATATAAGATTTTTGAATTAAAATAAAGTTGATATCTTATAAACATTAAAATGAGCAAAGGTTTTATAAAATATTTGGCTAATTGGTGTAAATTATACAAAAATTTAATAGAGGTTCTGTCAAAGTACCAAAAAAAAACTTGGCGTGGATGTAACCAAATTAAAAATTTTAGCTGGTCCGAGACCAGTTAAAATTATTGTGGTGAATAAATTTTGTTTTTTTTAACTTCTTATGCGCTTTTTACTTCGTTTGGCACACACACTAAGCCTAAATTTGAACACTTGTTCGTTCATTCAAAATCATTTCTTTTATTACGATCTCAGCTTGCTAGACTAAAATGTCATTGTATCTCAATTTGCATTTGTCACGACATATTTACGCTGGAGTGTGTTCATAAACTCGACATTGTAACAATAAAATTTCCCCTTATAGTTACAAACGTCATTACCAACTCTACTCGGTACTGCCTTTCTATACGTCAAAATGACAGTCGTAACAATATTATTACAATGTCGAGTTTATGAACACACTCCTGTGAGATGGAATAAATGTGATAGAACATACATTTATTCTAATTGGCTGAAATCGCAACAGAAAAAACCATTTCGTTTAAGCGAGATAGTGTGCAAATTTATTCGTAGAAATAGAAACGTAAACTCGCTTCTCGCCTTTTGTACAAAATCCCAAGCCAGTTCAATATTATAAAAGTCTTACAAAGTGCAATCAGTTTATCAGTCGCGCTTAGCAGTCAGACTATTAAAATTTCGAAACGTCAATTAGCTGTTTACCGGAAAACGGGATTACCATTACAAAATCAACACATACAAAAGCCGACTTTAAATCAGAAATTTTCGTTCAGTGTTATGAATCACAGCGGTTTAGCAGGATGGAAAACTTTACAAACTACTACGAAACACCAATTATGCCCACAATCATCAAAAATAGGTAAATAAATATAAACAACCAGCTAAAATACCAGAACTCCTAAAGACCTATGTTATTATGCACATATACGTATCGTCGCTGTAGAATTATATTGTCGTAAGCGTATAATGATGATTTTGAGTTGTATCGATATCCTTACATGATTTTTTTCACTATTTCCAAAACTATAATTTCGTTTTCACGTAAGTACCATATAGTTTCAGTTTTACAGAGTTACAGAGAATTTATTTGTTGGAAGTCCATAATACAACAAATATCTTTCATTTTAGTTGTATCTCCTTATTTCAAACCATACAACAAAATTTCTTTTCTAAATGTTGTATACCAACATTCATTTTTGTCATAAATCACGCAGTTTTGTTTCAATTAATTTTTGTCGTGAGTCACATAAAACACCATTCAAACTATTATGCTGTATCACGTGAACATACCTAGCCTTTCAGGAATATTTGTATATGATGTATCTACATCATATACAAATATGTATTCGTTTTTTATGCTTAAACTGGTTTTGGTTGCACAAAACTTGAAAATGAGCTCTTCCAATACCTTAGAGTTATCCCTAAAATAAAAATGGTATAATTTCGAGCACACTTAAGATTTTTATTGAAATCAAAATAAAAATTTGTATACCAAAGTTACTAATCTGTACATTGAAGATCTAATTAGCGGGCTTCGCCATATCAGTTTGGAAAGATTGACATGGTAATATGTCTATGACGTAAAAAAGAAAATTCTCTCGATACACAAGTTACGTGATTGGAACTGTATTCAATTTCGTTCTCAATTAATTATTGTATATGTTAAATTAATACAAAGTATGTTGGTTTATGAGAGCATTTGCACAGAGTTTAGAACCGACTAAATTGTGATCAATCGTTACTCGGTGTGACAATCAAAAGTGGCAAAACAGCTAAAAAGGCGTAAGATCAATGATAAAATATATGCCAGGTATGGACGCAGCATTTTACCATTACTTCAAGTACTATACTTTAAGAAAGAGATAGTTAATAAGTGAATTAATAATTATTGAATTTACCATATTGATTAACTTTGCTGCGTTTTTCCCACGTTTCTCCCTATCTGTCCTCCATCTCTAATGATTTGAAGAAATTATCGTTAAACAATCAATTATACTGTTGTTGGCTGTGCAACACGTGATAATAAAATTGTTGTAACTTTTCTGGAAAAACTATTGGACGCATCGGAATTATAAATGTAACAGAATCTACTTATATAATAATAGTTTTTAAACCATGATTTTTTTCAACTTTAAATTTAATTTCTCTAAAAGCGTCCTTTTGGATTTACAACAAGATAATTCTACAGCGACGATATGTATGTACCTTTATCATTTCAAACTGATAATCAAATGTTTTGAAAATGCCAATACAAAATTCGTTTGTAAAATCCCAGTGGTAATCAGTTACAACGTGTATTCAAAATTTAAAAATAGGTTCGACAGATTTAACTACAAATAATCGTCATATATTATTTTAATGTTATTAGTTCGATTGTTTATTCTCCCCTAATTTCCAGTACTGCACTCAAAACTGTATGATTATAATTTTACTGGTACAAAAGTGATAATTACATCCGCTGTTTCTTATATGCAATTGATAGAATTCCTCAATATCAAAACTACAGTGGAAAATTTGAGTTTATTATAATATTTACTGTACTAATAGTAAGACTATTTATAACCTTGTGTATTGTAGAATTTACGTCACAATCATATACAGAATTATAAATTGTGTATATAATTTAAAATACAATTATGTACTATTAACTCTTTGTCTATACACATTTCTTGAATTCATGAGGGCTGTAAAAAATACACCGCCTGATAATAAAATAACAACACATTAATTCGTATTTCATAAACAAAACATAAAGTTTTGTTACAAAAAATTAATAATAAAATGTTAATATCTATTTACTCAATATCTCAATTAAAATCAATTAACCTATGGCAACATTATGGTTCATGACGAAATCGACATTTGTATATGTACATATGTATTAGGTCTAGGTAGTTATTACTAAATATTTTTTTTCGAAATAACAAATTGAACAAAAATGCGTGAAGTTTATGGTAAATTTGTTTATTTCGATTTCCGTTTTATTACTTTGTTTGAAAAATTGTTTCTTCTTAACGGAAGTTACTTCACAGCATATGCGCACACTTGTTGTAACGTCATCTATCTGATATCTATACCTACTTTTTTTTTTTTTTTTTGTTTATGCACTCAAATTACAAATTGATTATTTGATAGTTTCCTTATACATATAATGATCAATGACTATATGATTTAATATTTTGAACTTATTGACAATTCTATGTAATGAACATTTCATACGACTATCAGCCAGTAGACATAATAGATTTTAGGATAGTCTCGATATAGTGATATATATCAGGCAGAAATCTGTCATCGCAGTGTTTTAATTTGGTGTTTCTGGCTAGCATCGCCTTTCATAAGTTAGTGGATTTTTCTGCTAGGAATTTGGATTAACTACAAGTAAAATTAATATTTTAATTGAATTTTAAATTCTAAAATCAACAAAATTTTAATTTTAATTGAATAATTCAAAAATAATAAGTATAGCTCATGGAATTTTCAAATTTTGATTAAATAACGCAAATTTTTATTCTGAATTCTAAAATTTGGCAGGTTATTAATTATAACCAATTCCATCAAAATTTGTGCATGTACATACATATATCAGAAGTGGATTTTACAAATTTTTAAGAAATTCAAAATATGTATAATCTCAATTTCAAAATGTATGACTTATAAAATTACACGAGCACTTTCCGAATATAATATGTAGAATTTCAGGAAATGTGTTATTCACGAGACCGGTTATATAATTTTTTAACGAATTATGGGAGGTTCGACGTTTTCGAAATAGGTATGTGAAATTTGACATTTAATTCTGAAATTTTTGGTATATACTTATGTGCTTACCTGTTAGCACATATCATCTAATATATATAATTATGCAAATTTTACTACAATTACTATATCTGCACAATCATCATCAACAATTAATGTGAATATAATTTTGAAATATAATAATTTTCAAATATTAAGTAAGTTGAATTAAATTTTGAAAAATTAGCTGTTTGATAATGAATTCGGAAAAATCTGAAATATTGTTTCGCGCACTTTCAACTTTTTCTTTAAACATTTACTTTAAATATTAGACCGTCGTAGTATTGAAATATTTTTGACATTTTCAAGTTCTCAGCAATTCCCTAATTCTGTTAAGCGTTTTAAGTTGAACCAATCAATTCTGACATTGTGTATCGTGTGGGGTATGGCAACCTTATTGTTTGAGTTTTCCCTTAAAACAAGCAGTATCTACAGAATGCACAAAAAAAATCTTATAATTTTATAAAGAGATAAAGGGATGCATCGACAAGCAACAGATCTAATTATAATACCCAGAAAGTATATACGATGTCCACAGAAACATTGTCGATATTATTAAGCGATATTATCGCCTCCCTCTCTTTAGGTTTAATTTCTTATTTTGACATCAAGTTTCTATATACCTACAAAAATGCTAAAACATGCTAAGCGATACTTTTTATTAAATGACATGATACACAACGGTTCAAAAAAACCTAAACCACTTATATAAGGTCTTTATAAACTTTTAGCTTGTAAATAAATAATATTAATGTGGACGAGATATCTTTGTTCTCACACATAGATGGCTGTTGAAATAAATTAAATAAAAATAACCTACATCGCCACCTAAAACCAACACATACCAATGGAAGAAATTTTGTATTGGTGAAATGTAAACATATCGTCTAGACGCATCAATGTCAAAGTATACACGATTTCATGTAATAATTTAACTCAGACAGTAGTGCTATGCACAATTCTCTTAAAACAATAATAATTTGTAAATTACTTACTCTCTTCCACTTTTCACTCTCTTCTTCTTAAATATTTTTGGTAAAAATTTCCTCCATGTCGCTGTTAAACTATTTGAATTTTCCATTTTACTATTTGTATTCCGTTTCGATTTACTAAATAATACCGATGGACAATAGCCACCTGAAAACGTATCACTATGTCGCATATTATTAGTTTTACTAGATTTTTTCTTAAGTTCCTGTTGCTGTAATTTCACTAGATTTGATTCACTGGCACTCATTTTTTTACTATTCACTTTAATTTTATTCGATAAATTTTGAAAACTACCACTTAATCGATCGCATAATGTTAATTGATTTTGAAGTGTGAACGCCGAGTTTCGTTTCGTCCCATTTGTACTTGTGGTGGTATTATTGCTATAAATATTGCTTCCTAATTTTTTATGAGTATTTCTTAATTCTGAATTTTTCTTAAATTTAAAATTTTTTCCGCTGCTGTCATCTTGATTTGAAATACTATTCCTACTTGGATCAAATAGCGGATCTTCGCGACGATTGAGTATTGAAAATAAATCAATTCGACTTGATAGTAGATCGGGAGTATGTTTTCGATGATTTTCTAATGTTGACTGGGATCTTTGCTCGGCGACCGACGAATTTGATGGGCTTTGTAACGTGGCTGAACGATTTAATGGTTGCGAGTTTTGTTCCAATGAAATTTGCGATTTTCGTATTCCGATTGGTTGTACTTTTGATGACGGTGGTGCATTTAAATTTATCGTAACAACATTTGTTGATTTATTTGGCGCCGATGTGAATGGATTCACTAAATTTATATTCACTTGATTTGAATTATTATTTTCTTTGTATTCATCATCTTCAAGTTGAATCCATTCTTCCTACAAATAAATTAGAAAAATATTATTATTAATTATAATTGAAACAGCAAAAACAAATTATTAATGTTAATTGATCGTTCTTATATTCAATATCGGATTGTTGCAACGATACTAAACAGATTTGAAGTTATGAATATTAGTTATGAATTATGATATTAGCACATAATAAATATAACAATTTAAAATAATGGGTTTTGCTTATATGTATGTATTAAACAAATAACAACATTAGATAAGATTATTTTATACCTTGGAAGACTATAAACACAAAGCGTTGCTTTCTTTAGTACTCGTATGACTAAAAAATGACGCAAAAAAATGTATTTCGGTAATACCTATTTCACAAACAGAATATTTACCAAATGATAATGATGTCTAGCAGTTAGACATTTTTTTGAACTTTTGACAATTTAAATTTAATTTTTAAAGTAAGCAGATGTGTAAATTAATTTCATATTTTAATACAATAATACGATTTATTTTATAAGATTATTGGAAATCTATTTTGGTCAAGTAATACATATTATAATAACAACTAAAACAACACTGACATATTAAGTAAATATTTTCTTAAATCATGAATTTTTTCGGATACATAATCATAACCAATTATCGTTATTAGACTACATTGTAAAGCCGGAACGTTAAACGAGTCACAGTGTGTTTATTGTTGAAACACGTCATTCGGCTAACCCGATTTAAACGATGTTACGGAAATCATTTCTGGAAATTTAAAAAAATTGTAAAATCGAAAGTGCTTGCGTACAATTTAATATAATTAACTTATTAACTTGTCAGTATCAAAAACAATGTAGGAGATATGTAATTAATTATCGAAAAACTATAAGGCACTTATCACTGTTTCATGAATATCTTAAAAAATAAAAATAAGACAGTATGAATATTAACGGAAGAAATATTAAAAATTAACCGTTATTTATCTCATGAGACAGTATTTCTTAGTCATCTGACCTCACAATCAAGGCATTCTCATATAAATTCTTTGAGCACATATGTATTCATAATATGATAATAAAGATAATAAAGTTTAATTGTCAATCATGTGACATTGCGTACATCGAACACATCTATGAGCCTACAATGGGATGCTGGATGTAATTTATACATATGTATGATATGTATATATATATGTATATATATATATATATATATATATATATATATATATATATATATATATATATATATATATATATATATATATATATATGTATGTATATATATATATATATATATATATATATATATATATATATATATATATATATATATATGTATATATATATATATATATATATATATATATATATATATATATATATATATATATATATATATATGTATATATATATATATATATATATATATATATATATATATATATATATATATAAATATATATAAATATATATAAATGTACATGTAATTTGGAGGTTTGCGTCTTGGATGACTTGTCAAAATGTTGTGCTATTAAATATTTATGTATAATATTTTTACCATGTTTATTTACTTTTGGATGTGTAATTTTGTACGTAAAATTTTGTTGTTGTTGCTCATTAAAAGGCACATATATAAATTGCATACTTACAAGTCGTAAAAAAATGTAAGTAAAGGGTCAAACCAAAAATTCTACTCAACTGTAAATTGAAATTTTTTTAGTATACGAAAAACACGTAAACTTATATTTTTTAGGTTTTTTGCATCCAGCACATATAGATATGTATAGGGTCTACGAATTTTCGGTAGACTTTCTGATGAGGACTAAACACTAACCAGTGGTTTGATGTGATAAAAATGAAATAATAAAAAAAAAACATAAATATTTTTAAATTTAATTGGAAATTTGATATGCTTACAACTATAATGCACCTAAGAACCTTAAAACTAATTTAGTTTAGCTTTTGAATATGAGGCAAGGAATTTTAAACTATACCTAACTTCTGTATTGATAATAAATGAATGCATATGTTTGTAATCATTGATAATAAAAATAACAGAACATTATACGCGAAAAATGTGTGTAGAACAAATGTTTGCTTTATTGAACTAATGATGTGTTCGTATAAATTATATTCAGATGTGAATTACCATACAAAATATTATAATTGCAATTGTTGATTTTACATGATTTTATTTATAATATTAAAATTCTAGATACATCTATTCTAAATGTATGATACGTTGAAGTCAAACTAGCCATATACAATCGCGTATGCCAATTATTTTAAAAGATGATTATGAAATAATTAATTCTTGTATATAATTATTAATGAATGCTGTCATGGCTGTCGCTAGAGCGTGGTACAAAAGACGTTTAGTATTAGTAGAAAAAGTAAAAATAGTGTAATTCACTCTGCAACATAAATTATCCTGTTAATAATATACACAATCGACTCTTTGATTGTAATGAAATTATTTAAGACACTCACAATCGTGATTTCGTAAAGTTAAGATTCGATGATGCCACCAGCGTGTAAACCGCACCAAACGATGCATTTTTTGGATGTAATGGAGTCTGTCGGGTCTTATTGCATCCTCTAGAGAGTATGTTGTATGAAATCTATTCACAGTCCGACGGATGGCTTGCTCAGATGAACGATTATGTGCGCCATAAAATTTTAATAATTTTGTAGCGTTGTTCAAGCGTGAGACTATTCATGATGATTTGCCAAAGTCGACTGAGATCTGCTAGAGTATATTTTTCATAAAAATTTAATTTTTTGTTTTATTTTGTACAATTTCAAGTTCTATCAGGCTTAAGAAATCACCCTTTATAACCAATAACCCGTAACCACTTCTCAAATATAAACTGATTTCCATTGGAATTCTGATATGTTGGGATTGAAGATGACTTTTACTGAATAAAGCCATTAGTTTAGTCAGATCTTTTTAGGATTAAATTTATAAAAAATATTATGATGATAACTTAGGTCAGTGATACTGATAATAATTAAATTCCAATTTTACGAAAAACCACGTGGAAATACGTCAACTTCGCAAATAATCAGGAACTACATAAAGTTGAATGTTTGTAAAAATAAACCGAATTAGTTAGATTACTGGATTCTATTGTAAACATGGCATTTCAACAATTATATACCCAGCGTATATATCATGTATTATGTATTATAAGGCAGCATGGTTTCACCAGTGGTAGATCCACAACTACTAATCATTTAAAATTGACCAAGTTTGTTGATGAATCAAGTCGGTCCAAAGCCCAGGTTAATGAATTATATTTTGATTTTGTAAAAACTTTTGACTCTATTGAACATAAAATTATAATAAAAACACTTGCTGCAATCGGTTTGTCCAAAGTTTTTAAGATGAATTGCTTCATATCTATATAGAAGGTAGGATGCATTATTAAATCATACTAAATCAGATTATATTTACTGTTATTTTCGTATTCCTCAATGATCTCATTTGGGACCAATTATTTTTCTTTTGGTCGCGAATGATATGCCAGCTATTTTTAAATTGCAATGCTTTAATATTTGCTAATGGTTTGAAGATTTATATGCAAATTCAATGTTGAATTGATGAAATCCAAAAATAATATCTTAACTAGATAGTACTCCGCCAATAGATTGTTCATAGAACTTTTAACCCTGTCTTTTTTAAGTAATTTATTTATTTACTAGAGTAAGGTCTTCAAATATGACCTGAATATAAAACAAACATATTATTATAAAGCTATCTCTATTTAAGGTGAAATCGAATAGATGGTCGATTTTATTAAAACTTTTCACCATTCTGTTGATAGGCTTATTGTCACCATAGTTTGTCCTATGCATCTAAATGTAATAATTGATGATCCCGTAGATTTTTGGTAGGCACCTTTAATTTGTTGATGATCCCGTAGATTTTTGGTAGGCACCTTTAATTTGATTGATTCCAATATAGATGGTGCGTCGATGTGATGGAGTAAAATGTTCCCAATAAATGTACCAATTCACGCCTGTTTTAAAGTGTAGTCATCTTTTTGCAGCCAGTTACGTATGGTGGTAGTTGTTTCAGATTAAGGTATTAAGGTAATTCATAGTTATAAGGCCAATCGTCTTTCCATGTTACATAACGGATAAATTTCTTTTGAATATTTTCAAGATTTGGAATATAAACGTCGTAAACGGGACACCATACATTAACTGCATACTCCACTTGAGATCTGACATAGGCATAATATAAGATCTTGATTGGCTCTATATCATTAATATCACCTGTCCATCGTTTGATAAAACCAAACATTGAGTTAGCTCTAACTATAAATTGCTCAATGTGATTAACAAAACACATATTTCTAACGAAAGTAATCGCTAGGTTTTTAAATTCGGAAACTTGTTTTAAAATGGTACCATTAATTTGGAACTGTTGAATAACAGGATTCTTTTTCCGATGGAAAGTCATCTCTTTTGCACTTATTGATGTTGAGGTTGATCAAGTTCAAGTCAAGTGTGTAAGTATCATCGATATTCTCCACAGTTTTGTATATTTTGAGGTTATAGGCATTACATTAGGACCTTGGAATAATGAATTACTGCAGTGATTCCGTTGATAAAAATGATGAAAATCCATGGGCCAATATGGGAACCTTGAGGTACACCTGAGGTGGCATAAATTGGTAAAGATCTTTTGTTTCCCATTTCAATATATTGAACGCGGTTGGTCAGGTACGATTTAAGCCAGGCGATAAAAGGGTTGCAGAATCCAAATTTATACAAGCTTTCTAGTGCTTTGCAATGACTGATTTAGTCAAAGGCCTTGGCAAAGTCTGTGTATATAACATCTACTTGCTTGTGATTTTCAATTACTTTAATCGCACTGCTGGTGAACTCTATAAGGTTAGTTATAGTCGACCTGTTTGGCTGTGTGTTGATATAGTGATATACATATATCGAGGTACCACGGTCAGGAATGATTGCAAACTACCAGTTCAAATAACTTTGGGATTGATGTGATGATTATACCTCTATAACATGAAATATCATTTTTCCACTTCTTGGAAAATTCTCCTAATTCCAATGATTGAATGAAAAGTAGCCACAGAGTAATTGCAAAATTTGTGTAGTTTTTCTGAATTATATAATTTGAGTTGCATAATCACATTAATAAAGCGGCTTTAATCACTCTTAAATTAACTTTCGGTTTATATATAAACAATATTAAACAATTCTATGTTGAGTTGCATTAATCGAATGACAAAGATTTTCAAGATATTTTCTCAGTTGCAACGTTATTTATTTCTTTGGCCAGATCTCATCTAGAGTGAGGTTACCCGCCATGAAGTCCAAATTAATTGATTGGAGTCAATTCAGAAGCGAATTACATCTTATTTTTTGGCATTTTGGAACTTTTAAGCTATAAACAAGATCGTGGAAAGAGCTTGTAATTTACCCATTATAAACGAATAGCGAAGGAAATTAATTACGTATATGGCTTAATAAAACATAGCATCTTATTTGTATGTATACACATATATAGATTTTTCAGTGGTTTGCTAGCCTTGTAGAGTTGATAGAGTTTCTCATCTAAAGCAGTAGCTACACTTACTTCTGTTAACAATCATTAAACTATAGTAGTTTTCATATCTCGCTGGAATTTTGACAGTTCTCGCGCAGAAAAAATATATCGGATACACAGTGATGTATTAAGTACAATAAATCGTGTTTATTGTTTACATTTGTATTTAAATGGAATAGGAACGTTTTTAATCACAAAATGATTTTATAATTTAACTTTATAAGAATCCCTGACACTTTTGAAATTAATATTTAATTCGAAAAACTAAGAATTAAATTGAAAACTGATTTTGCTTTTTATGTTGTTTTGGTTTTGTTCGACATGAATGATATTTGATCATTTATTTTCCCTAGTCCGTACCAAAATTAAATGTTTACATTGTTTCCAAAAGGCGTGCAATTTTTTTTTGACCTATTAATTTTCACTCGAAATATGATTGTAATAACATAAATACATAATCATTTTGAATGTTTTGTGTATTAAAACTGAAATATAATTCTTTTTATTGGTTATTTATTATTTTATTTAGGTTTACTACCTAAAATAAATGCGACCCATCAAAATTTTTATAATTTTTTTTTCTACATCACTGAAAGGTGCGCAGAAAAATTAAAAAAATGTTTTTTTTAAGATCTGAATAGGACTATACTTCCCAATGAAACAAAATTGAATTCAACACAATACCTACACATTTGAAGACAAAATTCCTAGAAATTGAGTATGGTAGATATGACCCAATTATTTGTGGATGTAGAATATTTAAGAAATACATGATTAAAAGACATGATTAAAATTGGAACTAAAGGTTAATTCATTTGGAATAAATTAATGATTTCCTAATAAGTAATTATAATGTTGAGACGATATGTTAAGTATGTATCGCTTACATCAAAGCGATATTCTAAATTTAGAAATCAGACAACAGAAAATATTTACTCATAATTCTCTCGTTTTGCTTAATTTGCGATTCTGTTTAGTCAGCTGATAATTTTGGCAAATTGAATTTTCCAATGTGTATTTATTGATTTTTTCAAATATTTAATCTCTCATTAATTAGAAAACGTCATTGCATTTCTATATACATTTTATTAAACACAAATAATTTCAGATCGTGATTCGATTTTGAATTAATTTTGTTAGTTTCAGAGCTCGTAAGATAAGGTGTTAGTCTTTTCCGATACCTAATCTTATGTAAGAACCCGATTGAGCAAAAAATTCTCAGCACTATCTTAATTAAATTAATTTCAATTTAATTTCGAGTATAACCATAACGCACTTGCATGCGCATTATGCATAATAATTTATATTATTGAAGTAGAAATTTATGAAAATTAATATCCAACCTAAATAATAATTTTGAAGCATTTAAACTACATATAACATCATTTATTATTTATAAACCTAAAAATGTATGAGATGATTAATACATTATAATTCAGCTTAACGTTATAAAAATAGCTAGAATGTGATTCGTTATAAATATTTCTTACAAATTAAGTGGTTAGAGCATATATCAAGAACAAAAAAACTGAAAGAATTTCAAGTAGAAACATTAGCATAACACTACGAAACGATTATAATTAATAAAAATCAATAACTACTTTACATAATTTATATAGATTAGGATAAGTATAACTACTCAACTATATATAGTGTATATTATATAGCAAACGATAAAAATAAGCACATTTGGTTTACCTTAACTAACTCAGAACTATCGAGCGGTATAAGCGTTCTAGACTGCGTTGCTAATTTCCGTCGCATAAAATTTTTATTGCTTTGCGTATCATAACTACTGGCAATCGAATTACGTTTCAGTCCATCATCAGTATCATTGAATCCATTTATATTGAGTATTGTTTCACCATTTTCATTACTTCGATAATTTCGTCTAAAATTCGATGATGTTGCCGCCGTTACAAATGATAAATTATCTGAATCATCAAAACTGTCATCAAAATTATTATTGATCGTCGTTGGATTATACGAAATTTCAATTTTAATACGATTCCTTAAACTATCTCGGATTATTAACGAGTTCCGATTGAAATTTAAATTATTTAATATTATTTGTTCGTTCTGCGACGTGGATGACGATTCTTCCTGGATATAGCACGGATCTTGAGAATTTAAAAATACTACATCGCATGATCGTGATTTTTCTTTATTGAACGAAGATGAAATTGATGAGTTGTATGAGTCATTTGACGATGTTGATGGTAAGTTTTGTGATGGATGATATGATAATCTAAAAGAAAAAGTAGAAGAAAACAAATGTAAAGAAATTGGTAACATCTATTTTAAATATCAAAAGTTTTATTAGTTTTTTCACAATGTTATTATTGTTATATTATAATCCCATAGTACTTCAATTATAATTAAAATTAGTTTTATTAATTGAAAAAGTACAAATAATGAATTGTCGCTACTTATAGATTCAATATGCGACACCGTCTACTATAGAATTACATCTTTTGAATTTTAAATGATTCATAGTTTCATACAAAACAAATGATTGGGATTTCCTTGACAATATTAATTTTGGAGCTTTCACGTTTTGTTATACTAAGCTCTGATTTGACCTATGTGAAATACGCCTATGGAAATTTCAAAATTGATATTCGAGTTATTGTTACATCTGTAAAGAAGAAATAATGTGCATGCCTTCCCCACCAATCTGTTAAAACTGCATGAAGTAATAATTTACAAATTACGGTCACCAGTGTCTGAGAAAAATATGATTTTAATTTATTTTAGTGCGCAATCTTTATACAGAGAAACAAACTTGATACGTAACACGAATTGCTATGTGGAAGTTAATTAATTTTTGAAACCAGTGAGAGAAGTAAAACGTGCTTTCTGTCATTACATTTGATCATACATATAGTCAATAAAAAATTCAACGCAATTACTGACAGTTGGACACTATACGGCCTCATTTTGCTGATTTAAAATCGTCATTTAACCTGTTGGCTTGTTTGTTTCTAGTTCTCTACTTGCACTGGGGCCAAGGCCCTCATAACTCTTTCGCAGTTTGCTTATTTGCGTCGTTTGTCTTACCCCGTTACCAGCCAAATCGAGGACGCACGGCTACAGATCCGATTTAATTGACCATCTATGCATATACTCGTACATTGTATAGTTCCATGCCAGCATGTACTGCCAATGAATTCTCTCAAAAGAGGATCATACTCGTAGATATATTTATCATCATCCTGATCGAAAATCAGTATGCAGCATTTCTTTTGCATCTTGCCATGGGGATTTGAACCCGAAACCTTCCAATTCAAACGTCAACGCTTTAGCCACTGTGATATTTGCACCTTGCATTTAACCTGTTTTGTGTGTGCGACTATATTACTATATAGTATGCCATTATATACTGAGTGATACTTTTAATTTGCTTTGATTTTAATAACATTCTGCAATTATATCACTTTGTGTTTCCCTCAATTATGTATCCCTCCATTTCAGTTTTCTAATTTTTGTCTCAATGTTTGTTTGCCACAGAAGTTCTTTAATTGTGGTGGCATTTAACCAGAAACCTGTTATTAACCGCCTTTGGTATTTATTCACAAAAATGTACCTGAAATCTACTTGTGATCACATGTTTTTTGCACATTCGTAGATAGATTATAGATAGAGTATATGTAGATTATACACATGCATTGAACATTCATAACTTTGTGGTTTGGTGTCAGAACGGAGGCATTTGACAACTTTATAAAGCATGTTGAACGTGTTTTTAGTTTGTTTTAATGCGTTGACTTGTGTCTTTCGTACTGCCTGCCTTTGCTTTAGTATACTTTGTACAACCAAGGTAGACGAATTTCTCAACATCTTCTATGATATATTGGTTGGTGTTAATTGGGGTGCTGTTAAAACTTCTATAATGTCAGTGGCATGTCGTTTTATTTGTGTGTAGACATATATCATCTGCCCCACTGACGAATTTTGTTAGCGGTAGACCCCACTGAATGCCAACTGCGTATTGAGCTTTACGCTTAAATCATTTTGCTTTAGATCAGTTGTTTGTATGCCTTAATTGCTATAGTCAGAGCGTTTTTCATAAGAAATTATGGTATACACGTGATCTATTTATTTAATTTTTTTATATTAATTACACTGGACTGGGATTTTGCACAGAAGACGAGAAGCGAGTTGATTTTCATTGCACAAAACGAAATAGAAATGGCAATTTCGTATAAGCGAGATAGTGTTGAAATATACACTTATAAACGGGAAATAAACTCAATTCTCGCATTTAGTGCAAAATTTAGCACAGCAAGTAGATATCATGTCATGTCGGAAATCAAATAAATAATTCCCAGGACAAATGGTTCTTAAGAAACCATATATTATATTGGGCTATATACACATGTGCCTATAGCGCCATTTACAATGTGCGGCAACTTATATATTATGTATCTTTGGCAGTGTAGAAGAGCATTTGGGACGTCGTGGTGTCTGACGCCCAAAATGCTGATGTTTATTTACAAATCTCTAGGTTTACCTATTCTATCTTACGCGTCTGCGGTTTGGTGGCCTGTGATTTCGAGCTATTACGGGTGCTATGTCCTCGTCTTCTATATACTTGCTTTGCAATCTTATTTCTGCCCCCACTGCCGCCGGTCATCCTAGGCACATCATGCTCCGCTGCCTTTCGCCTGCGGTGTATTGATGCGTGGAACGCACTCAGCCTGATCACATAAAGTTGGCTGTAACCCAAGCAAGTTCCGCACCACTCTGGGCCCAAGGTGCAAACCGAGGATTCTATCACAATTCGCAAATGCGCTCGGCTGCTCTGGCAAATTGTAACAGCTTAAACCAGGGTAGGGATGACAATTGACTTACATTAAAAGATCTATGATTAAGAAATCGGGACCTAACTATCTCGAAAGCGGGACAGCAACAGACAAAGTGAATACTGTCATCGTCATCTTCAAGACAGTTGTCACACATGGAATCTTGAACAGGTCGCATTCTTTGTAAATGGAGTTTAAAACGGCCATGGGCGGTCAGAATAGCGACCAGAACTGTTGGTCTTTCTTCAAAGATAGAGCAAACTTTGTGAGCCTCAGATAAGGTTTACAAATTAAGTACTTAGCCACTCGGCATGTAGTGGAAGCTAGCCAATTACGGTTAGCCGGCAAAAACATGTAGTTCTTAATAGCTTCCTTACCACAATTAAAGGTCAGGGGCACTGTCGGTTCAGGTCCAATGAATTTCATACTTGAGCCTGTTTTAGCTAAAACAACAACTATTTGATTACCATCAATGGCACAATGAGCCGGAACCCACTAAACTCTGACACGATTATTAGAGCAAAAGACGTTAATAAAATGTTTACAGTCCTTGACCAGTTTGGAAGTGATCATAGAATTTCGTAATGAATTGAGCACAGGTTTGCTATCACTGCATAGTCTTTTTTGGAAACAGCGAGCTTGGAAGCATCGATAGCACAACGTGTGAGTGCAATCAGCTCCGCTTGGAATACCGTGCAGTTCCGGCCTAGACTCTCACATGATTGTAGATCATGTGGAGGACAATAGGTTCCAAAACCTTTACCAAAATTAGAGTGAGACCCGTCAGCGAAAAACATGAGCGACTGAGCCACCCATGTCATTGATTTCTTGTGACACCCCGAGTTCCTCGCTGGATAAACCACTGACACCCAGATGCTTTACTGTATCGAGCGAATACAGCTCTTCAGTATTCCTACGTCTGGTGAAGACTATCAGACTAGTTTTCGATGCATTAACGTACAATCCCTTCTCTAGACACCACATTTCTACAACTTGGAGAGCGTTAAGTTTGATTGTACATTAAGGTATTTACCCTGAACCAGAACGACTAAGTCATAATAATAATAATAATAATGTATGTTTAAAATATTTTAGAATTACCATGCCAGGCTTTCAAAACTATATATAATTATAAGATGAAGACTTTTAATTTTTCGGGTCTTAGCTAACAGAGTATGTCCAACCGTTCTCAAAGGTTTGCTTAGATTATAATGGAGTAACAACTAACAGTGTATGTGTTTGGTCATTAAGTAAATTAGCGGTTAAACAATTTCAGACTTAAACATAATATGTGTTTGTAAATATTATATCGACACTTAACACGCTGTAGAAATTGGTATGGCACCTATTCGTTTATATAAAGTTTTAATATAAATAAATAAACTATGTATTTGTTTTATAGTAAGATAACAACTAGCAGAATGAAACAAATTGAAATTACAAAATTTTAGAATTTTAATTTTAAATTTAATTCTACGTATATAAATATTTAGAAAAAGAAAATAACAGAAATTTAACATTCATATAGAGAGAAGATCAAATAAATTAAAAATTAAAAAAAAAAATACTTTAATTTAGAACAATTTATGTTTTTCCATAAAACTGATGAAAACTTATCTAAATAACTGTATTATATTATAGTGCAAATAATTAGTTCAGCCAAAATGAGATTTTTAGATTTATTTAATTTTAAAAGAACAATAATAATTTTAAAAATGATTTAATACATATAGTTTTTGAGTTAATAGTTTATTTTTAGATGATTAAAGGCAAATACAAACAATTAAAAAAAAAACAGTGCAGTATCAATTTAATTTTGATATTTCAGAATAATTTTACCAAAATACAATTGATTTGAAATTCTCGGATCTATAATGCACTCGAATTCCACTTACTATTCTATCGATTCGATACGTTACGTTGGTACGATCAATAACATAAAGTAAAACCATGCCAACTATTTACATTTTGTACAGACTCTTTATGTGTTTTTAATTCTTAATTACTTATCAATTTTCAATAACTATGTACATATACTTCAAACAAAAATTATTGAATAACGTTAATGTGCTCGTATATGTATGTACATTCGCTATTGTATTTCAATGTTTGGTTTAACAAACAAAAAAAAATATTGGATTTTCTAAACATGTAAAATATGTAGCATTTATTCAATTTTAAATAAACAATTAAGGATTTTAAATAAATAAATATCAACCAAACAAACATTTAATAGCTTAGACATAGATTGCAAATTCAAACCTTATGTGAATCCCCCAATAAGAACTCCAAACAGTAGTGTTTTGAAAATTGCAAAATTCTTTTTTTTTTTTGGCCAAACCCGTCCAGTTTGATATTGTGAGTTTTCTATGGCCGATTCTACCTAATGGAGGGTATGCATAAAAATGGTTTAGAAAAAATAGTTATTTCGGTATGACGTTCACTAAATACAACCATATTTCGATGATACAAACTGAGTCATAAAAACATAACCATATACATTATATTTTCAGTATATAAGCTGTGGTTAAATCAAATATATTATCCACAATTACACAATAAAATTTTTAATTTTATTTCCGCCCCTTACTCTACTAACCACTATTAAATAACATGACAATATTTCTAAAAGCTTTTAATGATATCCTTCTTCTAGAATACGAATCACATATTAACTTGGATACGGTTATAATAAAAATGTTGAACTTACTTTTTATAGAATATGTAACCACGCGCAAAACTATATCTACGAACAGGTATATATGTATATTTTGGTCAAGTATATAACAAGCAACTAAATTTATTCGGTTGAGTAATTTCTGGCTATGTATTCACTTATAAATATTCAAGAAAATGAAAAGTGTTGCCAAAAGTAACAATAATCAAATTACGTAAGAAATATAATAAATGTATATATTTACACTACATATAAGAATTACTTTCGAGATAATGGAAATTTGCAAATTACCATAATCATTCAGTCGTCAGGGTGCAACAAGATGGCCAATTTTTAACGATTTATAAATTGGCTAGCGTTAATGCCGTAGACTCGATTTTGAAGAAATTTAAATAAAATATAGGTACAAAATTCGTCAACTCACAAATTTGTGGAAGTCATACTTTAATTATAATTTTTCTTTTTTTCTTGTTTAGTACTTGATAAAAAAAACTTTTTGGAAGACGATTTTTTGTTGTTATTGTCGGAGCCTAAGATACAGGGTGTGAAATAATTTTGAAATATTTTTTTTTCAATTTTCTAAAAATGTATTTTTTTATTTTTTATTTTTTTTATTTTTTTTTGTGGACCAGTTAATGTTCTTACATATACCAATAAACTAAAGTACGGAAATTTATTGTTTTCTTGAAAAACAATTTTAAGTACGATAGGGTCACATTTGTGAAACACCCTGTTTCCAATTATTGAAATTTTATTCAACATTCGTATAGAGAATTAAATTCTAAGAAAAAAATTGTTCTACGATACTTTAAAACTCGTTACCGTTAAGCCGCCGTTATTAAGGGTTACATCTAAAATAGGGCGTTGTGTATTATGAAGGCACTCGTAACTTAAAAAATATTCGCGCTACAGTTCCCCAATCTTCTACTGTTATGTTTAGCAAGCTAAAGTCTATCAATTTCTAAAAATTTATATCAGCGACCTCATTTTTTAGATAATTAATAAGAAACCTAAATTATTATGATTTTTTTTCTAATTTCGACTTAAGATCTATATTTATCCTTTTTATCAGACAAATATTAATAATAAGTTATATTTCCTCGATAAAGACAATTTAATTCTGAATAATAATAATAATAACAGTGTTAAAGGCCATTACTGGCCCCTTACTGAATCAACAATCTGGCTCCAACGGTTTCGATCCTGAGCTTGGTCTTCATACTGTCTTAGACAATATGAAGAGGCCAAGTCGTTCTCTACATCGTGGAGCCATCGTCGCCTGCAACGACCTCTGCGCCTACCATATGGTGGCTCTCCTTTCAGAGATCGCTGCACAATTCGTTCCGGATCAGCACGCAGAACGTGACCGAGCCAGCGTACTCGCTGAAATCTAACTTCATGTACAATATCGGGGATCTTCATCAGATCTCTGATCTCGAAATTGTACAGAGCTCGGTATGTACCATCTATTTCGCGTTTAGGGCCGTAAATCACACGCATGATTCTTCTCTCAAATGTAAGGAGCCATCTCTCGTACTCATCCGTCAGCGCCCAACTTTCACATCCAAACATAACAACGGGCCTGATCAACGCTTTGTAAAGCTTCAGCTTCACGGCACTTGATAAGTGTTTAGATTTTAGCAGTGGCCTTAGAGGATATAAAGAACGACTGCCAGCTGCCAGCCGCACTTTAATATCCTCACCCACACTGTTATCGTGAGTGATAAGAGAACCCAAATATTTGAACCTCCTCACTCCCTCAAACGTGTGGTGGCCACTACTAAAATCTGGTGTGCCATTGTCTCTAAAACCAGAGATCAGGTATTTCGTTTTGGACTCATTGATCTGGAGTCCAACAGAAGCTGAAAACTCTACAAGCGGATCAAGTATTTCTTTCACTCCGTTGCTATTCAGTCCAATCACGCATATGTCATCTGCATATGCAAGCACTTGATTGGACTGGCGATATAAGATGTTGCGCTGAGGTGTTTCAGTTTTACGAAAGATGTACTCCAACATGAGATTAAAGAGTATCGGGGACCGAGCATCTCCCTGCCGAACACCCGAGTTAACTGCAAAAATTGTCGATAGCCTGTTCTCAACTTTAACACAGCATTGGGACTGCGTCACTGTCATCCTACACAGTCGTACCAATTTTGTTGGCATTCCTAGGTATTCCAGGGCAGACCACAAACTCTCTCGATTGATCGAGTCGTAGGCCTGCCGGAAATCCAGGAAAACCTGATGTACGGAGATGGATGTCTCATAATATTTAGATAGAATCATCCGCAGCGAAAAGACCTGATCAGTGACTGATCGATTCGGACGAAATCCTCCCTGATAGTCACCAACCAAGCCCTCCGCCAGAGGAGTGATTCTATCCAATAAAATGTATGACAGTAACTTGTATGCTGTGCAAAGGAGAGCTATACCGCGATAATTCTCACACTTCAAGCGGTCTCCCTTCTTGAAGATGGGGCATATCGCGGCCACTTTCCATTCATCAGGCATAACTTCGGTTCGCCATACTAATCGAATAAGGTCGAAAAGACAGTTCCACAAAGTATCCCTTCCGAATATCAAGAGCTCCGAATTAATGCAGGCCACTCCAGGTGAGCGGTTTCGTTTCATTCTCTGCATGGCCTTAGTGAATTCCTCATGGGATGGCTCCTCAGTGCAAATCTCCGCAGACTGTTTTAGAGGTGGCTCAACAACAGTCTGTGACGCATGATGAACATCAAGCAGCTCAGTAAAGTGTCCACTCCATGCGTCAAGTACTGCGTCGATGTTGACACAGAGGTTTCCATCCCGGTCCCGAATGGCGGTTGACGAAGGCCTGAAAGTATGGTGCAATCCAGTAATTCCTTTAAAGAAATTACGTGAACTACGCTCATTGCTGAGTTGTTGTACTTTCAGAACCTCGGCCTTCCACCATTCTCGCTTCTTCCGTCTACAAATCCGCTTTGCTGCCCTTCTTGCAAGAGCTGCCTTGTTTTTCCTTGCGATTGTTAGACGTTGTTGCACTTCGTTATGGGCTATATTTTGTTGCTCAACTGCAAGACGACACTCGTCATCAAACCAATCATTCTTGGGTCTGACTTTCACTATACCTAAAGTCTGTTGAGCAGCACTGACAACCGAAGTTTTCAGTACCTCCCAGACAGAGTTCACGCAGTCAGATTGGTAATTAGCTCCCTCAATGTTGTCGCTGACAAGATCCTGATATCGTTTCTTTTGATCTTCATTTATCAGACCTTCACAGTCGAAACGTTCCATCCGTTTCGCTGTGTTCCCCGACCTGTACGAAAACTTCCACCGTAGCTTTGCAGCGACCAAATAATGATCGCTGCCTACGTATTTGGTTGCTGACCGATAAGTTCTCACATCCTGCACAACCCGAGCTCGCCCTTTTGAAATTAACACGTGGTCAATTTGGCTCCGGGATGTTTTGCGAGGATGTGTCCATGTCTCTAGGTGTATCTGTTTGTGAGGGAAGAATGTGCTTGCTACTCTAAGATCATGAGCAATTGCAAAGTACATCATTCTCTCACCATTATCGGTCGCAGTTTCGTGTCGGGAGTACGGACCTATGTTTTCACACAAGTCGGCCTGATTTCTGCCAGCTCTAGCATTAAAGTCCCCAATTACCATTCTAACATCGTGTTCGGGTATAGATCCCATCAGATCGTCCAAGTCATTGTAAAATGAGTCTTTATCTTGGGGCTGGCTGACTTCTGTGGGCGCATGTACACAAATTATCGACAGGTTGGCTAACTTCATGCGCAGGCGAAGCATACACAATCGGTTATTGACTGCTTGAAAATCCAAAACAGCCTTCTTTACCTGCGGCCCAAGAAGAAATCCAGCTCCAAGATTTCCGAGGTCATCTCCACTGTAGAACAACGTATAGCCCTGGGACACATGGTCTCCACTTTGAGGCCAGCGAGTTTCTTGAAGAGCAACGAGTTCCAGCCGATACTCTTTCATGCACGTGATTAGACCCTCCAACGCTCCTGGTTTTCTAAGTGATTGCACGTTCCACGTGCCGATCCTAAATCTCGTATCCGGGTACTTGAGCGGGTCCGGTGTTGTTTTGGCGGTATCCATTTTTCGTTTTGTTGATTTTATAAACAGTTGATTTTTTTTACGGATGCGGGTCGTCAGCCCAGCGATCCAACCGTTTAGTCGCCTCCTACGACAAGCAAAGGATACTGTGGTGGTATTCTTAGGAAACATGTTCGTGCAATTTAGATTTACGAGACATGTGAGTGCCCCCCGACCACAGGGGCCATTCTGAATAGAATAGTGAAAAGAAAAATCTGTTATACGGCATATAATTTTCTAAAAAAAATTAAATTGTATAATGCTCTATTTATATTTAATCCGTTATAACGGCTTAACAATTCAATTATCTACATATACGAGTCTTAAATAATATTTCAATAATTGGAAACACCCTGTGTCACAAAGGTGGACCCGATCGTACTTAAATCAGTTTTCCAAGAAAACAAAAAATTTCCGTACTCTGGTTTTTTGGTACATGTAGGAGTATTAAATGGTATACGAAATAAAAAATCACATTTTTAGAAAATTGAAAAGCAAAATTTTGGCGGGAATTTCAAGATGGAAGAATTTTAAAATGATGCAGGTTTTATATATTTTTTTAGTCGCCACACTTTTTGCCTAACAAACGAGCCCTCTATCATAATTATCCGACAACTAGTTTTTATTTGACAGCCACAAATACATTATTTGGCACCCTGTATCTTAGGCTATGACAACAAGAACAAAAAATCGTCTTCCATAAAATTTTTCTTTTATCAATTAATACTAAACAATAAAAAAAGAAAAATAGAAAATTTGGATATGACTTCCGGCTCCATATACTGAATTTATGAGTTGACGTATTCCTATAATAAATGCGATATATTCTATTGAATTCTAATTATTAAATTAGAGTATGAAATGAAAAATTTAGCGGAATTTGCTGAGAGAATTTATAACGGGACGTTTTGAACTTATTACATGATTTTATATGTTAGGGGAGAATTTTACTGTATTTTCCCGATCGCGAGCATCATGCCAATAATCGCATTTTAGAAAACCCAAATATTTTATATTTTTTATATGTACTTGGATTTGATTATACCAATTTGTGCCTTTCGCTAAAAAATGTGTATACTTTAAGAAATACGAAGGGTTTTCTGACGTGATTATCACACCAGAAAACCCATATTATTCCTTTAATATATTACTTACATTTCTTAATATATTTCGGTTGTGCCACATTGTGCATCACTAAATTATTTTGCCACACACTATACAATGACTAGAACTGGCCAAAATCGGCCAACTGCCAACGCAATATATCCCAATATGTTTTATGATCAAGTCACAGAAAAGATTTCAGGAAGCCCAACATTTATCATGGAATTAATTGAAACCAACTATAATACATATTTTGGCCCAGTATCGCGTTTATAATTGGCACAAATTGGCACAATCAAATCCAAGTAAAAAAAATATAAAATATTTGGGTTTTCTAAAATGGAATTTCTGGCGTGATGCTCGCTTCCCGATCCTATAATCAAGTTTAAAATGTCTGTAAAATTTAGATCACGGTATGAACAGCGAGTTTAGGAGGTTATTTATATTTAAAAATTTTTGCATTTCCTTATCACTGGCTAATATAAAAAAATAGTTATTACTTTTTGGCCCAACAATGATGGTAAAAATTGTAAAATAATGGCTACTGGCATTGTCCTACATAAATAATCCGGATTTTTTTAAATTTCGCCAGATTGTGAAAATAAAAACAGAAAACCAAAAGAAAAGAGAGTACCTCAAAAAATATAGACGTGCTGGTCTGTTAGGCAAAATAATCCACAAAAGCGTATGAATATAAAGCCATTATTATTGTGATCATACAGCCATTATTCATCCAGTTTTCAATTTTAACAGATAATAATGCTAATGGATATTTATAAACATAGTTTTCTTACACAGTTGTATGTAATATATCCAGTTTTAAACCTTTTTAAAATAAAACTTCTAAACAGTAAATTCGAACTGGTTTCAAATTGGAACGCACATATACGTCTTAAATTTTGGGTTTTATGATCAATTTTATTTTATTCTAGAAAACTAAGTCAAAATATTACATGGGTTTAGAGTTTAGTTTTTGTTTTTGAAGCCTAATTTCTGGAAATACTCGTAGTTACCTTTTAATTTTGAAATACCCTGTATATAGGGCCATAAGGACCCTCCATGTTTTCGAACGTCGTAAAATTAAACCTAAATCTAAGTTGAATTAAATTTTTCTTTAAAATAAAAAAATTAATTAAATTAATTAATTATAATTTAAAGTACAGTATTCGTTTACATTTTAATTGTATTTAATATTAACATAAATTTGAAAACTTATTTTATCACAAAGTATTCACTATGCGTGTGAAACAAATTTTAATTTTAACATAGATTTTTTTAAAACCGATTAGGTACAATAAATTGAGTGCTTCAAAACTATTTTTGTTTAATTTTATAGCAGTTTCCATCTAATGGTGAACATTGAAACTAGTCTACGCTATTTTTTTAAATATTGATCTCACGTGATGGTTTAAAAACCTGTTTTTATTTATCAAAAAAGATTTGCTAAAAATTAATTTGTTATTGTAAACTCAAATAATTCGTATACACCTTAGAGATTCACTTTTCACTAAAACGCACCACCGCCAATGTAAATTCTTATGCTGTGTACCTGATACCAAAAATTTCGACTAATTTTCAGATTTTTCATTTCAAAACATCATTATGCTATACTTACTACTAGGCGATTAGCGAAAAGTCTCCCCGCGAGGATTTGATTGAGTCGTCATTGTGATAATTGTCATAAACGACATATTTATTTGAAATCTGTCGACAGACCGATATGTATTTTCTTATTTTGAGTTTATGAATAGCATTTCGGCTCTACCCAAATTCCGGTTTATAATCTGTTGGAGTTTGACGTTATTTTATTTAATCATGATCCAATTTTTCGAGCATCATTATTGCAATCACATCGTATAAAGCTGAATAATAGACATGTCTGTTGGTGGTACGAATGCCAGACTTTTTATAATTGGAATTAGCCTAGCAAATGACTACAAAAGAATTTGGAATTTTAGGAACGGGATTTTACAACGGGAATTTTGGACTGCGTAATAAAAATAAATATCAAAATAACAATTTTTAATATTAAAACAAAATATAAAGTTTTGTTCGTTATAAGTAATAACAAGTATTTGTTAAGTGACAAATATCATGACTTTATTACATTATATTTTAGTGACATCTAGTGATAGTTCATATTTGACGTAACAAGCGATTAAAGTGAAATTTTGATAGTGCGACATGATCTACATATAACTAATATACTCATTTAGCTTTCGTTATTAATTAATTAAAACAGTTTTAAAGGCCATTACTGGCCCCTTACTGAGTCAACAATTTGGCTCCAGCGGTTTCGATCCCGAGCATGGTCTTCATACTGTCTAAGGCAATCTGAAGAGGCCAAGTCGTTCTCTACACCATGGAGCCATCATCGCCTGCAACGACCTCTGCGCCTACCATATGGTGGCTCTCCTTTCAGAGATCGCTGCACAATTCGTTCCGGATCAGCACGCAGAACGTGCCCGAGCCAGCGTACTCGCTGAGATCTTACTTCATGTACAATATCGGGAATCTTCATCAGATCTCTGATCTCGATATTGTACAGAGTTCGGTATGTACCATCTATTTCGCGTTTTGGGCAGTAAATCACACGTATGACTCTTCTCTCAAGTGTTAGGAGCCATCTCTCGTACTCATCCGTCAGCGCCCACTTTCACATCTAAACATAACAACGGGTCTGATCAACGATTTGTAAAGCTTCAGCTTCAAGGCCCTTGATAAGTGCTTAGATTTTAGCAGTGGCCTTAGAGGATACAAAGAACGACTGCCAAATGCCAGCCGCACTTTAATATCCTCACCCACACTGTTATCGTGAGTGATAAGAGAACCCAAATATTTGAACCTCCTCACTCCCTCAAACGTGTAGTGGCCACTACTAAAATCTGGTGTGCCATTGTCCCTAAAACCAGAGATCAGGTATTTCGTTTTGGACTCATTGATCTGAAGTACAACTGAAGCTGAAAACTCTACAAGCGGATCAAGTATTTCTTTCACTCCGTTGCTATTCAGTCCAATCACGCATATGTCATCTGCATATGCAAGCATCTGATTGGACTGGCGATATAAGATGTTACGCTGCGGTGTTTCAGTTTTACGAAAGATGTACTCCAACATGAGATTAAAGAGTATCGGGGACAGAGCATCTCCCTGCCGATCACCCAAAATTGTCGATAGCCTGTTCTCAACTTTAACACAGCATTGAGACTGCGTCACTGTCATCCTACATAGTCGTACCAGTTTTGTTGGCATTCCTAGGTAGTCCAGGGCAGACCACAAACTCTCTCGATTGATCGAGTCATAGGCCTGCCGGAAATCCAGGAACACCTGATGTACGGAGATGGATGTCTCATAATATTTAGATGAATCATCCGCAGCGAAAAGACCTGATCGGTGACTGATCGATTCGGACGAAATCCTCCTTGATAGTTACCAACCAAGCCCTCCGCTAGAGGAGTGATTCTATCCAATACAATGTATGACAATAACTTGTATACTGTGCAAAGGAGAGCTATACCGCGATAATTCTCACACTCCAAGCGGTCTCCCTTCTTGAAGGAAGCATTAATTATGTCCGATATTTTTTTAATAGCTTTATTAGGTAGCTGTTTGAGAATCTGTCCAGTTATCAAGTCATATCCTGGTGATTTTTTAACAACTACTTATATGGTTCTTTATTTCTTGTTTCACTTCTTTAACATTAGTTAGTGGGATTTCCTGTCTCAGGATAGTTGTATGGTTTTCAATCAGTATATCCCGTTGATTAAGTGCTGTTAAATTGGGCCGAAAGGTACGTTTGAGATGATCCGTGATCTCCTTTTTCTTCTTTGGTTTTAGCCAGGCGACCATTATTTGTTATTATTGGTGGTATATGTGCATAACTGGCCTTTTCAAATATTTGGTTGCTTCCCACAATGAATAATCACTATCTTTATCGTAGGTGAGAGATTGTAGGTATGAATTTGTTGTGTTAAATCATTTAATTTATTTTTGACGGCTAGGTCTCGTGTACGTTGCCATAACCTTCGGGTACTCCTCTTCTCTATAACTATAGTTATTTAATTCCTATTGGGTAGCATTTGCCAGTTATTTTTTTATTTGTTGTGTTAGTACTTTTCCAAACTGCTTCCTGTATATCTTTGACAAGCTTTTCCACCTCCTGTTCTAATGTTTCTTCTGATGAAAGCTGTTTGTTTAAAATGATGCTAAATAAAATAGCGAAATAGCGTAATGATAAATCGGAATAGAATATCGGAATAGAATATCATTCCAATTACCACTGCCACTTGTTAGCTTATTCTTCAGTAAAGTGTCTAAAGTTCTATTTAGAATTAAAATGTTGGTAGCTTCTCAAGAACAGGAAGGTTAGGCATTTACTTTTCAGTGAAATCTATACCAACTATATGAGATACAACACTTCCGTTCTATATTCCGAGTGTGGAAAGTTAGAACAGATTTTGTATCATCAAGATAAAGGTGATAAGCACTGAGCGCTTTAGTTTGCCCTTTTCGGGACATACCTTATAATGAACTATCTACATAAAATTTGAAAAGCATTTTTACTACTCCAGCTAGAAAGTCACAGCAGACAAATCAACGTATATATTTCGAAGTCTTACAAAAACCATTAATATTGAATTGCAGATAAGGTACATTCTTTTTAATATTAATTGATGTTTTATGTTTTGATGTTTTGCCAACGATGCGATGAACATCATTTGAAATTGAATTTGATCTAACAAGATCATCAATACTATTTTTTAAAGTATTAGATTTTAAGTATAAATCGATTACGACGAATGAAAAATACAAAGATTTACTACTGAACGGATACAAAAACTATTGGAAAAAGATTTGGCCGGTTGCTGTAGTAATGTAACTGCTTCTAGCGTTCCTAGTAAATCTATCCCAAATTTAAAAGTGCCCTCTGAAACAGTATCGAATTTAAAGAAACTATTATTGGCTAATATCATAAAGCTGAGCCGTCCAGCCGAGACCAATATTAATAATTTCATTCCAATTAAAAAACATGTTGTTAGCGACTCGGTTGGTAAGCCAATTGTGATGGATAAACTGCCCGTCATTGCAAGTATTGATTCTATACAAAATACCGTTAATGTGAAGCCATTAGCTCCGATCACTAAAGTAGTTGTTGCAGAAACTATTCCTATTATAACAAGTGTTGTTTCGTTTGCTGGAGAGGAACCTACACCCGCTCCGAGTATTCCGAATATCGAGCGCGTTACAACTACATCTAGCAATGAAGTTATTGATAAAATGGAACCCGTCCTACCTACCTTTTTTTTTTTTTTAAAAAGGACTTGGCATAGACGCTTTTTTGGTCCATAGCCTTACCTTACATTCACACAACATTCATTCAATCCATTCATTCATCCCATTCACACAAGTACAGGTATACCACCTGCGCATTGCATAGCTCCATGTCACTCTGTACAGTGACATGGAAGATGGGTCGGCCCATGAGTTCTACATTCCAACAGAGGGTCATAGATGTTTACAATTTAATCACCGATCGTAATCGGGAGATGATAAATTGGGATTCGAACCCGGTACCTCCCGATCCAAACGTCGCAGCTTTAACCACTGCGCTATTTGCTCGGTCCTACCTTTACCCAAAGTTAAATTATTGCGACCTGTTAAAAATTATTTTAAATACAAAGTTCCGAAGCCAGTACGACGTTCTAAATCAACGGTTGGCTCGGTGATCAGTATATTATCACAATCGAGAAAAATTTTATGTATAAAGTTGAAAATATGCAGCACACGGAAACGTCTCCATTGAATGTCGTCAATTTACACCAACAACTAATATCGGCGATTGGAGATATTTGCGATAAGCTAGAATCGATAAAAGAGAAATGTATGCAAGATTTACAAAAATGTAGTGAGTCCCAAGTTATACCTGAGCCGCCGCCCTTAACTAGTGAAGAGATGGTCGTTTCAATATCTGTAGTTGTGCCAATTGATGAGGAAGAGGATGAGGAAAAGATTTATGAGTTGTATGATATTATGGACACGGACTTCCCGGAATGCCATGTTTTAATCAAAGATAATAGCGATGGTGATGAAATGAATACGCCAGAAGCATAAGAAAATTATTAAAAGATGAGCTGAAGCTGGGAATAAAAACTAAAACGCCGAGAGAGTTGGTTTGCATTGCATTAATATTTAAAATTGAAGTTTAAACTCGGTGCTATGTTTTTGCAATTATAGATTAAGATTTTTTTACAATATGTATAGACTTGAAATAAGATAAAATCTTGAAATATATAAAATTTGTATAAAAGAAATTAAAATAAATTGCTGGCGGCCTAATATGAAATATATTGTTCGTACATATTTTCTAAGATAATAACAAAAATTTGAATTCGCAACGATAAAATCGAGAAAAGGGTTTTGCGAATAATAGGATGAAAACATGACAGATTATGAATAAATATCGTAATAGGCCTCCTTCTTGTTTCATTTCAAATTCGGATTCCAACAAAATTCAAACTGCATTCAGGTATTATTGTTTAATTGCACAAATTCCCTTTGATTGTGTTATTATAAGGTTTTCTCATCTTCTGGTACCGCCTGCTCTTAGTAATCAATTAAGCTATTTCAAAATATCAACTGATATAGTTTGGAAAAATTCAAACGACTAACCTTTTCTAATTCTAAATTGCTTATTTAAAACCAACATAAAGTTCAATTCAAAATCTTGTTCTCCTCAAATTTGACCAAACCAACAATTCTGTTCAACTTCAATTTTGAAACTAAATTCAACTCAAAATGTATAACCTGAAGCCCACTCATTCTTATCGAGGAGAACTGAATTTTTAACTGATTTTTTTTCTATAAGTTGTCCTACATGCAAAGATTATTGATGTCAATCGACTGGGGCCCGTCAAGTTATAACGAAAAAACAAATTCAAATGTGCCAGTTAGCTGAAGCCTCCAAGAACTTTAGGACTATGAAAACTTAGCTTAATTGCATTAAAAATGTGGCGCAAATTCAAGTTGAAATCGTGTTTATACAATAACTTGCTATATATAGACAGAAAAGCAATTTAAGAATAATCGAATTTTTCGAATTGTTATACCTAACAAAATTCAATTGATTTACAGAATAAATTAATCTTAAAGGAAATCGCGAATAAAATTGAGAGGCTTAAATTTGATTTTCATATTTGACATTTATCATCTTAACGTTAAAGGCGTTAAGGCGTATATCTTAACGTTTGATCTGATCCAAATCAGAACGTGAATCATGTTGATTTCCATTTTGATGTACCATTTTGATTCGAGTATTGTTTTGGTTCAATATTCTAATTTAAAAACATTTGTGTTGATTACATGCAGTCACAGTGATAGTCAATTCAACATGATTCACATCAATTCATTTTTGTATGGTCTGAATTAGATGAAAATGACTTTAACAATGTATGGTTCTAACCAGATGGTGCCACTTACTGTATAGCGAATGAAATTCGATGGCTTTAGTATTCTAAGAATTATTATAATTATTATGAAAACTTTATGATCGAGTAAAGCGGTTTAAGAATTCGCATTTGACGATGTCAGATATGATAAAACTGTTAAGGTTTGAAAAAACTCGCAAAAGTTTTCAGTTAGAAATTTTGAAAGTTAGGGGACATCGAATTACCGGTCAAGAGTTGAAAATACCTTGTTGGTATTATTTCATCTGAATTCTTATAGGAATTTATATTAATAATTTATAGCTAAAAATAAAAATCGCACAGACTTTCAAACGGTGATAACTGTAAGATGATAAATTAAATTATATGTCCACCTGCAATAAGAAAAAATAAATATGCTATTTTTACGCGAAATATCCCTGAAAGCTATACCTACCTATCAGTTTAATTAAATACGTATATAATGTAATTAAGATAGTACGTTCCATTTACGCCAATGCTACTATAGCGACAATTTAAAATAATCAAAGCAACAAATCAAAGAATGCGGGTTACACAACTTGCGGATGATATAGGTAAAATTATGCCAATTGAAAATTTATTGCGAATGTAAAATTTCTATATACGTCATCAATTTGAATGAATGTACATTAAATAATCTAATTAAGTTATAACAATTGCTTTATATTTTAGTACAAATCAGTAATTGACTGAGACGATATTATAATATGTATTAGGTACACGAATTTGAAATAACCATAAATGAATCATCCAGTATAATGATATGGTGCGTCTATAACAATATAATAACTTGAAAGGTGAATGGGAAATTATTTGTTTAATTCCTATCTCCTCATAGTTGGCAAATTGTATTTTAATGATTTTACCACCGATTATATATTTTATATCAAATATCACTCATTAATTTAACGACAACAGTATAAACAAAATCGAGTTAAAATGACCAACAACATTTTTTTGTTATTGATTTTCCTATCAACATTTCCCATTACAGTTTTTGACATTTAATTTTATAAGCCAAAAATAGAATATTTTCCAATGCTTCATTTACATAGAATGCATATATACTTTAAGTGTTTTTTAATTAATCGTAAATGTTTGTATAATGTACATATTTTATATATATATATATGAATATAAATATAAACAATAAATATTATTTGTTGCTATAATATATTATGTACTGTGTACAACAATAAAAAAACTGGCAAAAAAATTTGGTCGACTGTCATTTTTCAATTAACCCTGAAAACTAACCTCTTTTCTTCGTATTTAAAATATTGTGGTATGTCATTTTCGTCGTATTGCTGTTCTTGATCCACTAAAATCCGTTCGGGTTTTGTTTCACTACTAGCCACTATTGTATTTGTATGCGAATCACTAACATTTAATTTTGATTTTGATTTTTTAAAAAATGTCCAACTTTTTTTTGTAACATCAATATTATTACTAAGTGTTGGTTTAATTATTTCTGGTGCAGGTTTTTCTAATGTATTCACTCCCATCTTTACAGGTGATAGTACAACACCAACTGATTTTAACATATTAATGTAACAATATTATGAATCACAAAATTAAAATTAGTAGTACACACAGATAAAATTTAATATTTTAGATAACACAACAGTGATACACATTTTATCTAATTTACTTAAAGCTTTACACAAGAACCACTTAAATAAACACTATATTATATTTGCATGGATGTTCACACAGTTAACGATAAACGTAAACTAAAATGAAAAACATATTTTCTTTTTGAATTTTCTTTTGTGAAAAATGAAAATTAAGTATCACAATAAAATTGAATTTATATTTTTTGGGAAATTTTATATCGTTAATCACCATCATATGTGGCGCGCAACGGTGATAATATTGGCCGTGTCGGATACGAAGTTTATGCGATAGTTCATAATAACAAACTAAGTATGTTTATTGGAGTTTTTGATGTCTGATGTGTTACATATTCGAATTAAAGGGATTGTTTTTAATTTAGTTTTTGTTTTCTTCGTATTATACGCGGTTACTATACGCAACACAATAGTGAACCAAACAAAATATACATAATACATAATAATAAAAAACTATTACACTAATACAACAACACAACTAAATAAAGAATTGAATAATATTATCGTCACGGTTCTGTAACAATACTCTTTTTTGAAATCGTCTTTTTTTTTTTTTAAATTTTAATTCAAAAAACATGTTAGAAAACCACCTCACTGTTATACATAAGTATATACTTCTACATACTATATAGTGTATATAGAAATGTACATATATAGTTTTTATTTGATTAGCTTCGGCGAATATACTATATGTACTTGTGTGGATGTATTTAATAAAGTTTTAATTAATTTTCATATAAATTAAGTAATTTAATTTAAATTAAATACCAAGAAATACAAATATTTCGACCGACTCATCCGCCAAGATGTTCGGGTATATAAATAAATGTTTTGTATTACACATCACCAATTTGAATTTTTTTTGAAATAGCTAGAATCATTATTATCAAAAATTAAGCAACTATCCTACTTTAATAATATCGATTTTAATAAAATAAAAAAATTTAGTTTTTGCAACTTTGATGTTATGTATGATTATATATACTTTTGTATTATCATTTCCCTTTATAAATTGTATGTAACCTATGTTGTGATTGGCCACTTACATATCGTAATTGGTAACGCAATCATACAACGATAACAATGAAAAGTTGAATTAAGAACATTGACCTTTACAAGTATGAGTCATATACGGGTGCTCTATACGTTAATATAGAAAATAACGAGATACTAAGCAAATGCAGTAATAGACTGTACCTATTTCCCCTAAGGTCAATTCGAAATGTTCAATTCCTTTCAAATGTATACATTTAGGCAAGAGATATTCGAAAACTGCATTTAATGCAGATTTATGCGAAATTTGAAAAAATATTTGTATTTACCATATTCTCTATTTTAATTAATTATATTAATTATTAAAATATTATTTTCACACTTTTGATTTGATTTGATTTGATTGGAATGTTCGACTAAGCATTAAGCAGGATCTCCCGGAGATGGCCGGGCCTCACCGAACACACACATAACATTAAGAGGATTTGGATAGGTTCAGTTAGTAATTAGTAATTGACTTGGTTACAGACACCTGGTATAGCCAACACTTAGTAACACAGGACGATACAGTTCTAATCTATACTTTTATAATTTTTTGCTGGATGAGACTTATAAGATACTCCTGAAAATTTAACTCAAATTAGTAACGATTTATTTTGTTCTACATTCCAACCTTTAATTAATAGTTTAGTACCTCTTTTTCCAACCCTCGTGTTATACATATACCGATTTACCCGTTGTTCATAATCCATATACCTATTCAGCCAAAACACTTTCTTCATCGCTACCATACAACTAACAATTAACTACCACAAGACCAAACTTTAAGAGTAAAGCTACTGTTGACGTCGATAGTTGTCGATCATCCCCAACAGATGTCTCTCATCTTTTTGTTATCTGTTCGTTGAAATTATTCCTCGTTAAATCCTAAATTTTGAAATAAGTTTTGTTTTTGCTCCTACAAAGCGTGTGTTAGAAAAGGTGATATTTAAGTCTAAGTTCAAATTAAATATAGATAAATTTATTTAATTATTGTATTAGATAAAGCTATTAGGTAATTCCAATGGAAGTACATCCGATACCCGGCGCTGGTAATTGCCTTTTCAGTATAGTTTACGGAGCAGACCTGAATATAAATCCAACCGAAAGTGGATTAATACAAAGGTATAGTTTTTAATTTTCTTCCTTTTTTCCCATCTTATTTGTTACACTTTCTTATATACTATGTGCCTTAAATAATAACTTAACGTAGTTAAATATAAGTTTAAATTAAAGTTTGCGATTTGTTCCAGATATTTGTTGGCCCTTCGAACTGATGACTTCTGGGGTGGTGCTGAGTGTTTTTCAAAATTAAAACAAATCAAAATTACTGTTTGTTATGCCGGCACTGAGCACCGAGCTTTCTTCCTACCGCGGACAACGGTGAATATAATAGTGAAATTTAAGAGTGCTTATGTTCAAAATATTTCCGACACTATACATCGTCTCATTCAACCCAGGACTAATCCTTATACACTCATTGACGCGTCACTACAGGTTCCGTCCCCTTTATCACCCTTATCCTGTACCCTTTGTTTTGGCAGCTGGAGTGTTCGCGAGCTCAATTCGAACGAAAAACGCAACCTGATCGACGGTACTTTATTCCGAACAATTATTCAGGGTTGTAGCATTGAAGAAAGTAACATCGGTGCAGGTGTCTGTTTAACGTCCCATTATACTTGGTATCTTGCCAACGATCCAAAGGCCCGCAGGCGTGAAGTCGGTATAATGATCAAGAAGGATTCACTTATAAGGTCAAATCGGATCAGACATTATTTTGGATCTATTATAACCCTGGTAGGTAATGTTAGGTCCTCTTCATTGCTGTATATGTGCCACCTTACACATCTCAGATTAATCGTCTAAAATGTTCACTACACTTTTGTCAATAGACCATATCTGAACCCAAGGTAGAAATAATTGCGAAGATCGTTTATTTTGAATTGAATGTACTCATCGAAAGAGGACTGCAACGTTTCACCCTATACCTGTATCAGAATCCATCGTAAGAATCCCACCCACCTTCTTAGAGCAGCGTCCTCCTACATTGCCGGTCCCAAAAAGGGGTCGCCCCTGTTACACCTGGAATGATTCACTAAGGCAGGATTTAAGTTACTTTGGTAGACCTCATATAGAATGGGGGACATTGCTCCCTCTAAGTACTAAACTAAGAAAAGTGGCCAATGAAATCTGTGCACTTGATGAATCGGACTCTAGTGAGTTGAATAGCCCAGCCTTCCAAATCCTTAACGAACACCGCTAATCCCAACCCCTTCGAGAGCAACCACCCCAGTACCAATTCAACCTATTTCATGAACCGTTCTCCCGCCCCCTTCCAATTCCTTGCTCGCCATTGGCTATGGTGCCATGACCGTGGTCGTTGCCGGATTTATGCCCTTTCAGACGACTACACCACATCTATACAAAATACCACTTAAAACATTCAAACAGTTACGTTAAAATTAGCCATTCGTTCGACTACCATCAGGGTTGATGCCACTCGTTACAAATACGATAAATGTCACCACACGATAAGCCATAGCTTTATTTTACTAAAGGGAATTAGGGCTGATTTAATTGGGGATACCCCTATACCAAAAATGCATTGGAGCCTACTTCTTGAGTAATGGTGGAAATGGTTTGTCCCCTGATACTAACCGTTTGATCTATCCTACTTCCCATCACCTCCTAAATATACATATATATATGTGTTGTTTTTTTATTCATTATATAGCTGTTTATCGCAGTTCGGATATATTAACTAGATGACACCACTAGCAAATAAACGCTATATTACCATTTTTTTTAACGAAATAGGGAAAAATAAAGTAAATGAATCTAAAAAGAAGAACTATTAAATAAACTAAACCAAATTGACAATATCCGGCTGAAATAACTTGGACATAACAGGTAACGTAAATTTCTTGTTTAAAAACGTTTGGTGCGCCATCTGCAGGATATAACTTTATTTATTTGTGTCGATAACGTGAAGTCACGCGAGTTTGCTATGGAAATCTGCAGTAATCTCCCCCATAGTATTACAAGTTATTTGTCATAAATTATTAAAAAATATCTTTAAAAAAATTAGTAACCTAACTCATCCACAAACCTGACATAACTCAATTACCTTTGACGTATTCCAATTCGTCTTCTTTACCATTTATTTTCATTTTATTTTCTGTTCTGCTGTTATACGCAATAGCATGTGTATTTTGTTGTTGTTGTTAGTTTTTTCCCTTATAATTCACTTATTTATTTCAGCCATATAATTCAATGTCTTATTTAACATTTTAAAATTCGACACTGCACCTTTATTTTAACACCAACCACACTGGTTTAAACTGTTCAGCAATATTAAAATAAATTATTTTATATTGGAGATCAAAAACGCATATCTGATCGATATCACAGTTTTGATCATTCCCCTATTAAAATATTATTTTCAAATTTCATCATTCCCACTCATTAAAATAGTATTTTCATATTTGTTTAAAAATGGTTGGGATTTATACCCAGTAGCTCCCGATCCAGCCGCTATAGCTGAATTAAAGATTTATTTTTATTTTATGTACAACTGAAATTGCTAATATATATAATGTTTGTAGAGTATTTTTAATCACTCTAAATCTCGGTTGTTGGAATAATTGTTCAGTTTTTTTTCAATAATATATGTAGATAATCCCCTGTAACCAATATGCCGTATATCGGTTACAGGCGGAGTACTGCCATGCAAATTGAGATAAAACTTAAAAATGATTTTGCTTTTATGAATATCATTTTTATTTTTATCTGCTTAAACCAACAATGCAATAAAAAAATATAGGTTCTAATTTAAATATAAAGCAAACTATAATGTATATTCACGAAACAAGTGGATTTCTGGTTGATTCCAGACCACCACTAAACAACCTTCACGACACTTATCTAATGGAAATAGCAAAAAACGGGGCAATCTTTGATATTCGCACTGACACATTAAAAAAGCCTTCACTTATATTATTCTGCAGCTAATCCAAGAAAAACGAGTTATTTCAATCAACAAATTTTAACGGCTGTAAAAAACAGATTACCACTATATGGAAGGCAACAAACAAATTAAAGAAACCAGCAATATGGGCCACACCAATCAAGCAACCAAATGGACATTGGGCCAGAAGTCACATTGAAAAAGACGCACAGCTGTCTCTAATAACTTAAACAAAGTATTGATGCCAAACGAGAAAGTAATAGCAGAACACTACCAAAGTATACGGAGAACGATTACAGCTTGTAAAATTTAAGTGGAAGAACATTGAAAGTACCATCAAAATAAAAATGCAAAGAAAGCTTTAGGAAACGATTTTGTTCCTGTGAAAATGGTCAGAGAACTATCTGATAATTGTATAAAAGTTATAACTTATAGTATACCTATCAATCGATTATGAGACATGGGTATTTCCCTCCAAAATGGAAAACATAGTGATGTTTTACAATAATTCCAAGACAAAAGATGGTGTTAAAGAAGTTAAAACTAACATTATATGAAGCTCATATTTTACGAGACCACCAGTTTGGGTTTCAAGACCCAAGGTAGTGTAAACACAGTCAATGTCGCCTTAAACAAATGCTGTTCGACAGTTTCCTTAGATATTGCACATTCGATACAGTATCGCACGATCGAATTAAATATAACATAAAACCCGTCTGTCAAAAAAAAAATACATTCAGTTCTTGTTTCACTGGAAATTCCAGATTGAGTTCCACTCGGTAGCTTATTAGGACAAGTTTTGTATTTACTGTATACTGCCGATCTACCAACAACTGAGAAAGTAATCACATTAACATTAACAGTCGCTACTGCTATTATGTTTTCATACAAAAATGCATCAAGAGAATTAATGGTAAGATCACTTATGCTAAATTGACAGTTCGCACAGAACGTGACGCATAAAAGCGAATGAAAACAAGCAATACACATATCATGTTTCCACTATGTGGTTACCGCTTTTTATGATTTGGTCATCAATATTGATTGCAATGTAATGTCGATAATCGATTAATAGGTCATGTTAAATATCTGTAACCGACATAAATAAACACTTCTACATTGTATATAATGGCTACTTCTTTTGTAATTGATGTGTATCGGATCTTGGTGAATTACCGACTGACTAATTGTATATTGTGTGTTATTCCTTTTTGAAGAGTAAGATTTCTCTTAAGCTAAATTTGTGTATATGTTAATTATTACATTCCATTCCTATACTAATTTTGTAACTGGGGTGGACATCTGCGGTGATCATCATGCGTATATTGACACGAGGGGTATTACTACGTATCCTTTTCATAATGCTGACAAATTGGTTGCTCAACCTCGAATTTCGTTGTATGACTTCCATTTGTTCTAGCTCGATGTGGGAAACATCAGAGCAATAGCAAGATGTATTTTAGATTGTGTGCCGTGCAAAATCTTACAAATACTCGGTGATTGTACACTTGGGAAAATGTCAAAAACAGGTGATCAGTAGATCACAATATCCTTCACTACTTTTTAATTGAGGCCTCAAAAGTGCTAGCTAACCGTTCTGCTTTGTCGTTTGTCGCTGGATAGAAAGGTGCGGTAGTCAAATGTTCTACACCATTAAATATGCAAAACTGAACGAGCTTGTGTAATGTGAAGGTTAAATCTATATCACTAACAACTGCATCTGGTATAGATCATCTCTAAGTTGATTTCGCAATGATATAGCAACCTTGACAAGGTAAAGATATCTCAAATAACAATCCACAAAAATTAGTCACATTTATTTAAAAAATGGTCCGTAAGACCAACGTATAAATATTCGTTTCGATGGTATTGTTCCGGTCAACCAAGTACTGAATTGCTTTGATAGATTGGACACCTTTTACTTTTATTTATTTATTTTACCTCATCCTGAAAACGTTTGCATGATATTACATTTAACTCTATCTCTTGGTCAATTTTCCCCCAGCAACAAACAGTATCGACAGACACGTTGCTTCATCCGCACAAGTCACAATAACCTAATATCCAACTTTGAACCGTCGCTAAAATAAAAAAATAAAAGAAAAAATAATCCTCCCCGGCGGGGAATCGAACCCCGGTCTCCCGCGTGACAGGCGGGGATACTGACCACTATACTACCGAGGACATAGTTTCCAATTAAGCCACAGTATATGTTGAAACAGGCAATATAGAACTTTTTGTACATGGTGATTGAATAATTTTGTCTGTCCGAATTGTGAAACTTAGCTAACCATAATTGGTTTATTTAAAATTAGAAAATGAGACAAATTTGTATCGGCTTTATATATTGGGCCAACAGTTTCGTCTGCTTAAATTATGACGTGTATCTGAACATATGTTTACTGTAAATTACTTAACGACTCAAAATACACAGTATTTTCGTTACTTTTAAAGTGAAAATCTGAATTTATTTTTCGATTGAAAAATCAAAAGCCGGAATTATACCATTTTTTATTTCACACAAACTCGTACAACTCATATAAAAATAATGTATGTATATAGCAAACATATATGTCAAATACACGTTTCATTTCAAACTGAAATAAATTATGAACTAAAATAAATTATAATCAGCAGAAATCAAAAGTTCATCCATGTTAGTTTAAATAAGTTTTAAATAGATGTCACTAGTTTTGGTTGACATCTAAAATAATTAAATATACATACCATGTAATTTATTTTATGGTTGACTTTAGTTGAGAAACCAACCATATGTTTAAGTACAGTTGATACAACATAAATTTGGTTTTATTCAGCAATTATGAAATGTTATTTTCTGCTTGTTTTTAAAAAATAAAAAACATTAACACAAATTGCGATAAGTAAACTACTGATTATGTATGAATTATTCAATTGAAATTACAAAATATTTGAATGTAATAAATAATAAATGTTTATGTAAAATGGCTTGAAATAGTAATCAATGGCGTTTTATAAGAAAAAATTATTAATTTTTCCAATTGAAAATGTCAAAGGTGAAATTTTAAATTTGATTACAATATTACAAATAGGATTTTAAGCCAGTAAGCCGAATTGACTTGGTTGTAAGTGAGTTCAATGCCTGACTGATTTTTATGGGTACCTATGTGCTACCTCCACGTACGGTGATTACTGGTAATCGACGTCATCTTTAATGGGGTCATGTTAACGGCGCCAAAGAAGTAACCCTTGAAATAATTTTTCTAATCTATACGGTGGAACAGCATAAGCGAAAAATGTGTGAACTGCTGGTATCAGTCGAGCTAGAACAACAATCCTATTTGAGTGAAAGAAAAGGCTTGGTGAAGCAAGAATAGGCAACGGCACTCGAACCACTGGATTCTAAGCTTACGATTTTAGGCATGCCTGCTAACACGCAGTCACTGTCTCAAGGAACAGAAACCAAAAACGCTACAATCTGCTCAACCACTCGGAGTGCCTTCTTAAAATGTTGCAACAAAGATGTTCATAACCACAAAAATCCTACATATCTTGCGCGGACCACCTTACACCTTAGAACATTTCATATACTGCTATGGACGAAAGACGAATAAAACCCGCATTTTGGTGCAAAATTCTAATATAAAAAATATTGTCGTTCAATTTTAATTTACGTGAAAAACTAAATTGTGTAACAAACTGAATTTCAATATGTAATCACCGACGCCGTAAATGTAGCTTGTAGTCCGATTAGTTTTGCAACAACCACTGTATTGGTGGCAAAATATTACAATTCTTAGTAGTACTTTGACCAGATGGAACGATTCTGAGAATGACAAAGTTTAATATAGTGACCCCTTTTGGGATAAATAAATCCAAATTTTGAATAATGTCCAAGTACTAGTTCATATTCTTCTTAACATTATATCCTCACCACTATGAGTTTAAGTTCTGCCAAGGCTTCTGCAGTGAATGGCCATAAACTTTGCTCACCACAAATCTTGACACTCTACTTCTGACCCTCAATGGTGTTTAGTGAATTCTTTAGAAATTCATAAGTGTAAAAATATATAGCATTCGTAGCATTATAGATCATATTGCACAGGGAAACCGGACGATAACCACTAAAAATTAAATTTCAATAGTGAAATCGAACGATAGAAAATAAATTTAAAGAAGAATTTTAATAAATAGTTCTTCATCGCACTGTCGTGTATTATGTCCATAAGTGAACGATCAAGATAGATACTTGTATTTTGTAAAATTTAATTGTTTTCTTCTTAAATAAATCACTAATCATTGTTTTTTTTTTGTTTACCTTTGAAGTCACCTATCATTCCGTTAAGAACTTCGGCATCTTCTTTTGGATGTACCCATATATAAAATAAGGATATAAAAAAGACATAATTGAATTCTGAATGGTAATAAATACATACTAATTTAATTGCAATTCTAATTATTAATTCACACATGCATTTATGGTGATTAGCAAAAGATAAACCAAGGTCCAAGACATAACTTCTGGCGGGAAATAACAGTAACAACTATTATGTACTGTATGAATCTGCCATTTCTGACTGATATCTAACCGTTACAAAATCGTGTGATGGTTCCAAAAAGTGACCGTAACGAAACAAGGACCCATCTGAATGTTTTATTGCACTCTGGTCGAACAGATCTTTAGATTAAAGTTAATAGCTGATCAGTGAGTCATTACACAATCATTTGTATAATGCGATATTTATGTGTATAATCAAGCTGGATTTGAAATGAATTAAATATATAGTCTTTAATTATTAATTATTATTGGTGAAGGTCGTCTTAATAAGATTTCCAAGTAGTCGTGCTCTTCAAACTCGACGGCTAGGACCGCTCGACAACAAATTTAAATCAAATTTGTTTCCGTTTCTTTGGTTGTAGTTATTCATACCCATAGACTAACCATATATGATGGATGAAATTATGTATCGATCCATGATGTTAAACCGACAATCGATTCATGATTCTTGTCAGTTATGATTAATCATCAGAAAAGAAATAATGTTTTCAAATTTTTAAATATCTGCAAGGATTAAATAATGTTTGAGGTTATTTTCCTTCTTAGGGTTGGCTCGAGGAAGATTTCACTTGCCCTGATATTTATTGTGAATTCACATTTAGAAACATTTAGCTGCTGTAAAATACTTAAATTTTATATCATATGATACCGTACTGCATACACTCACTGTTTAACAGCAACTTAGTCTGAAAACTCATCACCTTGATGAGTGCAGCTACTGTCACAACCATTGTTGCAACCTCTGTTTAAAATCTCAATCCCTCATACCCAAATACTGAAACAAAAATTCCTGAAACCAAATTCTAATTTCTCTAATATTCGTATAAAAAGATAATCAAAACATACCCTGAAGTATTCTAAAGGCTGCAATGCTGCCCTATTTTAGCATCACAGATTATGAGAATGAAATTATGGAACATATAATTAGGAAGCATCAATCCCATAAAGAATCATTTGCAGAATTTACTCTCGTCTACAGAAATTATTAAACTGATTGTTCCAAAATATGAGTCTTGCTCGAAAGAATATCACCTTTTCATGCCAAAATTCAATAAGAACTGTGTCTTAGCTGATGAGCTGAGAATAATCTGTCAACGTTACGAACGCATGTGGGAACAAACAGGACAAGATCGAAATCTAATATGAGTTTGGCGATATGAACGCCAATTCTAACTCTTTGCAGAATGACTCCAAAAGTGACCGTAACATTACTTTCGGTAACATATAGGATCTTGTTTTTCTTTAACTTTAATGCACTCAAAATATGCTGACCTTGCACCATATTTACTAATCGTATGTATAATATATGTACATATTTATAAAAATACCCCCAAAAAATTACACTCTAAATAAAAATTAGTCACAATCACAAATCATAAGTCAATAAATCAAATCAAAACAAAACAAAATGAACAAAAACTTTGTGTAAGTATTTCGAAAATCTTTATATAACATTTTATACGCACTTCGCAAATACACACATCAAGAGAGATCTTAAGTATCATAAAAGTTGTACATGGATGCAGGTAATATTGTATAGTAAAAAATTCCGATGAATCATTTTGAGTACAAAACCAAACACGAACGAAAAGAAAACTGAATAAAAATCAAAAATGTGTTGGGCAGAGAGCATAACATAGACGCAAACTCGCCGACCGGGTATTCCCCAATCAACAAAGAAATTAAACTAACTCTACCTAAATATATATATACAAGAGTATAAAGCGTACACGCGATATTTTGTTAATAATTTATTGATTCAATCAAATAAAACCCAGAATTTATCACACATTTTTTGGCTAAACTACTTTTAGTTCCGATTACTATCAGTATTTATTTTTTTACCGTAACATTAACAACACCGTATAGAAAAGGTGTTAACGCTTTGTCTATAACACAACTATTAAGAGTTTAAAGCTTTAATTATTTAAAGAAGTTTAAAAGAGGCCGGTTCTATAAATCGAACAAGTGTCTTTATTTTGTGATTTGGTGATTATCTGAATACGTTTTGAAAATATCAGCTATGATTAAAGTGAGTGGGTAATGAATATTAATTATGGTAATTAAATAGTGACTAAATATTTCAATAATTATAATAATTGATACTAACATGGAGTACAAAGTATTTTATAATTTTTGATTGGAGTGAACCAATTTCTAAAAATAAATTATTAACGTTCATTTATACTCGTCTACGCTACAGTTGTTTTTGTAAATATTTGTTAATGTGTGTGGAAATTCCTATTGTTCGGTCTTTGATGATATATTTAAATAATTTATCAGTAACTATACTAATTTATTGTGACGTTCTCAGGTGAGCACAATTTTTAAATCATGACCAGTTTCCGGAACTCAAAATATTTCTTATCATTTTTGTACTTGAGGAATACAGATGTTTTAAAAATTTTTATTCATCGACTATTAGAATTTAATTTTAGGAATACCAGTATCTTACAATTAAATCTTTTTCTCTATTATTTAATTATATTTTTTTTGCCGCCCTCGTTGACATAGTTAGTAGCGTGCGTGTTGTGGTATTCGAGAGTTTCGGGTTCGATTCCCGATGGTGACCAAAATTCACGGTTGAATGTTTTTTAATGTGGATACATATGTACGTTGGTCCATGTATTGTGCACCGCGGGCCCATTTGTGGTATTGAGTGCTAGAATGATCCGCTCAATTTAATAAATTCCTAAAAAGACGATCCGTTTCACGCTGTTGCGCTTTTTTGTAAATGCATCACACTGTTTTAGCAAATAATCAACTGGTTCGATATATAATTAAGAATATGTAAATTGAAAATGGAAACTGGTCTCACTCTCCTACCCCTATTTATATATTTATAATAGATGCTTTATAGAAATTAAGATGATGCAGTTGCCCGACCTTTCTCGAGTGCTAGTGGGTGATTAATATACTTCTACGTATGTACATTGAATCGAATTACTGTTTATTTATTTGAAAGTGAGCATATCTAGGCTAAGAAAGTTCCTTTTTACTATAACCGATTTTATTCTGGCAACAGAAGTGAGCAAGTAGAGATGCTGCTCTGAGATAGCGCGGGCATAGGTATTCAGCTGAAGAATGATTGTTAATTTTCAGATATCGCGCGTTTAGTGTATGATAGGTTCACGTACATTGTCGTTTAAGATATATTTAATGTAATGCCAAAGCACTGTATGAAGAAAATTTATTCCGCTCTAAATGGCTATATTCCAGATGTATGTGAAGCTAGCCCAAATTCTAGCCCAAAAAAACAGATTGGCAACACTATAATACTTTTTTTTTATCATAATATACATAGTGTCAACCCAAAAAAATATATCTATCACGACACAATTCACGAAACCTGCCCCAAAAAAATGTCATGATAGGAAATAGTATCACGACATACGCATATTATACTCTCAGTCCAAAAATGACTATGTCGTGACAAAACAATTACGATAATATACGAAATGAATGTTCGTAATTTTAATAAATGTTTTTTTTTTTTTTTTTTTTTTTTTAAATGTTACAAAATATCAAATAAAAATTATAAGATATAGCAAGCTTGATTTACCCCCTTTCCATTCTATATAGTCACTATATGAGGCAATCTCTAAGCCTTCAATTATTTGCCATAGAACGGAACAACTTCTACACAATATTCGATGATTATGAAACAGTTTGAAAATTTGTCACTAGAGCCCAGTCCTTTTTTATGGAACCATCAGTATCGATATAGAAAGCTTGATTTACCCGCTATCCATTAGGCAATCTCTAAGATTTCAATTATTTGGCATAGAACGGAACCACTTCTACACAATATTCGATGATTATGATAGATTTTGAAAATTTGTCACTAGAGCCCAGTTCTGTTTTATCGAACCTAAGATTCGAATTATTTGTAAACGGCTGCATATTTGTATGATTTTTACTTATATCTATATGATTATATTCATACATACTAGGTATCTGTAGTTCTTTTAAATTTTAATATTACAATTAATTACTTATTGCTATTAATACAATTTGATTATAATTAGTTATGTATTAAATAACCAGTTATGAAATTATTTGTTTAATTTTATTGAGTCATATTTTCTAATATGATTTGTATCGTGATAGTTTCGTTTATTTAAAGTGAAAGTGTATTGCCATAAGTATTGCCATCGTCAAAAAATCATAGGTTTGGGATAGAATTTTCGCCTAACTTCACAAAGGTATATTCCAGCACTTTACTTAAAATTCTAATTAATTCATATCTGTGGTTTAGCTAATCGTTGACAAAATGAATCTTCAAATTTCATAAAAGGACAAAATGTACATATTCATTACTAAATTAGAACTGAATTAATTATGCAATGAAAGTGCTTAAATTCGCAACTAGAGCTGCCACTAGCTTCAAATAAGATGAAAGATTTATTTAGTTTATTTAATATGCCAAGCAAGCCATCTTTTTAAATGCCAGACTTTGTTTAGCTTGAGATTTTGGTTTGTAAGTTCAGTCCCGGATACGTCATCTTCAGTTAAAATATTCATTATATATTTCAAAAGAAATCTAGGAGATAAGGTAAGGTAACTAGATATTTTTGAATTATGTATTATACTATTCTAAAACAACAACATAACCTCACTTTTTTTCTTATTTTCATTACTTTTCCAGATTGAATATTAAATTAGTAATACGTTTTATTTGAAACCAATACTATAAACTTCACTTTTTAACAATAATGTAAATGGGAACAAGTTTTGATAGTACAGAATTTTTTAACAAAAATCAATGTTTTTATATGAAAACCATCACAAAAATAATTTGTTTGCTACCGTGAGCTATACTAGTGCTGCCCAAGCGAGCAAGAAGGGAAACAAAACAAATCGTGTTTGGCAAAATTCTCATTAATTCACGTTAATATTTTATATGCCGCTATTGTTTATTCCAAAAACAAATAATAGCATACCCAAACTAAAGTTTACTGCCCAATATGTAAATTTTAATTTTATTGTTAAATAGTTCAATGAAATTTTTATTTATATTTATATATGCAAAATACAACGTATCCTTATTTCTCTAAACGGCTGATTGTTGACTGAAGAATTTTTAACTGACTTTAAACTTTTTAGTTCATCGGTAATTTATCGCAATGTCAAATTTTATAAATTCTAAACTAAATCCTGCAGAAGCGTATACTAGACCGAGACATGGATGAATTATTTTGCAAGTTGTGGAAGGTCTATAGGTTGGGAAATTCTTGTGTAAATTATCACATAGATTTAATGAAATTGCTCCTCTGTCAAACGTGTTCGATATTGATTTTTAATCATTGCCAATTGCCAACTGTATGGAGGAGTACGTTCTTATGTTCTTTAAAATAAATGAGCTCTGCTGGTATGTATATAATTCAAATTTGGAAGTTTCAAATTCAGTAAATCTTTAATTAAATTCATTATTTAAAATTTATAATTCTGGGACAAATTTTGAAAACTTTAAATCTAGAAATACTTCTCATGATTTGAAATAGTAGTTTTGCTCGGTTGAACGTTACTATTTTGATTTTAACTTTTTATTATAATGTTAAGTAAAGTGCAAAAAAAACTTAAATTGTATTGCATTTTGATTGTGAAATGAAAAATAATTTTAACATATAACCGCTTGTTAGCTAATCTCTAGTAAAACATTTTTATGCAACCGGGCATTAGAGTTTTAGTGCGACCGTAACTCAAAATATTTACTCAAAGTATTGCCACTGTAGCGGAAATTTGGGGGATCTTTGCCGGCGAAAATATTTAAGATTGCACAATACCATTGTGTTAAATCGAACCAATTATATACCATCAATAACATCCATATTCCTGAACCACGAAACTCCACATCATTATCAATAAAAAGAAGTCTACGCCATATTAAATTTCATGATATATGTAATTAAGAAAAACATTAGCAATAAATGATTTAATTTAGATGCTTTTTAATCACCATCATGCTATAACATTAAAAATAAATATTTCTAATTTATGCCAGGTACAACCACACTAACAAAATTTTAAAATTTGTATTTAAAGGAATATCAAATGACTCACCAATTCATGACACGGATTCATTACGGCACAATGAGTACTCCCTGGTTGCCTAAACATTAGTTCATTTTCCACTGCGAGCACTCTTATAAACACTCTAATAAACAAATATTTTTATATGTTTCAGTATACGAAACTTATCACTAAGACTATAGATTGATTTTCTTTTACACTACACACAATAAGTACACAAAAATAAAACGAAAATAATAAATAACTTCTTGGAAAATTTTGTTTTCCGTTATAACTAAGTAAGAAAGCCTTTTTTCACTATGTACACTATACACTCAGTAATTCCCGTTGTAATGAGTACGGGACCAACGGCGGATTGTATTTTCAATTCGTATTTCCGCGCTCCAAACAGCAGGTTTTTTTCAGAAGATGAAAACAAAAATGGGTAAAGTGATGAGGCCCGCTATTTAAATTCTACTTGTCAATACCTAATTTGGCGCTAATTACTGTTTATTGGTTGCTTCCTAGAAAAAAAAATTCGATATTTAAACTGGTGATATGAGCTCGCCCGACATACTACTTACCCTTTTGTGGAAGAATCAAAATACAAATTTATAAAATAAAATGCATCTTCTATGTATTATGTATTATGGACCTACAATATTATGAACCGATTTCATGGTTTCGCTAACTAATTTAAGTTTCAGTTTAAACTTTTAATAAGATTTTTTTTAAAGTTATTTTGCTATACATATGTTCTCTGTTCTCGGCAGCCTCACAATTAATGAATCCGAAATTTAAAATTTAATTTCATCGATGATTTAGCATTTTTTCCATCTTAACTCATCAGCTGTGTTTTTATACACGTCAGTATGTATAGGTAAATATGTATTATGATTATATACTTATAAAATATCGCGTAATAATTTCATCTTCCTCTCTATATTCCCAATTAAACCCATATACACAATCCCATATATTAATACGAATACAGAACACGACCACTGTTGTCTTATTCCTATCTCTGTACATCATCGATAATAAATAAATACATGCAGCAGTGAAGATAAACTCCATGTTCAACTTTACAAGCGTTGGTATACACGTTGAAATTAGAAACATCATTAATATATATAATAAATACTATCCAATAGAAAATTCGTAATTATACAGTGGAATAAGAAAGAATTGAACTAATTATACCGCTCAGCCAACGAATTTGACAAAACAGCGTTATCCAGTATTCGGATGCTGCTTAAGTTTAATTTAAAAAACTTTGCAACTCTCTGTGAATCGGTGAATTCTGTGAAAGATGTTATGTAGCCCCTCGTAAGTTGAAAAATATTCTGACACTATTCTGGCGAAAATATGCATTTCACTTGCGTCGGATAAATCTGTAGAGTCATCAATTGTTATAAAAATTATTTTCTATTGTCTAATTTAGTTTTAAATTCCGTGACATGTAATGAATGACAGTCGATTTTAATCGTTGCGGGGTTTGGATGTGAACTCGATAAAGTAAGCGATAAAATAAAAATAAAATAGTCAAAAAATGCAGTGTTAGCTTCTTTTTAATTATTTTATATACACTCCCGGCCAAAATTATTGGGTCGATGAGTGTTTTTTTTTAATTAAGGTGGTACTCCAGACTGGCTTCTATGACTTCTGAGGAGGGCCATCTGGTGCATAACCACGGAACATCAAACTCGTTCCAAAGAAGACCAAACATAAGAAGATCATCAGAAAAAAATAGCAACTCGTTAGTTCTAGGAGATATTAATATGACTTTATCTTCACCAACAACTAATGTTGAAAGCGAAAAAAGCACACTTCATAACCAATTAAAAAGCCTAGAAGAGGGGGTCTCAAAGCTGAGTAATGAAATTACCCTCTTAAAAAGAGAAAATGAAGACCTGAAAAGGATCATCGAATCAGGTAAAGAAAAAAACAAGTCTGTAATGATTATTTCCGAGGAACTCGGAAGAGAAATAGGAAGCAGTTCCCAGTGGATACTAGGATAAAGAAACATAAGAAAAACCGCCACATTCAACACGGCAGTTTTCGATGAAGAGGAAGTGGCAAGGGAATCTGATTGGATCGCGAAAAAAAAACAAGCCCAGAAAGAAACGAAAAGCAGAATCATCGCCAGAATATGTTGAGCAGGGAAAGCAAACATCAACATCAAGTAAACCAACTACTCAGTGCAACGATGAAATTATTAACACAGTGAAAAAAAACAGCCTCCACCAATAAACATAGTTGGTATTAAAGACTACCCGGCTGTCAAGGCTCTGATGACCTCAGTTACGGACAAGGATTTCAAGCTAGTAGCACTAAATAATGATGTTTGGAAGGTAAATGCTCCAGACTCAGATACTTATAGAAATCTCTCTATAAAGCTTAATGCTGAGAAAGTTCAGTGGAATACATATGAGGACCAACAGGAAAGACCAATTAAGGTTATGGCTAGAGGACTCCATCAAACATGCGAAAGTGAAGATATAATTGCTGAGCCGCAGAGTAAAGGATTCGACATTAAGGATGCTGCAAACATCATTAAAAATGAGAGAAAGGTAGATGAGAAAGGCAACAGTGTCGTCACAAAACGCGGGGTACCGCTATTCATGCTAACGTTTGGCAAAGAGGAAAATATTCAAAAAATTCATGATATTCGAGCCATTCAAAATATGAAAGTTAGAATAGAACCAGTGAAGAAAAAGTCTCTGCAGATAGTCCAATGCAAAAAATGTCAGGGCTTCAATCACACTCAGAGATATTGTGGACGTATGGCAGGATGCGTTAAATGTGCTGGTCACCGAGTACGTGTACATTAAATAGGAACTCAGCTCCAAAATGCATTAATTGCAAAGGTCAACATCCAGCTAGTTACCGTGGCTGTGAGGTAGCTAAAGAGTTACAAAATATAAGAAATCGCGCTAGAAAGTCTGATCTAAACCGTAGTAACCCTGCTAGTGAAGCCCCGACCAATCAACAGACAAATCGGGAATTATATAAATTACGAGGAAAAGAATCATATGCACAGATGACCCAAAGGTCAACAGGCGAAGGATAGCAACGACGGCGAAATTTTGATAGATGTCGTGAAATGCGTAGATGCTCTAAACAAAAAACTTGATGAGCAGGCTGCGACCAATAAACTCATATTTGAACAGTTGAGAAACTTTTCATCATCCAATACGACTAGAAAACAAAAATAAATTTACAAACGCTCAGAATAGTAATTTGGAATGCGAATGGGCTGATCCAACACATCCCCGAGCTGGAAATATTTCTATTTAAACAAAAAATTGATATTTGTTTAATCTCTGAAACCCATTTTACTAACTCCTCATATGCCAGAATATGTGGGTACAGATTTTACCATGCTATCCATCCATCAGAGAGAGCAAGAGACGGATCTGCCATTCTTATTAAAGAGAACATAAAACACAACGAAGAATTAAAAATTGAAAGTGAATCTATGCAAGTTACAATAGTCAAAACTCGCACAAAGTACAAAGAAATAAATGTATCAGCAATATACTGTCCACCACGACATAATCTGAAAAGAGACGATTATGAAGAATTTTTTAACACCATGGGAGGTTGTTTTATCATTGATGGCGTGTCAATGCGAAAAACACATACTGGGGCTCCAGAGTTACTATACCAAAAGGGAGAGAGTTGTTTGAAGCAGGAAAAAAATTAAAATGTGACTTTTAATCTGGTGGCTCACCAACTTACTGGCCAACAGATTTAAACAAAACACCGGATCTTATAGAGTTTTATGTGACAAAGGTATATCAGATAGCTATATTCGTTTGGAAAATAATGAAGAGCTTACATCGGACCACTCTCCTGTTATTATGACGGCCAGCGAAACAATAATTGAAAAAGAAATCACAGCTAGACTGTCCAATACGAATACCAATTGGAAAAATTTTCGAGAATTATTAGAACAAATCATCAATCTTCAAGCACCAATAAGGAACATTATACAAGTCGAAGAGGAAGTAGAAAGGCTGATAGAAAACATACAACAAGCTGCGTGGCAAAGTACAACTTGTAAATACGCAAATAACAACAACTGTAAAAACTATCCACTTGAAGTAAGAGAGCTTGTGGCAAAGAAACGAAAAACTCGAAAGTATTGGCAAATAAATCGAACCAAGGAAAATAAAACCGTCCTTAATAACCTATGTAACAAGTTGAAATCTCTGATCAGAACAGTTAAGAATGAATCAATAAGTACATATTAGTCGTCACTTACTAGCCAAAAAGATACCGAATATTTCTTATGAAAAGCAAAGAAAGTACTTAAGAGACCAACAAATTCAACGGCACTAATTAGAAGTGAGGATGGAAACTGGGCTCGAAGCTCTAAACAAAAAGCTGACTTGTTTGCGAGACACCTAGAAGAAATGTTTCAACCATTACCCAGGCAAACCGCGGATGAAAATGTTAACCTACTGAAACGATCTGATGAGCTTGAAATACAAAGTGTATCTCTACAGGAGCTAAAAGAGCAAATTCAAAATTTAAACATAAAAAATCTCCTGGGTAAAATCTCCACGACCTCATAACCGGACAAATCATTAAAGAATTATCAAATAAAGCGATACGTAAACTTCTCCATATAATCAACGCTGTGTTTAGACTAAGATACGTTCCAAGGCAATGGAAGGTGGCAGAGGTAATCATGATTTTAAAACCTAACAAATAATGTAACGATAAAAAGTCCTTCAGCCCGATATCCATACTCCCAACCATAGCCAAGATTTTAGAAAAATTGCTCCTGAAGAGAATGAAACCCATAATGGTGGACAGAAATCTCATTCCTGACCACCAGTTTGGATTCAGAGAAAACCACTCGACTATAGAATAAGTCCATAGAATCACAGATATAATAGAGCGAACACTAGAAACTAAAAAAATATGTTCAAGCGTTTTCCTGGATGTAGCGCAAGCATTTGCCCCAGTTTGGCACAGAGGATTGGAGTTTAAGCTCAAGCGAGACCTTCCCAAACAATACTATGAAACTCTGAAATCATACATAACCGATAAACACTTCCGTGTAAAATATGATGACGAATACTCGGACCTAAAGAAAATTTCAGCTGGAGGCCCTGTCTTGTACCTCCTGTATACTCGGAATATACCACCAATGAAACTGAATCCCAATTATAATCAACTCTAAACAAGTTGCCTATGCAGAGACGGTGAAATATTTAGGTATGACGCTGGATCCCAAGTTGAGGTGGAAAGAACATGTCAAAAAGAAAAAGGAAGAGCTGAACATGAAGTATAGGAAGATGTATTGGCTCTTAGGTAGACATTCTGAACTATCTACACAATGAATTGCTTTTATACCTTGGGACTGTACCAAAAAAACGAACACCAAGATGGTACAGACGTTCCAAAACAAAGTACTTCAGAATATTGTAAATGCCCCGTGGTACATTAGAAATGAAGACCTCCACCGAGATTTAAAGATGGAATACATCGATGAAGTTATTACGTATCATGCTCTCAAGCATAATTCACGCCTCCGACAGCACGAAAACATAGAGATATGCAATATGCGGGACAGACCGTTGGCAGCAAGACGTCTCGAAAGGACCAAACCAATTGATCTAGGAAATGGAACATAAAATTACTATTATAGGAAATATTTATATAAATAAATAATTTTAATTTCTGGGACTATAGCCGTTGGGATATATCCCAACAACTTTTAATATAATTATGATAGAAAAGTTACTACATAGATGACTTAGAATAAAGTCAGTTGTAATATTATATAAACAAATAAAAAAAAAAATAAAAAAATAATGAATGACGTTTTAGCTTACTGCGTGTTATATTTAGGTGGCATACATTTGTCACGCAGTAACCTAAAAAGTCAGTCGTTTTTAACATTTAGAATGCGTTTTTACTCATTTTTTACGCAGCCAAATCTTTCTCTACACAGTGGAGCCATCACCGCCTATAATACCGTCTGTATTACAATACTTTGCGTCTCAGAAGCAATATTCGAATCATAAGAAGGCCCTTGTGGGACACCCAAAATCCATTCGTGATACTGCCAGAGAAACAATTTTGCGATTTGTAAGTTAATTTTAATAACTAAACTCCAAATATGTTTTGCTAGAAAATCACTTGTTTGAAATATAATTGACGTCAATGCTAAGCCCTGCTACACAAAAATTTTCATAGGCCCATTTAATGATCATAAAGAAAAAAAAACACTTTCTCTGTTATAACAAGTACACATCATGCTTTTACGATATAATCAGTAGGTTCTTCATTTTGATTGAATAGACTTAATTGCCTTGATTGGCTTAATTAATTTCAGTTTAATTTTAAGTTGTTGTACTTTTGCTGATAAATCACAAATTATAATACATACAAATGCTATTTTCCCTATATAGCACAAGCGCACATCATCAAAAAATATGGAAAACACCTCGGTTTTTCTCGACACGATATTTGATTTTATCGTTTCTTGTGTATACAAATTACGCTACAAAATTACGCTGTTTTTACCAAATACAAATATGTACATACTTATGTAATCACATTATGTGCATATCAATATTGTGCGCCGATTACAGTGATATAAGTAATTTTGTACTGTCATGCGTTCTGAATGACTTTCAAGATATACATAAATAATTGATGCTTCATAAAAATTCAGACACCTCACTCATTTTGTCTATATCACATCACGATGATTTTATAAAGTGCAATGAAACCAGAACCACTATTGAATTTTATCTTAATAAAAAATGTATCGTTTTAAATAGAATTATGAAATTCATCGTATGTTCTTGCATCGTTGTTTCGTATAGATAAAATTTTGTTGTGGGAGTACAGTAAGAAAGTACATTTTAATCAAATCTATTTGTATGGGCGTTCTGGTCAATCAATTTAAAGTTGTTAAACGCAATACTAATTATAGCTCTTTTATAAATAAATTCACTCACAGTATTTCTAATAATATATCACAGAATTCTAATCAAAACGCTTAGTAAGTTATTAAGTTCGATGAAAATAAAATATTTCATCTATGTTTGACCCTTGTTTAGTTAAATTTGTATTTTGAGCAATACTGAGCAAATAGCTTAGTGGTTAATGATACTTCATTAGGATCGGTTCATGGAAACCGGCCTTGTGCCCTCTATTTGGCTGGCAACGTGAGAAACAAATAATGCAATATTTTTTAATGTGTATACAGTTGGAAGAACTTTGACTATAGAACAGAAGAAGAGAGTTTTAAAAAAATACTGAACGGTAAAGTTGCGTAAAAAACTAATCTGCTTATTAAAATGTTAAATGAACTATCACAAATTGATATTTATAGATGTGTAACCCATTGTATAGCCCCAGTAAAATTTATATTGACGTTTATTTAACCGTCGTTAGGTTTCCTTTCCTATAGGTACTCAGTTCTTGTGGTTTCTAACTTTGAAGCCGTCTTACTGATTTTCGATTGTCATTTTTATTCATTTATACCAATTGCTAAGATTGCTGTATCATATGTTGCTATTTTTGTTCCTTCTGTTATAGTTGGTAGATCTCTGGAGTATACAAGATATAGATTTGGTCTGTTCCTTACGGTATTCCTGCTGACATTTTCTTTAATTCAGAGTATTCTTCTTCATCAAAAGTGTTGATCAGCAATGTAAGCTTTTAAGATCTGGTAAAACTGCCTCGGTAGATATAGGTGTAGTTTATATTCCAGTCCTTGATGTCATACCGTCAAATGTTTGAGCTATATCCAAGAAGATACTAGAGCATATCTTTTCATTATCAATCGATATATCTTCTAATGTTTGTAATCCTGCACACTTTGCTCTATTATGGTGGAGTGATTTTATCTACAGCCAAATTGATGAGGAGGAATAACTTTTCTTTTTTCTGTATAATAGTTTTGAGTCTCTTAAGCAGTAGTTTTTCGAATAATATTGATTGTTGCCGGAAGCAACGAAATAGGCATATAGGATTTTCTGTCGTTATTTGGTTTTGGTATCGTTATTACTCTTATTTAACTCTAATATTTTTAACCGTAGTATATTATGTTCATCCACTTTATATACTGGTGTTATATTTTAATCCGGTGTTTGCTGAGTAGGTGTTAGAAACTATCTTTAAGGTATGATACGAACACGGCAGCTTTTTGTTTGGCACTTCTAGCCCAGGTGTCATCGCCATTTTTGATTGGAAGTTCTTGTATTTGTAGTAGCCAGTCCGGCTACTTAGGTGATTTTTAATTGATTTGTTTTTAACTTCTATGATGATTAGATCATCTTTTTGCTTGTTAACCTGGCCCGATATTCCTCTGGAAATGTAGAAGTCTATAAGATCTGCTATTTTATTTGTGTCCACAGACTAGTATGTTGGCTTACTTCCGGAATGAAATACACAACTGGATATTTGTCCTGCTTCAAACAGCTTTCTATCTTTGGGAGTTATAAGTTTTGATGATGTAATTCGGGCTTTTTCGCGTTAAAAACGTCACCAATGATGAAGTTGGGTCCTACGGGCAATAAATTGAGGAGATTATGTATCTAGGCTCCCGTCCGCAATATTTCTGTGTATGATTAAAGCATTAGCATTATTTGCATTGATGTTTTAAGCAAGTAAATTTTCTCAGTGGCTCTATTTTAACTGTGTGTAGTTTATGCCAAATTATTAAATCATACACTGCATTTCAAAACTATCCAAATTCTCATATCTCTCTATCACAGCAAGACAACCTCGGTAATGCACAGAGTTGAACATTTTTGAGAATTACTGACTTTTGCTGAAAATCGCAAAGTGTCGAAATTTTGTTTTGATTTGCAATGCTGTTATGTCAGTTATTTGGTGAATTATTATCTTTTTAGGGCACAGAAATACATTTTGAGTAAATTAAATAATTTTCTCTTATGTCGTACCTACAAAAAAAAATTTATGGAAAGGGTTTCAAATTTCATCTAAGGTTCCGTTAATTCGAGTCCTAATTTTAGGGGTTTTTAAACAGTGGGAATGTGTTTAAAATATTATTAGTTTAGGTGAGTGATGTAACAAGTCTTAGCAGAACTTTGATTTATTGATTGACCCAACTATGTGCCCATTAGAAAAATTAATGGACTAAATTCAGATTATCTAGCACTTTAAGATATATTTAAGGCTAGGGTACGCAGAAGGTCTGTTGCAATCGAAAAATGATGAACTTGTTTCAAATCTTTTTTCAATCGTTGGCCAAATTAAAGGCTGCCAAATTAAACTCGTACCATTGGTATTTTTGAAAATACGATTTAGTGTCTACTTACATATAACGTTACGAAATCAGTCCCTGATTTTTCTGTACGTTGATGAATTAGTTGATGACTCCTAACAAAAAAAATTGTAAAAGTTTCTATTGATTTTTTAATTAATATTTTCATAATCTAATTAATTTTGTCCTGAACCCGTACTTAGATCAGTGTATTTTGGCATTGTGCAGTCAAAACTTCGATATGGCATAACTTGTTGGGGTGGAATTTACTATTCCAATTTGAAGTCCTTAATAGTTGCACAAAATTTTATAATGAGAACGATATGTTGCAAACCACGATTAACTTCTACCCTTCCTTTATTTAGAAATTTAAACATTCTTCCGTTAAGACATTTATACGTTTATAAAGTTTTAAAATTTTTCTATTTACGTAGTGGCCACAGGAATCTAAAAGTAACTAACTATACATTACATAATGCAAACCACGTTAATTGCCCACCACCATGAAAGGAGCATTTTAAACATTTTTTTAGCTCTGTGGCATCTAAAATTTATAATCAGCTATTAATCAGAAATTTATTTATTTGAATCAATTTCCATTTCCTAGTCCTGAAATAAGTGTAGGCAATTCACGGCAAAAAAAAAAAAGAAAGTTATTGGTTTCATTTGCACATTTGGTTAAATCGTTCGAACAATTTTTCATTTTGCTGTGCGGAAAAACGTGATGAGATGAATACGAGTTGAGAACGATAAAAATTAAAATTGTCTGGATTCCGTCTAACCTCAAAGTAACTCCGTCGCAATTTTGGAAATTCTATAGGTTTTTTGGATTTCGTTAAAATTAAGTAATTTTTTGGAACCTTCCAAAATCTTCAGTACCTAATCTAGGCCTCATCGTGGCTCTGCAAAGTTCTGTATGTTTGTTAATATTTAAGTGTTTTTTTAAATTTAGTTCTTATAAACTGTTTTTGTCTGCCCTTTTCTGGATACAAAAAATAGCAAAAAACGTCCTTTTTTACTCACGTGAATATCTGGCAGCCTTACCAAGATGCCAATATAAAAAGGGTGTGTTCATTGATTTAGTCTCAATGGACCGAACGAAATAGGTTCAAAATACCTAGAGTGCGAGCCCACTGAGCATTACCATCACTTTTCGAACGTTGAGCATTCCAATCACTTTTAAAACGGTGTTATTGTCCATTCAAACTTCAGATAAATCTCATTCTTCGGAATCCTCTTATAAACCAAAATATTACTTTTTGTTTTGTTTAATTACAAAATTAACCATTTTCAAAAAGAAGTTCTTTTTTTCTCATGTTCCATTATGGACACCCTATTTAAGGCACAGTTTTTTATATTCAATATGAATCATTTCGCGTTCAGACGATGTGTATCAAATCGCGGCGACAAGCAATGAATTAAGGTATAAACCGAACCAGCGACAACGCCGGTCAAATTAAAATACACAACAATTATGCATTGCTCACACAACCATTGTCGTGTTGACAGCGACATTATTGTCGAATTTTTTTTAGAATCTATTTCTAATTATGTCGACGGCGCTGCGGGGATACCAACTGTTTTCTGGCTTGCTATGTTGGTACTGTATTTTTGGCTGTCATTTTTTATGTACATTTGTACACAAATTAAAACAAAATCCTCTCTGCTTTTTTTTGAAATTCTTTCTTTAGCTTTCTATATATGGTTCTGTTTATACCTACACTAAAATAAAATAAATTAAATTTTTATTATTTCGCGTATGGTTGCCATGGTTCCGACTTTATGTAACTAAGCATTTTCAATAGAGTGTTTGGGAAATCGCTACAATTCACTATGAGCAATATGAGAGAAAATAAAATAATTGACAAAAATATATTAATTTGATCAGTGAAATTAAAACTGGGTACAAATTCATACCATTCAACAAATTTCAAAATTAATTACATTTTGTATCATGATTTTGTGAGTGAAAATGTGGATTTACCATATACTCGTAAAACATACCTACATATATCTATCAAAAGCTCGGTGACTCATTTCTTGTTTTTCCTTTTCAACAATCAAGCCTGCATTATAAGGTTTGATTAGTAATCTAAGGGTTTGGCACTTCCCAAATAATTTTAATACATGAACGGCATAATATGTACATTGACATAATATAGTGTACATTGTCTGTTGCAAACCAAATATTAATCATAGTCCTGTGTATTATCTAATTATTAAAATGAACAATACTATATACATTTGGGCCAAATTTCACTTCTTCTATATAATATTGTTCACACTTGATGTGCCGATTATTATGGGTATCGGGTTAACAACAAAAAAAGAGTTTCTACCTATTCGAGCATTTTTCCTCGGGATAGTGACGTAAAGTAGAGCGTTGTATAACTTATTTTACGCAATACACTTATATTACCGCTGTTTAAAACAAATTTACAAACACTATGCGATCCCATATATGGAAATCGCTGTTCATTTTTATTTAACATATTATCTGTTAATTCAAACAACAATGTATAAAAAAATATTTCATATCAATGGTCTTGCAGCAAGTTAGTTGGTATCACAATATATTTAATTTTAAATTCTTGCGAAATTGTATGTATGTTGAAGATTAATGATAAGAGGCCGGGTAAAATTAAATAATTGTTTGCTAAACTAAAATGTCAATACATCAATGTTTAAATTTAGCTATATAAATATATTATAAATACTGACGCAATATTAAATTTTATTGAAGCAATTTGGCCAAAATGTTGCATTTATGTATATAGTAGATACTTTAGAGATTAGAAAACGCAGTGCGTTTTTATAAAAACTACTATAAAAGTCTTGCGAAATATACATAAACTTCAAATTACAGCTGTATGTACATATTTCTATAGTGATTACGTAATGCGTTCTTTCTCCATACTTTCCTAGTTTAAGCGGCTTGTTAAAATATAGACTATAGGGATCGAAAAGAGCTCAATACTTGAAAATGTATTATACAAATCCATTTGTATATTAACTACATATTATGTACCTAGAAACACCGTATCTATTGTAAGTGATTGGCAGAAAATCTTTCTAAATTTGTTACTCATGACGCAGGCAGCATTTAAAAGAAATTCATTTAATCCGTGTTTAAGTATGGACAAAATGTTATTGAAACAGAAATTATTTTGCGACCGCTAAATTATATGTGCTGTTACTTAACAGATTGATTAAGAATCATCAGAATCGAAGAATCCAAAATATTTCTAAAATAAAAAATTAAAGAATAAATTATAAAAAATCAGGTGCGGTTGAATTTATCAATATAATTCTAATTAAACGAAATGTTATAATTACAAAACTAAATTAAACTACAGAAAATATATCATTTTATTATACAAATAGTGGATTGTTCATCAGTACTTTCATTGCAAGATAACCCTAATAGGCTTAAAAATGAATTAAACCAAATGGAATTTCTTTTGACGGCATTCAATCAAAAGGTAGATATAATTTGCAATTTAACAGAAACGATTTTGTGTACTTCAGAAACCCAGTTTGTTAATATAAATCAATACAAATCATTTCATAGTACACGTTTAAATAGGAAGGTGTTTCGAGTTTCAATCATCACTCAGTGAGTGTTTTGAATCTAGATCTTCTAGATTGTGATGGTACACCTGTGCCAAATTATAGGTCCATGATGAGTATCGACTAAATATTTACATAAGTTTACAGTAAATTATAATACCATCATGATGTTGCTACTCACTCGCTATCCCTAAATAATTTTGTATCGTTTTATGATGTCCTCATTATAGATGTATTCAGAATAATAAATTTACATCAACTACTAGTATTAGGTGCTCGTCATTCAAAAAGCCATGGTTTAATTTAGTACTTGCTAAAAAAAATCCAAATGCGAGATAAATGCTACAAACTCTCTAAACAATATTCGCAAAATTCATTTTTTAAAGACAACTACCTACAGATCGTTAAATAGAGAATTTAAAAAAAAATGTTTCTAAACATAAGGAAGAAATTCTATATCCAACTCAAAGCGTATGTGGAGTCTTGTAAAAGAAGTACTCACTAATCGGCAATCAAACAGCTCTGATCTATCCACATGCATACCTGATATCGATGATGTTTGCGTTGACTGTCCCGAATAAGTTGGTGAGGCGCTTAATAACTATTTCATCTCTGTAGGAGCTAGCCTATCTGGACACACTACGAGTCCTTTCAATCAAAACCTATCATTTCCCAGAAAACACAATCACAACAAAATTTACGATTTTGGAAAGTTCAAGTGAGGAAGAAATATCTGGCTTAATAAATAGCTTAAATTCGAAGAGTGCTTCTGGCTGTGCCGGTATTCCAGTGAAACTATAGTAAAACGATTGATCCAGTTAATTACCCCACTTTGGACTGAAGTAATTAACGAATGAATGAAACAGGCGATATTTCCATTCTCAAATAAAAAAAATCACCTTTTATAGGTTCTAAGTTAATGAATTGGTTACTTTATTCCAAAACATTTACGTCTACATTTATATTTCACTTATATTCATTCGGATATCACTTACTTGTTTCATATTTGGGGCACCGCACATTCAACACACATTCATGTTCTTTATATTATACAAAATAAGACTATAAACGCTGTTAAAGAAGGCTTACCACCGTTTACTCCCACCAAGTTGCTTTGTAGCGAACGAGTTCTTTCTGTTAAACAGTTGCTAGAAATCCCTCAAGTCAGGTGAAAATGAATGTTTATAGTTTCAATTGATTTCAAAACTTTTCATTCAAGTATTTCTATAAACTAAAATCATGTCTTTCCGTACAAAATGTATGAAGAGAGCGATTATTTTGGTCATTTTAGGAACCATAACAAAAGTTCGTTTTGAAAATGGACTTTGGTGTATCAGATTTGTATTTTGCCTATATAGTTTATTACGTAAATTAACTACTTTCTAAGTCTGGTTAGGACTAATTAACTGAGTCAATTTTATCGTTTTAATAATTACTATTGACATTTTTGACATTGGATTTTACGTTATTTGACAGTTTTCTAACCTAACATTATTTGAATGAAATTTTAATTAATTTTTTTAAAGTTTCAACTTATTAATTTATCGTTGGATTCCGTTTTTTTAACCTTTCGGATAGATTAGTAATAAAGTGACCCCAATTTCCGAATTATAGTGAGTTTAAAGTTTATTATTTATATCTGATCAGTATCGATTGATCTAGCTCGATTTACAGAAGCTGAGAGTCCAGATTTATTAAATTATGATCAGAAATATTACTATAGGCGAATTAAAATCTCCAAAATCATATATCTCGGGTAACTTTTGCGAATACAAGGCATGGCTCTTCCCAATAAATGCCAACTTGAATGTTCACAAGAATCTAAATGCCAACTTGAATGTCCACAAGAGACTAATTGCTACATTTAAAAGACGAAAAGTTCGAAGAAAAAATTGTCTACGTTGACGTGTCGATAAACCGTAGACAACGTCGACAACGTAGGCAACGTCAATAATGTATACAATTATTACAGTGATTTTATAAATTAATTCTAAACTACGGTGACCAAATTTCTTTAGGATCAAGACAAGTTTATAGAATTGCGACTTCAATGCATTTAAATCTCCAATTTTATAAAAAAAAAAGTGTTTTTTTTTATCTGCATTGTTTGCCAAGCGTCGTTAAGATCGGTTTTAATAGTAAACATTTATTAAAGATGGAATTAAATAATCGAAAACTAATCGTGCACAAATAGCTTGAGAATCCATTGGCATCCGGTTTATCCATTGCAAAACTATTAAATTTACCTAAAACCACGATGTATATAGCAATAAAAAACTGTATAAAGAAGGTCACAGTGTAGAAAGAGCAGCTCACAAAAATGATAAACATAACTGTGATCAAATCCGTTACAAGAAGGTTATAACTTACATTAAAAATAATCCGGGGATCTCTGACTTAAATCGTGCCATGAAATATAATCCATCTCAAATTAATAATTGAATTATGTTATCGGTGATTCATGCACATCTAGTTTTGTTGCTCAGAGAGTCAAAATCTGCATCAAATTTTACTTGGTTAGAAGAGTGTAATGAAGCATTTGCTCAGACTAAAAGAGGGCTTGCTCATGCAACTCTGTTGGCTCATCGTTTAGATGATGCAGTGTTCAGTATTATTACTGATGCATCAAACATCGCAGTCAGATCCGTCGTGCAGCAACTCAAAAATGAATGTAGGAATCATCTATAGCATTTTTCTAAAAAGTTACACCAGTCGAAACGAAATATTCTTCATTCGATATATAATCTCCCCATACATATATACTAAGCGGTTAAACATTTTCGATATCTTGTAGAAGGTCCAGAATTTACCATTTACACTGACCACAAACCTCTTACAAGCGCAATAAGCTCCAAAACAGAAAGAGGTCGCCCATCTCTGGTGAGCACGATATCTATCATTAAGCAAACTTTAAAATTGAATTGGGGGACAATGAATCACATCCACGTATTGGAAATCCTCAAATTTTAAGAAAAATTCGTAATCTTAATTTAGACCCTAATAGTTTTCATTATTTTTAGAAATTATTAATTATTATAAAAACATACATTAATATATTACAAGAATTCACAACAGTGGTAAACTAAATGATTTTTTTTTGTTTATATTACGACTGAGTCTTGTACCCATTTAGTAATTTACATTGCATAATAAAGTATTTTGAATAGTCGGCGTAATCAAGTGATTATCGCCAGTTTCGTGTAACTCATCCCTCAGATTTTTCGCCACAGTAAGTTTACTGACCTCCTGGTCGCGATAAGTCCAGTGGTTTGGTTCTTTGCAGTGTTCTTGTTGGAGATGTAGTCAGCATACAGCGTATGCCAGATTTTGATGCTGGTGCAGACGTTGTAGGTGTTTTGTTGCATGATGCTTAATTTCATCCGCGACAAGCTCAATCTTGAGATCTCGATGGAGGTTGTCGTTTCGAATGTACCACGGTGCATTAACAATACATCGTAGGATTTTATTTTGAACTGTTTGTATGATTTTGATATTTGTCTTCTTGGCACATCCCCAGAGTTGGCTACCATATGTCCATACAGGCTTCAGAATTTGTTTGTATAACAGCAGTTTGTTATGGATCGCTAGTTCAGATTGTCCCCCTAGGAGCCAATGCATCTTTCTTAATTTTATGTTTAGTTCTTCTCTCTTCTTTTTTATGTGTTCCTTCCATCTAAGCTTAGCATCTAAAGTCATACCAAGATATTTGGCAGTGTTTGCATCTCGATGAAGTTTCAGTTCTAGCCCCTGGTGCCATACTTTGTCAAATGCTTGCGCTACATCAAGGAATATATAGTTGAGCATATTTGTTTGCTTTCTATGGATTTCTCGATAACATCAGTAATTCGATGTACTTGTTCTATCGTAGAATGTTTTTCCCTAAATCCAAACTGATGTGAAGGGATAAGATTCCTTTCTTCGATAATTGGTTTTAGTCTTTTAAGAAGAACCTTTTCAAATAGTTTCGATAATGTTCGTAGCAGAGAAATTGGCCTATATGAAGCTTTATCATGCGGAGGTTTGTTCGGTTTAAGTATCATAATTACTTCTGCAACTTTCCATTGTCTTGGTACATATCTTAGTCGAAATGCTGCATTAATTATATGCACTAGTTTCCTCAACGCATTCTATACGCATTCAGATTATTCTTGATTTCCCATTTTGATTTGGGTTGGAATGTTTGTTTCATCAAGGTGATTTGCAAACAAATCTGCTTTTTGTTTAGCATTTCGAGCCCAATTTTTATTATTTTTAATTGGAGGAATCTGAAGTTTAGGTCTTTTAATATTCTTAGTTGCTTTCCATTATGAATAATCAGTATCTTTTTGCCCAGTTAGAGTGCTGAGGTATTTATTAACTGATTGATTTTTAATATCTTTTATAAGGTATTTTAACTTGTTACACAAATGATTAAATACTCTTTTATTTTCAGGATTTCGATGTTTTTGCCAATTCTTCCGTGCTTTTCTTTTATTTTTAAGAAGTTCTTTCACTTCCTCTGGATAGCTAGCATTGCGTTTCATTTCCTGCCTATTATTTGGAGAGCTTTCCCACGCAGCATATTGGATATTATGGATGAGCTTATCTAATTCGTCTTCTATTTGGACTGGTCCCTGAATTGGGTTCTGCAGACTAATTTTTTCTGTTAACTGTGTTTGGAAGAGATCCCAATTGGCTTTGAAGCTCGTTAATTTCGGGTTGCTCTCTTTCAAAATAATTGTTTGGCTAAGTATTATAATAACTGGTGAATGATCTGATGATAGACTTTCACTGTTCTCTATATGGATATAATTATCTGAAATCCCTCTTGTAATAAAGAAGTCTATAAGGTCTGGAATCTTACTGGTATCCGTAGGCCAATAGGTTGGTGTACCGCCTGAGTGAAACTCGCATTTTAGTTGTTTGCCTGCAGCGAACAGTTCTTTTCCTTTAGCGGTCGTTAACCGAGATCCCCAATATGTATTTTTTGCATTATAGTCATCTCCAACTAAAAAGACACTTCCTAGCGTTTTGAGAAGATTAGTATAATCTACTTGTTTGAGATTGTATCTTGGAGGGCAATATATTGCTGAGATACTGCATGTTTTAATATTGCTTAATTGTATTTTGATTGTTGTGACTTGCATGGACAGATTCTCAACTTTTGGTTCTTCGTTATGTTTTATATACTCTTTTATGAGGATAGGTGATCCACCTCTGGCTTTGTTCTCAGGATGTAGTGCATAGTAGCAATTATATCCTTTTATTTTACAGAATGAAGTTTTGGTGAAATGGGTTTCTGATATAAGACCAGACTCATTTCCTGCAGACCTAGAAATAAGTCTTTTGTTAAGGTTCTCTAGATTTCTCAGTATGTCCTGTAGAACGAGATCCACTTTTAACTGTTTCTCCTCTGTTTGCTGAACTATTTGTGCATAAGTAACGTTTTCGTTAACTCTCTGGCTTTGTATGTTATGATTGCAGTTGACGATTTTGGCTCCGTGGTTCTTTTTATAGATTGTACATTTATTGATGTACCTGGTTTGCGTGATTTATCTCTCATTTTTTGTAGTTCTACTGCAACTTCAAATCCTCTGTAGTTGGCTGGATGCTCGCCATCACAGTTGATACACTTCGGTGTTGTATCTCGGGGGACTGTGCAGTCATTTCCTACGTGTTTTCCTGCACATTTAACACATCTTGCTTCACGGTGGCAGTACTTTTGTGTATGATTATAATCTTGGCACTTTTTACATTGAGGTATTAGTCGAGTGACCTTCCTCGGTGTTTCTATTTTAACTCTAAGGTTGAAGATAGCCTTGATATTATAAAATTTTCGATTTTTTTTTGGTTGTCGAAGGTTAGCATGAAAAATGGGAGACCTCTTCTCATGATTTCAACATTTTCGTCCCTGTTTTCTCTTCTCTATTTTCTGATGATGTTGACTGCATCGATTATTTTCAGGCCTTTGTTTTGCAGGTACTCAATAACTTAATCTTTTGAGCAAGTTGGATGGATACCTCTTGCCACTACTTTAATTGATCGATCATTTTTGTCCTCGTAGGTATACCATTGGTGACTATCAGCATTTAGTTTGTTAGCTAGAGCTTTATAATCTTCAGGCTCTGTTGTATTTATTTTCCAAATATTATTGCTGAGCGATATTACTTTGTAGTCATTTCGGACTACTTCTTTCATCAGTTTCTGAATACTACCGTGGTTTGTTATTCCTAGAATATTGATCGGAGGTGGTACCTGTTTTTTCTTTTCTGTCTCATGCACGTTTGATCCAGAAAATGCTTTGCCAGTTTTAATGTGGGTTTGCATTGGCTGAACTTCTGGTGATGATTCAGGTTTCCTCTTGCTTGGGTTGGTTTCTTTTCTAGGTTTCTTATTTGCCCTCTTGGATTTCTGTAGTCTCCAATTTGTTTCTTTTTCAAGTTCATCTTCATCAGTTTGATATTCGGCTTGATCTGCGAGTACTTGAACTTGGTTGTTCATTATTGCTAAGTTTCCTGCGTTGTTATTTTTATTTACGGTTTCCTTTAGCATAAGGTTTTCTTTCTTTAGCACGGCAACATCATTATTCAGCTGCGCGATTAATTTCTCAATTTGCTCAAATTTATTTATTAATTCCGCGTTATTTATTATAACTGCTTGTGTACTGGGCGTGGCTTCGGCAGTTGGCTTGGAGTTTTTATGCTTGATGGAAGAGGTATTTTTCTCCTCATTGTTTAGTTCACACAGTAGTGTGGTGTTCCCTGGCGGTGGGATTAATGGTGGTGTTCTTTGGAGTGCCGTTCTTCTTCCACCAAACTGCCATTCATGTATCGCTTGTGCCTTGCTTCCAGTAGTACTAAGAAAAGGATCAGGCTGGTTGCCTACCGACCATTTCCTTTGCAATGTCGTGTTGCTCCCTCCAGAATCCGTGGAGCAGCCCGATAAATCGGGGTGGGATTTAGAATCTAAGTTCTGACCCACCTGGAGTATGTTGTTGTTTATACCCGACATTTCATCTTTTTGTTGACTATCTGATATGTTGACTATCTGATATACTGTTTCTCTACTACGCTGGGATTAGATACCACAACCGTTCGATCTACAGTACATTGCCCAGAGTGCACCACGAGGAGGCTGTCAACTAGCACCCCGTCGATTCGCTGAACTCAATTTTCGATGACACAATATTGGCTCTGAGCTCCTCTAACGGCTTGTCGGCATAGACCAATTGTGTAACGTAGCCTCATAAAAAAATGTCTAGATGTGTTAAATCACATGACCTAGGCGGTCAATCGACAGGATCAGTTCTGGATATAACACGTTCATCGGATATAAATTTCAATAAGCCGATTGCTAGACCCGCTGTGTGGCATGTCGCACCGTCTTGTTGAAACCACATATCTTTAATGCCTAGTTCATGCAATTGACCAAAGAAAAAACGTTGCAACATGTCTCTGTAGAGATCCCCATTGCCTGTAACGTCGTTTTCAATAACGAAAAAAACGGTCCAATGACACCACCAGCATGAAACCCACACCATACAGTTACTTTTTCTGGATGAAGGAGTGTTTCTTTAAGCACATGAGGGTTTTCACATGACCAATAACGCATATTCTGTTTGTTGGCGAAACCCTTTAGCCAAAAATGCGCTTGAACAAAATTTTAGTAAATTTTAATTATTTGTAAACGTTGTTCGTTCGTCTACTATGAAAATGTTGCCTTTACTGAATGTTTTGACACTGACAGTTTGGTTATTTGTTTAAGGGTGCATTCACAGTGAAACTCCAAAGTTGTCAAGTCCCAAATGGAATACCAATTGTTATTGAACATATGGCTAGGACGGATACATTGTTTTTGTTATATCATGTGTAATTAGTAACATTGCTATTTGTTACATATATAGTGGACCCGTCAGTCTATAGGAATATTTTGATGCTACACTACGTTAAATCATTTAAAGGAGAGTTAAGGCGTGAATCGTTGATAGCCTCTCAAGGAGAAGTGGGCAAAAAAACTTACGCTCAAGTAATGATGAGTAACGAAAACAAACAAAAAACTCCTCAAACAGACGACATAAATCAAACGCTTAAGCTGATATTAAGCAAACTTAATACTTTTGATCAGCGATTACAGAAACTAGAATACAGTACTAAGGGAGCCATCCCTAAACAAAGCCATGTCTAACGACTTAAGAATTTTATGCTGGAATGCCAATGGACTCCAGCAACACCAACAGGAATTGCAAATGGTTCTAGACGCAGAGAAAATCGATGTCTGTCTCATCTCTGGAACTCACTTCACTAGGCAATCAATTATCAAATTTAGAAATTATAAAGCATATCACACTATTCACCCGGGAAATACTGCTAAGGGAGGTAGTGCTGTTATAATTACAAATAGTATTAATCATTTCGAGGAACTAAAATATGAAACAGAACAAATACAAGCAACAGCTGTTAATATCAAGACCAAAAATAACTCTATTAGTGTTATTGGAATTTACTGCCCACCGAAATACTCTCTAAAAGAAAAAGATTATCTTGGATTTTTCAGTAAACTAGGGAAAAGATTTGTAATTGGAGGAGATTTTAATGCAAAAAATATCCACTGGGGTTCTAGACTAACAACAACCAAAGGGAAAGAACTCCTCAATGCTATCAAAAAATACTGTTGTGAAGCCTTATCAAATGGTAAACCGACCTACTGGCCAACTGATCCAAATAAAATACCAGATCTAATTGATTTCTTTATAGTGAAAAATATATCTGTAAATTATATACATATAGATGAAAGTATTGACTTAAGCTCTGATCACTCCCCAATACTTTTGACATTAAGTGAAAGGATCATTCAAAAAGAAAGCTATCCTAGTTTAGTAAATAAGCACACAAATTGGGAATACTTTAGACTGTCGTTAGAAAGAAAAATTAACTTAATGGTTCCGCTAAGGAGTGAGGAGCAATTAGAAAACGAAGTTCACAAGTTCATATGTGACATACAGCAGTCAGCTTGGGAAAACACACCTCAAGTTAAAAAGAAAATTAAGGGAAACAACTACCCTAGAGAAATTAGAGAGCTCTTGGCAGAAAAAAGAAGGGCAAGGAGAATATCGCAACAAACTAGAGCCCCTCAAGATAAAACTAAGCTAAACAATCTGACTCAGCTACTTAAAAGGGAAATCAAAGATTTGAAAGACGAATCTATCAGTAACTACCTCAGAAAATTATCTAATGATACTAGTACTGATTATTCTCTCTGGAGAGCAACCAGAAGAATTAAAAGGCCAATAATGCAGATTCCTCCAATCAGAACAGAAGATAACAAATGGGCCAGAAATAACGAAGATAAAGTACGAAATTTTGCTGAATACCTGGAAAAAATATTTGAACCACATGATGACCAATCATTGGAAGCTGAAATAATAACTGAAGAGGTTGTACAGGAAAGTGACGAAATCCTACGAGCAACACCAAAAGAAGTCATGTATGAGATAAAAACAAATATGAATCCGAGAAAAGCGCCGGGTTATGACCTTATCACAGCAGAAATTTTAAAAGAACTACCAAGGAAAGCACTATTAAAGCTCACCAATATTATAAATGGCGCCTTTCGATTGAAATATGTACCCAGCCTCTGGAAAATTGCAGAAGTAATTATGATTCCGAAACCTGGGAAACCACCACACAAAACTGGATCATACAGGCCAATATCACTATTACCAGTTATGTCTAAACTCTTTGAGAAGTTATTAGTGAAAAGGCTAAATCCGATAATTGAGAGGAAAAACCTGATTCCAAATCATCAGTTCGGTTTTCGCAACCAACACTCAACATTAGATCAAGTACACAGAATAACTAATATTATTGAAGGAGCATTAGAGGAGAAAAAAGTCTGCTCAACGATATTCTTAGACGTTGCACAGGCCTTTGATAAAGTTTGGCATGAAGGACTTAACTATAAGTTAAGAACTGTACTACCAATGCAATTCACTACAATATTAGAATCATACTTGAAAGATAGATTCTTTAGAGTAAAATTAGACGATTCCTATTCCGAATTGAAAGAAATCAAGGCAGGAGTACCGCAGGGCAGTGTATTAGGTCCAGTCCTATACCTTTTGTACACTAATGATCTCCCTGTATTAGAAAACAACACTGTGGCGACCTTTGCTGATGACACGGCAATCTTAGCTGTTGGAGATAGCAACGAAGAATCAACACAGAGTTTACAGTTGGCTATTACTCAAATACATAACTGGACCAAAAGATGGCGAATTAAACTTAACGAAACTAAATCAGTTCACATCAATTTTACAAACAAACGACTCGAACATATTCCGGTTACAATTAATCAAGAAATAATACCGTATGCCAACACGGCTAAGTATCTTGGCATGACACTAGATGCAAAACTACGATGGAAAGCACACGTCAAAAAGAAAAGTGAAGAACTGGGGCTTAAATATAGAAAGATGTATTGGCTGATAGGAAGGAGCTCCGCTCTATCAACATACAACAAACTTCTATTATATAAACAAATATTAAAACCGGTTTGGACTTATGGTATCCAACTTTGGGGTTGTACCAAACAGAGCAACGTAGAAATCATCCAAAGATTTCAAAACAAAGTATTAAGGAACATCGTTGATGCACCATGGTATGTTAGAAACAGAGACCTCCATAGGGACCTTAAAGTGGTCACTGTTTCAAAGGAAATCCAAAAAAATGCACTGAGACATAGGCAAAGGCTCGAACAACATGTTAACACTGAGGCAACTAAGCTGTTAAACAACACAGATATTGTACGCAGGCTCAAACGAACTAAACCTTTTGAGCTGATGTAATTGCTAGTGTAAACAGCGTAATGCTGATCTAAAACCCACAATAACAACGTGGTTTAATTCAATTTATCAGACACTATGGAACACCAGTGGGAAGAAGCCATAGATTAATACAACATAGTAAATTAAGTTAGAATAAAATTGCTCATTAGTCCAGGTGACTAGATTGTAATAATTGTTTATTTAAAATATTTAAATAAAATTGAAAAAAAAAAAAAAAAAAAAAAACACTACGTTAAGAATGGAAGAATTCCAAAAACTTGAAAATGTTTCATTAATTTATCAATTTAACGTAAATACAAATTATATATTTTAAAAATGGATGACGTACAAATAGAATTTACGTAAAACGATTATTAATAATTTATTTATATGAACTTCTAAACAATTAGCAAAATAATGAATTTTAGAAATTGGGCAGCCAAAAATCTCCAACTTAAAATTGAAATAAAAGCATGATTAAAATTTTGTACTCAGCGTGTGTTAGCAGAGCCACATAGTGTTAGTAAATGGAAGAACATCATATTATATTTAATAAATATTTACCTTTCTGAATATAACGCCTCGATGCTATTTTTGGATGTAGCCAGTACAGTTATTGCAAAGAAACTTTAAAATTAATCGTTAAAATCTGGCCGTTCAAGTTCTATGTATTCTCTTATATGTATTTATATTACATATATGCTTCTCCTATATGTATTCTCTTATATTATGTATTTATATTATAGGTATCTTTAACTAAACCGGAAATATAACAAAAAAAAAAAAAATATTTCTTTCTCGTTATTTGTTCGTTTACATTTTTGAGCATTCATCGTAAACGTCATCGTCAACTTATCTAAAAATAAGAATTACGTTTAAAACATAATTATCAATTAATAATTATATATTTTATAAAACAATTTAAATTTCATTTCTAATTCATACTACACAATCGCTTGCCAAAATTAATAATTATCTTAGTTTTGATTGCTACTGCGAGTTTATAAATAACATCAAAACGCTATCGGTAAACGATCGAAATCGTTTTTCAGTATCTTCCATTATTACTCGTAATATGATATTTGCAAATTATTTTTAAAAGAAACATGAAAACTATATGCATAGCTTATATATGTTACTGTAGTTGAAATCAACTTTCAGTCTTATTCGAAACTTCATTCAAAAAGCGAGACAAGAAAATTATAAAATTACTGAGCAGTGACAAAATAATATTATTTATAACAATTGTGTATTATTTATATTAAAATAGTTTTTTGAATAAATACAAACATTTCTATATTAAGTATTAATTTTATGTGTGTGATATACGAGTTTTAACTAACCAATGCTACAATGTGGGATGATTTAAAGAAAATTGAAGTGAGTTAACCAGTTGGTTTTATAATATATTTATTTCGCTCCAGCTTAAATTAAATTTGAAGTTTAAATTGGAATTTTGGAACATGTTAATTTAATAATCACGACAAACCATTCATTAATTTTTGGGAAACACTTTTTTGTTATTTCCGATCATTCTTCATCTTTGTTTTCTTAATCAGTGCTTCACATGCGAATTGTATTTCTGTAAAAAAACGGTTTACGATAATTTTATTATTAGTTTTATGCTTGGGGGAATTTTTTGTTGTCAATAAACTACATATATGTAAATATAATAATTTAGTTTGGTTTATTATTAGTTTTATTAAGTGGTATAGCGTGGGGTGGTTGTTAAAATTACAATGTTGTTGTCAATAATATATGTAAATTATAAGCCAGAACATAAATTAGTGGTATTCAAGATGTTTTGGTGTGGTGACATTAGGAAATTTAAAAATTCCTATTGAACATAAATTTAAAAAACATGGGAATACAGGCATGAGAGGTGCTATTTATACTAAAATATGGAGTTACGTTCCTTACCAATTTTTGTGGTACTTTGAAGTTAAAAATATAAAGATAGTAAACATTTTTATTTTGAAATTCAATTTTTATTTCATTTATACTTCATTTAAAAATTAGAAAATAAATTAGAATTCAATATAACAAAACAATTTCAATAAAAACCAAAAATATATTAATACATATCACAAAATAAGAGCTCCGCAATTTCTGGCTGAATTTGTGATAAACTAGCAATGAAATCCTCATTGGAGATACCATGATCATGACTTTCACTTAGTTCTTGGATATTTCCCTCATCAACTTCCTCAAGTCCAATATCAATTGCTATTTCCGTTATTTCAGTAACCGTTTTAATAAGCATGCAGTTCCAACATCCTTTGAGTGCAACTTTGTTGCACTTCATTCCATGATGAACCGATATTTTCTATGGCATTCATGATATTAAATTACTTCCAAAATTCTTTGATGGAACATTGATTGCTGTCAACTGCTTCAACTAGTTGCTTACAAGTTTTTCGAATATATAATAAGCCTTGAAAGGTGCAATTACTCCTTGGTGCATCGGTTGCAAAATTGATGTGCTATTTGGAGGTCTGAAAATAATTTCTACAGCCTAACCAGTTTGAAATTCTAATACATTTTGAGGGTGTCCAGGAGCATTTTCGAGAATCAGCAATGCTTTTTCTTCTAAGCCACATTTAAATAAAATTGCCGTCATCCATGCTTTTCGGTTTGCCACGCAAATCACAGGCATTGATTGTTTAGAAATTCCTTTCATTGCTCTGGGATTTTCAGAATGGTAAATAAGTAGCGGTTTCATCCTGAAATCCCCAGTTGAATTCCCACCTAATAATAAGATTAAACGATCTTTCACGGTGTTAAAATCTGGTGCGGATTTTTCTGCTTTGGAGATGAATGTTTTTGATGGCAAAAATGTTTTCCTTCCAAAAAAAGACCGGTCTCATAAAAATTAAAAATAAGCTGCGGAGGATAGTTCTTCTGTTTTATAATATCATCCAAACTCTTTTTAAATACCTCTGCAGATTCTTTATCAACACTGTCAGATTCTCCGGAAAGACTAATGCTGTGTAAATTTGCACGTAGTTTAAACTTTTCAAATCTTGGGTTTTCCCATTATGATACCCTGGCTGAGTTGCATGTTTCTCTGTATTTGATCATAAATCCAGAATTTTAATAATTTCTCCATTTCTTCTACTTGATGGAAGACACTTCGGATTGTCATTCACCGTTCTCAATTCGCCAACGTATTTTTGATATTTTGTTTTTTAAAACAAGGATTCCCCGAATTATAAATTTAGTTTTAACGCGTTGACTACTTAATATCTTACTGGTGAATGAGTTACTCACATATAGTTATGTTAAATTGTATTTATTTGTACGATACAACTTATAATAAATTCTGTTGCTAGAGGAAGCAATTGGTTCACATGTAGGTATGATAAAAAAACGTTTTCTTTTTGCTTTTCTAAATATCTACATTGTAACAATGAAATTAAACAAAGAAAATTTTTTAAAAAATATTTTAAAGTTAAAATAATTTTTTTTCATAAAATTCAAAGAGCGCTATAATGAAACCTTATTTTTAGATCTATTACTTTAGATCTTGTTTCAACATTTTTTTTTTTTTTAATATTACAACTGATTACATATATCATCTAGTAATTTGCCTATCTTTCTTATGTTCATTTTGCAGAGATATAACCCATTAGTTAGTCTCTAAAAATTTGGCCGCCCTATTGTGGTCTTCCCTATTCCAGCGGGTTCTCTTTCTTGGGAGCCTTCGTACTCAATTTGTGTTACTCAGCATACCGCGTAACTCTACATGTTGATGTTGACCAAGCCGTGTGTTTCTTTAAATGAATTGTTATATCTTCGCTGACGTATGCGATCCGGAGCTCGCTTTTTTATCGTTTCTTATGTACTAAGGTGCGTGCACTATTCCACGTATTACTTTATTTTGAAAAGCCTGTATTATTTTAATATAGATTTTCTTAGTACAGCACCAAAGCTGAATACCATAAGTGCATATAGATTTTAAAACTTGTTGGTATAGTAGCAACTTATTATGTATTGACAGCTCTGAATATTTTCCAATTAGCCAATACATATTTCTATATTTAATATGTAGTTCCTCCTTTTTCTTTTTAATGTGCTCTTTCCATTTTAACTTAGCATCGAGAGTCATGCCAAGATACTTGGCTGTGTTAGCATAGGGAACTTGTTTGGAATTTAATTCTTTTGGTATCCAGTTAACTATTTGATTGGTAAAGTTAACGTGCGTTGATTTTTCTTCATAAGTTACTCAGTTGATTTGTGGCCCGTTGAAATTTTCTGGTTGCTTCGTCTACTTTATAACCAGTAGCTAAAATTGCAGTATCGTCCGCGAATGTTGCTATTGTTGTCCCGCTTGTGTTTGGTAAGTCGCTTGTGTAAAGTAAATACAAGACCGGCCCCAGTACGCTACCTTGGGGAACCCCTGCAGATACCCTCTTTAGCTCAGAAAGTTCTTCTTCACATCTGACGTGAAAATATCTGTTATCAATGTAAGATTTCAATATCTGAAAGTATTCTTTTGGTAAATCTTGATGCAGTTTATATTCCAATCCAGGATGCCATACTTTATCGAAGGCCTGTGCTACATCCAGAAATATTGTTGAGCATATTTTCTTATTTTCAAGTGCATCTTCAATAATACTTGTAATCCTGTGAATTTGCTCTGTGGTGGAGTGGCTTTCTCTAAATCCGAACTGATGAAAGAGAAATTGGCCTATATGACTTTTTATGATTAGATGATTTGTTCGGATTTGGTATCATAATTATTTTTGCTACTTTCCATTGCAGAGGTACATATTTAGAGTTACGGTTGAAATGAAGCATTGATTATATGAAGAAGTTTTCGCACCCATTTCTTAGGAAGTGCCTTTACTATTTCACCTGTAATTAATTTCATCTTTCAACTCTCGTAGAGTTACAGGTGGTATTACCCTACAATCCTCCTTGTGAACTGGTATTAAATTTTCATCCGCTAATTGTCTAGCACATGATTGGAACTATTCTTCAAGGTGAGATGCGACCAGTGCTGCTTTCTGTTTGGCACTTGTTACTTAATTTCCCTCATCATTTTTTATTGGAGGCATTTGATAATTTGGTCTTTTTCATGCTTTTGTAGTTTCCATAGAAAATACTCAGTTTCTTTATTGTCTGTAAGACTACGAATATAATGGGTGACCAATTCATTTTTTAGTTCCCTAATTTTTTGCTTAAGCTTCTTGCAGAGGTAATTTAAAACTCATTTGCTTTGTGGTGCTCGGTTTCTCTGCCATGTTTTCCTTGGTTTCCGTTTTCCATTAACCAACTCCCTGATCTCGACTGGATAAGTGAAATTATTACGGTCCTTGTTTTGGATTACAGGGGTGCTATTCCATGCTGCTTGTTGTATATTATTGATTAATAGTTCCACTTCATTTTCTAATTGAATTGAATGCTTGATTGGTACAAGAAGATCGGTGTTATCTTCAACCAATTTCCTAAATAATTCCCAATTGGTTTTCTTATTTGTTAGTCTAGGTGGATTTTATTTTCCTTCTTAACAATCGTGGAACTAACAGTCATAATGACAGGAGAGTGGTTCAAGAAGAGACTTTCACTATTTTCTAGAAAAATGTGATTTTTGGATATACCTCAAATCAATTAGAACTGAGGGTTTCCTCCTGAAAGAAATTCACAATTGTAAGCTTGACCTGCGGCGTATAGTTCTACCCTTTGGAGTTGTTTATCTTGACCTCCAGAAAGTATTTTTAGCATTAAAATCACCTCCAGTGATAAAATTAAATTCTAGCTGGTTCAATAACTTTTTATAATCCTCTTTATTTAAATGTTGACAATAAATTGAGCAGACATTTAAAATTCTTTAGTTGTTAAGTTGAATGCTGAGTAGCTACCTGCAAACTTTCTTCTTTAATTTTTATTCCCTCATGGATCTGGTAAAGTTTGCTAGGTCAGTGTTTACGCAATTGGCTACCGGCGTTTTATAATATGATGAACCTTGCCATGATTTGTCTCTAATTTTTTGTACAATAGTTCTTTAGCTATCTATGCAGCCTCTGTAGTTTGCAGGATGTTGCTCTTTGCAGTTCACACCTGTTGAAGGGAAATTTCTATTTAGTGGACTTGCCTGAGCAGGGTGCCTTCCATTTTTGCGAATTGTTAAAACCTTGCCACTTCTTGCATTGCACTATAATCCCAGTGCATTTCCGTAGTGCTTCTATTTTAACCCTTATGTTTAAAATAGGTCTTATTTGAAAGATGCATTCTATCTTTTCTTTGAAATTGAAAGTTAACATAAAAAACGGAAGACCTCTTTTATTAACTTTCAATTCGGATCCTTCTTTGACCTTCTCTCTTTTTATTATATTTACTGCATTTTCTATTTGCAGTCCTTGTCGTTGGAAATTATCGATTATGTCTTTTATTGCACAGGTTGGATGGAGGTTGCCCCTTGCCATAACCTTTATTGGGCGGTTGCTTTTGTTTTCATATGTATACCATTCGATTTTCTCTAAATTAAGCTTTATTGATAAGGCTCTATAAGTATCAGAGTCCGGTGTGCAAATTTTCCATACATTGTTGTTTAAGGATATTACTCTGTATTCCTTATCTGTAATGGATTTCAAAATTTTTTGCACAGCTTCATACTCGGTTATACCAATAATATTAATTGGTGGTTTTTCTTCTTTCGGTGGTTTGGTTTCACTTTTATCTCGTTGATCCTCATGGGGCGGTCCCTTTGCCTCCTTCCTATTAGTAGATTCTGTCTGCGAGCTACTAGCTACCTCCAGAGAATTTCCGCTTTCCTTTTCTTGCTTGGACGTTTTTTCCGTTTGACAATCCATTCGGTCTCTTTTGTTAACTCCTCCTCATCAGTACAAAACTCCGTAGTTCGTTACTAATTTGAGGTTCATCATTGACTTTGGTTAAAAAACCTTTTCTCAATTCTTCATTTTCCTTCGTCAGCACCATAATTTTGCTACTAAGCAGATGCGACATCTTTTCAATTTCATTAATTTTTGCGCGACGATGCCCATTTTCTCTTTCTAACTGAGAGTAACCAGATGATGGCATCAGGCTTGAAAGCCCTTCTTGTGATAACAAGTCTAAGTTAAAATTTCCGATAGCCCAAAGATAATTTTAAAAATATTGTATCAATGAAAAGATGAGACATGCGAATTTATAAATGTGAAATTTTTATTGATAATTACTACAGCCCTGTGGTCTAATTCTGTAAAAACAAGATAATGTGAAAAAACGAAATATTGAAACAGTTTACACAATTTCTATCTTATTTAGGTTAAATGGTATTCTATAAAACAAAGTAGTCAGCGTGTAAATTTTTTCTTGCTGAATAATTTTATCGTGTCTAAAACTACTTTGACGTTTTGTTAGTGTTTCGTTTCATAATATAATATAAAGAGTAACAAGGACAAATAGGGTTTTTTTTGTTCGGCACTAGCCCGCCTTCTTCGTGAAATTATAGTTTTAAATTTTAAATTTTTATCCGTGAAAAAGAACTACACAAGATAAATTGTATTTGTAATTAATTGACGTTTAATATTTTACCCATTTTATAATTTATCTTGGTGTAAAATTATAGAATACCATTTTGGTATTAAAACGTGTAAAGTACTCGTTTTTGCATTTTCAAATTATCTTATTCGTTATAGAATTAGGCTACTGTGGTATAATTCTGTAAAAACAAGATAATGTGAAAAAACGAAACATTGAAAAAGTTTACACAAAAAAAATTTACACAATTTCTATCTTATTTAGGTTAAATGGTATTCTATAAAACAAAGTAGTCAGCGTGTAAATTTTTTCTTGCTGTATAATTTTACCGTGTCTAAAACCACTTTGACGTTTTGTTAGTGTTTCATTTCATAATATAATATAAAGAGTAACAAGGACAAACATGGTTTTTTTGTTCGGCACTAGCCCGCCTTCTTCGTGAAATTTTAGTTTTAAATTTTAAATTTTTATCCGTGAAAACGAACTACACAAGATAAATTGTATGTGTAGTTTATTGACGTTTAATATCTTACCGATTTTTTAATTTATCTTGGTGTAAAGTTATAGCATACCATTTTGGTATGAAAACGTGTAAAGTACTCGTTTTCGCGTTTTCACGTTATCTTATTCGTTATAGAATTAGGCTACTGGACTTACAAATATTTTACACCTAAGACTGTGTCCGAAACCTGTGTTAAAAAATCGTGAATTAAATTGTTGACATTTGTTTGATAATTATTCCCCTACATTCACAATTATTTATTATGTGTAATAAATCTCCCCACCTCATAATTTTTTTCCCCACGTTATATATGTCAATTTTAGTTTTTATAACCTCAAATTTTTTGTGACAACTAATAAATTGCACAGAAAATTTAGTGTGTTCGGTATTTTCAAGTAAATGTCAAAAATTTAATTCACGATTTTTTATCACAGGTTTCGGACACAGTCTAAATAGTCGTAAAAACAACCAAATGTCACCAAAGGATGAGATATGTATTGTTAGAAAGAAACTGATGTTGTATGGAGGTAGTCGAGGCACATTTTCATGGAATTATATATTTCGGTGGTTATTCCAAGCAGTTCTGACAACAGAAATATCCGATTTTTTTTAATGCTTTCGATTCTTTTGCGATGCATATCGTATATATTCAGACCATTCATCGTATTCCACTTGAGACCTCACGTATGCAAAATACAGCGAATATAAAGTTTGTTTGCCGTTAAATTCTACAGTCCAACGTTTTACAAAGCCAAACGTAGCGTTTGCATTAGCAATAAGTGGATGCAACGTTTTCGATGAAAGTGACTTCACAATCGCTAGTTTAAATTACGAACTAGGTATATGTACATATATAACTACGAATATTATATTTTTATCTAAGTATAAGACGAGAAGGGAAATCCCAACTCAGATTTAAAAATACATTGCTTACACGTATAGGCACTAGTCTACGACGTCATATTTTTGTTATCATTATGCTCTTATTTCTTGTTCTTGCGAGTTGCGAGTATATGTAAGTAAATTATTTTGATTGTATAACTTGGTTATCATGTATTACAATGTATCAAATTGTTGAACGGGAGATTTATATACAATTTATATCTGACTTACTATTAAAATAAAACTTTACGACTAAATTTTCATATTTATTTATTACAGATTGATCCCATTTATGAAGAGATTTTGTACACATTTTTACACGATAACAGTTTCGAATTTGAGCAAAAACTTGACGTTACCACCATATTTCATTACATCCAGAATGCATTTAACGTTGACAACAGTTATCACAATCAAAAGCTAAAATTAGCCCATCGCCGGAATCCACCAATTTTACGTGTTGATGTAAAATGCACTGAAGCTGTATATTTACGATCAACGTCGATCACTGGTACTGGAAACTATATGGTAAATATATTTAAGGCATCGTCACCAGACCATGTCAACAGCACACAAATACAGTTCGACTCTAGCAATCCAAAATGGACGGAACTTTTTTCGGTGCCAATCGTAAAAAGTATCGATAATGATAGAATTGTGTTTGAAGTATTTGATTGCTACTCAGGTGAAACGAATCCACATCAATCTGATAGTGCAAGTGAATCGGGATCAATTCGTGGATTAAAATCACTCATCAAGGAATTAACACAAAGTAAAACAAAGAAATTAGTGGGAACGGCTTCTGTTTCATTGGAGTCAATAAACCACGATGGTCTCAAAGTATGGCTCAATTTGGAGAAAAATGGGAAATACAACAATCGTGGGCAAATTAATGTTGAAATGCGGTACTGTGCGGAAAAATCAAAGGACGTATCGTTGGAAGAATTTCAATGCTTAATACATCATTTACTACTATACGAATTGCAAGTATCACGCGTCGCAGACTATTGGTGGGATGGAAAATTTAGTGAACCCGGTGAAGCTGTATTACAAGCATATCTATCACGAGGACATTTATCGAAACTCGATGTTGCCATCTCAAAATGGGCAGCATTCTCAAAAGTGCATATAAAACATCCCTTATCATTTATATTATTTGATTCGTTGTTAAATAAAATTTCACTCGACGATAGCGTAAACGGCACTGATATGAAATGTATTTGGGAAGGTGCTGGACGTTTATTGCCATCATGTTTCAGTCAAATTCACAGTCAAATAGCAAATAAAATTCATGATGGCACTTTAAAAGTTGTCTTGAGTATTTTGGCAAAATTACAAGAACTTATCGATAGAACAACGGGGAGGTGGGTGTCACTTAATTATTATGGGTCGTTTTAAATTTATGTATATCGCTTTTATTTTTAACCTTTCTAGAAATGAAGTTTTCAACTTTAATATACTCAAAGCGCTGGAGAACGCTGTGATTGATGGATCTAACGAATGGTTTGATAAGCAAATAGATGAGCAAAATGTATCACATATAACTAATTCCGAAAATGTCACAAAAATAAAAGAGTTCACTCAAATATTGCAAGCGGATTTAGTGGAAACCATACAGCTAGATGAAATCTTCAAGACAAATAATTTACGATTCGCCGAAACCGTGTTTCTTGTGTATGATGAAAAACTAGGATTTTTTTTGGAAAATATTCTAAATCAAACTGATGAAGATTGGCAAATGTTGTACTATGCAGCCGATCAGCCCGACGTGGTCCAAGAAACTCAGGAGAAAAATATTACCGTGGCCTTATTTCAACTATATTTAACGTTAAAGGAGTTATTGGCGCTGGGCGCTAAGATCACCACTAAAAGTGAACTATTTAAGTTGAATCACTGTCAAATTTGGTTTAGCGGTGCATTAACACATTGGCTGGAGCTAGGTGTGGAAAAAGCTTTAACTAGAATCGAAAATGCCGTTAATAGAGACAAGTTTGAACCTGAACATGAAGATGCTAAGTATAGTTCGTCAGCCATTGATACATTAGGAATTTTTTATCAAGTGAAGTACATTTGGGAACAACTCGAATGGACCGATGATTTAGGATCGTTTATGATTATTGGCAAAATAATTTATGTAAGTATAAAGTTACGGTTTAAAATTGTTTTATTAAATTTTAAACATATTATGTTAATTATTTTAGGACATTTGCCGCTTATGCGCCTTTTACGCAAACAAAATACAATCATCTCTGGAAAATTTACATCTGAACCACAAGCATACTCCAGCAAATTTCCAAGTGACACAACAATGGTGTTTAGCGATCAATAATATAGAATTTATTCGAGCAAAGCTCAATACATTCATTAATGAAATTAGTATTGAGAATATGGTCATTCGCATTTCAAACTTATACAATTCGTTCGAAGCAGAACGAGCTGCTGAAACATTCCAGAATATTTTGGAATATATAAATGATATAAAAAATTATACAATTTTACAATCAATTACCCAAGTTGTACGACATTTATCGTCGGCTATAAGGAGCAATTTAACAACAACTGTTAAATCGGCAAATTTTAAAACTAAATCCGTTGATGATTTACTCGAGTATTTCGATAAATCAATGTACGCATTACGTACTGATTTAAATTCGATAAATTTTGAAAGAACCGTGGAATTATTATGGGACGAAATTATCAATATTTTAGAAGACACCATAGCATTGGCCGTCCAAAGTCGAAAACGTCCTGAATTCTATTCAAATCTTCAACATTTTTTCTATAACATCGTATATATCGTAACAACAGTGGAACCATCGAATGATCAATTTATGAAAGACTGTCCAAGTCTACTGTATATTGATAATCTAATAGGACTTAATGCGCTCGAAACACCAAGCTTAGTACATCAGTATCACTTGAATCGCGAACGCTCGCAGATTGACATGTTTAACGCGAATAATGCAACTTTAACTACCCGATGCCATTTCAATGAAACCGATTTAATTGTAAGTTTATCCTCCCCCATAATTTCGTTTAATTAAATGAAATTCTAAAATACGTAAAATTTTATTTTCAGATTGAAATAATCAATGCAAGAAATTTACAAACAGTTTTACCAAATAATGACCTAAAATGTAATCCAATTGTTAAAGTGCATTTATTACCACTGGCCCAACACAACATCGAGTACACAACTAAAATGTATAAAAATACCACAGTACCTCTAATCGACGAGACATTTTCGATTAAACTACAACTCATCGATCGTGATCGTACATTAATCTTATTTACTGTATGGAATCGTTCGATAGTTTGTAAAACGGAAGAATTTATGGGCGAGTGTTACATTGCATTGAAAGATGTCCCGGATGGTTTTGTCGAGAGGCAGACTCATTTAAATTTAACGAGAAATAGTGATGTCACCAACACAGTATTAAAAATATTAGAGAGCCGATATCGGTACGATAAAGAAGCACAAGTGTTTTTAAATAGTATTTCGAAACGGAATACTTTTTATCCTAAATTTTGTATGTTTTAAGTCATTTTATTTAGATCATAATAATATTATTAATTTTTATAACATTCAAAAATTGTTTGTGTTTGATTTAGACCGAGAATTTAAGTATAAGTCCATCACATCATTCCCAATTACTATCGTTAAGAAAGAAAACAAAGATTAGGCGGGGGCCTTTTATGGGATCCGAGTGCTATCTTTTTAATATGGTCTACGTGTAAAGAAAATGAAAAGAACTACTATTCTTTTCGATTCTGTTTCATCTAGCACTAATACAAATGGTAGCACAAAAAAAAATCCTATTTATTTAGGCATTTGTGTGCCCAAAGTAAGGACTAAATTTAAAATATATTTTAAAATTATACGTAAAATAAAATAATTCAATTCTCAACGTGCGACCTACCATCGAGTTATAATATATCATTAATAGTTCTTCAGTTGCTTGTGGAGACACTAAATATCAAAAATATGTGATAAATGATGCCACCATGTCAGTGTTAGGTATATACATATAATGATCATAGCCCAATGACATAATATGACATTTTCCATTAAAAAAATGTTAACCTTTGTATGTATTTTAAAATTTGTCTTGTGGTTCGGCATAAATAAAATAAAATAAGGTAAATGGATAATGATTGTATAGGCAAATGGTGGAGGTTAGGCAAATAAAATTAAATTAAATTCAGTAAGAACACATGTTATTCAGTAAACTTCCAAATTTCAGGTTTCGCCCATAATATTGTTTGCGCAAAATTATCAAAATTCCTTGAAATATTCTAAAATTCTATAAATTACCAATAATTTGTGATAATGGTTTCACGAAAACTCCCAGAAAGACTATTCAGCGAAAACGACAATTCCTCAAAAACGACAATTCACCGAAAACGATAATTCGCCTAAAACGACAATTCACCTAAAATGACATTATTTGCCGAAAACGATAATTCACGGAAAACGACAACATTGAGAGAACGACGTCATATGAAATTACAATTATAAAGAAAATTGAATTAGTTGATGGTGACGGGATTCCACATACTCTCTAATATCTTAGAATAATGGGAGTAAAAATAGGATTTCCAAAGGTGGAAATCGCTTTAACTGTAAAGAGATTTAATCGCTCTTATCGATTCTTCTGACATAATTGTTCTCTGATGGATTTTTTTAGTAAAACCAGACTATTAATAACAGAATCAGACCAGCAATTGAGGAAAATTGCTCAAATAGCACTAAGAAAATTACTGTTAAGTTGTAGACCTTGTTTTATTTTGTAAAATTTGTGATTTTAGTTGACATATTAAACCTTCTTCTCGCAGCCTAGAGTTTGCTCCTCCAACTCTAGCAAAGCTGATCACAACTCTCGATTACCATCGAGAACATTTCCATCTCCTTACGCAATCGTTCTGCCGCTATCACCAATTGTTACGTTTTAGCTTTGTCAAATAAGGTTCGATCACTAAATTGTGAATAAAACAACCAATTTAATACTAGATAACACTAACTTATTTATTCCCGAATTATTTTGCAAAACATTAATCCATTTATTTAAATTATTTCCTTTAATTCACAGTAATCAATTTACTACAATTTAATAACACTATAATACACTTTAATAAATCTTAACATTCACTTTTTGCTTTTACTACTACAGCAATTTTACTACTATCTTGGTTAAAACACAACCAACTACCTACTACCATTTCATCGCGTATTTATTCGAGAAGTGTCTAGACTATCCTGAATAGTCTAGACACATCTACCATAATCGATATCGACGGTAATTTTTCTACTCAAATAGAAAAATCACCACAATCGTTGCAAAAAGTGTTACGATTGTGGTGACATCTTTATTTCAATAGGGAAACCACCATATATGTAAGTATGTGTCAATAATAAAACAGTGTTTAAAGGCCATTACTGGCCCCTTAATGCGTCAACAATCTGGCTCCAACGGTTTCGATCCTGGGCTTGGTCTTCATACTGTCTTAACCAATCTGAAGAAGCCAAGTCATTCTTTACACCGTGGAGCCATCGTTGCCTACAATGACCCATGCGCACACCCTGTGGTGGCTCTCCTTTCAGAGATCGCTGCACAATTCCTTTTGGATTAGCACGCAGAACGTGACCGAGCCAGCGTACTCGCTGAGATCTTTTTTCATGCACAATATCGGGGATCTTCATCAAATCTCTGATCTCAATATTGTACAGAGCTCGGTATGTACCATCTATTTCGCATTTTGGGCCGTAAATCACATGCATGACTCTCCTCTCAAATGTAAAGACACATCTCTCGCACTCATTCGACAGCGCCCAACTCATATTTAAACATAACAACGGGCCTGATCAACGCTTTGTAAGGCTTCAGCCTCACGGCACTTGATAGTTGTATAGATTAGCAGTGGCCTTAGAGGATATAAAGCACGTCTGCCACCTGCCAGCCACACTGCCTCACCCACACTGTTATCGTTAGTGAGCAGAGAGCCCAAATATTTGAACCTCATCATTCTTTCAAATGTGTGGTACCACTACTAAAATCTGGTGTGCCATTGTCCCTATTACCTGAGATCATATATTCCGTTTTGAACTCATTGATCTGGAGTCTAACAGAAGCTGAAAATTCTACAAGCGAATTAATTATTTCTTTCACTCCGTTGCTATTCAGTCCAATCACGCATATGTCATCTGCATATGCAAACACCTGATCAGACTGGCGTTATAAGATATTGAGCTGAGGTGTTTCAGTTATACGAAAGATGTACTTCAACATGAGATTAAAGAGTATCGGGGACAGAGCATCTTCCTGCCGTACACCCTACTAGACAACTAGTTGTTTAAGACATCAAGGAAGAGGGCCACCACAGAAATGTTATGTAACGGAAAACCGGCATTATATTGATTAACATAAATTGTTGATATATAGATCGACCATTTTGAGCCCTATATTTAAACAAACGTCGCCACATCGCAGTGAACTAAAATTTGATGTATAATTTTATCTCGGTGGACGTTTTGGTATGTTCAAATTTGAAACGATTGGTTCCGTATTCAGAGGTCTCGAACCTAAATCAAATTTTTTCAAAATTGCGTTTTAAAATTTGTACATTTTCCAAGTTTCAATGAAATGAGTCACATCTATCTGATTGTAAAAATTCAGTTACTATTTCTGTTAGAAATATGAACTAAAGGTGACAAAACTATGATCGAAGCCGAGCGACAAATATCAGCCGTCTGACCCGGTACACAGTCCTTTAAGTCACTGTTTCGCTGACAAAAAATAACATTCCAAAAACCACACCAATTGAGTCCAGATCCCATATATGTGAGTATAATGTCAAGCTGGCTTATATATACAGAATTATTATACTTCCAGTTTATTGATGATCTTGCTTCTTGCCCAAGTACACTGCGATTTTCGCAATACCATCGCAATCTTAACATATAAAAATGGTGTCTGTAATGATTGTAATAGCCTTTCTCAGGAACCAGACATCGCAAGAAGCTGAAATTTTCACCATAGGTTAGGATTTTAGCGGTTTGGGTTTTTGTGAAATTTAATAAAGTTGTTTTACCAATTTTAAATCCACCACCTGAACCTTTAAAATCCTTGATGACAGGAGAATCAAGTGATTCAAAGCTATTTTTGTCAAAAATAAGGAAATTTAATCAATGTTTCCAAATGACATCTTTTGGCGCAAAACAAATTACCAATATTGATTCTCTTGGTCGTAATTTTACATCAACTTTTAAAATTCAAGGCCAAGTTTATCACCACATTGGATCAATGTATCCAATGCCAAATGAAAGTGCGAAATTTTTGAAAATATATTTTATTGGGTGAAGCGTGAAATCATTAATACAATTCAATAATTTTTAATGGAAAAAAATCAATTAATACAATTGTTCCAAAAAATTACACTACAATTGGAAAATGATAATTACATGATCGTCATTAAAGCAGATAAAACACCAACAGGTGCCCACGTCCGTAGATATAATGCACCAACAGCTGATGAAGTTGCTATTGTAATGGTTGGGGAAGCTTTTGAATCACGTGACATAGTTATTAGCGTAGAGATAACGTCATTCAGAAAATTCAAGACACATCATCGCTCTTACGACGCATTGCAATACACTTTAATTTTTTGGGAACGTGATGATGGATATCACATCAACATAAAACAAACAAATCCATCCACCGGCGCAGAACTGACCAAAAAAGTTAGTGCTATGAATTATTACGCTTATCGAATAATGATTAGATCTACTGAAGACAATCACATTCTAAAATGTAGTATTAATGCCAATGACATCGGTAATACTGTTATTCTGCCTTCATCATTGGCAGACCGCGTCATATGCAAGAGTATATTCCAGACGCTAAGCCATTTTCGCTCGACATTACGGAACACCCGATTTATTTATAACATTCACGTGCAATCCAAAATGGAACAATATTGTAAAATTATTAAAGCATGGTCAACAATCGCATGCTCGACGTGACATTATAGCACAAGTTTTTAAACAAAAGCTAAAATCCTTAATGAATCTCATTACAAAGTATCCATGTGTGTGGGCAAACGAATTGCTGGATGTATTCGATCGAATGGCAAAAACGAGGACTTCCTCATGCTCATATATTAATTTGGCTGACAAACAAAATAAGATCAATCGATATCGACAACGTAATAAGCGTTGAAACTCCTGATGAAGGATCCAGAATTGTATGAAATTGTTAGATTAAATATGGTGCATGGTCCATGTGGAGCACTTAATATGAATTCACCAAGTGTGATTAATGGTAAATATTCCAAAAGTTTTCCTAAAGATTTTACAATGCATACGATAACTGGAATTGATGGCTATCCATTATATCGTAGAAGATCCACTGAGAATTCTGGAAAGGCATTCACGATAAATATTCACACAAATGAATTTGAAGTTGACAATAGATGGATTGTGCCTTATTCGCCATTTTTATCAAAAACATTTAAGGTACACATTAATGTTGAACTATGCTCATCCGTAAAATCCATAAAATATATTTGCAAATATATCAACAAAGGAACTGACATGGCAATTTTAAAGATTGAGCGACAAGACAATTTAAATGACCAAATTTCAATTTCTATTTGACTGTCTATTTTACAGACCAAAATATTGCACAGTGAACTGTGTTCAAAATGCCACCATTTAGGTCGCAGAACTCGGAATGCTGAAAGTCAAAGATATATTCGAGCAAGTCAAACTGACGAGCAACGCAAAGCGCGAAATGAAGTTGAACGGAATCGAAATCAACAACGATAGAAATGTCGCGTGTAATTCCTATCGAGCTGCATTCAATTATAACGTTGCAATCGATTACAGTTCACTGTATTTTGTTGCTATTCAACCAATGTTATGTGTCCACATTGCAAGGCATTTAAGTTGAAAAATGAAGCCCCTGGATTGTGTTTCGCCAGTGGCAAAGTCAAATTGAGACCATTGGTACCGTCACCAGAGCCACTACATTTATTGGTTTCCGGAAATGGGCCAGATTCTAAACACTTTTTGATTCATAGCAATTTTGTGCAACAAAAGTTATTCGAGATAAGTTTATGCCTGCTTTCAAGGTATAGTAGTTTTCATATCTCGCTGGAATTTTGACAGTTCTCGCGCAGAAAAAATATATCGGATACACAGTGATGTATTAAGTACAATAAATCATGTTTATTGTTTACAGTTTTATTTAAATGGAATAGGAACGTTTTTAATCACAAAATGATTTTATAATTTAACTTTATAAGAATCCCTGACACTTTTGAAATTAATATTTAATTCGAAAAACTAAGAATTAAATTGAAAACTGATTTTGCTTTTTATGTTGTTGTGGTTTTGTTCGATATGAATGTGATTTGGTCATTTATTTTCCTTAGTCCGTACCAAAATTAAATGTAGACATTATTTCCAAAAGGCGTGCAATTTTTTTTTGACCTATTAATTTTCACTTGGAATATGATTGTAATAACATAAATACATAATCATTTTCAATGTTTTGTGTATTAAAACTGAAATATAATTCTTTTTATTGGTTATTTATTATTTTATTTAGGTTTACTACCTAAAATAAATGCGACCCATCAAAATTTTTATAATTTTTTTTTCTACATCACTGAAAGCTGCGCAGAAAAATTAAAAAAATGTTTTTTTTAAGATCTGAATAGGACTATAAATATAATGAGAAACAATAAACTTTTACTTCCATGTAGCTGATGCAAAATCCGTTGGCGATTTTCAATTGACATGGTGTAAAGTATGTTGGTAGCTATGAATTGCCAAAACCAACCAAAAGTGAGTAAGTTTTCAGAAGTTGATGGGGGAATGGCAGTGGTGCCAACATAGTTTGCTAGACACATGGTGGTACAAACACTTCACTATACAATTACATATTTTACATCGATTTACACTGGCAGATTCAAGGTCAAATATATCATCGAACAGGTTCCTTATTGCCAACGCCGGATAGTGATACAAATTTTTACAACAATTCGGTGAAAAGACCAAACATTTTTCCATCAACATAACGAATTGGTTTCATTATTCAAGACCGCATTAGACTGCATGCCATCTGAAACCAACAAAGTTGTCATCAGAGCCGATAAAACGCCTATAGGACAACACGCAAGACGTTTTAATGCGCCAAAAATTGATGAATTTGCTTTTGTCATCGTGGGTGAAAATTTAGAAAACCGAGACATTGTTTTACATCGGCGGAACGGTCAACGGTTACAATATCCTATCTTAATTTTGCAAGGTGAAGATGGGTATCATTTTTCAATCAAGATGATAAATAAGGTAAATAACCAATCTACTTTTACTACCATAATCACAACGATACTTTATCTTATTAACACAAAACATTTTTTTACAGGCGCCGAAACTAACAAAATAGTTAGTTCAATAAATTATTATTCATAAAGACTGATGGTTTGAGAACATGAGGACAATCACATCTTCAAATGTCGGCGTCTATTTCAATAATATGCTGTGGATATGTCCGTCTAAGTTGAAACAGAGCGATTAACATTTTACCATTTATCAGGTGGAACTATATAGGCCAAACTTCGCTTCGAGGAATACATTCATCTTCGGGATGCCATCAAAGCTGACGGAAATAAATAGAATGTCGGCAGAAAGACAATTCTCCCCAACATACGTCAGAAGTCCGTGACATATCCATGAATACGCTCAAGATACCGTATACCGTATTATGCGCAATCCACATAGTGTACAAAAATTCGACAAGAAATATTTCCTGACCCATTGATCGCCATGACATCACCGTAAGGGTATTCAAAAAAAATTAAAATCCCTCATGGGTTTTATTTAAAGTATCGCGTGTTCGGCGAGACGCGCTGTTGAATGTATTCAGTTGAGTGCCACATACACATATCCTCATTTGGTTGGTTGAGAAGATAAGACAGAATGAAATCGATGATGTGATATCAGCGGAAATTCCCGCTAATGAAGAAGATCCACTGTTACATGAGGTTGTTACAAAAAATATGATTCATGGTTCCTATGTGGAATATTAAATCCCAATTCACCATGTATGGCTGACGGAAAAGTTAGGGCCGGCAAGAAGGACCTGGCTCATCTATTTAATATATTTTTGATATGAACCCAAAATTACGATTTCAACACTTTATTAAATGTCCCTGGAGACGTCGTAGTCCGCTAGTAGTTTTATATAACAAAAATTAATAATCTAAGGAGTTACAAAAGAATTTATGCTGTCCATATTGAATGACATAAACACAGTTATGCGCACACACACATAGTTTAGTTTGGTTGATAAAGAAAATGGCATTAAATCAAATTGATAAGCTAATTAGCCCAAGTTACGCGATAACAAAATAATGAGGTCCACAACGACAACCATTATGTCGTAACCCGTAATGCTCACTATTATCAGAGCCACCTATATATACAGAGCCGTAAGGATCAGCCATGTTTTTTGTCGAGCTTATTCTAGAGGAACTACTTTTTGCATTATCCCATAAGAATCAATGTAAAAATGACCATTTTCGAATTACTTTTCATCAGCAATGAAAAGTTAAATCTTTCATTTCGATAAACACTTTGTGGAATTGATTCTATATTAAAGCAGCACATATCTGAAAGTCAGAACCTTAAACCTTTTATTAATTTAATAAACATTAAATCAAAATTAAATATGAATTTATCATATTTATGTAAACTTGAATTTATTTGAATGTATAGGTAAAATAAATAAATAAAACATATATTGTCATCCTTTCGATCGATGATTTTGTCTCTTTTTTAAGAATTAAATCACATATTTTTTTTGTTAAGCCTCTATTCCATTGTGAAAAGTTTACTGTCAACAAAACCAAAATGGGATAAAAATATAGATTTGCTGGTGGTGCGAAAGAAACAAAAAACTTCATCAGCAAAATTTTACTGGAGAGAAAAATGTGTTTGTGTTAGTGTGTTGCCATAATTTATTATAGAAAAGTATCAAGTTGAGTATTTTTTATGGCAACATTTACACACATCGACATAAAAATTGTGTGCGGATACGAAATTTTTTTCACACATACATGTTTGGATATTTTTATGGTCAAATGTTATTTTGTTGTACATTTTTTTTTAATATTTCAGACGTTATAATAACAAATTATTATTATTATTATTATTAATTAATAATTAAAGTACAATAAATTATTTATTATGTAATAGCATATGAATAAATGAATAAAATTATGTTCGCACTCTAGACATAAAAAATATTATGAAATTTGTTGGTTATGTTACAGAAGCTGTCAAAACGTAACCATAAAAGTTTCGCTATAAAATAAAAAATAAAAAAACTACTATCTCTGTCACACTAATGGAATTTTTTCTTTTCTTTCTCCTTTCATTATGGCAACAAAAAAATGTTGGCAGTAAATTTTTCACAATGGAATACAGGCTTAATTCGGTTTTTCTATTGCGATCGCAGCATGCTCGTATAAAGCATTATTCTATTTCCTTTTATACATTAGAAAATGTATCACCACATATTTCTATTTCATTACCTTGTAGAGAAATCGGAAAAGGGATAGAGTGCAAAATTATTCCAATAGGCTGAGATCGCAATAGAAAAAAATCAAAATTAAATTCACGAAATAGGGTAAAATTTAAAAAGAGAACATAAACATCGATCGATAGAAAAAAAATTGGGATATTGACAACTTACAACATGTCATAGGGAGTTCCAATAACGGCTGCACAATTAATTTAGAACCATAATTATGCACAAATGCGAAACAAAACTTTACCAAAATAAAATAGAACCATGCCAGAAGAACTGTGATAGTCATGGTGTTCCAGTTATAATCTAAAATCCAAAATTTACGTTGAAATTGAAGTGAAATTAGTTTGAGATTTATTCAAACAAAATCATGCAGCTTTTATTGAAATACCCTTTAAGTATTTTATTTTATTCACAAAAATATAATTCAAAAGGAAACACCAATTTGTTTATGAACTACCAAAACCATAATTTGTTTATGAACTTCTCGTAATTTCTTATGCATAATTACGATAATTTGAAAAAAAGTATATTATTTATCTACCATTGAGATCGTTGAATGTTTCACACGAAAACGAAAATATTTAGTATACAAGTTTTATTAAATTCTGCACCGGATTAAGTATTCTTCTATTCCTTTTATGAATACCTATACCTAATCAATAATCAATACTGGTTTAACCTTATATAGAAATCTTAATGTTGTAAATTTTAATTGGTCAAATTCGATTTGTCTGTCTAATCTAATCTAGAGCTACATAATATACACATTTAAATTACGGTACAAATATTGTTGATGTGTAAAAAAATATGTTATGAAAATTATTTAAATGGTAATGTAGGTTAGTTGGTACTCCGATAAATAGTATTCACTAAATAATATAATGAAATACGTAAGTATGTAAGTATATTAGTTACTTTCGATTCAATTATATTATTTCTATTTGTATAGAGTAGCACAGGTATAATTAACTAGTTAGTTATAATTAATAATATTTCTTTTATTATTTTCTTTAAAAATATTACATTCAACTTATTTATGGTAGGTCGCGATTATTAAATTTTATAGTTTTTATATGAACACAATTCAAAGGCTTAGCAATAGAAATTTAATTTATTTACGTTTACGTTCTAGATTGTATAGTACATTGAGTTATAGTGTTAACCTTGAGTTCTTAGCCCGGCCGATGTTGTTTAGAATTATAAACCAAGTCCATGGCACGCTTATTCAAGTAATTAAATCTTTAGATTTCAACCATTCGATAACATATAGTTGAAATAAGATTAATTATAAAACCAAATTTCTTAATTATTCATTATCAGGCATTTCAATCAAAGTATATTAAACAATTAAATGGTATTTTACAACAAACAAGTTTTTAAATAGCCGTGCGGCGTTAGAAATTTAATGAAAATCTTGAATGAAAATGTTTATGACTTTAGAACATGTTTCTTTAAAATTTCGTTTACTTTCTTTGGTACAATAAAATTATTTCAATTATAGTTTTATTATAACTATTTTGTATTATGATTGTTTTCTTGAAAGAGAAATAAAATGTTTAAGAATTAAGTGTTATGTCTCGAATTTTTATGATTTCCCATTTCAATTTCACTTTCTAACCAATTTTTTTTGCATGAAAGTGTTAATTGCCATACGGATGCAGGATTTTAAAAATTTGCTACTTAATAAAGAGTTCACGTATATCACGATTTCTTGAGAATTGCCGACCAAAATATTTATCCCGTGAGTTTCCACTCTCGAAAAATTCAAGAATTTTATAAATATTCATTTTTCATAATAAAATACTATTAAAACACTTTAATTCAATGTTAAAACTGTTTCCAGTAAACGTTCTTACGCGTTAGAAAAATTAAATACTTGTTTAAAGCTTTGAAATTCCATTCCAACAACTCCTTTTTGGTTGTCATTTGAGGAACGCCGCATAACAGGATCTCAATCCAAAGCTACCCTCTCAACTAAATTTTTTAGTGAATTCAACATCTAACTCTGTCGTTATCAGCACATACCTCCTAAATGTTGCCACCTCCAAAATTATTACGGCCAACATCGGTGACAGAAAATATAACAACGACACTTTCTCAAATAACACAGGTTAACACACAAGCGAATGTAGCAACTAAAGTATTAACACAAGAACTATTTACAACAACAGATCCTGCAGTAATTTATGGTCGATTGGAACAAACAACACAGTCTTCATTCTATGAAATCAAGGTAGTCAAATCAAGGCTTCTCGACGATGGCTCTTCATGAACACAAATAGCGCGATTTGTCACCAAGCAGTAATTCGAAAATTTCATCAAAATTAGAATGAAATTGGATAGTGCAGTTTGTAACAAAATGCCTCCTAGCCGAGAAAATGAACTAGGGTTTATCTATACGTTATTTCGTATCAGTTTGTCTGCGGAACACTTCGCCAATGCCGTTAATTCTGCATTGTGGCCACCTAAACTGCTGATCAAAGAGTTTGAATAGACAACAAAAATTCAAAATTTTCGAGAAATAAGACCAAGCAAACACCTTCATTAGCCTACAATGATAACTTAAATAAATAAAAACTCACCCGTTAGTCAAAAAACTCGCTAATTAAATTTGTCACAGCGGAACGATCATCTAGATGGTACTGAACTTTTTAATCATGATTTCGAAATCTGATTTTATAAAATTTAATAAAGATGCTGCTGTTGGTGCTGACGAGCAATCGAATCGTAATAATATAAACTTTAAAATTAATGTCGACAGTGAAAGTGAAGAACAAATTTCAGTTTCAGTTTGAGTCTACCAGAAGAATTGTCCTCAAGTCGGTCGAATTTATACGTTTATTGCCTGCCGCAAAATATTCAGCAGACCATAAAACAGCCAATCAAAACTAGTAATTTCGTAAACAAATTTCCCCTCCAAATTAAAAAAAATTCAAATCGATGAAAAATTTGCTGCAAATTCTCGCACATGGTCAATTTTGCTGAATTTTAATTTATTTTATTGTATTTATATCTTGGCGGTATACATATCTCATTGTCAATGTCAAAATAATGATAACATAAATTTGTTGTTCTTCACGCTGTCAGGCAGAACTTTTTTCAGTAGGCGGAAACGTATAAATTTCAACGTGCGGGGATTAAAATATATAAAATGCATTGTCAACAGAAAGATTGTTATGCCAAATAAACGAAATTTTTAAATGTCTGATTATTTTGTTTCGGTGAACTGACACACATGAATGCGGCAAATTTCGAAAGTACTATCGCTTTCAAAAATTGGTTATACACAGAGAAAAAACTAAGTGTTTTTTTCAAACAAGCAGCCCACTAAAATGATGAATTATTTTGTTTTGAAAACATAGGGTGAACTTAAAAACATAAAAGGATTAACATTGAAGTAGTGTAAAGAAAATATTTTCGAAATATTTCTCAAATTTATTTTATTCAATTAATATATCCAGGATTAGTATTTAGTGGAGAGGTAATGAACTAATAAATACTAAAACTAATAAGAAGTAAAAAAAGGAATATAAGTAATTATTTCAATAATGTGCCCAGTCATCATTATTGATTACTTCACGTAATCGATTTGGCAGCGAAACTACTAGTTGTAAGCAAAAATTCGGGTTACTTCTTAGCTCTTTTTCGAGAAACATATTCTACTTCCCTCGTTCGTGAGGAACGAGGCCTCCAGTCCTCAACCATATAACCCCAAACATGTTGTATTGGATTTAAGTCGGCGCTATACGCTGGCCAACCGATATGAAGGATCTGCAGGTTTCGATTTATCCAACTCATAGTTTCACGTGATAGAATAGAATATGAATTCATAACACATGAACAGTCGGGAATATTTGGATAGAATTAAAAGGATAGAATTAAAAGCATGTTTTATATAACTACAAAAATTGAGTTTTGAAAAAATCGATGTTAAAATTTTGAAACAATTTTTGATCATAAAATCAAAATACATATATCACTTTAATTGATTTATGAAAACGTATTTTATTTTGTTGCATTATAATTAATGAATTTGTGATACAAAGAATTAAGAAACTACATTAATTTTACGCGATAGAAGAAATAGTTTTATACATTAAAATGTAGATAAACAAATTTGATCCAAACTAATCCAAAATGACTTATTAATCGTTAAATCACTTAAATTACTTAACTGAAGTGATTTTTATTTTTCAATAGGATGCATTTTTACCTTATCCGCCATTTAAAGCATTTTTGTTTAGTTACCAATCGAGATAATAAATATTTCAACTGTACAAATAAACCTTTAGTCTTCATTTACATGGTTGTTTTCGTCGTTGTTTTCGAGTGTTGTTTTTCAGTTTTAGTTTTTGTTGTGGTTTTTCCCATAGAAAAATTGATCGTTTACACCGTAAAAATATTGAATATGTACATTGACAGTGTACCCAAAACAACACTCGAAAACAACAGAAATATGTCCCCCATACATCTTTTTGGTTGTTTTCGAAAAATAACTTATCGATTGTTTAAATATATTTTTAATTTTTTTTATATTTATTACAATTATGAATTTAAATTGATATATTTAATAATAAAAATGTATTTAAATATATATATTTAATTGTTTTTTGTAGTTTTATGTAATAACTTAATGTAACTTATCGATACATCGATTTTTTTTTTGTTTACAAATGCGACCTGTCAGTGGTACAAATATAATAATAATTTTTCAATTGTGTAGAGGTGCATTATTATAACGTTCCGCTAAATCAATTAAAAATACTAATATGAGTTCCATAAATTATTCCTAAATTGAATTCCTAAATGAGTCTTTTGAAGACGATTTAGAATTAATTGAGCAAGAAATTGCAGTCAACTGTGCAAAGACTAGTCATACTATTAAATACAATATAAACAATACAACCGAAGAGCGATCAGTTAAGTTTTTGTTGTTGTCCACGATAAGTCGAAAACAACACTCGAAAACAACGACGAAAACAACCATGTAAATGAAGACTAACTGTTTCATAGTAATTCTTCGAAAACAAACCATAATTTTAGTATATATTTTTTTTATTAAATATTTAAATAATTCATCATCAAAATAATAAAATTCACTTTTAATTTAAAATAAACAAAAAATAATTTACGGGTTATCATTGATTTCTAGCGGGTCGGTAATAGGAAGATTCTGCCAAAAAGTATGCCGGTTTTTTGGCAACAATGGAACTATTTCTTTAGTTAATTGTTCATGGTGCTTTGCAGTGAGTCCTTTAGAATGTTGCCGTTAAATTAAAAGTATTAAAACATTCTTTTCTATGGAGGTTTTTAAGAAAGACAGCTCAATAAAATCATCATGGTCATATTCTGTAGAGTAAAATAAATTACGTTGGTGTCGTTTGAATTTTACCCTTACCATATCTTTAAGATGTGGCGGGGGTTTTTATCTGGCCAAAGATAAAAGGCATTCTCAGTCATGACCTCTACAATTCAATTGACTTTACTCGATTTTTTAACAGCCTCATGAAAATCGTTAAAATCATATGTTTTTTTTGTTATTTTAAGCTTAGTTCCACTTGGTGGAACTTGGTCAAGCCACAACACAATTTGTTTAACATCACGGTAGTATTTGAAAAATTTATAAAAGGCTGAAATAATGTCTACCTTTTTACGACCGGATGTTGCCTCATGCCATATTATACCCATCGGTTGTTAAATTTTCCTCCATTTTCCTATGGGCACAAAACTTTCATAAAATTGTTTGAACATTTCCATACGGGGAGCATGATAACTTTATGCAAATCAACAGACAAGCAAATCCGGGTTTTATCTCAAGGAATAACTTTACACAGTTCATAAGCTTGTCGGCTTTTAAATGACCGATTTGTATGTAAATTATAATCTGTACAAATTTCACATGCTGAATCACAATTTTGGTGTTCTGATTTTAAGTTATTGTAAATTGTACATGTTTCACACTCCTCATTTCCTAAGGCCGTAAAACTAATGTTAAGCTTCTTGACTAAATTCCTGTATGTGTCGTATAAAAACATATAATTGTTGAGTATGTTTCGTTAAATGAATTGAACATAGCCGTAATCGTCGGATGAACAACACATCCGAGGGCAAATACCTTTTATTCGGCGAGTGCTTTGGTGATATGGTCGGATTGAAAGACTCAATATGTTTTCTAATTATATCTTTATATGCAACGTCTCTGGAACGTTTCCCTCTTTTTTCTACAGTAGGTACGTTTTTCTCACACTGGATGCGTTTTAGAATGGTGTTGTTGTTTTTATTATATCCAACAGTGCACAAAAAAAAGTTTTACACTCATCTTGTAATTCTCCTTGCTCGTTGTAGTAAATATTTGAATGTATATTGCCTTTTAGATGAATTATCCATCCTCACACTTCACAGGATACTTGGCCACTCATTCTTGTTCTTTGGATATATTTTCCATTGTACCTCATTTTGTTTGGGCGATACATGTGCAGCTTAATTATCTTCTGCACAAGCTTAATTATCTTCTACGCTGCTCGATGTGCGTTGGTTAAAATTTGTTTTTGATCTGAAATTCGATACTGAATTCCAGCGTCTTTTATCGTTCGCGAAATGGATTTAGAGTAAACTCCTCTACAATATTTTCTCGTTGAACTTCATTTAATAATTTTGGTCTACCGTTCTGAGGCAACCGATCAATGGTTCTTGTTTCTGAAAACCTCTTTATCCATTTCATTACAGTAGTTTTCTAACGAAAAATATATAATTTACCATTTTACGAGACAAGTCTATGCAACTTACTGAAAAGCTAAGCTTTCGTGAAATGTATCCGATGGATTTATTTTCTTTATGTAGGGTGATTATAGGCCATTTTTGTGCAACATTCAATTGCTTGTGAATTGAATCACGTTCCATTCTGTACAGTTAAATTGCGAAACAAAATAAAACCGAATAAATGACTAAATTTTTTTTTTGTGTGCATTGTGGCGAATGCCACATATCAGATCACCCTATTTTTTCATAATTATATTTCTTCATCATAAAATGAGCAAATAAATCGAAAAATTTGATTTTCCAGTCAAAATTTTAATTTTTAATTATATTTTTAACTAATTGACACACGGCCTCTATATAAAAAAGGCAAAATCGTGAAAACTAAGAAGTTTTCTGTTTTAGTGTACAACCAATTTATGAAGGCGATAGTACTGCCGTCCTAGAATCACACGCGGTATCTACTGGTGACATGAAATTGAGAAATTACCCTTTAAAGTTTTGGTAAGAGCCCTTTGTAAATTAGAATGTTTGCTATCCAATAAAGGTGATCTTTTAGGTAAATTGGGGTGAAAAGTATAATAGAAATGTTCAATTTAAATAAAAAATTATACATATTCGCACAATAGTTACTGCTAGTAGTATGTAGATACCCCATTTGTACTTAGGAAAGGTAAACATTTTAGAAAGATACGATAGGTGTGTGTTTTTTAGAAGAAATAATGTAAAAACCGCGTTTTCCGTTGGTAAATAGGTAGAATAACATGCCAGGTTACTAAGAAAACCATAAACTCAATTTAAGATTTTTTGTAGATACCGTGTTTGATTCTAGGACGGCAGAGTACATGTAGAAAAATAAAATATATTTAAAAAAACTTTTTAAAAAACCACGCTTATATTTACTTTGAAAAGGCTTTGAAAAGTAGAAAATAAGACTTTTCTTCCTTCCTCCCATCAATGTATATTTATAACAAGTAGAAATTTAAAATTAATATGACTAAAAATATAAGCGTGGAGTGCTCCTTCTGAATGTATATACTATCTCTCAACATATCATTTTTACGTTAATACTGAAATGCTCCAGCAAAAAATCTATTCTTAGGATACATCAGAATAGACTGTTCCATTAGTGTTACTAAAAGACTTTACTAAGACTTTACTTCGTGTGTCTAGAAGTCTTAAATTTATGCCGAAATTAATAATAACGCCTGAAATTTTGCATGCAGGCTAACAAAATTTCGGCCTAAAAGGCATTGAAAATATTAAAAGGTGTTTGTGTTGAAAAGGCCTTTTAGGCTTTTGAAAGCCTTTTAGGCCAAAAAAGTCATCGGAGTTAAGCCTGCATTTCAGCTCAATTGGACTATCGCAAGTGGTTGAAAAATTGATTACAAAATTTGACGATACAAACAGACACACAGAGTGAGGTAATATAAGGCGTGGTAAAAAAAATGAAAACTAGTTCTGAAAATCAGAATAATCGTTTTGAGCAATTTTGATGGTGTTTATTTTTATTTTCAGATTTATTTGATCGATTTTTTCTCAATTTAAATAAAATCATAAAAAATCAAATTGCAAACATCTTTTGTAGGAATGAAACAAGAATATTTAAGATACGTGCAAAGTACGAACTATTAATTTCAAATGTTAATTCTATTATTTATATACGGACTTATTTTTAAAAGATTACTTGTGAATTTCTGTAATACATAACAGACAAAGGTCTAGACTCTAGAGTATTGAAAAATAAATCTCGATTTTGTGGAGATAAGGCAACATTTTTGGCTCAAATTTTCGGAAAATCCGTTTATTTAAGTTAATTCTTATGAGAAATGGAAATTTTGATTGCCAATGAAACTTATGAAACAACATGGAAAATCTCTAAAGATTTAAATATAATTAGAATCAAAAACTTGTTTAATTTTTATTTCAGAAATGTTAATTAAAGGGATTTTTAATTTTAGCAACGTTTCTGATGCCAGTGACTCGACGAGTTGATCCAAATTATCAGCTGTTTCGGCTGAAAAAAACACTGAAAATCTATGTAAGTGTTGTTTTAATTAAAATTATCACAAATCAAAATGTGATCACAATAAAATTAATTTAAATTTATTTTACAGACTCGTAAGTAGCTGATAATAAATGTAAAACACACGCGGAAAGTGATAAAACATCCATTGAGAATGTTACTATCGCTGATGAAGTATGAGCTGAGTAAATAAATTAAAGTCAGGCTGATGACTCCAGCACTCAATTTCAAAAAACTGGCCCACGGTGCAACACCCGGACAAACCACATACTTACACACAATATAAATACTCAACCGTGATTTTGGGTCACCATCGAACCCGAGACATTTGAATACCACAGTAAAGATGCTATTTATATAGTGCTACGGCAGCTGTGTAATTTATTTTTACTAAACACAATTTTGAATTTAATAATACCTAGATCTAATTTTAGAAAATGTAGGTGATCCTCAAAAACGTTAAAAAAGAACAAGCGTTACACACTACTATTTTCTGCTAAAGGTCGCTATTCTCAGTTAAAGTGTTTGTTTATGCTAATCAAAACGAAATGCGAATACGAATACATAGAAGAAACTGTAAATGCTAGACGAAAAAATCTTTGAAAGAATAAATAGAGTTTTCTTACCACTGGATAAAACCAGGGCTGCGGTAAATCAACATCGAATTAACATTCACATGAAATTGGAAAAAAAATCGTCCTCAGTTCTACCAAACACCGCATTAATGACATACTAATGAAGGTTGCATCACATCAAAATCAATTACCGCACGATCGCTTCTTACCTCTTAAATGGTTTCAAGAATATGATACGGTTTTTATTGATGGGTATCTGATGGTTCATGCAGGACTACTACTTATTAGGCCTAGTAGCTCTATTAAATGACTGTTGTAAACTGTTTATTTTGGTTGATCAAAATCAAATACCTTACATCAACAAACTTAATTACGTCAATATGCTTCATTTTGATGCAAATAAATTCCAAACATCTTAGTACAATGTAATACAGCCAATATATCAATTTTTCACTACTAATATTAATACAAGATCCGTCAATTTACACATGTGGCATTATATATATAGTGGCATACTCACAAATTTAACTATACTATTCACCGATTGTAGGGGTCCAACTGCATTTTTCAATAAGAACAGCCTTAACAGCTAGTCAACACAGCGTCATGTTACTGTGAAATCTGAATGAGAATAATAACAAACAAGAATCTAGCTATAATAATTCTGCATCATTAATTAAACCAAAAAAGAGAAATAATCTAACATTTTACTTTCAAAATGGAAATAAAATGTCTTTGAAACCTGCACAATTTCACAATTTTGTTTACATCATCCGCGTGACATCATTTCACAAAGAGATGATGTGTTCTGAATTCTTTCCTATATCCAATAATGTTTTTTATGGATGTGACCGTTCGCCTCAAACCAGTATTAAGAAAACTGGAGGTAAAGTACTCATAGCCGTCAGCTATCAATAACTAATCAATACTCATATACGCTGCATATATTCCGCCTTACTCACACATTACTTATTTTTATAATATCTTATTAAGGGCTTAGAATTATTTTTTCCCACCGCTGTGACCAGGCCGCCAACTAAAATATCATCCATGGCATTATCACAAACTTATTAATCTTTAAAATAAGAAAGATAAAGCTCATACAAAGAAACTCTCATATTTTATTCTGAGGAGCGCTATAATAAACTCACAGAGGGTAATCAAAATTTCGAAAGTTACTTTGGGATAAAGTACAAGAACTATATTAGCTGTATAAAAGAAAAGCCTTCCGAAACACTTTTAAAGCTTTTTGAAACAAAACGTGAAATTAAAGGTTACCCAGCTTGTATGACATTTACTGGAGAGAAATGTTGCGACCCGCAAGGTAAATCGAACTTGTTTGCTGAGTTAAATCGGTGTATAAGCCGGAAGACATAGTGGAAACAACGTAACCTAACTAAAACTGCGAATTGTAAACGAGGATGAGGTCTCGTTGGCATTCCAGCTTCATTATTAAGACTTCAAAAATTTGACAATCCATTTGTTCTTATTATTCAATTAATCATTTAAATTAGCAGAGTTTCCTCAGATATGGAAAATAACCAAAGTGACACCATTTTTTAAAACTGGAGCAAGAAATAATAATGTTTCATGTTATATAGAGGTATAACATCAATCAACTCACTCAAAACATTAATTCCACGATATGTCTCACATTGCTAGCATGGTTTTATGTCAAAAAGATCAAGATCAAAGGACCTCATTGAATTTACCAGCAACTCCATTAATTGAATAAATTGAAAATTACAAGCAGGATGATGTGGCGTACACGAACTTTACAAAAGCCTTTGATTCCACGAGTTATTGCAAATCATTGAAACGTTTTTGAATTTTAAAACCATTATTTTTTATGACAGCGAACTTCATACTAAAAAAAAATAACAAAAAATTACACTGTTAAATTTGGCAATATTTCCAATTGGAATTTTATTTATACGAAAATTTGATTTTGAGGTATTTTGTAAACTGAATGCTGCCGATTGTAGAAATAATTACATACTCTCGAGTATATATTCGGATAGCTTGGAGAAACTGCCACCTGTGCGTCCATAGTAATTAAATTAGATTGAGCGGTTAGATTTTCACAGAATTTTGAAGTTTCGTGATTTTAAACCAATTTTAATCATTTTTACTGCCTATCATAGAGATGTCCACAGCTATTCATGTATATTTTAGGATAGTTTAGACCACCTAGGATTTTTGTGGTCAATCAGATTAAATTCTGATGAACATTTCTATTTGTTTATGGAATTTAAAAGCTCTTGATTTTGATTGAATTTTAAAATTTTGTACCGCCCATCCCAGAGATGTCATCAGATACTGGTCTATCTTACTCAAGATTTTGTAATTATTTCTAGAATCGGCAGCATACAATTTACAAAACACCTCAAATCCAAATTTTCGTATTAATAAAATTCCAATTGGAAAAATTGCCAAATTTAACAGTGTAATTTTTTGTAATTTTTTTAGTATGAATTTCATATTCAAATTAAAATGTTTTCAAATTTGAATATTGTTAACTATTCATCCTGTACAATTTCAAATTGCACCAAATTCTCCAACCATGTGATGAAGTCTACGTTTTACACAGGAAGCTAAAGTAAGTAAACATTTCTGACCGCTCTGAATTTTAAAAGGTATAAATTCCAAATTTATGTTAATTTAATTTATAAAGTTCCTCAATTTTCTAATTGAGCAGAATTCTGAACAGAGTGTTTAAAAAATGATAAACTATTATGTGTGGAAGTAAAAATAATTTCAATTTAATTTTTAATTTCCTTATAAAGTTGACTATTTCAAACAAATGGCAAAGTAATTAATTATTATTTGGATTCAAATTTAATGAGTAGAGGGGAAGCGATCATTATACCATTAAGCGAAACTAAACTAGTTTCGAAATTTGATATGCTTAAGACCTATGCTAATATTATGTAAATTTCACTGTTTATTTGAAAAGCGAATAGTTTTCATTTTAATCAAAAACTTCCATCAAATTGAAATGAAAATTTGATTGGTATTCAATACGAGCCAAATAATTATTAAACATTTTAAATTAAACTCATTAATTGAATAAATTAATGCCCATATAGACATTACGTCAAATTAATGATCTCTATATGCTGATTATGTTTTATATGCTTTAATAATTCAATTTGTTCAAAAATTATAATAAAATTTACTTTTGTTTGACATTACCATTACAATTAAATCAAGAGAAAAGAAATTTAACTACTTATAATTCCGCCCAACCCCACTAACATAACTTCATAAACTTTATTATAATATTGTCTCTTTAGATATTCTAGTTTTTCATTATTTTTTTTTTTTTTTACTTGTCGTTATTACGATCAAGTATTTTAATTTTGACAAGTTTTTTTGATTGTTGGTCATCGTCGGATGCCATCAAGCAATTTTATAATAAATATACGGTACAATTTACTATAAGATATATAATACTCGTGGTTTTAGATTTAAATAATTTAGTTATCAATTGAAGTTGGTAGTGTTAAGTTGGAATAAAAAATTAAATAGAATTAAACTCAAAATGAATAAATTTGTGTGTGGTTTATTGTTAATTGCAACAATTATTTCGAATAATTATTTAATCAATTGTGAACAGGCTGTGCAACAAACCGATACCTATTTAAAAGCATTGGCCGATACTAATACACAGGGTAAACCGCAAAGTAATATCTAGGATAAAATACAAAAATTGTGACTGAACACCAAATTTATGGAATTTATTTTAGGACGTGAAGATATTGGATTCGGGCAAAATTATCCGTCGGGCACAGGAATAGGATACGATATACAAACACAACATGTAAAACCACAATATGGACCGCCACCAGTTTATGGTCCACCCCATCCACATTATGGACCACCACAACCCGCGCATGGTGCATATGGTCCTCCACTACCACCATCGGGATATGGTCCACCATTGCCACCATCGGGATACGGTCAACAACCAACCGGATATGGAGCTGGTGTACCTTACTTTGCGCCCGGAGGAAATTGGCTATTGGATAAATTTAAAATTAAAATGGATTTATTCACAATTGGAAAAATTCTTTTAAAACTTTTAATTTTCAAGAAAATGGTTAAATTTATGGCACTCATTTGTTTATTGTTAGTTTTGCCTAAATTTAAACACGATTCGGGTGAAGGCGGTGGACACTCATCGCAAGAGGAAAACTATCGCAATATTGCGGATAAAGGTAAGTGCGATATAATTTATATATTTCTAACGGTGTGTAATGTTTTGAATTTACACATACATGGTGTTGAACTAGAAATCCCAATTTTAGTTATTTGGATTAAATTTAAAAAGGCCCATCGTGCCAAAACGCATCAAACTTTGTAAATTTAACGCGGAAGTACGAATACGTACTGTTGTCCAAAACCAATACTATATCCAAAGTGAAAGAAAAGTGAATTATATGCTGCCGCATCTTTAAATTCAAATCACGTACAATTTTTTTAAAAATAAATTAGATAAAATAATTTTTCGGATTATGATATTTACAAACAATACAATTTACCTTCCATTATATACATATATTATGGATACTAATTCGATCGGAGTATTTTGACCATTATGTGACACAATAACCGATTAACCGATATAGCTATACTTGTGAATTTATTTATTCTAAATTATTTGAATATATACGAGTATATATATATAATATATACGAATAATACAATGTTGCCAATTATTTATTTATTTTTTATTTTGATCAGATGCATTCATCAACGAACGGCTTAACGAAGTTACCAATTTTGCGATGACAGCGCTTAAAGCATTTTCACAAAAAAACAGTGACAAATCGTGCGGATACAATGGTCAATTGAGATGTCGATTTGAAAGAATGTTCAACACAGTGGATGAAAAATATCCGTATGAACGGTAAACATTTAAAATTTGTATGGTATAACAAAAAAATAGATATTAAATAAAAATAATTCCGCAGGATATTAAAACTATATTCGACCGACGTTAATCCCGATGATGCAGTCGTGCCAACCGGACGTCGAGCAAAATTATTAAAACACGATGAAAATTCAGGTGGAGAAATTACAAATTAATTTTATTATTCTTAATTATTTTTGACAATTTATTTTTAAATTGATTAAAAATTCTGTAAACGAATGTAACGGTCAATAAGAAGTTGACTTGGGTTGATATGCGATAAACAAATTGTGATACAATTTGAATATTAAAAAAAAACTGTTCTTCACTTGATTTTAATTTATTAATTTATTTATTTATTTAATGTAAACTATTTACTTTTATATTTATTATTAAATTAATTTACACACATCCAAAAAGAAAATCGACATTTAAAAATTTAATTCAATATTCTTAACGTGTTCAACAAATAATTTGATAAAGGTTTCATTTTGAAAAATATGTTAAAAGGATGCCGGAAATCTTGTAATTTTTTAAAATGAAACAATTTTAATTCAATTTATTTATTAAAACAATATTTATTTCATTTTATTTGTACGTATATGCGTTATTAATTTTGAATTGACTTAGATGAATTTGAAACACAAACAAATTTTTATACTTTTGTATGATATTATAATTAGAATAAAATTAAATCATATTATGAAAACAAAAATAAAAGTAATTTAATTATTGTTGCCCATTCGATAATATTTTCTCTTAGATAAAAATCTGAAATTTCTGTTTTCGTCTTCTGTTTCTGTTTCATAACACTCTATAGGCTGAATTTTTATAAATTTTCAATTATTTACATATGATTTTGGAAAATTTTAATTTCCCGGGATCCCCACATGGAACTTTTCCTTATAGTATTATTATAAATTGTCTTACAATTGTATCAAAATCTAATTTTCCTAATTATTTTTATCCAAGTTGGAAACTATCTCCTGCAAACCATCAGCTGAGAAATTTCGGCTATATAAATTTTTTACTACTAAATTTTTTAACGCGGCTGTCATATTAATATTATAATCTGCATTACCAATTTTTATACCTTTCGGCTGGAAATTATCGGCTAACTTTAAGAGTATTATATCATCTTGAAATTTGTCTATCGTTCTTATGTTCAGTTTGAAGAGATATAACCGCCGTATTGTGGTCTTCCCAATTCCAGCGGTTTCTTTCTTTGGAGCCTTCATACTCAATTTGTGTTACTCAGTATACCATGCAACTCTACATTTTGATGTTGACCAAGCCGTTGTATGTGTTTCTTTAAATGTATTGTTATCTCTTCGCTGACGTATTCGATCCGGAGCTCGCTATTTTGTCGTTTCTTATGTACTAAGGTGCGTTCACTATTCCACGTATTACTTTATTTTGAAAAGCCTGTATTATTTTAATATAGATTTTCTTAGTACAGCACCAAAGCTGAATACCATAAGTGCATATAGATTTTAAAACTTGTTGGTATAGTAGCAACTTATTAGGTATTGACAGCTCCGAATATCTTCCAACTAGCCAATACATATATTTCTATATTTAATGTTAATTTTATTTTAATTTAGCATCGAAAGTCATGCCAAGATATTTGGCTTTCTCAAAATCCGAACTGATGTGGGGGTATTAGCTTCCTCAAGTATTATTGGTTTCATCCTTTTGTATAACAGTTTCTCAAAAATTTTCGAAGGTACTGGAAACAGAGAAATTGGCCTATATGTCTTTTTATGATTAGATGGTTGGTTCGCTACTTTCCATTGCAGAGGTACATATTTCAGTCGAAATAAAGCGTTGATTATATGAAGAAGTTTTTGCACCCCTTTCTCAGGAAGTGCCTTCACTATTTCACCTGTAATTAAATCATAGCCAGGAGATTTTTTCGTATTTATGTTATGGTTAAGTTCATCTTTCAACTCTCGTAGAGTTACAGGTGGTATTTCCCTATACAATCCTCCTTGTGCACTGGTATTATATTTTGATACGCTGATTGTCTAGCATATGGTTGGAACGTTTCTGCGACATGAGATGCGAAAAGTGCTGCTTTCTGTTTAGCACTTGTTACCCAATTTCCCTCATCATTTTTTATTGGCGGTATTTGATAATTTGGTCTTTTTAATGCTCTTGTAGCTTGTCATAGGGAATACTCAGTTTCTTTATCGTCTGTATGACTATACGAAGATAACGGGTGACCGATTTATCTAGTTCTTTGCTTAAGCTTATTACAGATGGATGCTTGATTAGTACCAGAAGATTGGTGTTGCCTTCAACCAATTTCCTAAATAATTCCCAATTGGATTTGTTATTAGTTAGTCTAGGTGGATTTTTCTTGTTAACAATGGTGGAACTAACAGTCATAATGACGGGCGAGTGGTCCGATGAGAGACTTTCACTATTTTCTAGAAAAATTTGGTTTTTGGATATACCTCTTGTAATGTAGAAATCAATTAGATCCATCGAGTTTTCCTTGTGTCAGTGGGCCAGTACGTTGGTTTTCCTCCTGAAAGAAATTCACAATTGAATAAGCTCGACCTGCGTCGTATAGTTCTCTACCATCTAAAAGAAATTGATGTCAAATTAGAATTGGGAGATTGTGAAAAATTTAGAATAGATGATGCAATTTTATAAAGGATAAATGAAATTTAGTAAAATTCTTCTTAAAATTATTGTAAATATGCTGTAATATTTTATAATTATTCTAAGAGGATTATTACACCTAAATATCAATTGGAATTTTATTTTTTTTAATGCAATTGGTAAATTAGTAAAATCGGCCTGTCTAAAATCATTCAAAAAATATTGTCAAAATATAATCTAAACCTTTATATAGTCCACTTAGAATTTTGTAATATCAAAAATTTTATGATTTTTCAGTTTTACGAATTTTCTGAGTTATCGACGCACTTTTTTGTGACCATATTCATATAGCAGCACACAGCACCAGACCTTAGAAATTCTATATCTCTTCATTTTCATTTAGACTTCAAGTACAATGCGATAAATGAGACAATGTAAAATTGCGGTGCATAATTAATAAAACTATCGAAACTGAATATAAAATGGTGCGAATGTCATAGAATTTAGACCTATCATATAGGATTTAAAAATTATTATTTTGCCAAGTTTTTTTTCGCCAATATGCTAAAATAACTTTCACTTGTTTACTTATTTGATGTTGTATAAAAAAATGTAATTAAAATTCTGATTACGTGTGGCGATGATTTGCGACTGTACTATATTATACTGACAGTTGCGAATACTTTGTTTTCATTTTGTTTACTGTAAAGTAAAACTATAATATCGTTATTCGTGAAATGTATATACAATTAAAATGTAATTATTAAAGAAGATATTATTATTATGATTTATTAACAAAAGCGGTATAGTCTATGTGCAGTTCGTTTGATTGATAAAGCGGATATACATACTCGTATATATGTACATAAAAGCGGATATACATACTCCTACATACATATAAAAAATGCAATAATCTACACAGTTAAATTTCGCCATAATCACATGTATTAAAATTGTACAACGAAATGCAGACGATGTGATTTATTCGCACATAGATTTGACGAAATTATCTTCATACATATTTATTTGATTCTGAGCGGTTTGAAATCAAGAAAAATTTCTATTGTTTATCTTCGTCTCATAAACTACACATCGCTGCGTAAACCTTTTAACAAGAGGTACAGATGACGGGTTTTTTACATTATAGTCCTCTGACCTTCCAACGGCATTTTAATTTACTTGTTGACGCAGAATAATCCAAAATCAATTATCTTCGTTAAAGCACTTCCAGTACCATTCGTAACAATTATACTTATCCCCACTGAAAATCGAACCCACAGATCTCCAAGTTCAATCAATAAAATCTTTCTGCTTCAATCGAAATCTTTGGAATTTAACTATATACTTACGAATTTTAAATCTTACAGAATTCAACGATAATATATCCTTAACAAAACTTATCAAATGCTATGGGAACGTGAACACTAAATTTAATTATTTTCAAGAAAAGTAGGCTGTGAAAATTGAGCTGTTGTGTGTTTTGAAATTTCCTTTATATTGCGCAATAATTTACATGCTGTTAAATGACAGAAGAGTTAAATTGGTTCTTAAACTGAAAAATTGAAAGGTTTCGTTGGCTAGTTACATTCGATGTCCACCCGTATATAGTACGTTAAATTGTCACTGATTCGCCGGTTCTTCCTTTTCTCATATTAGAATATCGTCAAGCATTAAGTTGTTTGTGTTTCATGAAAGTCGGATACAGGGCTAACCACCGAATCAGTAACTACTTAACGTAATACCACAAAGTAACATAATTGTTACTTTGAGGTCTAGAATACCATATATTAATATACACAACATGCTTTTTCTATCATTTTTTTCAGCTCAACCACATATTTTATCTCAAGTGACCTTTGAGATAGACATCTACGCATTGTACACTTCTGCGCTCTTGACATTTGGTTATAAGACTTTACGGAACTGTCTTTCCGACCTTATTCGATAAGTATGGAATAATGCCTGACGAATGGAAAGAGGCCGCGATGTGCCCCATCTTAACAAAGGGATACCGCTTGAAGTGTGAGGATTACCGCAATATAGCGGCTCCTTTGCACAGCGTGCAAGTGCCTGTTCTACATTATATTGGGTAGAACCACCCCTCTAGCTAAGGCCTTGGTTAGAAACCAACAAGTAGGATTTCGTCTGAACCGATCAGTCAACGATCAGGTCTATTCGCTGTGGATGATGCTATCTAAATATTATGAGACATCCGTTTCCGTACATCAGGTGTTCCTGGAATTCAGACAGGCCTATGACTCGATCAATCGAGAGGGTTTGTGGTCTGCCCTGGAATATCTAGGAATCCCAACAAAATTGGTACGGTTGTGTTGAATGACAGTGACGCAGTCTCAATGCTGTGTTAAATTTGAGAACAGACCATCGAACATTTTTGCAGTAGACTCTGGTGATCTGTAGAGATGCTCTGCGTCCGATACTCTTTAATCTCATGTTAGAGTACATCTTTTGTAAAACTGAAACACCTCAGAACAACATCTTATATCGCCAGTCTAATCAGATGCTAGCGTATGCAGGTGACATATGCGTGATTGGACAGTTTGGACTGAATAGCAACAGAGAGAAGGAAATACATGATCAGCTGGTAGAGGTTCCATCTTCTGTTGGACTCCAGATCAATGAGTCCAAAACAAAATACATGATCTCTGGGTATAGGGACGATGGCACAACAGATTGTAGTAGTGGCCACTAACGATAACAGTGTGGATAAGGATATTAAGAACGGCTGGCAGCAGGCAGTCGTGCTTTGTATCGTCTAAGGCGACTGCTAAAATCTACACGTCTATCAAGTGCCGCAAAGTTCAAGCATTACAAAGCGCTGATCAGGCTCGTTGATATGTATGGATGTGAAAGTTTTACGCTGACGGACGGGTACGAGAGGTGGCTCCTTACATTTGAGAGAAAAATCATGCGTGTGATATACACGAGCCACCATACCGTAGCGACGATGGCAGAACGACTTGACTTCTTTAGATTGTCTAGGACAGTATGAAAACCAAGCTAAGGATCGAAGCCGGTGGAGCCAGATTGTTGACTCAGTAAGGGGCCAGTAAAGTCCTTTATAAAACTGTAATAATAATAATAGTAATTGATAAAGTTATTCACACGATAATTTGAGGAGGTGTTCAAGAGCCAAAAACGATGATAGCGTGGCATCCCGCTCGAAACTTGAATAGAGCTGTTTTAGCTGATGTGTGTTATGATTCATTTTGTGCAAGTATAGAACGTTGCCAATAAAAGCAGCATCCAGCACAACTTATCAATTTTGGAAGGTGCAAATTATAAAAATTGTATATTATGGGGGTGACTGCGCCAAGTTTTCATGAAAAGGTGTATTATTATCATAACCCAATCACTTCTTTAATACACAAACAAGATACATATTTTTTGCATACTTTCAATCATCATGATTTGAACTGTGCTCTCCAGACAATTGCCGCTTACTCTACTTATGATGTCATGTAAGCGAATTACAACAGAAATAACATAAATATCCATCGTTTGTCAAAACCAAACATTGACTTAGGTTTAATGTTATTGGTGGTCACATCGGATTGTTATCATTTTATATATACATACATACTTTCTGATTCGTGTGATTTGTAAAACTTATCAAAATTTAGCTTAAGGGCCGGTATATTTAGATATTAACGTTAATAATTGACGTAAAAATGTATAAGTTTAAAATTTAAGTTTCATATGGGAATAGAACCTTGTAAAAGAAACGATACAAATTGTAAGTGAAGTTTAGTGGATTGGCAAAATAATTCGCTAAAACAAGATACATACTAGTGACACTATCTACCTTCTAAATACATATATGTATATAGAGAGAGTAAAGTTGTATTCTTAGTACCTTGCAATGTCCAGTCGCCATTCGCTGATCTCATAACAAAAATCGAGAGCAAACATAAAAACACAGTAGCATTATAAATTCTAACTAAGCAATTAGACAACTAATTAAAGTTTGTGTTACAACCATTTAAACAGATAAATTTTAAAATGAATTAACTTCTTACAAGTTAAATAATAAAATTGACAACAGCACATCCCCCCACATTCTCAGTAACCCATGGTAATAATAGAAATAATAATCGGGGTATAGCCGAGCTAGTTTGGTAAAAAGCACTTTTTGAACATCTACAATTACGTTAAATATTAACAAAATGTAGTTCAATGGATTGTTATAATAGAGTTTAGATAATTTATAATATTTAAATTAATTCATGATTGCTATTTTGCTAAGTTGATAGACTCGATTGATACCAACCCTAAATCGATTACTCAATTTTGAGTCATTGTTGATCTTATAAAACACTAGTAATTTTAATTTTAAATCTGGCTATCATTCTGACAGATATTTCAGCTGGCGCAAGGAATGGAGAAGGTCTTAGGGCCCGAGAAAAAACGATTAAAATGTTATATATATAGTAATATGTATGGTTCAGTAAAGTTTTAACTATTTTATTCAATTTCAGAAGGGAATAATTAAATGGACTAGCCTTTCGAACGGATTCAATAAATGAATTCAAGCTCTAACCAATATACACAAAGAACATCGTGTATGAAAGCTCGTCATAATGGCTCCACGGTTTTAACTATTTTATTCAATTTCAGAAGGGAATAATTAAATGGACTAGCCTTTCGAGAGGATTCAATCAATGAATTCAAGCTCTAACCAATATACACAAAGCACATCGTGTATGAAAGCTCGTCATAATGGCTCCACGGTGTAGAGAACGACTTAACCGTTGCAGCCAAACTGTTGACACAGTAAGGGGCCAGTAATGGCCTCTAAATACTATTTATTATTATTATACAAAGCATTCGGTTTTTATTGTAATTCAATCAAATTTCATATAAGAGCGCATGATTCAATTGAATCTATTTGATATTACCAAAATCAAAAACGAATTTACATAAAATGTATTCGGTTCAATTTGTGATATAATCCATATTCAATAGCAATATTCTTCTAGCTCAGTGTTGTACATTCTGTCTCACAAACATGAGTAACGATCTGGATATTACATATTTTGGGCAACACAACATTACTTTATAATCTTTAAGTTTTCGATGAGTCTGTACCATTAGTAGGGCTTTTATGTCTAACAATTTGAAAATTTGAGTGTCGTTCGATCCTAAATATAATTTAAATATTAAACTGTCGTGACAGATTTTACTATCATGACACTTTTGACTTTGATTAAAATATTTTACGATAGCTAGTAAGCAATTTTCGCTCGAAATTAATATGAACTATTATAATAAACGCAAAATTCACTTTACCCAGTCTTTAATATAGCAAACAAACTGTCATAGTTAAATAAAACCATATTTAAAATTTTCATTTTCTTTAAAAAAATTTTCTTTATTAATGGCTTAAACATTGTTGTTTCTTATAAAATCAATTGATTGCAATCAAAAGATTTTTTAGATTTAATTTTTTTTTAAATTATTTTTTATAATCTTAATTTTAAACTTTACTTTTCATATAAATTGTGTAATGAAATATGTATACTAATTAAGAATTTTCGGAGGTTTTCTTCTGTTTAGTAAATTAGTGTAGTAAAGTACATATAATTATAATAAACTTATGTTTTTTAATGATGGTATATATAGCATTTAATAAAAATTATGATCTTCTTCTTTGTTTAATAATGAAAATTTTTTTAAATAATTTTATTTTTGTTTAATTTTTATTCTTGACTTTTAACGGCTTTCATTTTATCTCAAACAGTCTTACACATTTTGTATTTGATTTTTTTTAAAGTTATTATAAAGCATTTTCAGTAGTTTTTTTTATTTTGTTTAAGAAAAATATATTAAAACAAAAAAAATTAAAATTTCTGGTTTTATAAATAGATTTTATGTAACAATGTTGTAAATATAAAATAATTGGGAAGGTTTTTGTATTGTATTGAAAACAGTGTCATTTGTTGGTTGGTGAGTGTTAATTGGAATTCAATGGCCTAGGCTATTTAATAGATTATATACGTGTGTAGGGAACAAATTTGTTTAGTACAATTTTTTGATGGAATTGATGGAATGATGTAAATATAATTACTAATAATATATTCAAGGCCCGATTAGTTTTAATATGTATTAATTATTTTAAAAGAACGTGTTAGTTATAATGATATATTTACCCAATATGACGTTTCTTCTCTATAGACACGTTTTAGACAAATAGTATTTAAGTCACTTTCCAAATTTTTATACAAACGATAGAAAATAGAATGGATGTTGAAAATAACGAATTTTTCGATTTTTTTTAACAGCGCGCCAGATTTATTTTCTTTTATAATTTTTATATATTTTTAACAAATCCAATTAGACGTTAACACAGTTCTAATTTTATTGCTTTAACATATTTCTTGGTGTTTTATCACAATTGTTTTGCTGTATATTCTATTTATACATAATTACTGAGTACTTTATTCTGGGAGACTTATTATGTTTCGAGACTCGCCAAAACTAACTCATTTAAATATTCTTTAATCTATTAACCGCCACGAAATTTCAAAGCAATTCGCCGGCGAGTGATATTAGTAATAGAAATAGTGACACTTGAGTTTAATTGGCGACTCTATTAACAAATGAAGGCCCCAGTATTTCGATTAACCAAATCAACTCAATCCGTAAAAATTACAATGATTCAGTAACTCGGATATGGAGTGATTAAAAATATAAAATTTAACTAAATTGATTTGTTTTGGTATCGTCGTAAATACTGAATAAAATCTCTGGTTTCATTACTCTTTCCTTGCTCTCCCTAATTTTGTTGTTTTTTTGTTAGTATTTTTTAATTAGATTCAAAATACTCAACAAAAAAAACGATTTTATGCAATTTAATTATTGTATTAGGATTGCTCCTAGAAAAATTTAAACATTAAATTTTGCACTAGATTTTGGAAGTAGTGCAAAAATCAATAGTTTTAGTTGAATGTACATTATGTAATTTAATAAACTATATATAGCATACTGTATTTTATATATTTTTTTTTATTTATTTTTATTTTTTTTATATTTTTTTTATTGTAGTTTTAGTTTTTTCGTGTACAAAAAGATTATAAAAAATTATTTTTTAGTTTTGTAACTTTTAATACATATGTTTTTTTATTTTTCATATATATTTTATCAGGTTTATTTATTTTTTAAAATAGTTTAGATGCGCAATGCCATCACCAGAATTTACGACAAATAATCGGGAAGAAATCCGATCTCAAAATTAATACACATTCGTTAATTGGTTTTGATGCACGCACAGTTTAAGGAAATAATTATAAAAAAATAATAATATAAAAACAAATGAAAACATAAAGATACTGAGGAAAATATGTTTTTAAAAATGAGAATTTTCTTTTAAATCATTTCAAATATCATTTTTGATAACGTAGTTACGATTAATAATTAGATGATATTGATGGTGGATGATTACTCTCATAGCTATTTTGTTGTTTTTGCCACTCAATGTGTATGTGTGAAACATTTAAGCGAAAAAAAAAACAAAATACAATGATGATAATCTGATTCAATTTGTACTTTTCGGCTTAACAATTAGTAAACAAATAATTAATAATTCATTTTTTTAATGAGATAATTAATTAATTTCTTGTTTTATAACATAACGAGACTGGTTAATTACAAAAATATACATATAATTGCATATCATATATGTATTTTTTTCATTAATTTCTCTTCCTATACTTCCACTGAAATTTTGCATATACGTACATCAAATTCCAATGAAGTTAGGTACGATAGCATCTTATTAGATTATCTGTTTTATTTTAAATTATTTATATAAAAATATCAATTAAAATTTTTAATATTTATTGTAACAATTATAATTAAACAATTTATTCATTCAGAGTAACAAATTTATATTTTATTTTTATTTTTTTTTATTATTTTAATTATCTCGTATCTAAATTAAGAAGAAGTCGTTTCTTTTCTTGCCAGTCTGTAATTTTTATTCTATAAATTAAATAAAGAAGAACACTAAACAATCTCGATTTAACACATTATCCATTTTCCTCTCATAAAACAAAGAAAAACTATCTTAGTAACTATCTTTTTAAAAAGCGCTTAACGATTTTTGTTTCCTTCTATTTTTTATATTAAATTCATCAATCCAATTACGCAATTTATATAGCTACAGTTTTGTAAAGTACCAAAGAAATTTATTGTTTTAAGAAAACAAATTAGTATATAATTAAGTTTATTAAATGCTAAATTTGGTTTTCCTTTTTTTTAAATTTTAATTTGTATTACGATACAAGTAAAATGGCAACGAAATAATCTTAAAACTAAGATGACTTTGTATTAATTGGTTGTTGTTTATAAACCAATTAACTATCTCAAAATTGTGTTTGTGTTTGTCTGTTATTCCGTATGAAGTAATTTGTTATCAAAAATATTTTTGTAAAAAAAAAAGAAAAAAAAGTGAAAGATAAGATTAGAAATTTTCTTTTTCTTTCTTCCAAATGATCAAAACCACTTGTTTTATTTTAACCACTTGCTGTAGCCGGTGGACTACGCACTTCGATTTCCAACGACCTGCGTAGTCTCCTTTGCATTAATAAACTTTCACTCGGTGGTGACAAACCGACACCAAAACATTCTAAATCACGGGTGTCCGCCAAATTTGAATTAACAATTGGGACAGTTTTTTCAGGTCTTGTATGAGAATTTCTCTCGTTCGAAGAAAGCATACCGCAATTGCGATTTCCATTAAACATACAGTCATTTCGCCAATTCTTAATCTCAATGCCATTGGCACGAATATTACTGGTATTACCACGTTTATCTCTATTTATGTTATTTGTACTCTTGTTGTATAAGCGATTTGATTGTATATCATGACGGCTGTTATTGTTGAAATGATTATTATGATTATGGCCACCGCCAAAGTTGCGATACTTTCGTGAACTGTTGTAACGATCTTGTACAACATCATCCGAATTGCTACTTCTGTATCTCCAGTTCTCTTCTGGTTTTATAATAAAGCTTTTTGAGTTATAGAAATTTGAATTTTCGCCCAAAATTAAATTCATATCATTTTTTTCGAAATTATTATTTTGTTTTTGGTTATCCTTCAATATTTCAGGCAATTTTTCTTTCATCTCTTGAATACTATCAAGGCCCGATGTTAAATTAACAGTTGCATGTTCCAATAATTCATTAGTGGAATCCAAATTCAGTTCCTTTGAACTATGACCATCAGTCATTGAATTATCGTCCTGATAAGAATCGTTTCTTTTCTCAGCCGGTTGATAGATATTCGGGCGTTCTACTGTCATGTAATCGTAGCGCATAGAAAAATGTTGAAGGATTACACGTTTCACAGCCATTGCAGATTCAGCAAATTGCGATAATTCACGTGCTGATTGATTTCGTCGAATAATTCCAGGTGTTGCTAAGGCCTTTCGACGTTGTGCCATTTTTCTACTATCTATGCAGTCCTCTTTAGCCAATTTAATCCATGGATGAGAAAGAACAGCCTCTGCACTTAAACGTTTTGGTGCTTCTTTTACCAAAAGTCCACGAATTAAATCTTTAGCTTCACTACTAACATCACCCCATTCACTTTCGGGAAAACTAAATCGTCCTAAAAAAAATAATGAAATAAAACAATAAATAAATGGATTTTAAACGAAAATGTGAATTAATAAATAATATTTACCTTCTTGAATCGATTCAAATAGCAACTCTTGACAAGTACGACAATTTTCTCCCCTATTCCAACCACAATCCTGTTCACAATTTCCAGAAAATGGTGGATACCCACATAGTAAAATGTAAGCAATAACCCCAAGAGACCACAAATCACACCGCTTATCATAATGATTCGCTTCGCCAACAAATAGTTCCACAACTTCTGGTGCCATAAACTCTGCACTACCAACCTGGAAATAAGGAACAGAACATTTTAAATCGAAAATATATATAATATGTACATATATATATTATTTGAAATATTTAATAAATATATATAATAATAATATAAAGAGCGTAATAATTTGTGATTTAATACTGGTTTGAGCGAGCTAAAGTTTATTTAAATACTAACGTCCTATACTATCTATAAAATTGTACTCATTCTTGTGCATTTATTATAGCAAGCAGAGACCTGATTATTTTTACCCTTTTTTATAAATCTTATCCATCTTAAAATCTTTTAAATTGTTTATTTGGTCAATGGTGAGTAAAGAAATACAAAGAATCTAAGATGAAAATATGGCTGTAGTTTTTCTGTATCTGCTTCAGTTAATTAAAATGAACTTATTTGATTACAATGTGGAATTTTCTCTAATTTAAGTTTGATATAAAATTTTATCTATTTTCATCAAATATTCAATGTTCTTAAGAGATTTAACAGATTTAACAGATTCCCAAGGGTTAAAATACACCAATATACATAATTAAAATATCGAAACAGTAATAAAAAAATGTAGTCTTAAATGAAATAATTATGTTCATAATATTTCTATTTTAGATCAACTATTTGAATCTAACACTATCGATTAGCCCAACCATAAACAGTCACCATTTCTTAACTTGTGATACCTTACAAAGTACACGAAATTGAAAATAATTAGCGTTCTAAGTTTATATTCGAGGTTCTCGGGTTCGATTTCCGGTGATGATCAAAAATTACGGTTGCTATTTGCTAACAACTTTAGGCTATTGAAAGGATATAACGGCTAACTGTTAATTTTCTTTCAATTACAATTTTAATCATGCCTTCTCAAAGTGTGGAGCAACGTATTAAAATTAAACAACCTATTACAATCTTGATTTTTTGAAAATATTATTCTTTAGCGATGAAGGACGCTTCCACCTCAGTGGGTTTGGTAATAAACAAAACTGCACCATTTAGGCTGCTGAAAATCACAGAGATTATTTATAAAATCACTATATTCACAGAACTATATGGTTCGGATGGAGGAATATCGTTCTTTTCTTAAAACTATGCCAGCGAACCAATTTCTATCAAACGTGAACGGTGCCGCGACATGAGCATGATAACCGATTTTTTGTAGCCACAACTATTCATATTCGAAGATTAACACCAACAATTCCTTAACTACCCTGGATTTGAAGGGCGAGATAACACGACATATTCAGAAAATTACACGCAAATTATATCGAAGTTATTGAAAATTTAAATAAACGCACGATGTCGTGCCATCGCAACCATGGTGGTCATCTGGTGGGTATTGTGTTTCACATAAACTATTAAAATTGTAAATATAAAACATTAGTACCATTGTACCATAACCATTTTTCTTCATTAGTTTACATTTTATTTACCAAAAATATTTGTAAGTCCTTATTGGGACCACCATTTAGTTGTAATCAGTGTTTTTTACAAATACTTTTTGCTAGATAAATTTTGTCAATGTTTTCAACACGATCTGATGGAAATCAACTCAGATATCAAGAAATACAGCAATTGAAAATGATTTTATTCTATTATAACATTAAACATAATAAACGTTTCAGGCAAGCCACAAAACAGCGAAATTTGAAACATGAAACGAAATTTTAAAAGTACAGGACTTTCGTTGTAACGTATCTACTTGAAACATATTTCATGAAGCAAGCATCTTCTACATTTGATTTTATATTTCTTTTGAGTGCGTGTGCATGTGTGTGGCATGTAATAGCCGTCCTTGGGTTGTGATATGTGTCTATGCTGTTGGACATGAAACGCAATTTTCTTTTATTTTTAAGATAATCTCATTATAACTTTGCTACACTTCTACAGTCCACAAGTCAAAATCTCTTTACCCTTTCGAATGTTCACTCCAGTACTAAGTAGTCTTAAATTAAACTAATTAATAAAATATCTCAATCTTAAGTAGTAGAAGTTTCAAGGGTACATTTTAACAATGGTAATGCAGATTGATATCAGTGGCTCCTCTCAACCACGAATACTTATCAGTTTATTATTTCGTATAAGTTCATAACAAGTGAGACTATACGAATGACTAGTCCGATCGTCGAAGCATGTTATAAAATTGTTGATTGGCAGCGAGCAGCGAGCATCGAACTGGCTCTGGACCACAGTATAATGAACCGCACTCTGCCCTATAGCACTTTAACAAATACTTTTAAACCAACGAAGCAAATTTCTTTTCATTAATAATAATAAATATCATATATTAAATTTTCGTTTATCCTTAAAAATGAAAACAAACTTGTACATTTTTCCAAATAGAATGGGAACTATATTCTGGTGCTGTGCGGAGCAACCCCAGGGGAAATGTAATAAAATAATAGTAATAACATCGTTGCGACGTTGCCAATTTTTTTTAAATGTAACTAATGACTAAGTTAACATTTTTTCCCCAGTTTTATTAATTACTTTGAGTGTGATGATGATTTATTCAGCCATATAAACAAAGATATTACATATGTATATACACAATAAGACCATGTCATGTCTGCGCGAAATAATCATGAGTCAAATCAGCAAGACACTCTTATGTATGTTGTATATATTAATAAATATTGCGTATCCAATCTTGTCAAATTAAACTAATTCTTACTTGCCAAAACTATAATAATGTGACTTATAAAATTGTAAATTGATTCAGTTATAAACTTAAAAATTAATTACACTTTATATTACCTAAATTGAAATAGGATACCACCATATAGTAAAATGTAATTGCAAAATATGTCAAATACATCTAAATTCACTTCGTGGGTGTATTAATATAAATGACTTCGTCTACATAGAGGTTAGTTATTTGTATGATAGAGAAACTTTCACAAAAAATAAATAAACACAATAAAAATAATCAACTTATAAATTTTTAGTTTCTGCATATGTATTTGTACATATAAAATAAATCAAGCACACAACTATATTCTCAACTTGATAATGGTGTGTTGTGTTCATTTAGTATATGTAGATATATTTTTCAATTTTAAATAAACAACAAACCGAGGCCATTCGGTTTATATTACGCATTTAAATATATGTACGTACAATATTTTTCTATATTATGGATTTTTCTTAAGTAGAAAAAAAAACTTTGAAATTAAAGCAAAAACACGTGTTTTTATAATATTTTTACATGCAGACGTGTAGGTTTTAATAAATCCATTATATACTGTCGGCATTTTCTCGTTTTTCTTGTAAACATACACGGAAATAAATAAATTTTCGTTCTTTATTATTATAATAAATAATATTATACATTACATACATATGTAAGTATGTATATTTAGAAGATTGATACTATAAAAAAAATTAAATTTCATATAATTAATAAAACTGTTTTCTTATCATGATCATACACCCTTAACTATCGATCAGATGTTTTATTCAAACAAGTAAAAGAATTAAAATAAATGTTCAAAAAAATATGCGCATGTGAAGATTTATTTATTTACATAGGAATAAATAAGGATAGGTAATCAGAACAATGTCTACAGTAAAAGTTATGCAACATTATTTCGGATACCACCATTAAAATTGCAAAATCACTCAGCCATTTTTCCAAAATAAAATAAAAATATTTTTTGTTATTCATGATTAATTCATGATTTAACGTTTATACTGACCTAAATGTACTAAATTTTATTTATTTCGGAAAAATATTTATTTTTGTATTTATCAAAATGTAGTTTGCGCGCTCGAGTGAAAGATTCGTTTATTACGTATCACAAGTCACGACAATGAATATTATCAATATTTATGTTAGTAAAAATAATTGTATGCAAAAATTTACTTTTCGATAGTATAAAATGTGCACTAAAATAATTTTTCAAATACACATGGGTTTTTATTTTATTTGACTAGAAAGAATATTCGCGAAATCTATTTTAGTTTGATTGTGTATTCTTAAATTTGATGATATTGTAAAATGGGGAAAATCATATGGCGGGTTCCTTTTTCAAATTTCACGTAATTTTCGAAGGAGTACGATAATTTAAATACGCATATTATCAATTTAGTTGATGTCGGGGTGAACTGCGGAACATAGCCAGCGGTCAAGTACTCAGGGTAACTAAATTTCAGTGCAACAATCTAAGAAACCTATTGTGAGGAAGATTAATTTAATCAATAGTCATTGAACTTAATGTTACCAATATTTTACAATAATTTGAAGATCAATTTCTTAATTTTAAAACTTACGAGCAAATAATTTTTAATCAAACTCTTGAATCTACTACTAATATTTAAGATATGCATAAAATAAAATAAAAATAATTTGAATGTAATTATTGCAGTTGAAGCTGCTACTACATTCTACTTATTTACTTATGTAAAAGAATTTAAAATTTCAAAAATAAATTTGGCTAGACTAGAATTTCGATGTTGATTTTAAGCAATAATTTATAGGTATCTAGAAAGAAAATTAAACTACATATATATTTGAATAAATATTTCTAACGAAATTTGAAGTTAAATTCTATCTAATTTAAATTAAAAAATAAACATGCAGATTCAACATGCATAGTGGGATGTGTACTCAAAAGTTTTTGTTGTTACTTTATAACACCAACCGACGTAGTGAACTAGGGAATTTGTAATTAGGTGCTGTGTTGAATGTTTAGTTAAAAATAATTGTGTAGCTTTATTGCTTTAATATTAAGTTTCAAGCATTCTTTAGCGTCAAAATGTGTTGAAAACGACATTTTTCATCTGGGATTTTAGAGATAGTGGCTTAACATGGTATAGTTGTAGTAAGGATAATTGCATATATGGAAGAACAAGGAAGTTCAATACTCTTGTTAATCATGCGAGGTGAGGATATCAGATACATTTGGCCGCTGGCAGTTGCGCTTTGCATTGTCTTGGTATTTAAATCTAAATATTTTACAAATGTCAACAAGCTGAAATTGTTCAAAATATAATCAGGCATTGTCTTGCACGGATGCGAGAGTTAGATGCTGACTGATGCGTATGAAAGGTTGCATGATCTTTAAGAAAAGTCATGCGTGACGGCTCAAAATGCGACGATAATAGCACGCATAGGCAACTCCTGTAATTTTCGCAATCAGTAGTCGTAATGAGATCTGATATTGTACCCGAAATCAAAGCAAACCGAGTGCGCTGATTCAGCTACGTTAAGAATGCTAATCCGAAACGAATAGCACTGTTTTCTGCAAAGTAAACCACCTTATGGCAGAGGTCATCGTTAGTAGCATTGGTTATTTGTATAGAGAACGATTCTAATGAGCTCTGATATTATACACGAAATCAAAGCAAACCGCGAGCGCTGATTCAGCTACGTTAAGAATGCCAATCCGAAACGATTAGCACTGTTTTCTCCAAAGTAGGCCACCTTATGGCTGAGGTCATCGTTAGTAGCATTGGCTGGTTTGTGTAGAGAACGATTTGGCATCATCAGATTGTCTATCCCAACATGAAGCAAACCATTTCGCGCCTGCAAACCAATGGTGGCAGGTTGTTTATGTTTTTTGTTACTTCCAAATTCTAAAGATAATATAAATTTAGGCAACTGCTATAAGCTAATTCGATATTTAGTTTATCATGCCGAATTAGAAAGAAAATATTAATGAAAAACCGATTTATGAAAAACATATCGTCAAAACTATACACAAGTAATATTTAATCATCTCATAACTTATAATATGCGGTATGGTATTATATTCTTGAGCTAGTCATAAAAATGTAAATAAATACCTAAATGAATGATCAAAAACACACAAACAAAAATTTTTCTTTTAATAAACATATTGTGATTATGTTTTGACTGGAAACATTATCAATTTCTTTAACCTTGGAATTAACGTATATAACAACAATAATAAAAAAACAGACAAAATAATTAACTCAATAAAAATATTTTGGTGTATATAAGAACAATCGTAATACATAATATATGTATAATATTCTCCCTAATTTAAAACATTCGTAAATCTTCGCTACATACATACACAGAACCAAACCTTTCTATTACAATGTATAGTTTCAAAATTTCAAATATATAAATAAAACTATAAAAAAAGTATCCATTTTGAATTACAAAGTAGAGAATCAAAATAAAATTTTCTTTGTGTTGAATATGTATATGGTATATGAATATGAGTATGAGCACAATAATATACACACATTACCTTCTACAAAGTCATTTAACTCAATTCGAAAAAAATATCACACTTTTATCAAATCAAAACTAAAATCCATTGTAAGTATTCTTACTATGTTAATAAAAAGTACGTACGTATAACACAAATACATTAAGCCAACACTTTAAAGTATATAAAAATAAGAAAATCGCAAATATTCTAATGTAAACATAAACACAGCAAATAAATAAATATCGGCTGATTTAAATTTGCATGACGTCAAGCTTGAATTTATTAAACGCAAATAATTTTGCATAAAACAAAAACCACACCACACCATGGTTTTTGAGGTCTTGGGAGAAATGTAATAATATAACTCGGAAGTTATAAATTTTGAAGTAAATTTATTCTAAAATTGTTTCGAGATGTCCTTCCCACTACACGAAATAAGGAAGTTAAACAAAATAAGTATTCAATAAAGCACTATGACATTGATATTATTACAACTGATACAAATATGGTATATGAATAAACCAGATTCACAGTCTGAAAAAGCTGCTAAATTTATTACCAAAATATTTTTTTACTGATAACACGTCATCAATGAAATTAATAGTAAACCACTACAACAACGAATAGATAAACTAAATTGAAAGTTTCTATTTAAAAAAAGTTGTGATAATAAAATGAACATATTTACATACGTAAATAAATATTTAAAAATTATCCATAATAAAAAAAAAGTAATTAATTTCCTTATGCTGACTAAATACATGCTATTAAATACTAAATAGAAATATATTTACCGGTGTTAATAATTGCGGTGTTGCTTGAGGTGATGATAGACTTGTTGTAAACTTAATACCTGATCCTAAATCAAAATCACATATTTTTATGGGACACAATTTTTCGGGAGAAACACATAAAATGTTTTCAGGCTTTAGATCGCGATGTGCAATTCCCTTTTTGTGTAGAAAATCTAAACCGCCTGCAATCTCTTTGATTATTTGAGCCGCTTCATGTTCTGAAAAACATACTCGTTCTTGGATTCGAGTTAATAGCGGTCCACCAATGATCTGGAAAAGAAAAAAAAATATTGTTACTAATTAAAATATTTTTGAGTGTCATACTCATAATCAATGTTAATTCAAACAATATGATGCAATGATTAAAGATTCTTGGGTAATACTTTAGTAAGCATTTTTTTGACTTGATAACAACATTGTAATGTTTATGCACAAGATTTTTATCAATCGATAATTCCTATTTTAAGTGGCGAAGCATATATTTTACAACTAAACTAGCGATCATCATTTTTAATACTAATAATTTTTGTTTAAAATAATATGTGTATATGAATCAGCCGATTACCAAAAAATAATTATAAAGATGACAAATTTTGTTGATAAAAATCTTACGTCAAAACATTCAATTCAATTAAAAAAAAATATAAGAATAAAAATATAAATATAGTTATTATTACCTTTTCAAAAACTAAATAAAATTTATCTTCATCTTCAAAAAATTCGATTAATTGTAGGATACTAGGGTGACCTTGGCAATGATGGAACGTTTCTACTTCCCGAAATACTCTAGCTCTTGCATGTCCAGGAATTTTATCAATAATTTTTACAGCAAATTCAAGTTCGGTATAAACATTTATACATGTTTGTACCGATGCGTAGGCGCCTTCACCTAAAACTTCGCCAGTAAGTTTGTATAATTCCTGAAATGTAGATGATTGCATTGATGAACTAGTTCTCTTCTTTCGGCGCCTTTTACGTTTCATTTCCTCTTTGTGACGATTAAAATCAGCTTGTCTTTCAGTTTCCGTCATAACATGAACTTCATTCGACTCATTACCAGATATTTCCTCGCTACTATAGCGAGTTACACCAGTATGCGAGTCTGTGAAGAAAATTACATATTTTATAGTTTTGAGATGTTAATTGTTATTAATAATTAATTTTAATATTGTTTTCCATTTTTATAAAATGGATTAAAAAAATTATATAAAATAAAATAATTTCCTAATATCAAATCACATATTACACTTCAATGTTGAACATAATAATCAATACGATATTGATAATTCTTATTCAATTTCAATGTGGTCAATATTATTATTTTTAGATTTAGCAATTTAGATTGATCAATAATTAATTTTAATTTAATTTTCAATTCACTTGCATAATTAATATAAAACTTCATTGTTCATTTTAAGTTATTATATGATTGAGCTAATTTTTTAAGAAATGAAAACTGTATATTCAATTTGTTTGACCAAATAAAATTCGCTGCCCTGGTATGAAGATTTTAGAAGTAATGTATGATTTAAAACAATAATGACAAAAATTATAAAAATTGTGACATCATTTATTATACATACTCGTAATATTAGTAATGCTCATACATGATTAACTAATCCTGTATTTCAAAATTACTATTCTAATAAATCTGTAGTTTAGGTTATAATACTAGCTATTTTTATTAAAAAAAAGCTAATATCGATAAAAATTGTAAGAGATAAAATGAACGACGATAATAATATGAAAACATCAAACTCATCAAGCCCATGGTGACTGGACACATACATACGATTATATGATGTAAAAGTTATGTTTAGTTAATAATACATAATACTTATTTGCATTTGCTATAATTTGAATAAAATTTAAACTTTACTTTGGCTAGATTACCTGCGTTTTATCAGATAAGTTGAGCTTGTTTTCTTACATCGAGTTTTTTTGCACCATGGGCCCAGAGTGGCATTGAGTGCGGAACCTGCTTAGGTTCCAGCCAACTTTAATAATACATCGAGTTTTATCTCTAATGACTTTATTTTTATTTCGTCACAAAGTTCAAGCTAAACCACGCCATTTTCGATAATTTTAGTTAACACAAATCCCAAGTTTTGTAATCATTAATCAAATTTATAACATTAGCTTAATTCACATAATTATAGGTAAATTTAGAATTATATATAATGAAAGTATTTTATTTAAGCCAAATAATCTCACAATTCTAACATGAGTCTTGTGATTGAGCTTATGACTTGGATGTATACATACCACGAAACGTAAGTCGCATAATTCTGAATTGACTTGTTACATTTATTAGCTAAAATTGTAACTAGCTAGCTGAAGTTATAATTAAAATAAACTTAATATGAATCTACAATGTGACTCTGAAATCAGAATTATATTGCATATAATATTTACATATTGTATATAATATTATTTATAATATTTACATATTGTATATAATATTATTTATAATATTTACATACTGGGATATCTTTTATTTGCTCCCGATAGCTGCTCCCAATAGCGATGCGGAGCACACATTTTTCTCTATTAAAAATTAAATATTTGGCTCTACACTTTTATAGGGAGAGCTGGTATCGTTAGCTGATTGTTACGAGCGCTGGCTATCAATCTCCGGATAGCACGTAGTTATATTGACTTTTCTAAATTGATGATTAGTTGGAATGCATACAATTCTATGAATGATTAATTTTTGTATAACACACTCATGATAATAAATGATAATCATTTTGTTCATACCCGTATTTCTGAACATTTCTTTTCCTACGCCACTTAAACCACTTGTTAAAAAATTGCATGTCACAGTTTCATAAACTTTCAATCGTCTTATTCAGAAGAGTTGGACTTCAATTATAGGTGGTAAAGTTATTAAAACATGTGATAGTTCTTCAAACAATTCAGAACTGGGAACGAAATAAATATTTTCTAATTACTTAAATTTGTAACTCCCAGTTAAAGAGGCCGTTGTAGTTAAAACATTTTAATAATTCCTATATAGATTAATGTAACCTCAATGAAATAAGAATTGGTTTGTGAATTAAAATCTATGTTAGGCATGTCGGGAAAGTTAAATCTTTGACATTTTATGGTGTCGGATTTATGTCGATTTGTTTTATTTTCTATTACAACCAAGAACACATTAGTTGAATTTCTTGACGTTTGATTTAATTCGAATCGAGTCATGTGTTATGAAATAATGTGTAATTGATCTAAAATAAATTTTTATCAATAATAAACTAAGTATGTAGGCATGTAATTTTTATTTTCAAAAATTGGAATTATGTAATTTGGTAAATCAAATATCAAGAAATGCAGCTATTAATAAAATGTTTACGGAAAATTTTTATACGTTAAGAAATTTGCTCCATTTGAATAATATAATTGTTATTTCTTTACTGCAAGACAGCCATTTTTATATATGTAATTATCCTTTCATTCATAAATAAAGAAGAAATCATGCGATACAATTACGTATAAGGAACTTGCTGTTTATTACTAAAATTTATAATAACTGTAACTATAAATAAGATATGTACTTTTACAATACACGATTTGAATCAATCTGACAAATTAATCAATTAGTAATACGTGATATTAAATGTTAATTGCAATCCATCCCTTAAATAACCAAATCGCACACCTACACATGTAAACACGGAAATATAATTTGATTGTCAATTTCTACGCATCATCTACGATTATTATATTTTTATTTTTTGTTATAAATTAAAATTAAATTTTTTTTAATAAGTAAGTTTTTAAGTAAAAACCAACACGAAATGTATAGATAGATGGTCATATTTAATAGTATAATATAAAATCCATTTTTAACAGTCAACACGAAGGATTGAATTTGAGAATTACAACAAATTGAAAGTAAAAAAAAAATGGACATATACGTTGAAATTGAAACAGAAATTTACATGAAATGCTGATGGTGACGCGGCGTCAATTACAATTCGGGTCGTAATCGTAATGCAATTTGAAATATTGGATAAAATTTGTTTAATAACTTTGTCAAACAGGAATACACACATATTGTTTTTTGAATTTATATATATAAATTATACATATATATATATACATATATTTATATATAAATTTATATATGTACATACACAAATTAAACACACAACTGCGCTTCTCAACCGCTTTAGCTACTAACACAATTAAAGAATACAACAAAATGTATACATGTATTTTGTTTTATATTCTTACTCATACAAAAGCAATTACGCACGTAGCTGAAGATGAAAAAATGTACAGCTGTAATATTTAGTTAATATTTCTACTTGAAATTTTCTTGTAATATTACAAGAAACTAATGAATTTAGATTTAAATTTAAAAAAATTACATGAGGTTTTCAACCAATATGCACACGTATTAAAAAAATATATAATTACCTGAATTTGCGTCCGATGTATTTTCCTCTAAAATACGTTCCACCATGATGATAAAAGTTCTCCTTGTTGGATTTTGTACTGCTCCAAATTTTTATCAAATGCGAATGATTTTCTCTTTTCTGTATGCAAAACGGAGATCAAATATTTAATAATATTTGTTAATATCTCAGCTTTTATTTTTCAAATTTGTAGTAATTTCAATCACACGTAAAATTTAACCCATAAAATTTCAAACTTTTTCAAATATTTCACTTTTGAAGATAACTTTTTATTTATTTTTTCGTAAGAACCAAAATTATATTTGACACTCATTAATTAAAAATTATAATTAATATAATAGAAACATTAAATTAAAAACAATTAGAAAATAATAATATTGAAAAAAACTCGCGAAAATATTACAATTTTCAAAAAAATTTGATGTTAAAAACGCTAAAATAGCGGACAAAGGCCGATATATTTACATAAATTTAGCTACCGCTCCATTTTACATTCAATCCATTCGATGATATTATTCCGACTGAATTTATATTGAATTGAAAATTAAATTTTTTCACAAGCGGAAAAAATCGGTTCGTGTTGTTGAATTTGAATCGTTTGTTCGTTTCCAAAATCCAATCCAACACGACGACGAAAGTTGAACGCGGTCGGCATCGGGTGCTATTTTTATAAATAAAAAATTAATAGTACAAAAAATTAAAAATCGTATGTGTGTTGGTGTAAATCGAATGTAGTGGTAAATGCGACATTTTGAATTTTAAGAAAAACAATTTTATAATGACATAGAGAAATGTATCTACAATGTACTCAAAATTATTTGAGTAACTGCGCATTTTTCTTAACCACGTGTTTCTTGAACTAATTTTCACGAAAGATTTTCACGTATGTACATGTATTATGATGATAAGTAATGATAAGAGTATAGTCATTTTTATATGTGTAAAATAATGAGTCATCGGAAAGATTTCTTTACAAAATATTTGTTTATTCATCCAAACCTCTTCTAGAACAAAAATTATTGTCTGTTGTAATTATACAAATTTTCATGTAGAGAGTAGAGCAATGATGCAATTATAAATGACGGCAAGGCAAGTAAAACTATGGGTACTACATAAACTTTAAACTATTTATAAGTACATACAAAGCATATCTTATGTTTGACTACAAAAAATTCTATGTAGTTCATTTTATTTGTAAATGCATAAACACACTTCGGACGGAATATGAGAGGTTGCGAGATTCATAAAGAACGCAAATTCATTATACATATGTACGTACATTCATATTTAATTGTTAATGACGGTCGTCTCGCTTTTATGACTACATATATGTATAATCTAGCATGAGTACATATTAACTTTCTTTCGTCTAGTATAAGATTTAAGGTAGGTTTTGTTTGTGGGTGACATAGTCATTATGATGTAAAAAACGTAATTAGAATACTATAAATTGATTTTTGAACTATTTTGAGTGGCAAGAAATGAATTAAAACAGTCGGCAGTTTCTTTGATGAATAGAAACAAAAATAAAAAACAACAATTCAGAAAATGCAATAAACACTTAAAACATTACACTAATAAGACACCCAAGATTATTTGGAAGCGGGAGTATGTTGGCATAAAACAGGAACCGCATAATTCGTTGGGACATAATCAATTTAATGTTTTCTCGTACTCTTATATAATTTTGAATGTTTTTTCAGCACTTTTATTTTAGTACCTCACAGATTTACCATCGACTTTTCTACTACGACAATGAACGCAGAAAAAAATTAGTTCATGACATAATAATACATCTATAGTTAGATATGTATTATTATTCGAAGCTTCGCAGGAAAATATATTTTAAGAAATTTAAGTTTTCTTAAAGGAATTATACCACGTCTAGCTCCGTTTGGTATTTTCAGATTTTCCACGAACAAAACAAACATTTTTTGGATTACCATAATAAATAAATTACTTTTTGTCAAAGAGGTTAAAATCACAAAAAATACTTTGATTCAAAATAAAATTGTTTTATTCAAATTTCAAAATAATAGATAAGGTTCCGAGCTAAACTTAAATTTACTTCTCGAATCTGAAGGTCAAATAAAATAACGTCATTGTTCGATAAAATAAAGTTGTTTGCGTCATTTATTGAATTGTTTCATATATGTTCATCTTTCCCAGTGTGTATTCAAATTTGACAGGCCCTTATTGGCGTAATGATGGTCTCAATAGATCTACTCTCCCATTAACATAAAAAACATTAGTACATACTTTATATACATCCGATTTGTAAAGCTATAACTTTCAGATGTCCACGTATTCTCCAGTACATATTGTTTAAAAATTTTGACATCGATTATCATATAATTTATTACTATATTTACAGTACGGGTAATTAGAATGAAAGGTTTCTTTTTTAATCATATGTAACAGGTAACAACAAGCTGTCAAACTAGATTGAGGAATATACGTATGATTATGGTAAATACTTTGAAATATACATTTTATGTCATCAGATAAACAAGTCTCATATTCTTTCTAAAAATATGCCCCAAATATCCGACATCTATAACGCTAATTGCTTATTCTCGTTTTAGGGCTCAAAAAATTCCACAATTGCAGGAGAATGAAAATTAAGGTCACAATTCTTAGATTTCCATAACATTATTGGTGAAACTATCTGGATATGTTGGGGATGGTAACCCGGTAGGCTGTAATCAATACATGTTGGAATATGTTTATATTTTATATACCCTTAAAACTAAATGTTTAGTCAAACAAAGGTAACAAACTGTTTCATGGCTTATACATTTAGGTTCGCATCACAACATTGAGAAACTGAACCGTAAATATTTTATTTTATCTGCTGGCCCGTCACCGTAAATAATCGAAACAAAAACGGAGATCTGCCTGTTTAAGTGTTTCCCCAAAAATCCTTCCTTATATTTCTGTCAACTGTCAATATAATTTTTCCACAAACAAAACAAACATTTTTTGGATTCACATTAAACGAACTAGAAGACATTTGCGATGTGTCACGTTTACTTTAGTAAATATATTATTATATTAACGTTTAACGGTACACCAAACTAAATAATTCTAGTTGAGATTTTAATAATACTACAGTTAATTAACTATTTATGATTATAAACTTTAATTATGTAATCTAAAGATTTTTAGAAATGCAAAATTGCTTTTGAGTTTTATTTTCTAATAATAAACAATCATATTAATATTGAATTGAATAAATATTAATAATTAATTAATAAATATTTAATATTAATCGAATGTTCTCTTTAGATTTTGAGTAAATCCAGATTGTTAAGATTAATCAAATGCCTAACTTGATAAAATTGTAATTACTATATATGTATATTCGTTATAATTTACGAAGTCTTTTAGTTCGTAAAAATAAATAAGATGGTTCTTATTTTTTTCTAATTGAAAAACAACCTATAAGTGCCATTATTGTTAAAATTGAAGAAATTATGAATTAGAAACAGATTGACAGTTTTTCAAGCTTGATCTATATTGCTAGATTGTTGAAAGTTTACGTTGCCAAGACGTTATATTTACAAATTCAAAAAATTATCCTGAAACATTATCATTTATTATTGATTTGTTTGGCAAAAAGCAAGATTGAAAATGTAATTTATTCTTTAATCTTTACACAGCTTGAATTTTTTAAATGTGGCCGACTATACGATAAATTTATTTTGTCTTATAGTAGATTTTCAAATCGCTTATACTTGTATATTATAAGACGTATATATGAGATGTTTATTTACAAAAACAGTAAATCATTTTTGGATATACTTAAGAATAGTTTTCCTCTATAGTAGTTGTTACATCAGTAGTTTACTACATTCGGCTAGGCCAGAATTTTAATACGTCTTTATATCAATTTAGTCTCATATATTCATGATCAACATGCTTTGAAACTTATTAATAGATCGTATAAATATACATACTCTGTGATATTAAACGATTGAGTGTTTTACTATCGTAAATATTTACAATTAAAAAAAACATTTAGAGCATGGTATTGTGCACGAGGAACTGACGTACATATTGCTAACTCCTATATAATTTTACTAAGATTGTCATTTTTATCTACATACTTCCTTAATGCATAGTAAAATTCATGAAATTTATTTTTTCTAATTTCTACTATACAAATCTACTAGAGAAATAGGTATATTACTCATACAGAAATTTAAAATAATTAGAATAGAAAAAGTATTTTCTTCATTATGATTATATTTATTTCCGAAAACTAAATGGAAAATTGGCAAAGCGTATGGGATTTTGAATTGAAATTCTAGTTAAAATCGTAATAATTATATTGATGTAACGTTTCTGTGCAATTAATTATCTAGAATCTAGATATTATGAAGTTATCTATACCTACCTAGTATTGACTAGAACATATTGGTTTAGGTGTGTTGTGACTAGGTAGTAGTATATATGCACAACAAAGTATGTATATTAATCGAATTCTTATCCAATTCTTCCATGATAATAATGTTTCTCGGTCGTTAGATTGGAGTCACGTATTCAGGCCTGCGTAGTAGAAATACCCTATATTACAATACAATATACATATACATACATACAATCATAAAAAGTAAAAATACAAAAAAATAAATAAAAACAAAACAAAATTCAGAATAACATGCCATGAAAAAAAATTTACTTTTTTTTCGAAAACACATGATGAATGGAAGCTGATTTTGAATATCGAAAATAAAATAAAATGCGTTGTATTATAAAATTGTTGGTTTGGTCGTTGAATTAATTTAATTTAATTAGTTTTATGACATTATGTAAGAATTTTAATTATTTTCTCTATAAATTAAAAGAAACAATTTCTTTTGATATTACTTTTGTTGAGGCGATCCCAATTTTGAAAATTTTGTTTGTTTGCAGTTCCAAATCCTCTGCATGCAGATTAATTGCCAACGCCAGTGTATGTTGTTTAACTTCAATTTCTCGAGCCTAAGATTTTTATTATTTACGGATATTGTTTATTTTTATTATCAAAAGATTGTTTATAAATTATAATTAGTTTTCAAGGTAATTTGATTATACATTTTGTTTTTATTTGAAAAACAATGTCAAGGGTAAAGAAAATTGCGTTGTACTATTATAATAGCTGACAAAATTGCGGTGTTGATACTTTTACTTGTTGTAAAATAATCCATATAAATTCTTAACCCTGCAGATCATGTTGATGTATAATTATATCAACATGATTTGCAATGTTGATGCACATGTATTTCATTTTTTTTCAGTCACTCATATGCGCTGCATAGTCGTAAGGATTAGCTTTAGCCCTGTATTTCAAGCTTATAAATCACCTCTTATGCTGCGGATACAATAGTCGGGTAAATCAATTATGTACTAAGGTAAATGTCGATTTTTAATGGTTTTGTTTTATTGAAACACGTGTTTTTGTTTATTTTAGGCTTACACAATCCGTAGATCATTAAAAAATGAACAACCGAATATTTTTTGTTAGGCAAGTATCCACTATGTAACAAGTAACAAAGTGGTATAACACAGCAAGGGATCAGAAAGGCAATAATGTCTTTTCTTGATGTCGGAAATGGAATGCCAATGGTGTGAACTCAGCCAGCATTGATAATCTGTTCCCCCTTACGAATATTTGTTACATGTTGTTACATCCATGGAAATATGAAACTATACGAAAAAACAAAATTATAAATTATAATCTTTTATTTTGATATCAAATCCTACCAATTAGGTTAATGTTTAATTTTTCAATAACATGACCAACTGTTAGTATTAGCTTAACATTAAATGTTTTGCGGTATTGAAATGTCTGGTGAAACAAAATTGAATTACCTGATTATGATGTTATTATGCGTGTATATACTTTTTCCACGAGAGGCGCTTACACTACTTTTACAATCGTCAATAGTCGAAGAGTAAAAGATTTTCGCTGAGTAAAAAGAACTCAAAACAAATTTAACAATGTTTTTGAGATTAGCCAAACGATTAGTTACGGTCATTTAATTTTGGGATGAATACAGTTTTCGTTTATAAAAATGATGCGGTCTCATGATTCTATTTGAATTTATTTAAAATGATAACAAAAATTAAGGTCTTCGTTTAAATTAAATAAAAAATTATAATTTAAATTATAATAAATTCAACTTTAATCTCCCGATTATGTTCGGTGATTAAATTGAAAATGCCTATTACCCTATGTTGGAATGTAGAACTCAAAGGAGAAGATGGGTCGTTCCATGTCAGTACCAGTTGGCATGAAGCTATGCATCGTTTAGATGGCCAATTAAACGACGGACCTGAATATCCGTGTACAACAAAGAGCTACAGTCCATATTTCGAAAATATATATGTATGTGGGTATTTAATAATCCAGTTACTGCTCGTACTGCTGAAGTTAGACAGTACTGTTGGAGTTCTGATCCATATTAAGAGAGATTTTATTGGTATACGGGACCAGTCTAAAATATGGTTTGCTGATTTCTTAACTGTAAATCACATAACCTCACGCTACTACAGGGGTATATTAGATATGTATATGTATGTTTAATCGATTAATGACAGTTCAGGTATTTTGATGTATAAATATACTTAGTTGTAATACTGATGGATATAAAATGATCTTTTATAGATCTGATAGTGCAACTCACGATACAATTAATTTTAATCAATACACTTGGAATTCGAAAATTCCTAAGATTCCGACGATAATTGCAGAGGTATACATTTTCTTCTTAATGAGACGTCAATCCTCTTAGTGTTTCATTTTTATTTTTATCTACATATTGATTTTTAATACATACTGCGATTAGCTAACTTTATCGATTTTTTTTTATTAAAATAGGTATATGTATATATGATGTACCATATCATGTTTGAAACCAATCAAAAGGTAAATAGCCTATCAAGGTAAAAATGGGGGAAAATCTATATCAATAAGCTTAAATTTTCAAAAAAATTAAATAAGGTCAAGGCAGTTATAATATTATCTTAATTTGTATAAGATACAATGAATAAATTGTTATCACCTTGACCTTTTTATTTCGTATAGCATAAATATTTTTTATTTTATTATAATGAACAAAAATTCTAAATACTTCGTGCTAATTCTATTTGCATAATAATTTTTGTTAAATTTATTTTTCATGCTCATTCACAACAACAAAATTAATTTCCTCTAATGTATACATGTATGTTGTGCGAAGATGATACCTAGATTTTAATTTATAATTGGCACCTGCGCATATTTCAGTTCTACTATTAGAAAATATTTCTAATAGAAATGGAAAGTAAGATTTTAATTTTTCTGGATAATAAAGTTTGTGGGCTGCAGGCTCCTTTTATACTAATACATATATGAGGAAAAGTTATATTTAGATTATGGCGGAAATTAGAATAAACTATCAAAGTGAATAAATTTCCTATAGTGTATACAACATGTACATAGTATGTGATACATAAACAACTAGAAATTTGACCTACCGTAACGTATATTTGTCACATCGTTGTAAGATTAAAGTGTAATTGCTACAAAAGTCACGTAGCTTATATATACATATGTAGTATGTAGATAATTATATTTTTTCTGTTATTTGTTTTCCAATCAGTAACAGTACATATTATACAAAAGAATGTTCCTCGTCTACCTGCACACATTTGTATTATTGCATTGTTGTTTTTATAAATCCTAAGGGAACGTTTCTTAACTACACATTATTTCGTTTATATTCATAGATATAGTTTACACTTCAATTGTTCAACTTTAATATTTAAATAGGTTATGTTACTATAATTTTTTGTAGGTGCTGAAACAAAATGAATCTAATTTTGCTGAAATTACAGGATTTAATGTTATATAAATTATGTATTATAATTATTTACTTAAAAAAAAAATTGAAATTCATGGTATAAATATTCACCATCGCAAACTTCATCTTTTTAAAGTAATTCAATAGAGGAACAACTACAATTTTCAAGGACAGCCGAAACGTCAGAATAAACACTCAACAATTTCAGAAATAGATTAAGTTGAGGAAATCATATTATGACTGCGGAAGTGCGGACCAATACTCGGGTAAACTTTAATTTTCTGTAAATTCATTGACCATATCAACAGAAGACCACCACAAGTACTTAGGTTTGTGTTCATGTAAAAAAAAATACTCATAGCTACGTTTGATACAAAATACAATGTAAGAGCTGCTGGAAGAAGTTTATTTCAAGCAAAGAAACAAACCTAAGTACTTACAAGTACTTGCGGTAGTCGATTAGAAAGCCATTATTACAGCTTTACAGAAACACAAGATAAACAAGAGAATTTATTTATTTTTAAAATCGATTTAAATATTTCGAATATCCGAAGCCGAATTCATCGGTTAATTCGTTGAACTGTTCGGCCATTGGGTCGATGAGTTCATTATCACAGTACAATTTATTCTATAGTATCCTGGATGGAGCATGTAGAGATACATTTTTTCAGGAGGTGCAGTGAGTCGATATGCCCCAGCAGACCGTATTGCTCTGTATTTATGACATCTTTCAATGGTGGGAGACGAATAAAAATATTTTCAGGATGTGGTAAATTGTTATCCATCGTTCCGAGTGAGGTACAAAAAAATTAATTTTGTACGCTTTCAAGGTGATGGATATGCTAGTTAGCTTCATTGTAATGGTCCTACATTACATTATTTCATTATTCTTAGTATTGTGTGATAATTGGTAACAACGAGATCCAAACTGAAGTAAGTAAGAAAGCTTACAGATTTTAACGAAATTATTTGACAAATCGGTCACCGAAATCGTAACACAACTTATAAAATGGTACTTATTAAATCGTGAATATGACATTTTATCATTTTCAAGCATAGCTTTTGAAATATATTGATATACCCTTCAGTTTGCGCGATAATTTTAGTTTTTAACACTTCGCTAGTCAGTAATAGAATTCCTAAGTAAATACAGGGTGCCCCAAAAGGAAACGATCAAACGAAAGAAGGTGATCTTAAATAAATCGCTGATAATTCAAAAGTTAATTCAATTTTTGTGTTATCGGCTATAATAACCCACTAAACAGTTAATAAAAATATGTAATATTTTGTTATTTTTTTAAATTTTGGTCCTAACCTATTTATCTTTAAAATCATCAATAGTTAGATAACCACATGTATGGTAATTTTGACTGCAATCTATAATAAGGCATGCTTTATCGAAATTTGCTTTACTAAAATCTGTGTGTATGGTGCGTATATATAAATACTTTCAAGTGTGGTTCAATCGATTTTACTCAGTCAGATTAGTTGAGGTAGGTCTTTCAGGAAGAAAGCCATGTTGAAGTACTGTTAAGCTACGTGATATGTTATATACGGTATTTGTTTATCTAAACTAGATTGTACCCCTAATTCGTTGCATGATGTTGTATTTAACTGTTTATCTATTTGTAATACATTGTAGCAGGGTATAGCCTTTCGTCTGGCGTTTTTACGAAACATTGATTATATTTAAAATGATCTTGTACTGTCTGGAATGTATAAATTACTGTTTAATCGATTTAACTGAACAAATATAATTAATTCTTACGATTTCTAAGCTGCTTCATTAGATATTCAAAAAATTAGGAGTCAAATGCCAACACTTTAACCGCTTTAATTACAAGGTAGTAGAAAATGAAACCTAATTAGCTTAAACATCTTTAGCAATAAACTTTATAAATAAATTATATATTGTTTTGCGCCATACAAATCTAATGTCTACTGTATTTTCGGTTCAAATTGAGATTGGAAATTCTTACAATTAATTCTTGTTGTCGTTGTGTCTTCCGTAAAAGTAAAATAGCCTAGGGCAACAGTCACATTCACACTTCGGAGTCCCAAATATGTGCATATATACATGCATGTATGTATATTATGTAGGTATGCAATATAACTGATCTCGAGTATAGTAGTATGTACGAGTATATATTGTATAATATAACGTTTCACATTTAATCAGGCGTATAATACCCTTCTATGTATGGATATCGGAGATGTACGATGTTCGATGAGTATATACGAAAGATATACATATAGCTGATGAAATTCGAGATAAGTATCACGCGTGTGATAAATGGCCCAACTATATTGCGACGACGAATTTGAAAGTTTGATACAATTTCTCATATTGTAGTCGACTACAATGGTTAGAGAATATAAAAACAGAACAATGAAATGGTAGTTTAAAATCGCAACCGAGTTTAATGTATTAAACATTATTACTTTATTTAAATACTATTAATACACATATACTCGTACGAACCACGTACGCCCATGATCAATAGTTATATTTCCTATATCTACTGCAAGGTTGCATTTTTCTATCAAAACAGTTTGTATCTATTTGCTGTACAAATTATGTAACTCTTAAATGCGTATAAGCTAAAGCCGGTATATTCAAGTTGTTTTCATTTCAAATTTTGCTCATAAAATATTGATAGATTGTTTAACAGAGCTCTCACAATGGAAAACTTTTTACTTTTTAAATACAAGTTTGTATGAATTTTATTTTGAGAAAAAAGAAATTTTTGTTCGTTATGTTGGTGAAAATCTTTTAGAAAAAGTTATCGAACTCCTAACTTTTGCCTTTTACCTTTTATGAATTGAAACGAATGAAGTTAACAACATTTTAAAATAGGCGCCAACAAATATTTTTCGTTAAATGTCAGCATAACATAACCCAACAAAAAAATAATTTATAATTTTCTATTTAGTACACTATCTAAATACTATTATAATTAATTGTACTTTCAATTTTTATTACAAAATTAATTTTTTTTAAGAAATACGAGAACAAAAAAATTATTATTAACTACATAGAGGTTGGAAAATTAAATGTCACAATTTTTGTAAACAACTTTTGTAAACAATTCTTAATAATGATGAAGTTGGCTTCAATTTAATTTTCTTTTTCATTGTGCGAGCTAAAAAAAATCAAAAGGCAAAAGTCAAAAGTAAAAAGTAAAAAGTTTTTGCATTGTGAGAGCTCTGTAATTAAACGAACAAAAAAGCCAATTTGGATTTTGTACAGCCACCTAATGTACTGCTATAAGCAGATTGCTAGCTATATAATGGAAATTTGAGAGTAGAAAAGGGTATAACCGAAAAAATATATGTTAGGGTAATATGATGGAATATTTTATGAAGGGTGTTTATGTTTTTTGTTTTGTTTTTTGTAAATTTCAGTTACATAATGTGCATAGTTTTTTGTAAGAATGTGAATTAGGGTTAGTAGAATTACTAGAATAAAAATTTGTAGCGGAAATTTATTGACAATAGTACGCGGGCAATACATTATAATATTATGTACGCTGATGATTAATTCAATTTTCAAAACAATGGCTTATCAGTATATGTATCGTGTGTGTTATATTATTTTTGACAAAATGTCAAATCTTTTGCTAGCTATATATTTTCATAAAAAGAACCTTTTATGTAATATTCTTATCTCTTTCTTTCTTTCTTGTCTTGTTTGGTTATTTAATAATTTTTGTTATCTTAGTAAATATAATATTTTGAAACTAAAATTTCTGTTTTCCTACCTCAACAAAATATTATTTCTCGTTACATATACATTTTATATATTCGTACGTTATCTCTTAGTATATAATGTTTTACTCATAGACTGGATTGCGTAATCTTTAGACCGCGTACGACGTTTTTGAAACTTGGTTCTTATGTTTATGATTTATTGTTATTCTTTACTTTTATTTATTTAGTTAACAAATATTGGTTTACACTGTAAATGATTTGTTTGAATGATCAATTGCGGAAGTAGAAACTGCTAATTAATCTAATTTTTTGAGTAAATCATTGCGGGCCATGATTAAGTTGAAAATTTCATTAGAATATTAGTTTTGTTATATATAGAGACCATCCTAGTGACTAACTACACGTTTTAGTATTTGGTTAGATTAAACATATTGGTGGTTTCATTGTCACTATAGATTTTTAAATATGTAAGATCGAAAATCACTAAATTTACCAATTAAGCAAAATTGATTATTCAAATGTACTGATTATATATTTTTTATATAGTTTTATATATTATTTATTCTTATAATTTTGTTTAAATATTATAAATTTGAATTATATATGAATTATTCTTAATAATAGGAATCCTTTCTTTTTATATATACATATATAAATATATATTATGTATGTACCTGCATAATTATATGTACATATGCATGTATACAAAATATTTCATAGCCAAGCCTAGTACTCCCGCTGATCTAGTATCTTATGATCGTCTATGTACTTGAAGAAATGTGACAGTGCTGTTAACTGTGATGTTTAGAAGGCATTAAAATAATTGGTTTTACAAATATTGAACATGTTATATGTGGTGTTCCTCAAGGTTCCGGTTTGGGTCCACATTTGTCTCATTTACAGTAACTAGCTTCTAGAACTTAATTTGTGTGCAATGACAGCGGTGAGTATACTTTTATACATTCACATGCAAAAACTTGTCCAAATAAACCTTATCTGCAACTTTCAAATATTTGGAAGTAATTCTGGAGAATAACATAAATTTCTAGTCTCATATTAACGTCTTACAAAATCATTTATATCTTACTAATCGAGTTTTAATCAGATTAAAGTCACTTTGTTCACCGTTTCTACTTAAAAATTTACTGCTTAATTCAATCTTGGCTCAGCCATGCAATTATTTGTTGGGGTGGAACGTATATACTACAGTGACTTAAAGCGTCTTTTTATATCTCAAAAGATTGTTTTACGAAATTTATATAATGCGTCAAGGCAGTATATATTTTTAGGAATGTTAATATTTTCACAATAAAAGTTCTATACATTTCCAGGTTGTTGAAAATGTTCTACCTTCGAAATCGTATATCAAGGAGTCATTATATCAAATAAGAAATATAAGTTGTATAGTCCCATTTTTGAAGAAAGAATATTATAGACGATTTTATGTGTATACCGCTCCTATATGCTATATTTAATCAACTATCAAAAAATATACGTATTATTAATAATATCAATCCATTTTTAAAGTTATTGAGAATTTGGTTATTGGAGCTGAATGATAGTGAACTTTTATTTAAAGTACAACGAAGAAAAGTTTTCTTTTTGCTGTTTCTTTGTTTTGATATAGTTTTAATTCTTTCAATTAATTTAATATTCATAAAATGGTAAACTCTTCGCCAAAAACATTATAATATTTTAAATATGCGCTTTGGTGGTTCCAAAAATTTGTCGTTTTGACAAACTTCCTAATTTCTATTATTTTCTATACAGTTCTGTTTTGCTTATCTCAATATAATATTAATATTATTTTATTATTTCATAAATTAATTCTAAACTTTTTAATCTACAGATGTAATGTTTATTTACTCCAATACAAGTATTCAACTTTAAAAATTTATCTCAATATACTGCTCAAAAGTACAAAAATAAGATATGTTAATCCTAAACATATATAGGCATCAAAAAAAGTTTCAAGCGTCGATTATATAGTTCATAATCATTAATAGAATTCAATGTAACGGTGGTACTAGCTTCATTTTGAAAAAATACGTTCCAATTACTGCACCAGGCCAAAAAACCGCACCAAACTAGATAGATAAGATTTTCGACATTTTCTCTTCGATTTTCAGAGCCTCAAATGCGCCAATTTTGTTTATTTACGTAATGTAAGCTTCGTCCCTGAACTTGGTTCGATTTTGTTATTAATTTCCACTATTTCAGTATACGTTTATAAAGCGTATTCGTTTTCGATAATCGTTGTTTAACATTTTTGTAACTTTGACATTTGAAAAACTACCATCAAGTGACTTTAGGTTTAGCAGAACTATGTAGTCTATCCCTACAATAATTCAAATTATGATACTTTTGTTACAGATTAATGTTTCTGATATCTACGAGTACGACGTTACTTTTATAAACAGTTTTATCCAGAAAGAAATTAAAAACTTTTTAATAAATTAATTTTAGTGTTACTTTTTCTATTACAATACTACATTTTCTATTACAATAATAAAAAAGTTCCCCTATTTAAACTATTTTAGCAAATGTTCTTTATCAGTAATCTAATTTCAAAATTGTAATCGTCAATCAAGGTATTGTATTAACGCAGCTTCTTCTGCTAAAGTTCTTTAATCTCGTCTTTGATTTCTTGTTTCATAATTCCATCCCCTTCACAGCAATCACATCAATAAATTTTAACACTTTTGATGTACATATTCCGTACAATTTCGTCTAAACCCTATATATTATTCTGAGTTTCAGGCACATTATATACATATGTCTTTAGTTTCGAAAAACTGGTTCCGAATGATCATGGTTTCCCAAATGAAATAGGTGTCAAATCGAACAATCATTTAATTCATTTATATTGATTTATAATACAAAATCTTAATAAGTCTACTGTAGATGTTAATTCACGAAATTATTGTTGATAATTAATGACTTTCGTTATCAAATCGTTATCAATTTTGAAAAGGTTAATGATTCAATTTAATTAAAATTTTGTGTTCGAAATAGAAATGCGATTTATGGGCGATACAAAAATTTCTTTGTGTATAGAAAATAAAATAATTAGCATTCGGCAATTCTCCTTTAGATCAGTTTGGCACTGTTCGCAGCAAAAAACAACGAAATGGTAATTTAGGTAATTGAAATTACGCAGTTAAGCCGAAATTATTAGTATATGGAACCGGATATTATTACATTTGTATTAACTGATTTCCGCCACTGAATTTAAGGAATGCATTATGTAATATGTATATATAACTTAAGCCGGAACAGATGATGTCGAAATATAATTTAAAATTTAAAAATTTGGTTTGACAAATTCATTTTTCATTTTTTGTTTTAACTTTATTGTTATTATGTATGAGTATTTTACAGTAGGTAGAACCACGAGTCAAAATCATTTGCTTCTATTGTTTTATGAAAGTATTGTTGTAATGACAAACGATTTTTTATGCTACAATTTGATTAGGAACTTAGTTTTCTAGTTTGAAGATCAGAATCAGTGTCAGGTATTCTAGGAAGAGTTACTTGTCATTCAACTGGGCTTAATGTCAAAATGGCTGGATGTCAAAATGCTTATACTTATTAGTCTAATTCGTACCGAAATGAGTAATTTGGTTCACAATACTCTACGTTAAATAATTGAAAATACTCTGAAACGAGGTTTTATTTATTTTTATCAACTAGAAAATGATTGCTTATTCTATATAGGGGTTTCCAATAAGAGGTTTCATTATGAATAGACTCCTGCTGTTTGGGCAGCTGTCAATTTTGAAGCTGTCATCTTTTGACATTTGACAAGTAAAAACTACGCCTTTACTAAAAATGGTACGATATACGCATCAACAACGCATTGAAATTATTAAAAATCACTACAAAAATGGTGAAAATTTTGCAGTCACAGTTCACAAAACCAAAGCACTTTTTGGTCGTCGAAAAGCACCTTCTCGGCCGGCAATAGTGAAACCGGTGGAAAAATTTGAACTGTTGGGACAAGTTAGTGATGTGAAGAATCGAAACCGTGTGCGTCGCTCAAAAACAACTGAGAATATTGCTGCTGTAGCCCGTAGTGTTGAAGAAAACCCAGGTTTCTTGATTCCTCGTCGATCGTTGGAATTAGACATTCCACAAACGACATTACACCGTATTTTTCATAAAGACTTAGGTCGTAAGGCTTTTACAGTTCATTTAACACAAGAGCTCAAGCCGGTCGATCACCATAAACGTCGTATCTTTGCTGTTTGGGTCCTTCAAATGCATCAAAATGATCCGGATTTTCATCGAAAAATCATCTTGAGTGATGAGGCCCATTTTCACCTCGGAGGCTACGTTAATAAGCAGAATTGTCGCATTTGGGGCTCAGAAAATCCAAGATTGATTGTTGAAAACCCTGTTCAGCCTCAACGTGCCACTGTTTGGTGCGGTTTTTGGGCTGGCGGTGTGATTAGACCTTACTTTTTCAAAAATGAGGCTGGTGCAACTGTTTCGTTGAACGGATTGCGCTACCGAGCTATGATTAAGGATTTTTTACTGTTGGAATTGGAAGATATTGATGTGGACGACGTTTATTTACAGTAAGACGGGGCTACGTGCCACAGAAGCAACGAAACAATCGCAATTTTGCAAGAAAAGTTTCCTGACCATGTTATTTCTCGAAGAGGTAATCACAATTGGCCACCGAGATCTTGTGATTTAACACCTTTAGACTTTTTTATTTGGGGCCACGACTATGCCAATGCTCCACAAACGTTTCAAGACCTTAAAGATGGAATTCGTGAAGTTATCGAGGACATACAGCCGCCAATGTGCGAATTGGTCATGGAAAATTTCATGAAAAGGATATGTTGCTGCAAGCGTAGCCATGGCTGCCATTTGGCTGATATCGTTTTCAAATGTTAATGCGGCATACCTTCCTCTTTACAATGAAATAAACATTCATTGATTTCTCTTAAAAAATACTCGTTTTTTTTTAAATATCAAAATGAAACTACTTATTGGAAAACCCTTTACTATAATTACAAAACTATATCAATCATGAGAAGCTTTGGTTTGGGACTAGTTTTTACAAATTAAGCAAAATGCTTTATTTTGGAAAATTATTTGTCATGAAAATTTTATTTTATTCGGGAAGTTTATTGCCAGCTCCATTTGAATTTAATTTCGTATGAGCCTATAACAAAAAAAAACATTTACGGCGGCAATGTGTGGGAAGATGGGAAGTCTACATAAAAAAAAATAATGTAAAAACTCGGTGGGGTCAAAATACGCGGAGTTCCGTTATACTTTGTTTTTGTCGGAAACTCAAACGTTCACATCTTTAAATTCGTGCGTATCTTCAGTATTCATTGTCCGATTTTCACGTGTAATAGCAAGTTGGAAAGACAATTGTACATACTTTTAAGTAAGCGTTTTAAACTTTGGTATTAATGTACAATATATCGATTAAATAGAATAAGTTGAATTCTGTTTTTGGGAATGATGTATAAGATATCGCCGATGTTGGTTCTGCTAAATTTAATTGACAGGCTGCCTTGGACTGGGATGTTGTAATACGGTGTTTCTCTTAAGGCAGAATAGCTAGTGGAATGGCTTGGATGGTACTCATCAGACTAACTTCGGTCTGGTTAATTCTTCCAACTTCGGTAGCTAAATTATATATATTATATATATATTTAGGGTGGCCAAAAGGTCTCTTTAAAAGAGAACATATTCTCTTTTTTCATTCCGATCTCTTTTAATCTTTCTTTTATGTTTCCCATCTTTGGTTCTCTTTTTAAATTATCTTTATTTTGTAACTTGAGGAATCAATAGTAGGGCCCATTTTCTTCGATTACTATTGAATATTACAGAATATCTGATATTATTATCGAGTGATAAATTAGTGTAATATTTGTTGCAAACGAAAGATGATCAACTTTTCAGTATAAGCTCCGTGAAACTTAAGTTTTTTTTAAATACCTGGCCAAAATTAAGGCTGCCAGACATCTCATTTTGAGAAGAACTGTCCTTCTTTGGAAAATATTGTTCTTCTCGTAAATAATGACTTTTTCTGTTCTGTTTTAAATCATGAGATAAATATTAAGAGAATTTTTCTTATTTAAAGTAATCTCCATTTCCTAGTCCTGAAAAGAGTTGGCACCCCTCGAATTAGGAACAAAAAAAATGTTATTGTGTAATTTGAACTTTTGATTAAATCCTTCGTACATTTTCCATTTTCCATTGGCAGCTCAAAGGAATACGAGTGGAAAACCAAGAAAGTCAAAATTTTCTGGATTCAGTCGAATTTTTAAGTATGTGCTTTGTAATTTTGGGGATCTCGAAATTCTATTTTATTAATATGATTTTTGAAAACTCAGAAAATCTAATAACTTCTCGCAACTTTCCAAAATTTTCAGTACCCAGGTTTTTCGTGGCTCTGCAAGGCTTTTGTATATGTTTGTAAAGGTTTACGTATTTTTTATAATTTAGTTCTATAGTAAACTGTCCTTCCCTGTCGTTTTCTGGATACGAAAATGCCAGTAATATTCTATATACTCGCGTGAATATCTGCCTTACCCAGATGAGAATGTGAAAAGGGTGTTTTCAGTGATGAGAGCTTAATGGGTCGACTAAGCATTACATACAATTTTAAAACGGTGGTATTCTTAGATTTCTAACAGAAAATAAAATCTGATTTGAAACAAATAATTTACTTTTAATTTTTCAACAGTTTAGCAAATATTATACTGCCTTCCTTACAGATTGTGAAATATTAGCAACTGAGGGCTTAATTGTTCGTCGTCTATATATGTATTCATTCAAGTCGCTACCGTGCTATTACATACAGACAAACTCGATGTACTAGCTTCTCGTTACAATTTTGAGCACGTCTTCATCATTCTCCGATATTAATCTTCTATAGACTGTGAATACTTAACCACAAAATCTAACTACTCCGGTATACCGATGCAGGCGTTAATTATAAAATTTAATAAGACGAAGCTTGGACATTCTATTTCAAATTTTGAAGCACTTCAATCGGAATTCTTCCGTATTACTTTATAAATGTTGAATTTCATGTTAAAATGGCACTCAGTCGAAATGTCGTATACAACTAACAATGATCCAGTTCAACTAGCAATGATCCAGTTCACAAAAAAATCAAAAGCAAGAATTAGAAATTGTATGCAATTGAGAGTGCAGTGCAGATCAAATTTTTTCAATGATTTGAGTTTACAATTATATCCGAAACAGTTTTCCATTATATATCACTTTTGGAAAGTACACGTTACGAATCGCCAATTTTCGTCTAGTTTAGTAAAATGTCTAGCGAGTATTTCGTACGTTTTAATAATTGTCAAAATTGAATTGATATTTGAACAAAAACCTTCATATTCGGAAATCGCAACGAAAATGTTTTCTCTGAATTATTTCTACAATACTGTCACCATAACTTGAAAAATATTGATGATTTTTGTGGCGGAAATGAATGAAAAATCCCAGTCAAAATAATTCCTTAAATGATTTTAAGATTATTTGCGAATAGTTTGAATGCCGGTAAACGATGTAACAATTAAACTTGAAACAACACGAAAATGGCAGTTTGGTGAGCTGTATGGTTTGACTGGCGAATCTGGTTTGTGTATGGTAAATTATTTAAAGTTAAAGGAAATAAATTCAAAGATTTGTCTTTTTTTTCAGAGAATTTCATATTTCTAACAAAATTCCTATACGTACCACATTGTATTATTGTATTGATAGTTTATTTGCTTTTTATATTTAATTTTGCTAAAAATTTTACATAAATAATCGCCATTTTCAATTTCAAAAAATGTCCTCTTTCCTTGTCCTTTTCTTTTCCTATTTGGACTATATATTATATATATACATATGTATATATATATATATATATGTATATATATATATATATATATATATATATATATATATATATATATATATATATATATATATATATATATATATAATATATATACACTTGTTTAATTTATACAGTTCACGTCATTTACTCACTATTATTTACTGACAATATTTTTTACTTGTTCCTATCGAGTATAACTCTATGATACTGGATTTCTTATAAATACACTGGATTTTCTGGAAATTTATATCGAATAGATTAAAACTAGGTATTGAAATAAAATTATACGAATTTCCGCTGTCTAATCATTATCATTCGACTTAATTATTATATTTTTATCAGATACATACATACACATACATACTTCAATATCAATTGTCAATTCAAAATAATAATATTTGCTCATATTAATTTTTATGAATATTTTTAAATTAAAGAATCTTAAAATTATAATTTTAAAATGTACTTATTTATTGTACAATACATACATATATACACGATTTATTCATATTCAAGTATCAAACCATATAGCTGTGCAAATGAAAGTCAAGCTCATTAGAATAACAGAATGTACAATTGTAAATATACTTGTACATATGTATATGTACCCTTCATTATATATATGTACAACGCATACATGTATTTCACTTTCATTCCCACAGACAAAAAGTGTTTTGTTGTGGTGATTCTGTATTCCTTATGTTTATATTTATTTATACATACATTATGTATACTAAAATGTTAATTAATTTTAAAACTATAAATATAGTTATAGGAAGTTTTAAAACTATCTGTTTTGTGAACATAAGTACTCGCAACTCGGTAAATACAGTGAAAGTATAACATTTATCGTAAACTTAGGAAAATGTTATTGAATTAAAATTCTTGAATCACGTTTCAATTATGTTTTGATATTAGATGTGATAACATCGGTTTACATTTGATTATAATTTGTGGTTTTGAATTAATACGCCATCGGCTTCACAGTTTTGTTTTGTGTCAAAACCGCAGTAAAACTAGTATTTTTGATATAATAATATAATCACAATTGAATATCAGTAACAACAATAGGGCATTAACTATATATATGTATTTAATACAACTACCACCATTAAGTGTATTATAAGATTTCACACTATCTCAAAACTAACTACATATATCTAAACTTCGCAATATAATATTTATACTGCATAATTCGTCGATGACATTATTTATACAAAATGATAATTATTGTTCATTTATATTTCTGTCTGTATATACATACATATAATATGTACATAAATATATAGTGTACAGTCTTAAGATTTATATTAGAATTTTTCTATTCCGTCATATTATGGTATTTAATTTAATTCAAGGCTATTCGCGGCTTAAATCAATTTTTTTTTCTATAGATAGATATACATACATACATTCATATATAAACACATTTATTTATCTTCACTTTCAGTTGTAGATTTCGGCGTAAAATAATTTTTATTTGTAATGGTATAGTATTTGTAGATTCCAAAATATGCGAATCTTAAATATTTTGACAGAATTAGTAACGCATTATGCGTATAATTGTATGCTCATATTATTAAGTACCAATATGAGGTTAAAATTGGCGAGTACTTCTATATCGCCTAAAGAGTAGAATTTTCTTGAGCAGCCCCCAATAAAATATAAAAGTACATAGTTATACGAATAGAAAGGAGTTTCTATATCCCTTAAATGTTGAACAATTATTTTAGATTGAATCACTAATAGGCAAATTTCTAATGTTCTCATCCAGCACGAAGAAATCCATGGCAGACTTAACATTAATTCGCAAATTAAGAATAAATTATTGGCATATAGCTTTTCAAATGTCAGTATTGCTTTTCGACTTTACCTGTCAAGTGCTTTGGAAATGATTACGCTGATTTTAGATGTGTTCGATCATCAACAAGTGAGAAAAATTCAGGAGGCGGTGTACTTTTCGCAGTGTATTCAATGGTTTCCAATGTAGCTATAAATTTTACTCCATTATCAATCGAGCATGTGTGCGTAAAAATCAAAATAAATCAGACGAATCTGTTTATTTATACAACCTATATACCACCGAGTGCGTATAGTGAAATATATAGCAGATGCAGTGATGCAGTGGATGAATCAATTAGTCTCACAAAACCAAATGACTTAGTCTTGGTACTAGGTAACTTTATTCTTCCAAATGTACTGCGGTTACCTATCTTGGGTTTAACCTAAAGCAAATTAACAACATATACAGTCAATGCTCTTGAGAGAATATTCAATTTATTCTTCACAAATGATGCAGAAATATTTAAAGTGACAGAATCACTCAATCCATTTGTTGTTAATGATGTTAACCACAAATCTATGGAAATAGTTTTTGATTCAAATGAAATTAAGTCAACAACATCCGGGTATCATATGCATACCACCTATAATTTAAAAAAAATAAACCACTCTGGACTTCAGCAGTACTTAGAAGCTATACAATGGCACGCTGCCTTAAACACTAATGATGTAAACCAAGAATCAAATTTTATTACAAGGTTTTGAAACCCACATTCCATTGTGCCGGAAAAAATCTAATATTCATCGTCCTTGGTTTGACGACCATCTGATTAATCTGAGGAATCGTAAATCTAAATAAAAAGCCTATGTCAAAAAAGCCTATGTCAAAATGATTAAAAGTTGTTTAGATTTGGATAGGACTGCGTTTCGCCAATCGAATGAAGAATTTGATAGATACTTCAAGGAAAACCACCTTTCATATATTGCGGATGTATACAACGAAGCATTTCAACCAAATGTAAATAATTCTGGAATTACATTAGATCCAAGCGAGTAATTAGTGGTTATCCAACTAATATGTATTTGAACGATATTAAAACATCAGATCCCAAAAAAATTGCTGACATGTTTGCGGATTTTTTTCATTATGTATACAAACAGGAATTGGTTTACCACCCAATCAACCGTAAATAATAATGCACTTATCAGTTTACTGGTTATTAGTGATGAGGATATTTTATTTGCACTTAATCAGTTTGGTGACGGATGTGGACCGGATAATATTCCAACGTCTATATTAAAAAAATATGCTAATATTTTAGTAAAACCATTACGGAATATATATACAACCTCTCGTTAACATCCGTAATATTCCCAGATACTTGGAAAATATCTAAAGTTACACCCATATTTAAGTCGGGTAAAAGAGAAGACATCACTTGTTATAGAGGGATTTCAACCACTTCAAAATTATACGAAAATTCAACCACTTAGCAAAATTATACGAACTGGTTTTATGCAACAACTTTAAAGGAATCCTAGTTCAACATATATCACTCAATCAGCATGGGTTTATGACTAGAAGATCTACATTTACTAAATTTGTTGAATTTACCTACAAAGTTATTAATGAAATTGAAAACCGCAACAAAGTAGATGCAGTGTTTACTGATTTTAGTAAAGCATTTGACGCCATCTGCCATCACAAGGCTTTAGAAAGTCTTTACAACTTTGGCTTTGCATCCGATTTCATTAAATGGTTCAACTCATATTTGTCTAGTCGCGTGCAATATGTGTCAATTGGAAGCGAAAAATCTAAAGTTCCTCTGGGTTCCCATATTGGACCATGGATTTTTTTCGTTTTCATAAATGGAATAACTGAAGTCATAAAATACTCAAATATTCTCATGTTCGTAGATGGTAACAAGTTTAGCATACAATTAGAGATATACATGACACAAAAATATTACAAGAAGACATCGAGAGATTCAGTGAATGGTGCCACAAAAATTCTTTGCTGTTGAATGTTGCCAAATGTAAAGTAATGTCTTTTCATCGCAAGAGAAAACCGATTAACTTTGCTTATAGCGTTAATAATACATTAATACGAAACTGCAAAGAATTAATCAAATAATCGATCTAGGAGTCACATTCGCTGAAAATATGAGTTTTAACAACCACATTGACAAATGCATTGGTAAAGCAAATTCTATATATGCTTGGCTTTGTTAAGCGTTGGACTGGAGAATTTACAAATTTTTCAACTTTATTTTCACTATATATTGCATATATAAGATCCCTTGTTATGCTAACCACATCAAAAGGATTGGAAGCATTCAAATGAAATTTATGATCTTCATTTTAAAGAAAACTGACCATAGCTTACAAAAAATGAGAATATAGCTCGCCTACCACCATACACGACAAGATGTTTAGAGTATAAAATTTGCATTCTGGAAAATAGACGTTTATTTTTAAACTTAGCTTTCATCGGTAACATCCTTCTTGGCCATATTGATTCACCTGACATATTGTAAAATACAGCTATCCATGTTTCAATCAAATCGTTGCGAAACCATCGATTTTTGGAGATAGTATACGCCACTCAACTAACTATGGTGAAAATTGCCCAATCTATAGAGTTGCAAAAGCTGAAGAAAACTTTGATTTTGACTATTTTTAAAATTTTAAAACTTAATTTATCAGAAATTATCCGATAACTTCTTTTCAATTTATTTTTTGTAAAAAATATACTTTTTATTTTAAATTTAAATTGGGCGAGAAACGACGAAGAAAAAGCCAATGCTTTTGCTATTCAATATTAAAGTTATTTGAAAATGATTATCATTTAGTTATTTGAAACTAAAACTAAAAGAATGAGACCTATTCGAGACCAACCATTTAGATTCCGAAACCAGTATGGCACTATAGAGCAAATGTACAGAACTGTAAATGCCAACAAACTCACTTGGGCGGAAAAGAGATATTGTTCTGCTTTCTTCTTGCACATCGCACAATTTCTTTCGCAGAACATTTTTTTGTAGTTAATGGAACATTTTTCAATCATGTAATGGCCTTTTTCAAATTCGGATTGCTATTTTTATCAAAGGAAACCCACATTAGTGAAAGGATATGATTGCTTCATTTAACAAAGTATACTATAGTCGTCTGTTTTCTTTGACCGCTCCCTGTAATTCAATCGAACTAAGTGTTTTGGCATTGACGGTATTGTTGAAGAATTTATTTATGATTGTCAGGAAAATCAAATTTGTCGATTAAACTACTTTGTAATGAACAAACAAAAGTTGTAACTAATTGACACACGACTTAAATATTTTTTAATGCTTTTCTCAGAGCCCTCGTCGCCAAATTTGTTATTTCTTCATTGGGTCCTGCAATACCGGCAATTGTAAACCAACGCAATCTATACAGTGAAAACCATTTTAGGACTATACAAATTTTGTAAAATTTTTTGTTTAAATAAATTTAGACGAAATCAGTCGTTTTTAACATTTGGGCGTTCTACTAGGCGACGACATAATATTTTTTATTGTTATAAATTATTGCAACGTGATTTTTTTGCTTTCGCATCGTCGAATTTTTTTCCGTTAACGCTTCCATCAACCAGAATGGACAGTGATCAATAAATTTAGGTTTCCAACAAAAAGACAATGTATCAGTCCATACAAACCACTTAGTTTCTGTGGGACATATTATATTTTCCTTCTTTAGATGGGCCCTATTCGTAAGACTATAGAATCTTATACAAACTGTAAGGTATATTAGTTACACTAAAAAGTAGATCCTGCATAATTTCAAAATTATTTTGGATAATTTGTCAGACTATCCTGGATTGTCTTTCACCAGAGGTGAGTGACACCGCGGATTTTTTCACTGTTTCACTCAATTTAAACTCTCTTCTCTAAACTTACTTATTTACTTTACTTACTTTATTTAAATTTAATTCCAATTTTTTGGGAATCGTAGGATAAATAATAATTTTTATATTATCAAAATCACAACAATACTCACCACTAAATCCACTGCCTGTCAAAATAACTTAAAACTATTAAATTATTAGCAAAAACAACTACTACTATGTGTTACCACTACCACTCTATGGAAAAACGAAGAGCTTGGCTCAAAAACGCCTTGAACGCTGGGGTTGTGGTTTTGAAATACGAGTATAGTGTGAAGAAACCGCAAGGAACGTGTGCTTTTATTCAAATAACATTAATCGATACATTAAGGTATTTATACTCTATCAGTACCGGTGATAGATCTTCAAATGTGTGTCATATCAACTTTTGATGGTATTTTCTAGGACCACTATGATTGGAACGGGTAACGGGGAATCAAAATTTGATTCCGGAGAGGAACTCTGAGAAACGAATACAAGTAACAAGGTTTAAATCCTTTAACAAGGAACAATTGGAGGACAAGTCTGGTGCCAGCATCCGCGGAAATTCCAGCTCCAATAGCGCAAATTAAAGTTGTTGCGGTTAAACCGTTCGTAGCTGAACTTGTGTCAAGCACAGGTGGTACACCGTAACTGGATTCGTATATCATCTTAATGCTATGACGTATTACAGTAGCGTTTTAAACGTAAGTTTATTCGCGTAATAAATCTAAATTAGTCTAGAACAGTACAATTACGTCGGTTTTATTTTCAATTTATTTTTAGATCAAGACGGAATGATTAATAGAAGCAGTTGGGATCATTAGTAAAGGTTGTTTTTTTAGAGACGGAGAACTTTAAATTAGCCACACTGTTTTCGATGACAGCCGATTTGACAGTTTGAGTTGACAAGGAAACATTGCTATTGATCCAAAATTTCATTTGAAAAATTTATTCAGTGATGAACACATTTTTGGTTAAACGGCTATATCAATAAACAGAATTGCCCCATTTGGAGAGATAATAATCCACAAACTAATGTCGAAACACCATAACATCCAGAAAAAGTTTCCGTTTGGTGCGCTTTATGGGACGGTGGAATTAATGGTTGATATACCGGATGTTTCTTTTAAACTGAGACTATCAAATATCTCGAAAAATAGCCACTCTACGGAAAAAATGTCCATAATCAAAATTTAATCATACCGCGGGGGAAATACATTAGTGCAAAAAAAATAGTCCCCCACCCCCGCTTTGTAGGTGGGGCAGGGGTAACTTTTAAACTAAGATAGGAAGCCATATTTTTTATTGCAGATACGGATTCTACGACTAAAAGTACGTATGATTTGAATGAAATATTTTGTTCGGTTCATGATAGATGGCGTTGTAATCGACGAAATTCAATTTTTTCAATTTCTCCTTCTTAGAACACACGCATTCGATTCTGCAATACGTTTGAAATAAAAAACATCACGTTTTTCATCAAATACATTCAGTATTTCCAATTACTCGAAATTCGTCATCAAAACAATTTATTCAGTTTTGTAAATCTAAAATAAGTGTTCAAAATGATGGCCTGCGACTTCAATGCACTTATTAATCCGCATTTCAAATGATTGTACACAACTGAGAAGTGTGTCTGGTTGAATTTCAGCACACGCATTTCTGATTCGCTCAATCATGTTCTCACGTGTTGTTGGTTTTTGTGTGTAAACTTTGTTTTTGAGGTAGCCCCACAAAAAAAAATCTGTGCCGTAAGATCTGGTGATCTGGCGGGCCAATTTATCGGACAAGCTCTACCGATCCAACGACCATTGAAATCACGATCAAGTATTTCACGTGCCATCAACGAATAGTGTGCAGGACAACCATCATGTTGAAACCACATGTTCCATCTTACTTCTATGCTCAAATTTTCAAGTAATATTGGCAGTTCATTTTCCAAAATGTTTCGGTACATTTGACCATTCAAGTTGCCTTCAATAATATGGGGGCCTATGAGTTTGTTGCCAATTATTCCACACCACACGTTGACAGTCCAAGGACGCTGATGTTCAACTTAACGAAGCCAGTGCGGATTAGTAACACTCCAATAATGCATGTTGTGTCGATTAACCGTTCCATGGTTTGTAAAAGACGATTCGTCGAAGAACATTACGCAACGAAAAAAATTGGGGTATTGTTATATCTGTTCACGTGCCCATTGACAAAAAGTTACCCGATTTTGGAAATCAACGCCATGAAGATCTTGGTGTAAAGATACATGATATGGATGATACTTGTGCCGTTTTAAAATTCTTGATAGAACGGCCAAATGAAGCACGTGAACGAATTCTATCCGGAAAACGTTGAGAGTAAATAGCAACAGTATTTTCAAGATTTCTGCCAGCTTCTCCATAAACCAGAACCATTTCAATTTTCTCTGGCACAGTTAAACACAAACGTTAAATGTGATTTACAAAACTGAATAAATTGTTTTGATGACAAATTTCGAGTATTTCCAATGAAAACGTGATGTTTTTTATTTCAAACGTATTGCAGAATCGAATGCGTGTGTTCTAAGAAGGAAAAATTGAAAAAATTGAATTTCGTCGATTACAACGCCATCTATCATGAACCGAACAAAATATTTCATTCAAATCATACGTACTTTTAGTCGTAGAATCCGTATCTGCAATAAAAAATATGGCTTCCTATCTTAGTTTAAAAGTTACCCCTGCCCCACCTACAAAGCGGGGGTGGGGGACTATTTTTTTGCACTAATGTATTTCCCCCGCGGTATTATTAAATTTTGATTATGGACATTTTTTCCGTAGAGTGGCTATTTTTCGAGATATTTGATCGTCTCAATTTAAAAGATACACCCGTAACGGTGAGCGGTACAGAGACATGATTACTAATTTTTACGGGCCTCATGTGACATGTGGTTTCAGCAGGAATGCGCCACATGCCACATAGCGCTCGATATAATTAATTTACTGAAGGAAAAATTTGACGAACGATTAATTTCACGAAACAGACCTGTTAACTCGCCACTTTGTTCGTGCGATTTGACGCAATTAGATTATTTTCTCTTGGGATAAAATTATTTGTCAAATAAAGCCAATTTCATGGATATTAAAACTTTTTTCTGTGTTTTATTTCAATTTAAAGTTCTCCACCTATAGACATAAACGAAAGAATTTGCCAAACATGTTTTCATTAATCAAGAACGAAAGTTAGAGGTTCGAAGGCGGTCAGGTAGCGCCTAAAACTAAAGCTTTTGTGTTCCGGAGAAAATATGGTTGCAAAGTGCATGGCCGTTCTTAGTTCGTGGAATGATTTGTCTTGTTTAATCCGATAACGCGAACGAGACTTAAGTTTCTTAACCAGATGTCGGTAGGGTTAAGGTGAAGAAACTTTGCATACATTTTTGCCTCTATTATCCATGTTTCTAACGGGATGTGGGTTTAATATGTAAGAATTGTCGGTAAGTGAAGTCATACCTGGTGGTTTATCTGAATAGGACACTTGCTTCTTAAATAGACAAATTGCGTCGAGCAATAAAGGGCGATTGAGTAATAACAGGTCTGTGATGCCGTTAGATGTCCTGTAAACCGCTGAACCACAATCGTGGTTATGGGGTCATGAACTTTTTTCAAATAATATAGCAGTAGCACTTTGTTTTGGCATATTGCCGGTAGCAGTATGTTTACTGCAGATATTTAACGACAACTTAAAATAGATTTTCTCTTTTACTGATCAATATTAATTAGGGCCCGATTGAAATGAAATTATCTTGAATTCTGCCTGGATATTTTCTTAATAAACCCCATTACATTTCAGAGACCCAAAGTTTATCAAAAAAGATTTCGGGACCGAGGACGCCAACAACATCTTTACATAACATAACAATCGTACACAGTATACGCAAACAAACTTCTCCCTTTCATAAATTAGTATAGACTATAGAACATAGAAAGAAGTACGGTTGAGTTTGTCTTATTTATTTTAATCGCGTTGACACTAACGTGCCTCAGTTGTGTGGATATATTTTGGATATATTTTGTTTTAATTTGCTGGGTAATTTCAAGTTTCCAGTTTCAAATCGGAAACGTAGTTTCGGAGATTGTCGTCCGCGAAAAAAAAAGAAGACAAACTCTTCCTCTTTATATATTAGGATATAAACATATAGATTAAGACGAATCGCCATCTAAAATGTGGGCATATCCCACAGAGTCACAGCTGCCATTCCGTCAATCACGTCGATTTATTGATTGAAAAAATTAAAATTAGCATTCACAAAACGAAATACATAAAGCGGATACGAAAGGAAAATCGATGTAGGATTCTTATGATACAAAAGATTGAAATATAAAAATCCGTTCTTTTTCAGATCAAACTATTCAAAAAATTAGTTACTCTATAAAAAGCGTAAACAAAATTATGTAATGCAAAAAATAATTGTTACACTGTTTTTGTTAACATGTTATTCAATGAAATTTAGAAGAAGAGGTTGCACAATTTTTTAATTGAAAGTAAACACTGCATTAAACGATTTATTTTGTTACGGGATTTACCACGTATTATTAATTATTATAATTAAAAACAACCAAAATATTGTTGAAATTATGACGACTTCATTGGTTTCTATTCCGTAGGCTTGTATTTTCTTCATATTGTCGTAAACAACCCAAAAAATAACTTATAAACCAAAATTAATTTTATGCACTCTGTTATTTCACGCAGGTTTATCATTCAAATTATCAACAATCTAGATGGCTAACCTAATGAGTAGCTTAATCATTGTATCTTTAACTGGCCCTCCGGTTGATTTTTATATCGTTCGGTGGCTTCCTATATTCTGTCGGTTTAAATAACCACTGTACTACCTTTTAAAATTCTATACACCGACTGCCCAAATGTTTTGAATTTTTTGTTATGGTTGTACAAATGTAGACCTTACAAAGTTATAAATAGGTCAAAATCCAAATCGAACTGCAATCTTCTAAATACAAATTTTAGTTCGATCTGCCCTCTTTTAATTACCATGCTTATATTACTTCACTCTGTGTGTCTGTTTGTATCGTCAAATTTTGTAATCAATTTTTCAACCACTTGACATAGTCCAATTGAGCTGAATTTTAAATTTTGAATGCAGGCTTAACTCCGATGACAATACAAGATTCTAACATTTTTTCGGCCTAAAAGGCTCGAAAACCCTAATAGGCTTTTTTTTCAACCACTTGCGATAGTCCACTTGAACTGAAATTTTGCATGTAGGCTTAACTCCGATGACAATATACAAGATTCTAACATTTGTTTGGCCTGAAAAGCCTTTTAGGCCGAAAAAATGTTAGAATCTTGTATTGCCATCGGAGTAAAGCCTGCATGCAAAATTTCAGCTCAATTGGACTATCTCAGGTGGTTGAAAAATTGATTACAAAATTTGACAAAGACTTATAAAAGTTGGCTATAATAAAAAACAATCATATGACATAGTGCTCTCGGATAAGGTAAGGTCCAAAGATAGATATATTATCTATTGTTTTGCAACTTCCTGACAAATGTTAACATGGTCGAAAAATTGATTGCAAATTTCGATGACTAAAAAGTAGAAAATAAAATATATTTAAAAAAAACTTTTTAAAAAACCACGCTTATATTTGCTTTGAACAGGCTTTGAAAAGTAGAAATTAAAATTTTTCTTCCTTACCTATCAAGGTATATTTATAACAAGTAGAAATTTAAAATTAATATGACTAAAAATATAAGCGTGTGGCGTTCCTTCTGAATGTATATATACTATCTCTCAATATATCATTTTTACGTTAATACTGAAATGCTCCAGCAAAAAATCTATTCTTAGAATACATCAGAATAGACTGTTCCATTAGTGTTACTAAAAGACTTTACTAAGACTTTATTTCGTGTGTCTAGTAGTCTTAAATTACTAATGCCGTAAAGGAGCGCCCCACGCTTATATTTTTAGTCATATTAATTTTAAATTTCTACTTGTTATAAATATACCTTGATAGGAGTAAGGAAGAAACATTTTATTTTCCACTTTTCAAAGCCTTTTCAAAGTAAATATAAGCGTGGTTTTTTAAAAAGTTTTTTTTAAATATATTTTATTTTAATTTTAATTTTCTTGCTTTCCAATCAAGCACCGTAAGTACTTCGGTTTGTGTCCATGCTGAAATCAAATATTTGTAGCTGGTTTTGATAAAATGTAAGAGCAGCTGCGAGTACCTTATTTTAAACAAAGAAACAAACTTAAGTACATACTTATAAGTACTTGCGGTGGTCCGATTGGAAAGCCACTATTATATTGTCTGAGATTATCAATGTTTGTAAATCCTTGTTTTCGTCGCTTGGATAATTTTGAAAGTATTGAGTCAAGACAGGTATTTACCAATTACACAAAATACCTATTACAATTATTGACTGTTGATAAAATAAATTAATTTGATTTTAATCTTTAATTAGCATAACAAGTATTCCGAATGTTATGGGAACCTCACGAGACAAACATCTGATAGACTAGTTATTATTCCAACTGAAATATTTATAGCTACGAAAATAATTACAAATGTAATTAGAGATGCTAAATTTTTATGTAATTGGGTCTATGTTCTATAATAATAATTGACTATAAACTCACTAAATATTTTCACAACTGCACCAAAAAAAAAACATACATTTATTTTAAACACATCGTACATTAAACGATACATACAGTACATGTACATACATAGTCTATATAATATACAATTAACTCTAAATACATTCATAACAAAATATGATCCGAAGTTCGGTGAACTTAATAATAAAAAATATTTAACTCTTTCACAATTACGAATATATTATATGTACATATAGAATACTATCACAGCTAAACTATCGCTTGTACATATGCACATACAAAATATAGATATACATATGTATGTACGTTATCAAGCTGACCAGAAGTACTGATTTTATTCATTGTATTGCATTTTATTGCCGAGCATCGCTAACAAATTATAGAAGTTGGGTGAAATATTTAATTCGTACCATTTTATGAAATTTACGGAGTGAACAAACAAACATGTCCACATGTCTGTGCATTATTTTATGAAGATTTCTTGCGATCCTCATTATAAAAATTCAGTCATCTGATTTGTAGGTGTTTTTTATGATTACAACCAATCTGATAATTTAATCAAAATTGTATCATGATTTTCTTTTGTTTTGACGCTTCCATATTTGACAATTTATTCTTAATTAGGCTGTAATTTCATTTCACAGCGCATTAAACTTTCAATTAAGAATTTCATTTCTATTGGAAGTATGTATATATGTATTTTAGAAGGCCGTTAGAATTTTTAAACTGTTTTTAAATAATTTTCCAGGATTTCAAAATATTTCTAAATTGAATTTAAGAAGATAACTTATAAAATCTGGTCACCTTAAATATTTATAATATTTATAGTACCGATTATAACAATAATGCATCATGTATGTAAGTATGTATGTATGCAATATTCAAGTTATCGAATATTTACAATTTTGTAAACTATTTGGATTAGTTTAACCTACTTACAAATCATTCACTTACTTTAACGTGTAATGTAAACACATCTCATGTGATCTTCGTGTTACATGTCATATTTATTGTAACGCTTTTGATGCATTTGCGCGCTATCACTTCTACTTGAGTTCGTTCATTTTAAATTTTTGTTATTGTTATTGGTCAAGTTTGTATAGAAAACTAGAAATTTTAAAAGTAATAGGTAAAACTATACATGTTTGTTTTAATCAATTCATTAAATTCGTAATTTATTAATGTTCGATTTTTCTGTATGGACGGACACCATGTAACTATCTACAATGCGTTCTTTACATCGATTGTTTTGTTGTGTGATGATCACCTCATATTTATAGTGACTCTAGAACAATTTATATAGTATACACGTACATATCGTAAATTATAAATAAAATTTAATCAAAAATAGAAAAAAGGTTAATGTATCACACACACATGACTTATTGTAGTTTTTGACGTCAACTACATTTATATATGCATATATTATGAATTCATACATATGTATAGACGTATAAATATACGGATGGAATGATTGCAAATAGGGCCTGCAAAATTACTGAATTTCGGCATTACCGGTAAACGGGAAATATTTGAGTAAAACCCGGTTTACCAGTAAACAATAATAATTTTATAATATAATTTACTAAACTGTAAATCATAACATTTTAATTCATTTATCAAGAAAACACAAAAATATATTATAACAATTCAATAAAATAAAATTCAATTTAATAAAATGAAAAGAAAACACAAATTATTTTTAAACATTCAATAAATGTTCAACAAATTGTATGCAAGAGGAATCGTTCAGACTTGTTCTTATGTTTATCTTCGTGCATATTGCATATTGAAAAGCTTGCTCAGATTTGACGCTGGTCAACGTTATATACTTTTCACTTCTTTGTTCTTGTTCTTTGTGCTTGAAGCCCGAGCACAAGAGTAATACTCAGTAATATGAAATGTGTCTTTACTTGAGTCGGCAATTTCGACTGCTTTTGAAAATTCTTGTCCTCTTATTACAAACCGAAAGTCTAATAACAAACCCTTTTGAAATTCTGATCTTAAAAGGTTAAAGAAATCCGCTAGGAAATTTAAAAACAAAGCAAAAAACTTCAATCGTCAGATTGATTGGGATAATTTTCCGTTCACAGAGCTTCGTGGTTAAACTTCTGCGAGGAAATTAATAGCCTGTTGGCGGTGGCTAAACTAAATAGAGCTATGGCTAAGAATGGTGTTTGTAGACCTGATACTCTTCGTCTACCTGACGATCAGCTTACCTCTTGTCATAGAAGAGTTAGTGAGCTGCTTCTATCTGTTCATTTCCCTGGTTGTGCCATTTTCAACTCAGATGATGTTACTACCGTATCCTTTAAGGTTCCTTCTGTGGCTCCTGATTGGGACATGGCTTACAAGCTGATCAATCTCGATGTTCTGCGCTGGAGTTTATTTTCCTTCGCACCTTATAAGGCTGGTGGGCCTGATGATATTTTCCCGGCTATAAACCTTTTCCAGGCCTGTATTGCTTTCTGCGCTGTTCCTAAATCCTGGAGCAGGAGTAGAGTCGTTTTTATTCCGAAGGCCGGCAAATCCGATTATACGGATCCCAAGCCTTTTCGACCTATTAGTCTGTCTTCAACTTTTCTTAAAGCCTTAGAAAGAATCGTCGACAGATTTATTAGAGACAAGCTCCTAATTACCTTCCCGCTCAGTAACATGCAACATGTTTACAGAGTTGGTAAGTCCTGTGAAACTGCCCTAGATGAACTTGTAACTAGGATTGAAAGATCCTTCTATAATAAGGAGTTTCTTGTAGGTATTTTCCTCGGAGCATTTGACAGCACCTTATTTATCCCGATTACTAATGCCTGCCATAATTTTGGTATTAATCACACCATTGTCAAATGGATTGAATCCATGCTCAAGTCTCGCATTGTAGAGACTGAACTGGATGACGTCTCAGTCTCTGTCAAGGTTGCCAAGGGCTGTCCCCAGGGAGGTGTGCTCTCGCCTCTGCTGTGGGTTTTGGTCATTGACGGATTTATGGTTAAGCTGCAGCAATCTATAGCTTCATTGCTCGGAGTTTTGCTGATGATCTTGTCTTAACAGTTTCAGGCAACACCTGAATATCTTATCCGACTTAATGCAGCCGGCCTTAGATATTGTAGAGGCATGGTGCATTGGCAAGGCTCTGCACGTCATCCCAATAGCAAACTTTTCTGGAAACTTCATTTTGATTTTAAACTACAAAAAGCTACTGCCATATTTTGGCAATGTAGAAGGGCTTTTGGAAAATTCTGGGGTTCAACATCCAGGATGTTGTTTGATATTATCTTACGCTTCTATATTATGTGGTGGCCAGTTGTTGATCTAAAGGCTTCTACTGCTAAACTTAATAGTCTTCAAAACACGGTTTGTAGGGCTGTTACTGGAGCTATGTCCTCGACTCCACTTTTTACGTTGGAGTCCATTCTTTCCTTGCCCCAGTTATACACCTTTATTCGTGGCACTGCTTGTTCTGCAGCATTTCGCTTGAGATGCATTGGGGCCTGGAATGTTCTTGGTTCCATCGTGGAACATAAGCAAATCTTTAAAAATTACACTTCATTTTTACCAGAAATCGATATGGTTAATGATAAATCACTACCTGAATGCAGCTTCTCCAACTTATTCAAGGTGGTTTATCCTTCGAGGGATTTGTGGTTTTCGGAGGATTTTCTCCAATTATTACACGAGTCCATAGTCTTTTTTCAGATGGCTCTCGTTCTAGCCTCAGTGCTGAATTTGGAATTTACTGTCCTAGGTCCAATCAGAGATCTTTTGGCAGTCGTGGTTCGCTTTGCACAGTTTTCCAAGCGGAAAGCTTTGAACTTTGCTGTTAAAAACAAAAACATTATTCTGTTTTAATGGTAGTAAAGCTGTGCTCAATTCATTGAAAAATCCCTTGACTGTCTCCAAACTTGTCAAGGATTGCAAACACTTCATTAATCTTCTTTGGTCCAACAATACCGTTACGGTAATGTGGGTGCCAGCACATTGTGACATCGAAGGGAACGAGATCGAGGACTGTTTGGCCAAATCCGGTTACCAGCTAACTATAATTGGAACTGAACCCGTCCAAAAGGACCAGCTAGGAATCTTGGTTGCGATTCTTACGGGTCATGGTCGATCTAGGGGGCATCTCCATCGAATGGGTTTATCTCAGGATGTTATTTGTGATGATTGTCTTGAGGAATATGATGACTGCGCTTGCACTTTGTGTGCAGTTGTCCAGCTTTCAATGTTATTCGGCTTCAGGTTTTCAACTGTAGTTCTATTAATGATCAGTTGTCCTCCACACCTTTATTCCACAGCCATAGATTCATCGGTAGAAATTCGGATATCGTATTTTAAAAATACCAATTTCTTTATACAAATATATTAATAATTTCGCCTAAAAATTTTTTACTAGCAGGCAATCCACTTGCGGTATTGCAATCTAACATTAATACGAGTTCTATTCCTCTTCTGGGTCATCTGTATTTTATCATTTTTGGTCGCAAACCGTCGAAATATATGTAGGTCACTGTTTGTCGACTATTTAAATATTTGAATCAATATTGCCACACCGGGACGAAATATTTTGTTGGTCAATGGGTTGATCATCTGATATATGAGTGTTTAATTATTTAACAACAAAACCATAATTTTCATCAGAAATGTATGAGTTTCAAATGAAATGTGTAAAGCCCAAATTGGGCGATAAAACCGGTTAATCGGTTATTCGTTTACCGGTAATGCAGCCCCTAATTGCAAAAAATTGATCTGGAAATGTCTTTTTATTATCACTGATGCTATTCTTAATTAATGTCTACAATTTCAATAGAGTCGATTAAGTAACTGAACGATTAAATCGCAGTTTTGTTGTTGTTGTTGTATACGAAGTTCGTTGAATAGATTAAATGCGTTTTCACTGGCGTTTGTTTTTTCTAATTTATTAGGGCTTGTTCAGATCACGTTTTGAGATAAAAGTAGGTGTGGTTTCGCTGCTGTGCGGGTAGCAGCACTCTGATAAACAAACATACTATTTCTTATTTCAAATAAAAAACTTTTATTTTTGATTTTATAGTTTGATACTTCCTTATTGTGACAATTTTTATTTTTGATTTTTTTTTCGGTAAATCGATTTCGACTTGCGTCTTCTTCAGTACCTTGTTAACTATTCTATTCAAATATTCAAATAGTTAACAAGGTACTGAAGAAGACGCAAGTCGAAATCGATTTACCGAAAAAAAAAAAATCAAAAATAAAAATTGTCACAATAAGGAAGTATCAAACTATAAAATCAAAAATAAAAGTTTTTTATTTGAAATAAGTTATATAGTGACAAAAGATTACACAAAAACATTAAAATGAACAACATTCATTTAAACTCAAATACTATTTCTATAGAATCCCATCATAATATATACGTAATGCTTGCGTATAGAAGGATATTAATCACCATTGCGATCTAGACGTCTAATAAAAATTAGCTGTTTAATTACTCAGACATCAGTTTTAGGACCACACTGGGAACAAAATTGAATTCTCTAATTAAACTAGATAGCTCGCGTTAAAAAGGCTGTTTTGAGATTTACAGATAACAAAAAAAATCCGTAAATACTTATGACCAATATAATTTTCTAGGCTATTATGCGATAGTAAAGGCCAACATTTAATCTACATATAATATGAGTAATTTACTATTGTACTAATCTGTAAAAGAATTGAATAATTTTATTTTTCCCGGGTCTCGATGCTTTTATTTTTAAATGGAATTATCAGCTCAATTTAAAATCTCGTTTATGTTCTATAGCCTTACGAGAAGCTGGGTTAAACATTCTACAGGTCCGTAATTTTATCTTATCCATCTGCACACTGCATAGCTTCATGCCAGCTTATAATGACATGGAAGATGAGTCGACCAATGAGCTCTCCACTTCAACAGAGAGTCATAGGTGTTTTCAATTTAATCCCCGATCCCAGTACCTCCCAATCTAAACGTCACAGATTTAACATCTTTTTTAAGAAAAGGAAAAACATTATAGAGATTGTATGTCATCTCAGATCTATACATGAAATTTTATTTTTTTCGCAATTGAGTTAATGGTCGATTGTGACCTATATACATATGTATTCTCAAAAGATACCGTACTCCTATAAAAGAAAATTTATGATAATGTGGTATGCGGATTCAGGGTTTGATCGGGCGGAAAGATGATATTTAAATGTATATATACCAATCGGGATGAAATACACAATTGGGGAAACATGATAAATTGTTTTTGTGATGGCTGGTCGCCGATGGTGAAAATCATTGTTAAAATTAAAAAATGTGTTAAAAATTAAAAACAAAAAAATTAACTGATAAAAAAAATAATAATAAGTTTTGTTTGTGAACCAATTAAATTGAAAGTGTAAACCAGGGGCGGTATCATGGACGCCGGGCGGAAAATTTTATCGGCTGGGAAAATTTACACATAAAACAACAACACTGCACCGTTTTAAAGAAGAAAACAAGGAATACAGCAATTCGGTATCTATCCTCAATAAATTAGCTGCCGTTAGAATTTGGTCGATCTCTTTCTTTGGTTTCAATTGTGATTTGACGGTGCGTTGTGCTTGTTTTATGGCTAAATTTGCCCGTCCGGTAAAATTTTTCATTCGGCGTTCATGATACCGTCTTTGTGTTCTTCTTGACAATAAAAACGTCAAAATTATTATTTAAATCGAAAGATTTTGTGTTGTTTTATGACAGGTTGACCACCACGTTGGTCGTGAGTTACATGATTTTTTTATCATGTTTCAAACTGATTTGGAGTATTATAGACTATTTGTATAAACTTTAGCATAATTGTTGAAAAAGAAAACAAATCTAATTTATAGCTGTGTTATTTCAACAATAATGTTGATAAACATTGGAAGGAAGCATCATGGAGGCAATAAAGCTTTATTATTTATTAGCTCTAGTTAATTCCTCTTTTACAGAAATTATAAATAAATTGTTGACCTTTTTTTTATAGAAATTAGCCCTTTTCCAGAATGCACAGTAGTCGAATTTGAATAGGACACGTCTGCGAAAAGTGCTCCAATAATCCAAACGAACAACTGATCAAAAAACAAAATATTTTCAAGTTCTATCAGGTTTAAAAAAACACCCTTTAGTATGTTTGCCCGACATCTATACGTTCTACTAAGCTATTTAGAACTTGTTGAGAACTTATTTGCATCAAAAGTCCGTCGATGTATTTGGTTTTGATCAACCAAAATAAACATTTTCCATCAGTTACTTAACAAAGCTAGGCCTAGTAGTCCAGTGGTCTAATTCTTTAAAAACAAGATAATGTGAAAAAACGAAACATTGAAAAAGTTTACACAAAAAAAATTTACACAATTTCTATCTTATTTAGGTTAAATGGTATTCTATAAAACAAAGTAGTCAGCGTGTAAATTTTTTCTTGCTGAATAATTTTATCGCGTCTAAAACCACTTTGACGTTTTGTTAGTGTTTCATTTCATAATATAATATAAAGAGTAACAAGGACAAACATGGTTTTTTTGTTCGGCACTAGCCCGCCTTCTTCGTGAAATTTTAGTTTTAAATTTTAAAGTTTTATCCGTGAAAACGAACTACACAAGATAAATTGTATGTGTAGTTTATTGAATTCTTATAGAATATTCGTTATAGAATTAGGCTACTGTATGAAACATCATATACACTCATCAATATAGATCGTGTTATATTTGTTGAAGTCATGTTAGAGGTAAGAACCGATCGTGCGGTTACGGGTTTGATGCCTTCAAAGAATATATCAGTGTTCTTTGTTACATTGAAATGCAATACATTGAAATTAAGGAAGAGATCTTTTCTACTTCCACGGGAATTTACAATTCAAGTTGATTTCCCGCAGCCTGGTACTTCTTGAATTGATATAATAGCTGGTTTGGTGTATTCTTTCAAATGGAGCAGAAAACGTATCATTCAGTTGTCATAAAACCGTTGTTTCCTGAATTAAATTGTACTAACGTTTCCCCGTCGTATCCCCATTGGTTATCAGATACAGATTCTTCTATGTATGTTTTGTAATCATTATCATAAACAAAAACGTTAAATAAGGATAGTGAACTAGCATAAAACGGTAGTTTGCCAATTGATTTGTTATGCTGCTTTGAAAGAAATTCCAGGAGTAATGATTTGTCACCTCTTCTGGATAGTAGGTATTGGCCGTAGTTAAAAATATATCTTTGCAATTCGGCGCAGATGATAGTGGTATACCAACAATCCATCTTGCTCGTTCATATTTAACTGAATCGTTGAATGTTCAATATGCCAAATAAACGTCAAATTTTTCATTTTGTCTTAAATTGATTATCAGTTCATATTAAGCTGAGAGACGAACAACTCTTAGTTATTAGAAACTGTTAGTTAAATATTAGAAATTGAGTAATTGTTAAATTTGCCTCGCACTTTATGCATAAAAATTATAATTTGTATGTACATACATACATACATAAATAGATAGTATATGACACATTTAAAAAAGAAAATATTTATTTATGTTACACATTTTTATTAGCGAATTCAATAAATTTACTTTAAACATTATATTGTATTTTGTTGGTACAATCAGTTTATAAAATATAAAATCTTTATGTAAAGAAGATCACAAATTAAAATTAAAAGAATTATTTTTGTACTTCAAATTAGGGCAACTTTCACGATAGTTGATAAAGTAACATGTTTACTTATATTTAAAATACAATTTTTTATATTTTCTGTTTAATAAAACCATAGTTCTTGAACGATAATTGGTTTTCATTACCATATAAAGTAGAAAAAAAATCGATCAGTTTCGTTGTTTGCACGATCGCACAGCGGATATGTGAGACATAAGCGATCATGCAAATTTTGTATAAATTGCCGAAGGAAGGTTTGTGTTTATTTGTACATGTATGTATGTATGCGTATGTAACATACATGTTAATATGATAATTTCAATATAAATGTATTATATTTAGTTTTAAATTTAACACCAAACTTTAATAATTATCACAAAACAGTTTCAAATATTTTACGCATGCGCCAAGAAATAAATAAAAAAATGATCTTTTTTTTATACATACGAGTACATAGGTATTTGTATTTTAGCAATGGATGCAAGTGATAATTATTTTTTTGGCAAAAGTGACTGTATGCAGAATCAATTTACACCAATTAGTTGTAATAAGTCATATAAAATACAAAATATTTACAAATAAATTACCAGCGTTGTATATCATAGTCAAAATATTGATAGTAAAAATTTTCTAAAAAGCAGTTTAGATACATTCGGCTAATTGGATTGATTAATATACGAATACATTTGATAAGAAGCATTGTGTCCACATAACATAATAGAACACAATTGATTTACCTACATCCATAAATTATTATGTTATGTATGCACATAATTTTTTGTTTTATGAATATTTTGACAAAAACAATACAAAACACTGTGGCGACCTTAATTCTAAAATGAATTAAAAATGTTCATTAATAGGTCGTTTCATTAAATTCTGTTGTAATAGTTTTAAATAAATAAATAAAAAACCCATAAAGTTTAAACACTATCAAAATTATAAAGTTATCAGCACAACAGCTGTTTACAACGTGTGTAGCTTAAATTTCATAATATGTTTTAAATAGTACATATTTTAATACTGACGAACTATTAGGTTGACAGAATTTGAAGTGCTCTTTCTCGCTCAACCATGGAAATACTTGAATAAAAACAATTAACATACACAAATCCGTCTAATATACTAGAAATACTTAATAATATTTAACGTTTCTAAGGATATTGGAACGCAGCATAAATTGATAATTACCACAATATGGTTGAAAAGTTGAGAGACATAGAGGAAATAGTGGATTTATATATAGGTACTAATCCTTTTCCTGTAAATTTTCACTCTCTCCTCTTTGAATGATCTTATACTGTTCCCACATTAAATTTTTACTAATTCATATATCCCACAATCCCATATTATTTGTCTATACTCAACCTGTGGTCTAATTCTGTAAAAACAAGATATTGCGAAAAACCGAAACATTGAAAAAGTTTACACAAAAAAAATTTACACAATTACTATCTTATTTAGGTTAAATGGTATTCTATAAATCAAAGTAGTCAGCGTGTAAATTTCTTGCTGAATAGTTTTATCGTGTCTAAAACCACTTTGACGTTTTGTTAGTGTTTCATTTCATAATATAATATAAAGAGTAACAAGGACAAACATGGTTTTTTTGTTCTTTTTCGCGAAATTTTCGCGAAGCCTTCTTCGTGAAATTTTAGTTTTAAATTTTAAATTTTTATCCGTGAAAACGAACTACACAAGATAAGTTGTATGTGTAATTTGTTGACGTTTAATATCTTACCCATTTTTTTAAATTATCTTGGTGTAAAGTTATAGAATACCATTTTGGTATGAAAACGTGTAAAGTACTCGTTTTCGCGTTTTCACGTTATCTTATTCGTTATAGAATTAGGCTACAGCACAAGTCTACAACAAAAAAAACAGAATCTAAGTCTAATTTTATATATAAACAACCCATTATTCGAAACAGTTTTACTCGTAGTGTCCGGTTTAACACCACTATTCCCTGAGTCGTGTCACTTCATTCGACACGACTACTGTCATGCTACTTCAAATATAAATTGGTATTCTCTTAGTCGCTCGCAGTGACGTGACACGACAAATAGAATTATCTGGCAGCACCAATAATTTCCTGATTTTTGACGGAATATTGACGTTTGAAATACACATGAATTGTCAGTTTTGTATTAGTTTTATATATAGTAATTGTAATCTCTGTAATTTCTTGAAAGTTTTAGAATTAAATACGTATAAAAAATCCTGTAGTTAGCTAAATATTTCAATATTTTTCCATCAACGCAGAAATGAATAGATAAAAAATAAAAATATTTTAAATTATTATATTTTGATTCACTAAAAATAAAATGCATCAAAAAAATTCCAATTAAACGTTTTGCTATCTTCCATTTTCCTGCACTTTTGATCCTGTCGCATACAAAATGTACGCGTCTAGAAATGTCAGTTCAGGTAACAGGAAACTTTTATAACGACTACTGGAATACGATGTGTGTCACTCCAATTGACGACTGTCGGTTCAATCGACTAAGTGTAGGTTTCGACGGCAAAGTTGGTTGTTATTTTTACAAAGCATCTCACACGCACAGTATACATACACAAAAAAAATGTGTCTCAAAACACAAAATATGTAACCCACACAAATAAAAAAAAACATTGCAAATTACAACCGATAAGGGAAATTAGACAGATGGAACAATTTTTTGGAAATCAGGTTGCTTGCTATTTACGAAAACCAAATGAACAACAAAAATATACATCATAACTTTATATAATGACGCACATGAATGATGTTATAAATAATGTAACAAATGTATAATAATAATAATAAATAAATGTACAATATAATAAAACACAGAATTTAATTTAAATAAGCTTTATTTAACATAAAATAAACTAAACAAAAGCCCCACTGCCACTGCCACGGAACCGAACCATCCATCATAAAATGCTCTGCGAGTACATCTCGTGTTTGGATCGCAGTTACAGCCGCATTATAACTACCTTGTTTCGTTATTGGATTCAACTGTATATGTTTCCTCCAGTCACAGGGTCTGATCTCCCTCTGTTGCGTACTCTCTTGGTCGACTAGAAAAGGAGGACAATATTGTAATGGTTTCTTGATCCCTCGGTGAAAATAGGACGAACCCACCACCTATACAATTCTTCCTTTTCTTTTTTGGTAATAATTCGGCTGCCTTACTGCAAATCACTATAGCTAAAGCAGCCTGAGTGACATTTCTGGCATAGTTGTTTTCCATTTAAATATTCAACACAAAATACTTTTAACATAAAATTATTAGAAGCAACAACTGCAACACAAAATACACAAAATTTTTAAGAAACGTCAAAATTCCACACAAGCAAAACCCCTCGCATAGTAACACAATCTAAAAAAAATTCCCTTTGTAAAATTAACAAACGATTTCTCGGTCGAAACCAAGAGTAAGAGAATAGTAAAATCGATTGTCGGAAGAAACGATGTGACACGACTAAGGGAATAGAATTGGCTATTTAGGTGTAATTCTCGCGACGATTAAAATTTTTTTGTTTATATATTTATTAAATTGTAAGGTGTAATGAAACTTCCTTATGGGCTTTTGGAATATTCGTAATCATGAGGTTAGTCTTCCAAACCCCACTATGATTGGTTCTCGACATAACCTAATTATATACTCTTTTTAGCAATACATTCAAATGTTTTATTACTGCCTGTTAAAGAGGTAGTTTACACCATCATAATTCATAATGATCTGAACTATGTGTATGGCCCATAATCGAACTACCAGCTGTTTACATCACTGAAAATGTAAATTACCCTAAAAACCACTTAACTATTAAAATTTATTAATATTACAATATTTAACTGTCAAGTATTTCTGTGTTTAACAAATAATTCCTGAAATTATATTTATTTATTCAATTTGACCTAAATTTATGCTCTGAAAGTTAAAGATCCAAAATATTGAAATGTGTATAAGGTGGTAAAGGCTAAAGGAAACTATAGGGCATATGTTCAATATTAGTTGAACTGCAGGAAGAAATGTGTTAAAAATGATTTTAATAAACTTTGGGCTCCGAAAACGGTCAACAAATGTTACATAAAATATATGGTATTACATTATATATTCTACCTGCAACATTAAACGAGATAATCAACGTTTCGCTGTAAAGAACCAAATAGTCATTCTATAAACATATGCCTGATATTGACGTTGATCCAATCATATCGGATGTTGCTCTTTGTGGGAACATGGAGCTGTCAACAGATAATCTTTGGTTGAGAAGGTTTTTGAAAATAACTAAAGATAACACCCCTCCAACTACTGAAGCTAATTCTGGGTGAGGATCAATAGCAAATATTAGGTCATGTAGTCGGGCTAGTGCCACAAGAAAGTTGCCGTTATTATAGCAGAACAAGTTTAAATTGAGAATGTATCGAGATAGAGTATATAGATATCCGGTGTACGTTTACTAGCTTTGTATAGTCCATCAAGGTTTACGTTTACTGGCTTTGTACAGGCCATTTTAGTGGACACAAGCATTGATTTTATTGAATATGTACATTTCGGGTCCATAAGACCGGCATCTTTATCAGCAGTTATCGGAATGGAAGACTTCATTGTAAAATTCGTTTAACATCCCATAACATATTTACATATTTTCCAAGTAATACATTGATTTCTTGATTAGTATAGATTGTATACTTTCTAATATAGAGAATATTAAACCAGGTACATTGGAAACGGTCTTTAGTCATCACACGAAATAATGGTTGAGATACAAAATTGTTTAAACCGAATAGTTTAGTTCGCCCGAATTATTTTTTAAAACTTGAAACGAACAAAACAAATACAATTTGAAAACAAAATTTATTATTACAATTGAATACTATACTGCTCACGGAACCCCCACCGGATGAAATTCATGCTTAACCGGACTTTTTTTATATTCGCCAAGAAAATTGACTTACCAAACAAATATTCCTAGACATCTATTGAATAATAAGAAAATATTTTAGGTCAGTATGTCGTTTACATCATACTTTTCATCGACCTAATTTAGGTCAGTTCACACAAAATTTATTTTGAAAGTCACAAAATATTTAATTACTAAATTACAAATACGTATCTACCAAACGATAGGGAAAGCGGAAAGTTAGCAAAATGTATCCGTTTCGTCCATTCCATTTTATTACAACAGTCAATTTGTATGATAAAAAAAGGGAATGTGAGTACAATGAGGGGACAAATCGGGACGGACACTAAACACAAATGTAAAATGTTGCGGACGACATAGCCTTAAACTCATAGTATTTTAACATATCGAAACTCAGTCTGTTAGAATAAATTTGCAAACTATCACTTTTTCCTCTTTTCACTTGCCATCGAAAATAAAAATATTGGTGATATTTTATCGAATGAATTTATAGAAATAGAATCGAGTAGACTATGATCACAATATAAATTGCGAAATAGAATACAATTTTGTTCGTAAAAAAAGAGACACAAATGTCGATCGAAGCGAATCGAAGTGATGTTAGAACATCCCAGCACAGATCGGACAGAACGGATACATGTTGTTGGAGGTTAAGTTGACGAATCATTAATTTCATTTTGTTCAGATGGCACTGATTGGTGGCTTTGTGTAGTTTTTCATTGCGCATGCTTCCTTCGCAACATGAAACAAAAAACAACAGGAACGGTAATTTTATTAGCTCTGCTGCTGATATATCGATTTAAGGGTTTGGATTATTTTACTTCTAAAACTATACTCAAATTGTGTAAGAAATAAACACAATTTGGCAAGTAATATTGTTTTGAAATACTTTTGTTGTGAATTGTAAGTTTTGTTTTTGTAAAACTTGAAAAAAAGCTTTATTAAATAATTTCACATATCATTGATAAAATGAACCGCATCCGGTACGTTGGCGGATTCATTTGGTGAGTAGGATGATGAACTGATGACGATGTTAATGCCATCATAGAGGACCAGCCTTGCCTAGTGTGCAACAAATTCAGAAAGCGAGAGAAATGGTTAGCATGTTTTATATATCAGAATCTTCGCATACGTCATTTAGTGTGCTAACTCCTGCTGAAGCCAAACACAAAGCATATCAGCTGGAGCTGGTTTTACTGTAATGAATTTAATGTTAGTTTACATTATCATCGAATAGTTTTACAATATTGTATGAACTTAACCAATTTAAAAAAATTATTTTCTTACATTCCTTATCGGCTTAGTCATAATTTATACCAATTGATGCACCCGTCTGGTGTATAGTTAAAACAAATTCAATATGTCGAAGTGCATAACGCATTTCAATGACTGTTTATCCATAAATGAATGACTGTTCAGACAACCTGCAAGATTCAAAGTCTGTCTGGTGAATGTGATTGTTTGATATTTTTTGAATTTTTGATATTTTTATTACCATAAATGGTAATGGTAGAAACTATGTTAGGTGGGCTGGCTGAGTTGCGCAATTTCCCGACTATAGATCCGATGTAATTGTTCATCTCAAATTTCATCCATGCTAGCCTGCGTATATAACTCAGATGCACGATGGCTAGGATTCTGTAGTGGGTTTTAAGATAACTTTGATATTTATTGAAAGTGATATTGGTATTAAAATAAGGCATATCTTAAGATAAATTTGTATATTGATAGTCAGTACTGATGAATATATTGAAAAGATATATACAAGAATATTTTGGGTTGAAAAGTGAATATTAAACCTCTAACTAGGCCTACGCTTATACGTACTACATTGCAAATAATGCCAAGCATATGGACATATGCAAAAAACTGCAACATGGAACCTAGTTGTGTTAAATGTGCAAGTAACCTTCATACCAAAGGTTTTATCAAACCTACAAGTATTCAGCCTTAATATATACACTGTGTTACAAAACTTAAAAAAGATGCAACCTAAATCTCCTAATTTGATCAGGAAGCAAACAGACAAGATAAACAATCACGAAGTATTCAAGAAGAGCTAACGCAAATAATATTTACAAATGCCCTCAATTAGAAATGGTTAGAAAGAATTACGCTCAAGTAACGATGAGTACAGCCGCAGCCACACGACTCGCGAATGTAGACGAATGCCATTTGTCAAATGTTCGACGATTGTTCGAGTAGTGTGGCTGACACACAAATGTAGACATTCGTCATTCGTGTTCTGATCACATAACTCGTCATTTGTACAAATGACGAACATTCGTTTATATTCGAGAGTCTGTAGGAGTGGTCTGTCTGCAGGAGTGGTCTGGAAACTGTCTCATATCAGCAGTGTACTGTCCTCCAAAACATATAAAAAAACTGCAGTTTATGGATTATTTCAGCCAGCTAGGTAATAAATTTCTTGCGGGGGGTGATTTCAACGCCAAACACACCCAATGGGGTTCCAGATTAACATCGCCGAAAGGCAAACCACTTTATGAAGCTATAGAAGAACAGTCCCTGGATTACTGATCTGCCGGTCACCCAACGTACTGGCCCACAGATAAAAAGAAAGTTCCTGATTTAATTGACTTTTGTGTAACTAAAGGCATTCTACGCACATATGCTAAGGCCTCCGATTGCTATGATCGGTCTTCTGATCACTCACCTGTAATTGTAAGAGTAAGAACCGGCGGCCTAAGAATAGAAACGCCAAAACGGCTTACAAACAAACAAACTGATTGGGATCAATATAAGAGGCTAGTCGAACAAAATTGTGTACTGAATATGCCTCTTAACACACCAGCAGATATTGATGCGGCGGAAGCAAATTTAAAAGATGTCTTATCATTATCAGCTGAAAAGGCCACACCCATCTTAAATAGTACAGAAAAAGTTAATAAACTATCACATAATTTACAGGAACTAATCCAGGAAAAGCGGAAAATTCGTCGCCGATGGCAAGAAACAAAATCACCGGTGTTAAAATGGAAATTAAATCGAGCTATTAAGACTCTAAGATTTGCATTGCGGGAAGAAGAAAACCAGAGCGTCCAGAATTACTTAAATGAACTCTCGGCAACCGAGAGGACAGATTATTCTTTGTGGAAGGCAACAAAAAAATTAAAAAGGCCAACAAACTCGAATCACCCGATTAGACTACCAACTGGAAATTGGGCGAGAAGCGATGCAGAAAAAGCCAATGCTTTCGCTGCACATCTAACAACAGTATTTGCACCACACGAAGAAACTAATAACTTCGTGTTACCCGACCAAATGGATGATGGTTTGTTCTTCAAACCCATACAATATAAGTGGAAGAAAGTTAAGAATACAATTAAAAATTGTATAAGTCCAAAAAAGGCACCAGGGCATGATCTTATTACTGGAAAAATGATAAGGGAATTGCCAGACAAATGCATAAAACTAATAACATTCATATTCAACGCAATCATGCGGACTGGTTATATTCCTCAAAAATGGAAGATATCTTTGATCACAATGATACATAAAGCTGGAAAAAATGAAACACATATTTCATCATATCGTCCAATAAGCATGCTGCCTACAATCTCAAAACTATTTGAAAAAAATGTTACTAACTTGCAAACACAAAAAAGGACTAAACATAAAAAATAAAGCTGATCGTACAAAGTCAGTGCATAAAAATAACCAAGCAAGACAACATACAATTCAATACATATAATTTCACGTTAACCTAAATGTTTGTCATAAAAAATAAAATAATAAATAAGAATATTTAAAGTTACATTTATAACATAAAATAATAAAATAAAATATTGTACAATAATAATTTATGTGATATTAAGATATGAATAAAATCAAAGTCAATAAAATTTATTATGATAATAATTATTCATAATTATATAAAGTTATTCCATTCATTTATTTATTTATTTATGAGATAGAGGCAATGCTCATCAAGACCTCTATAAAACCAGTATTAGAAGAACGGCATATTATTCCAGACCATCAATTTGGGTTCCGAAACCAACATGGTACCACAGAACAAGTACACAGAATTGTAAATGCAATCAAAAACACCTTTGAGGAAAAGAAATATTGTTCTGCTGCCTTCTTGGACATTGCACAAGCCTTTGATAAAGTTTGGCATGATGGGCTAATATACAAAATTAAAGGACTTCTACCGAAGAAATTTCACTCAGTTCTGGGAAACTATCTCCTTCAAAGGCAGTACATGGTTAAACAAAATAATCATTTAAACAAAATCGAGAACTGGCTGAAGACATGGCGCATAAAAGTGAACGAAAACAAATCAACTCACGTCACATTCACGCTAAACAAACGCACAATATAAATATTCCTCAACAAACCAAGGTCAAATACTTAGGAATGCACCTGGATAGAAGGCTAACGTGGAAAAATCATATCGAAGCAAAGCGCAAACAAATAAAAATAAAATTTTCCAAAATGTATTGGTTGATGGGAAGAAAATCTCAGCTGTCATTAGCCAATAAAGTTTTATTGTACAAAGTGATAATCAAACCCATATGGACATATGGTATTCAGTTATGGGGATCCACCAGCGCGTCAAACAGAGAGCTCCTGCAACGAACCCAAGCAAAAATACTTCGTAGTATTATCAATGCTCCGTGGTACATTCGAAATAGTAATATTCACGATGATCTTGGAATTAAAACTATTAAAGAAACCATTAAAGAATTCAGTTCGAAATATTACTCAAAACTAGTGACACAACCCAATGAATTGGCCAGGGATATATTAAAACAGCAGCGATTTAGGCGACCTAAAAGAACAGATCCACTTGGACTGATGAACCTGTAAATATATTAAACGTTTAGGTTTTACATATAAATGTAATCGAAATTAATTAAATAGTGAGCACAATAACAAGTATTAACATTGTTTAAGACTTAAAATATGTAATAATTTTATCTTAAGATTTGAATACTTCTTGTTAGTTTCTTTTGTAGAAAGATTCAAGAATAAAGCCATTGGCAGCATTTAAAAAAAAAAAAAAATTCGAGAGTCATGTGGCTGAGGCTAAACGGAAATAAAGGAATAAATGCTGAAACCGACAGTTTCAAAATCAAACACTGCAATTAATATTAAATATTTACAAATTCAATACATTTAATGAACGAGTAGATAATACAGTATACTAAAGGAAGAATCCCTAAACAGGAAAATGCCTAACGATATGAGAATTTTTTGCTGGCATGGCAATGTACTCCTGTAATATTAACAAGAATAGCAGATTGATATATGATGTAAAGACCAAAAATAATTATTATTAGTTACTTACAATAAGTAATTTACTGCCCGCCGTAGCACTCACTGAAAGAACAAGATTATTTCGAATTCTTCATGAGAAAAAAATATTTTAATTGGAGGATTTTTTATGGCGAAAAATATCCAGGTCCTTAACGACTAAATGTAAAAAACTAATAAATTCTATCACGAAATACGATTGTGAAACCTCATCAAATAGAAAACTGACCTTCTGGCTAACTGATAAAATACCAGTTCTGATTAATTTTTTCATAGTTATATGATACTACCGAGAAGTGAAAATATAATAAAAAAAGAAAGCAATTTGAAAGATGTTCTTCAGAATAAAGAATCTGATAAGATAGGAGTACAACAGGACATTGTACTGAGTTCGGTTCTGTGCACTAATCTTCTTTATTAGAAAACAACACTGTGGTGAATTTGTTGAAGACACGACGATTTTCACTGATGGGGAAAGCAATAAAGAAAATTACAATCAGTTATTTAAATACATAATTCAAAAATCAAACTAATTCAGTTCACATCAACTTTACTAGCAAATGACTCGAACATATTTTGGTTATCATAATAATAAAATAATACCTGAGAACACAAATAAACTTCACGGCTGAAGCTAACACTATGCTTCAATGCAAAGCACACCTGGAGAATTAGGGCTTAAATAAGAGTTAAGAATCAAGGACATCGTTGATCAACCCTGGTACGTCAAGAACAACAACCTCCATAGGGACCTTAAAGTGAACTTGAAACACATAAATTATACTTAGCTCTTAAACAACACAGGTATATAGTACGCTGTTTTAAAAGAACCAAACGTTTTGAGCTGGTGTAACAGTTAGTGTAAACTCAATTCTTTTAAAGATGTGGTTTATTACAATCGACCGCCTGGAACGCCATTGAAAGGAATCCGTAGATAATTAAGTTTATAAGTAAATTAAATCAGAATTAAATAGCTCATTGGCCCAGCTGGCTAGATAGTAATATTTGTATTTTAAGAGAAGTTGAATTTTTCGCCCGAAAACTCTATACAATATATTTTGAATCAATAAAACACGCACCTATATGTTCTACGGAATAGATAAAACCTTAGAAATTAGGTACTGAATAATGTGTCGAAACGTTTAATAACATTCATTAAATTGATCGTAATCATGCACACTCTACGGAGTACTGATGATTAACTAACATACTTAATTACGCAAAATATACGTATCAGTTATCGTTTAAGTTTAGTTAATTAAATTAGGTCAATAATTATTATCTAGCTGTGTGTCTATAACATAAATAGATAGCACGAAATTAACTAAATACTAAATAGTGTGAAATTATCAGTGGTTTAACTAAAAATTTTATTACGGTTTACGAAAATGTATTTTCTTCATATCTCTTCGATTGTGATTTTAGATATTTTTGTACGCACGTTAAATATGCTATTTTAGCTGTGGGAAACTCCGAGATTATACCGAGCTTTAAATAACACGTATTACAACAAAAATAGTCTGTTTTTGTCTATATGGTAAAAACCAATACGTATAGCATAAGAATTAGGTTTAACTCAGGAATTCATAAAATCCTAAGACAATAAAATTAAAAACAACACAAAAAATTAAAAAAAGAAAAACAATCAATAAAGTTGTGTTTGTTTACTTTTTTGTAAATGATTTCATTGATTTATTGTCTTTATATCACTTAAGATATTGTTTATCACGGCCGAATTAATTGTAATCGATTTAAGAACATATACTTAGCAAATCAATAACACCTTTTGCAATATCGGCAAAAAAGAAAAGTACGATGATGAGACAAAGCAATGAACGGTGTAATTTTATTTCAACTATCTTATCGGACAACGGAAAATTATGATAATTTTCAAATAAAATAATCGCGTCTTTTTGATTAGACAACAAAATTTAAATTAGCAAAATTCGACAACGTACATACATATATAATTATTAATTAGCTAAGTTTTTTTAATTCAGTGGGGATTTAATCTATATCTGGGCTGTCTGAGTGAGTTAGAGGAAATAATTTAATTTGTTGGACACATTTTTAACATAATATGATAATTCATACAACGAAATACTTATTGCAATTGGCCCTGTGGGTTCTGGGGAGGACCGCCTATTACATAAACAGGAAACAGTAAATCCGTTTCAAAGAAAACCGTAGAACAAAAGAAACTTATTAGTTGATGTAAACGGCCCATTTAGTTACGTAAACACAAGACAATATCACTTAGAAAAATAAAACCGAGAATTAAAACAGAAACTGCGAGAAATGGACTCTTTAATATTCAGAATGAACAACGAAATATTGAAACAAAAAAAAAACAAATCCCAAAGCGAATTTAGAAACCAAAGAAATACAAGAGTCAGAAGATCGAGATCCGATAAATCGAGAAAAAAACAACCAGATTTTAATAGCTATCGGATGAGTGAGACTTAGATAGAGAAACCAACTGGATCCTTAAAAAAATGAACCCAAACAAAAAAAACGTGGTCAAAGTGACCAAACAGCTACAAAAAATATGGAATCAAGCACGCAAAACTCCAAAAAATCGGATGAATATCTTCTACATAAACATAAATAGATTACAAAATAATTATGTGAACTTGAAATTCTTTTATCTTCACTTAAGGCTCTACTTTACTCAATTTGCGAAAACCTGTGTATCGTACAAATCGTTTTATGGCCACATAAACTTAGGCATTGACTTAATTTTTTTATTTATAGCAAAGTAAAATATATTTGCAAGCGAGTAACAGGTGCTGTTTTCTCGTAATTGCGTCTCAAAGTTGATGAATTTTTGACAAAAACAAAATTTATTTATTTATTTAAAAAAAAAAAATTTATCAATATTTATCCACTAATCTGTAAAAGTTTTATATATGGGTACGTTCAGGAAGATATAATCTAGCGATTATTACACGTTTTTACAAAAATTCGTTCTAATAAGCGAGAAAATTGAAATTTTAAGTGAAAACTATTTTATATCTATAAGCTAACAAATCAATTTATTGAAAAAAATGTATCTTCGATGTAAAAATGGTTTAGGAATCAACTAAATATCGTGTACTTTTTAGTTCATCCCTTTTTAATTAGATGTCATAAGTGGCAAAAAACAATTTTTTCATGAAATATTTTGTAATTTTCGATAGCGGAGATTTACACTATTTTAAATTTTATTTTAGACGCATTTTTTGGCATTTAAATATCTACATCAATTTTAATTTTTGTTCTAGGTAAAGTAGAGCCTTAAGTCACCATCGGTTTTTACTGATTAAATATGTGCTAACATAAACGCCGGTTAATAAATCTGTACAAAAAGTCAATGTCAATTATGAAAAGGCTTTGAAATCTGTTCAACTTAGAATTAATGCACCATCTGCATTTAACGCTCTACTTTACCTAGAACAAAAATTAAAATTAATGTCGATATTTAAATGCAAAAAAATGCGTCTAAAATTAAATTTAAAATAGTGTAAATCTCCGCTATCGAAATTTACAAAATAATACACGAAAATTTTGTTTTTTTGCCACATATGACATCTTATGAAAAAACGGTGAACTAAAAAACACACGTTATTTAGTTGAGTCCTAAACCATTTTTGAATCGAAGCCACAAATTTTTCACGAATTTTTATAAAACGTGTATTAATCGCTAGATAATATCTTGATAAATTTGGTTTGTGAGTATGTACTCGTATATGATTTTTTTCAAAAAAATTTCAACTTTGAGACGTAATTACAAGAAAACTATAGCGAATTGTGAAAACTATAGCGAAAAACGTGTATTACTCGCTTGCAAATATATTTAACTTTGCTATAAAAAATAAAATAAGTCAATACCTAAGTTTACGTGGCCATAAAACGATTTGTACGATACACAGGTTTTCGCAAATTGAGTAAAGTACAGCCTTAATTACGAACCAACGTGTAAATATATCGGTGCAGAGCATCAGGAATAATTTACAATATACGGCTTCGTTTAATAGGCCTTTAAACATTTTCGAAGATACTTCTGATGAGGAAATAACTTTAATGGTAAATAATTTAAAGTCAACTTGAGCTTTTGGTTATGACAATATCCCGAAATTAGTAAAACAATTCGTAAAACATAGCTCCGATGCTTTCATCATCAATTAATTCATGGATTAGTGTGTATATTTCCTAAGTACCTAAAGCGAGCTTGAATTAAACCAATTTATAAATCAGGCGACCCACTGCTAGTAAGCAACTACCGTCCAATTTCTATTCTATCTGTTTTTAGTAAAACTTATGGAAAAGTCATATTCAATCGGCTTTCAAATTATTTTAAATTTAATAATTTTATCCGTCATCATCAATACGGCTTTACTAAACAGTATAGTACAGTATCGGCTACTTTAAATTTAATAGAAAATATTTACCAGTCGATGGAAAGTAGAAATGTCACATCATGTTTATTTCTTGATTTACAGAAAGCTTTCGACTGTGTTAATCATTCTATCCTTATAAAAAAAATTTGCAATGTACGGTGTCGCAGGTACTGCAATCCAATTATTTGAAAATGACTTTGCTGACAGAGAACAAATAGTACGTTTAGGACAATCTGAATCATTACCGATGAATATGAAGTGCGTATAGTTCCTCAAGATTCCAACCTTCGGTTCTACTTTATTCCTCATATATATCAATGACATATTCAAACTAAACTTAAAAGGACATATTCAGTTATTTGCAGATGACGCTGCTCTCATTTATAGTTCACCAACGTATACCCAACTTAAAATTGATATGGGAAAAGACATAATAACTGTTTGAAGCTTAACATAACTAAAACAAATTTTATGCTATTTTATTTGAAATACCGGATGGGATATTTGAGGAATTAAAAATATATGGTAACATAATCAAACGAAGGGATTCAATTAAATATTTGGGGTTGTGCATTAATTCTAACTTAACTTGGACTGATCATATTTCAAAAATTATGGAAAGAATCGCTCAAATCATAAGCGTATTAAGGCGGGTCGGATATCTAATTCCCAAAAATCTTCGAACCAATATATATTACAGTTATATCCACTCGCACTTAACATATTTAATACAAATTTAGGGATCTTCCAGTGCAGATCTGCAAATTCTACAAAATAAAGCTTTAACACCCATTAGTTGCTTGCCAATACTTATTGACACCCACCAATTTTCGTTACAATGAAAAGGTTTTTCCGGTTACATGTTTGATTGACTTTGAATATATTTTAACTATATATAACATCAGATTTAACTTACTTAAATGCAGATAGGTTCAGATCCAATCCGCACATAATCTTATCAAATACTTTACAGAAATCAGTATAAACGACCTGTACCATATTACAGTTTCAGTGGCAGATTAAGGTCAGGTATGGCCCAAGGGCGCAGATGAAAATATTAGACCTCTCAAAAAAAATAAAGAGACAAGGAAAATTTTTGGGTTGGTCACATAATCCTAAGGGTACAAAAACCTAATGATATATAATCCCGTACAAAATTCCGAGGCCTGAGAGCATAAACGGGTATAATGAGGGTATAAAATCATGAGAGGGTATAAATTCCTGAGAGCACAAAATCCTGTAATCTGAGGAAATCCGCACGGAAGTCAATTTTATTTGGGGTTTCCTTGGCATTTGCCTCGAAGTAAAATTTTAACCAATTCATAAAACACGATTAATAACTTTCGTAAAGGACACTTTACTTTACTTTGATTAATCTATTTAAATTTAAATTTTGAAAAATAAACATAAAGTGCCAAGTCTTCCAAGTCTTCTGCTCTTAAATCTTGTTTGGCTTTACATACATACATGTAAGTATCAGCAAGTTCCTCCACAATTTAATTATACATTTTCAAATGTTTCACTGTCAATCAGGGATGGGCATTTACGCGTCATCTATTATTTTCTACGTCGACGTGTCGACGACTCATAGACAACGTAGAATATTCGTAATAGTAGGTAAGGCGTTACTTGAGCCAAATAGTTTGCTGACAATGCAGTGGAGCCACCAAATATTAGTGTAAATTTTGTACAGTGCTCTGTATTGCCTCTAAATGTGGACTGTATAAAAACCAATGGCGTTTAGAATTTATCGAAACGTCATATTCAGCACGCATTGAACCAAAATTCAACACTAATATTTGGTGATCCTACTGCATTGTCAGCAAAATGTCTAGTTCAAGTAACGCCAAACACGATTTCGTTAACTTTAATCCTTTTCGATTCATTTTAATTAAAATATTTTCATAATCGATCTCTAGAAATTTAGAATCCCTTTTGAATCTTCACAAAATTAGATTTTATTTTATAAAATTCTGACATTAATGTCAACTAGGGAAGATAAAATGAAAACTAAACCAGTCAAATGAATACACTTGAATTTCGTGTAAATGTGTCTAAAAAAATGAGCAATTATTTAGGACAAACATCACAACGTTCGAAAATAGAACAGCTATCGGAAAGATTTGGTCTAAGAAAGAAGTTGGTCTAAAAATAAACATTACGAAAACCAAGACGATGAGGATAAATACTACGATAACCACACCAATAAGCGTCAACCAACAAAATATAGAAGATGTAAAGGAATTCGTATACTTAGGTTGTACACTGGTAAAAACAGGCGGTACCGAGGAAGACCTTAACAAGCGCACAAACAAAGCCAGAACGACATACAACATGTTACACAAAATCTGGAATGCATCTGTCCTCTCCCTTAACACCAAGATACGAATGTTCAACTCGTGTGTAAAATCAGTACTCCTATATGGCTGCGAAACGTGCAAGTAAAATCGGCAGATTACGAACAAACTACAAGTATTTGTCAACAAATGTCTAAGAAGAATACTAAAGTGCTTTTGGCCCAATACCATATCAAATGCGGAACTCCATAGAGTAACTAATCAGGTAAATATGGAAAATGAAATAAGGAAACGTAAGTGGAGATGGATCGGACATACACTAAGAAAACCAGCAAGTGACGTAACACGCATGGCGTGTTAATGAATGGAACCCTCAAGGGAAAAGGAAGGTTGGATGTCCACCTGTAACGTGGAAACGAACGGTGCTAGCGGAAGCGAAACATCTCGGCAAATCATGGAAGGAAATTAAAACAGTAGCAGCCAATAGAGTTAGATGGTCCCACCTAGTAGACGCCCTATGCTCCTAAATTAGAGATAAAGGAAAAAAAAAAAAATCACAACGTTCTAAATCCCAAAAATGTTTACATGTACAAGTGAGAAGTTTATTCGTATAAACCCATAAATCTTATAATTTAACCGATTATTTGAATTTTCTACAACTAATGTATGTCAATTAAATAAATTTCCAAAATTCTTGGGGAACCCCCAGGAAGCTAACACCATAATGACGTATGTTTCAAGATGTCATTTGGTCTAAGGTCTCCGACAAAAATCTATTTTAGAAACAATTGGGGATTAGCCCGTTTAGGACAACCAAGTTTTTTGGGGAAGCTAACATCATAATTCCGAATATTCCAATATGTCATTATGGGTCAAAGCTAACCGAAAAATATTTCAATTTTGAAAGACACGCGATTGGGAGGCTTAAGACAGCAAATTAGATATGATGTATTTCGATAGAATGACTTTTCAGAATTGTTGCCCTTCTGATCCCCTACTTTTTTTAAAAATTAAATTAATTTATGTATGTGGTATGTATGTCATTATGGAGTTTTTATTAAAAACTGGTGGGAATGCCACAATGGCCCATGCAAGCATTATGGTGTTAGCTGGGAAATTGTTTTTGTTGCTTTTGAGGACAGATTTAAGACAAATTTCACATACTTATCCACATCCTCTTAAATTTAAATAACTTTAAATTTCTTCGCATTTGGCGACCGAGAAATATCTTAAAGTGGCACCTAATTTAGCCAAATTCAAACAATCAGATACGTTTAATTCACACAGAGCAACACAAAACCTTGGCCAGTGTTTTCGGCCAATATCTGTGATTTGATTAATGCATCGCCTTAAGTAAATGAAAACCAATTGCGAACAATTTTTAACGGTGGCCTTTACTCCATTATCAACGACCGCCGAGCAGTCTTCTATTCTAAAATATATTGCCAATTAATCTACGCAATATTCTGTACGCGTCGATAATCGCGTAAAATACATGGCGTAATCTACACCGCCCATCACTGCTGTCAATATGTTTGTTCTTTCTGCACCTTGTTAGTACAAATTGAATTCGTTACGTGTCAAAAATTTGTGTGCCAAATAAGTTAGTTGGCTTGAAATTGAGAGAACAAATTTTTCGTCGCAAAAGAGTTTTGTTAACTTAATTTTCTCATAGCCTTTCCCCACATTATTTTAACTATTTGTTAAAAATGTTGACTAATTGCGGTGTCGCAGAAGACATACTGTATTCAAAACACATTTGGTGGATGTTATATTCGTCATCTAGCTCAATAGATCGAATCGTTGAGACTATAGCAGATGTTTGCGTGTGCCCATGTATCGAGGTAAGCGAGAAGAAAATTCACAAAATTCAGAAGAGGTTATGCAATAACCCCGCATGCCAATACGGTATCCTCATCCATCATTTTATAATTATTTTAACGTTTAAATTGCTACACGGTAGCTGCTGGCAAGGTATTTTAAATATCTAGTAAACAACTGGTTTTACTAAAATCGATAGTCAAATATAGTAGTTGTGATGATGAATATAAATATTAACAGTGCGTTGTGCTTAAATTCTACAATATTGTTGTGATGTGTCATACTTAAGTACATATTCTGAAACATTGTTGTGCAAACCAAGGACATAACTATTTAATTGCAACTGTATAAATAAATGAAAATTATCAGCAGCTCGTTCAACTAAATAAAAGAAACACACACATTCAAAATTTAAATGTAAACACATTTATCATTCAAGTGTGTATAGAATTTATTTTGTTTACATAAAATACCATAGACGCAATTTTGTGTTATTTGTGGCGACATCTCTTATTGAATAGATTAAACGAAAAATTTCATTAAATATTTTATTTATTTTATTTAGTACACACTCCATAATTAAATTGGATGTAAGCACATGGGACAATTTGGTAGAGTGCAACGTGGTGCCGCAATATTTGGTAAATGTCCCATCGTAACCGGAAATGACATCGGAAGTAACCATTTTGGATAAGCAATTAACGATGTATAGTGAGATGGTTGTGATGTTGGTGGTGGCACTATTGATTGTGGTATTTGAAGTGAATGTGGCGGTGGTGGCTGTTGTGCAATTGAAATTTGTTGTTGTATCTAAATTTTATATATAAAAAATATCAGATGGTTCATAAAAATATAAAATTGAAAATTTATAATTACTTGTGATGATGAAAGAGGCGGACGAAATGCACTTGGTGCCGAACTACATTGTTCGATTGCCCGCAATAAATCTAGATCGCATCGCTTCAATACCAATTCGAGTACCGATCGTTTGCGATGCGGAAACAATTGTGACAGCATATCGATAGCGCTTTGTGATACATTCTTATTGGTTGAGTTAACATGCGCGGATGACGATGAGGTTATGATTGGTTTTTCGGTCATATCACACATTGAATCGGCAGATGTAGAAGTTATCATTGCAGTTTGACTGGCCAACGTATTCACTGATGATGATGTAATTGATGGAGACGGTGATATCGATGGTGGGGGTGGTGGTGTTATACTCGATGATTGTGATGGTGGTGTTGTACATGGTTCTGTTATAGTCATGCCGAATATTTTTCCAGGTGGTAAAGTCTCCATCGATTTGCCAGTTTCATTTGACGCCAATCTCAATGCTATGGCATCTTCGACCGCCTGCTGTCGCTTAAGGGCCACCTAAAATATATAAACAAACACAAAATTTTTATTTGCAAATGGCAATCATACCGGAAATAAACATTGTTTGTCTTTATTTAGCGTAGGTAAATGTGTACCGAACAGTTCTTCTCGTCGCTCGATTAAAATTCGAATCATTTCTTTGTGTCATTGTGTGTTACCATTTCAAATAAATAGAATCATATAACAACTAAAAACAATATGAAGTTAATTTAATAACAACATAGCCAAACAGCGTAATGTATATAAATTCAACAAAATGAAATCAATTCATCCACTTGACACTTTACTCCGGGGCATTAATCTAAATGCTACTGTTGATTTTATCGTTATTTACTCAAGCTAGAACAAAAACTAAATAACAACAATATAATAGTAATATTGTGATATTATGTAGATAGATGGTAGTAACTGGATAGTGTATATATGTATGTATGCATCATATATAACATGGCAAGTCTTTATCATCTTCTTCTTCTTCTAATTGAATAACAAAACTTATATCCCCATCTAAACCACAACGAAATAGAAAAGATAAATATTTATTTAAGAATTAAAAACCAAAAAATATTCAATTTGGTGGAACACAGTACAAAAAATAAATAAATGTATAGAGGAAAATCCGAAAATGTGATTTAATATGCTCGTGTTTTGTTTTGTTTTCCCATTTTTTTATTAGTTTTTCCTCTATCTCTTTAGGTTATACATATAACATAATATATAATATTACGGATTCAATTAAGGGACCGGTAGATAGATTTCTAAAAGGTTTGAGTGAAATGGGAAACGTTTTGAGTAATGCTATATTCAAAAAACAAATCATTTGGTTTATCTTCCGTTTTTCTTCGGTGCGTAATTAACCTAGTGAACTGAATAATTACAGGCAATTAATTCGATGGGTTAACACTTTTAAAAGTGTTAAGAAAGAGTAGAAACTAAATACATGTGCAAGTCATCGAGAACTATATCTGCATTTCAAATCTTCAATATGGCAGAGAATAAATTTAAAAATAACGATCGAATGATTACTTCGTGTAATGATGTAACAGTCCAGGAAATATAGTAAATATTTTTTAACGTCATTTTCATCATGAAAATAATGTATGCTACTCTGATACCGAGTTTATTATCCACAATTGTTACTGACAGCATCGCTGATAGAAAATGCAACAACGACACAAACTATCTACAACAACATCTCGTGTATAGTAATTAAGAATCGATTGGAACAATCAACGTGGTCTTCATTCTATGAAATTAAGGCAGAAACTCCTGGACGATGGCTCTTCAGAATGGTGCAATCTGCTTCACCAAGCAGCAATTCGAAAATTTCATCCAAAGTAGAATGAGTTAGTATCGAAATGCCTCCTAACCAAGAAAATGGACTGGAGTTTAACTATATGCCATTCTTATTCGAGACCACGTCGTTAAATAAGCTCTGTCAAACACCTGCCTTAACCTATTTCCAAAATGTAAACAAGACGTCATCTAAAGCTGTAAAATTTTCCAACTTTGTTGAAAATACATTTTTGATCTCTATATGAGATATCAACATTAACATTTTGAGCACAGAACTTTGTGACAGATGTGACAATTCATCATATACTGGCCACAAAACTACAGTAGGAGGAGTTCTAATTGCGGTCAAATCATCTGTCCCGAATCAAACTGTGATTGTTTCCTAGTTAGGATTGGAATTAGTATGTGTAATATTCTACTTGCCTAAACTGAACATATTGTACTTAGTGACAGCTTATACCCCACCCCCAATTGATCTCTGAGAAATACATAATTTTCTGTAAAGTCTTATACGAACTAAATAATTTAAGTGATCCATCAGATATATTCCTCGTCCCATATAGGTTCCTATTTTAATCTTCCTAATATTTTTTGGTCTTTCGATCCCGATATTAATTGCAATCCTCAATCCTCATATATAAATATATGAGGAGAACATTTCATCGTTATCATCAATTCCCAATTGGTTATTTGCAACTCATTTAAGACGATTTTAACTCGTCATTTATCAGCCGCTAAACCCGGCTTACCTCCAGGAAGATATGCGATAATTCGGTGCTTCAATAGTAGGAAACGTTTTGCCTGGGGAAACACATTGACGATGGTCCAACCAAGATTACTCGTCAGATTAATTTAATTCAATTGGTCCATAGTGCACAGTGTTTGCTGAAATTGAACCTATCAACCGAATGAAATAAGCATATATAGAATATGCAAAAATGTTAAGCGAATCAGAATTACAAGATCGTAATATTGCGCTAGAGCATTCTTCGATTCAATCTAAAGAACAACCTGTTGTGGCAAATAATTACTATACATGATCATTGATCAGAGCGATTGTTAAATTTTTGCACGTTAAATGTTTGAACGATCAACCCTTGAATTTATTATGTCGCTGCACAGAATAAGACTGACTTGATGTAAAAGGAATACAACTTATTCAATCACAAGTATGTAGTTGCAAAAATATTTAATCTTATAAATGATATCTTTAATTGTGAGCGTAATAAGACATCTAATAAATTCACTCTCAATATATGCGACATAGAATTGATATCTTCCAGGTGATATATAATCCATTAAAATTGCGAATCAGAATATAAACATTTAATTCACCACGACCATGCCGATATTTTAACAGTTTTCTCTATAAATAATGAAATTGGGAATACTTTTCATGTAGGCCAACCTGTTTATGACGAAATCAATACTACAGGAGTTAATTTTTTTTAAATTTCACAACATTTATCAAAATTTCAATTTTTTTAAAATAATTTAAAGCATCCTGATACCAGGCGCACTTTTATATCCGCACTCACACTGTTATCGTGAGTGATAAGTCCCCAAATATTTGAAACTGCCACTCCCTCAAACGTGTCCCTATATATCCAGATATCATGTATTTTGTTGCGCTGAGGTGTTTCAGGTGAAAGATGTACTCCAACATGAGATTAAAGAGTATCAACGGCAGAGCATCTCCCAACCGAACACCCGATATGACTGCAAAAATTCTTGATGGCTTGTTCTCACCTTTAACACAGCATTGAGACTGAGTCATTGTCATTCTACACAATCGTAGCTCCAAATTAATGCAGTCCACCCCAGGTGAGAGAATTCGTTTTAGTCTCTGCATGGCTCTAGTGAATTCCTCATAAAATGGATCCTCAATGCAAATCTCCGCAGTCTGTATTTGAGGTGACTCAACTACAGTCTGTGACGCATGATAAACACTAAGCAGTTCGGTAAAGTGTCCATTCCATGCGTCGACTACTGTGTCGATATTGACACAGAAGTTTCCATCCCGGGCCCGCATTCTTGAATTCCACATCAAATTCCCCGTGCATCTGTCAAAATTTAAAATAAAAATATGTGATATTTTAAATCTTGTATTCTTGAATATCACACTAAGGGAAAATTTCCGAATGGGTATATGTATGTGGAAAAAACTTCCACACAGGGAATTTTGACAGCTAGCTGTATTTATTTTAAACAACAAAGCGGTAGAAGTTAGAAGTAAGAAGTAGGTTAGAATTGTCAGTTTGACAATTAGAATTGTTAGTTTGCCAATTAGAATTGTCAGTTTGACAATTATAACATAGAAATTTCTCTACAATAAATCTACTATGTTATGAAGTTAGTCACAATTTAAAAGTGGTGAATTTAATATTTGACAGTGGAGAATAAAAAAATCGAATGTTTCAAGAATACGGCTTTTGGTTGCATGTGGAATATGCATAAGGAAATACTAAGGGAATTGGATGGGGAATTTTGACAGATGTCCACACGGGGAAATTGATGTGGAATTCAAGAATACGGGCCCCGGTCCCAAATGGCAGGCCTGAAAGTATGGTGCAATCCGATAATTTGTTGAGTTGTTGTACGGTGAGTTGTTGTGAGTTGTTTTCCGTCTACAAATCCGCTTAGCTGTCCTCCTAGTAACAGTAGTCTTGTTTTTCCTCGCGATTGTTAGACGTTGTTGCACTTCACTATTGGCTATATATTGTTGCTCAACTGCAAGACGACATTCGTCATCAAACCAATCATTCTTGGGTCTGACTTTCACTATACCTAAATCCTCTTGAGCAGCACTGACAACCGAAAGTTTCAGTTCCTCCCAGACAGAGTTCACATAGTCAGCCAGCTTCTTCAATGCTGTCACTGATAAGATTCTGATATCGTTTCTTTTGATCTTCATTTATCAGGCCTTCACAGTTGAATCGTTCCATGTGTTTCGCTGTGTTGAAATGATGATCGCTGCATATGTATTTGGTTTTTGACCGATAAGTTGTCACATCCTGCACAACCCGAGCTCGCCCTTTTGAGATTAACACGTGGGTAATTTGGCTGCGGGAAATTTTTGAGTCGCCAATTACCATTCTAACGTCGTGTTCGGGAATAGACCCCATCAGATCGTTCAGGTCATTGTAAAATGAGTCTTTATCTTGGGTCTGGCTGACTTCTGAGGGCGAATGTACACAATTTACCAACAGGTAGGCTAACTTCATGCACAAGCAAAGCTTACACAATCGGTTATTGATTGCTTGGAAATACAAAATAGCCATTTTTACCTACGGCCAAGAAAAAATCCAGTTCCAAGATTTCTAAGGTCAACTCTACTGTATAACAACGTATAGCGCTAGTTCTTTTGCGGTATCCATTTTTCTTTTTTTTAACTTTATATAAACAGCTTATTTTTTTTTACGGATGCGGGTTATCAGACCAACGATCCCACCGTTTGGTTGACTCCTACGACAAGCAAAGGACACTGTGGAGGTATTCTTAGAAAACATGTTCGTGAAATTTAGGTTTACGAGACATGTGTGCCTCCCGACGACAGGGGCCTTAGCAGGATTAAATAATTAAGTTATGTTTTGTTAAATAATTTAAAGTTTGTTAGTACACGAAGCAAAAATTAAGGAAGTGTGCTTCATTAAAGAATCCGACAAACCGTTAATTTAAAAAAATTACGCGAAATACTTCAACGCCCAAAGGAATTTGAAAATGTCCGGTTTGCTTAGAAAAAGAGATTATCAAAGTAATACCCATCTAACACTAAGAAGTTGCGTGGGCTTTTAAATTTGGTAAATAGTCACATTAATTTGTCATTATTTTTTTTTATTTTTATAAATTTGGGTCATTTAGAAACTGAAGCCGTTTTAGATGTATATTTTAAGAAATTTAACACAAATTATTGTTCCTTTGAAGAAACCGAAATACTCGGCTAAAAGACCATGAAATCATTTATAATTTCGAATAATTCTTGTGAAATTTTGAAACCCTAGTGACAATATAAAAAATCAATAGGTTATAAGCTCGTAAGTTGTGTAATTTTCATTCTCTTTATTAACATTACAGATTGACATAGACTTTAACTATTTATAAAAAAACGTCATACAATTGAAATTAAAAAAATTATCAATCTCGATCAAGTGTCGCGATACATCGTAGCTGAACCGGAAATTACGATAACTTCTAAATCGACCGGGAAGTCTTAATCCATAAAACATAGCCATCACACAAAGGTTTTACTGCTACCTTTATGGTGCGCATTAATGGTAAAACGTAAGGGTGACGTTTCAGCTTTAATTAAATATTTTTAAATTTCAAAAACAGGAGCCGAATATTTAGTTAACGTTAATTCCGGCATGTGGACTGACGCAATCTCGTCAGAATGCGTCGACAAATTGTTTTTAAACCATGCCGAAACTGTCCTTAATTGCCACCTACATAGTTCTTTTGATTGTATATCATTATTATACGGACCTATGTGAAGGTGAGTTACCCATAACAAAATATTTCTGACAGAAAACCAAAATTGTTTTTTTAAATATTTCATTTGTTTCATAGCAAATATTTACAATTTATTTAATTATTGCTTAAGTCCTTACTTAAATCCATAGATCGAGTTGAGTTGGAAATCTGAAGTCTATATCCGATTTGTCGGATCATAACATATGAAATATATTTACCACATTCCGCCATCATCACACACGAGAACGAATACAAAGGTTAACATTACGATGACTTAGTGTAACTAAAATCATTCTGACAAATCGGTGTATTTTTACAAATCGAAAAATTCAATCTAATCAATCTAAAAGAAATAACGAACAATAAACAAACCGCCCATATCGATTTGAGCGCTAGTAAGGAACAGCTTTTTATACTTTGTATCAATCTCGTATTGACGGAAATACGGAATCCAGCTTAGAAGAGTAATTCAATTATTGTAATTTAAAGCGGTTTTAATTGTTGTAAATATATATTCTGCCACTTATAGGACTTATTTAAAAAAGCGCCTATAAATTGTCTAAAATTTGATTTCGTTTACAACTATTTTTTTGTTTCCATAAATTTAACAACTCTCTCAACATTTAAATTTTCTATTTTACTCGAAGTATGAATGGTGGCATATGAAATCAGACTCTTTTTTAGTTCAATCAGCTAATCAGATGGTTTCTGACTCGGATATAAACGTATAAAATGTTTTTTATTCAGAACTTTCGTCGTAACTGTATAGGTGATAAACATAAAAATTCTTTTCGGAGATACTCGACGCAATTACCCGAGTATACGGGTACTCAAAAACATAGCAAAATATCCGGGTACGCGATACCTGATAATACGAGCCCTAATAACAGTATCTATAAGTGGATTAGATTGGGTAGTAAACTAGTAACTCAGATTACCAAGTTCATAAAAGCGGCTCAAAATGTATGGAATTTTGGGCTAAAAGTAAAGTTTCAGTGTAATTCTCTTTATGAGCCATTAAGAAAAGTTTGTTTGTCCCAATTTCTACTAACCAAGTGGAAATAAGCTCATGGTGAAACAGTTCACGATATTTGTTAATTTTGATTGTATCATGAAATTTGTTACTACGTATCACGCAAAAACAACAAATTGGTTTACTTTAATTACATATGCAGCTCTCTTTCTTTAGCGTTCTTCAGCATTAGCAGATCTGCCCTTACGTTTGAATATATTTTTAATTTTTTTTAAATAAATACCAACATACAATATTATACAAATAATTATTAATTGCCCCCTCAATTCTATATGAAGGTCCTAGTACTTGAGTTTTATTTTGATAACTTCATAAAATTGAATAACGCGAGTCTTTTCCGAATAAAAATTCTATTCTTTTATTCGAGCCTACAATGTAGAGTTTTTCCTTTTTTTTAGATTTGGCTGGAACACATTAAGGTTCCGCACTCAATGCCACAAAGGCCCCATGGTGCAAACCTTGGATTCTATTAAATCACGCACACTCAATTGTGCAGAACGCAATTGGAGAAGTTTGAACCAAGGCAGAGAGGATAGTATAGGTGCATAGGAATTGTTCTGGAATTAAACACATGAGACCTAATACAATCGAGAGCAGGGCTGCTGCCGATGAAGTGTAAGCTATCATAATCATCTGCAAGGCATTCATTGCATACGGCATTGCTGTGGAGATGACCCTTGAAACGGCCATGGCTAGTAAGAATCGATTTCATTACCTTGAATGTCACAATGTGCAGGTACCCATAAGACCGTAACTTTGTTATTACGGTAGAGAACATTCAAAAAAGTTAATGGATTATTAACGAGGTTGAGGAAGTTGAGGAAAGATCTACTGTCAGTACAGAAAATAATATCTTTACCATTAACCGCGAAATTAATAGCTGTAATGGCACAGCGAGTAACCGTGATTAATTCCGCTTGAGAAATGGTACAGTAAGTACCCAAACTGCCAGAAGTTCTCAGGCCCAGCGCTGGGCAGCAGATACCGAAGCCAGCACCCTGTTCAGAAAGCGAGCCATTTGAAACAAATGCTAACGATTCAGATATTCGCTTGAGAAAGTTTGGTGAGAACCACATATCTCTCGATAGGTAAACCACCACGAATGATTTGTAAAAGTTAAATTCAGGCAACAGCCTGTCATTAAACATGTCACTTTCCGGCACAGCTGGTTTAAAAACACTAAGAATTAACCCGCTGAGCAAGTTGTGGTAAGAATAAATGACTGTAGCTGGGGCAGAAATAAAATAGACTCCATACCTAGAAGCGGAGTCGAAGACATGGCTCCAGTAACAGCCCTACATACGATATTTTGCAAACTGATGAATTTGGTAAGTGCTGATTTAAAGTTGACTACTGGCCACCAAACCACAGATGCATATGTTAGGATTGGTAGATCTAGTGATTTGTATATGCGAAAATGCATTTCGGGTGAGAAGCCCTAAGAGTTACCAAAAGCTCTTCTGCATTGCAAAAAATCACTGTGGATTTTTGATTTTTGTAATTCAGATGATACTTCCAAGAGAGTTTGTTATCTAAAATAATACCCAGGTGTTTGACAGGCTGATCTATTAATCTTACACCCAAAAAGAGATGGTGCAGAAAGTGCATCAGAATTCCTACGTCTAGTGAATACAACTAAGTCAGTTTTAGAGGGGTTCACATATAAACCCTTATCAAGGCACCACTGTTCTACAATAAAAAGAGCGCGTTGCGTCAAATCAGATAAGACATTCAAATGCTTACCAGAAACGTCAGAACCAGGTCATCAGCGTAACTTTGAGCGATGAGACCGGATTTCTGTAGTTTTTCTAGAAGCTCGTTAATGACCAAAGCCACAACAGAGGTGAAAGCACCTCCCCTTGTGGACAAACTCTGGCAACTTTGACGTAAACCGAGCTTTCGTCTAGCACGGAGATAACGATGCGAGATTTAAGCATAAATTCAATCCATTTGACAATGGTAGATTCGATACCAAATTGGGTACAGGTACTAGTAATCGTATTGATGTACTATCGAAGGCTCCTGCAATATCCAGAAAAGTACCCACAAGAAACTCACTATTAAACAGTGATCTTTCAATCAGGATTTGCCAATCGTGTAAGCATGTTGCTTGTTACTAAGCGGAGCGGCAGTTAAATGGTGATCTCTGATGAATCTATCAACAATCCTTTCTAAAGATTTGAGAAAGGTTGATGAAAGCAAATAGGCCGAAAAGATTTGGGGTCGGTATGGTCCGACTTGCCAATTTTCGGAAAAAAAATAACTCTACTCTTGCTCCAAGATTGTGGAACAAAGCTAAAAGCATGAATGCAAGCCTGGAACAGATCCAGTAAATGTTACCTTATAAGGGGAAATTCATGCTGTAATTCAGCGGGACAAATATCATCAGGACCGGCAGATTTATAAGGTGTGAAGGAGAATATACTCCAATTCGCAAGCTTAATTCCAATCGGGAGTTTCAACAATAACGTTAGTGGTTTCGACAATATTGTCGGAATTTAGAGTGCTACAACCCGGGAAATGAGTAGAATGTTCCTTATTAGAGGAAGTAGGCTCACCTCATTGGGTAGTAGAAGTAAATCGAGTCTACACGTATTATTTCTATACTCAAGGTTGTGTTTAGTCTAGCTACAGCAGGTAAGCTATTAATTTCCTCACAGAAATTAATCCAAGATGACTGTATGTATTCAATTTGTGCGGTGTGTGAAGTTATCCCATGATTCCATCCCAGAAAAATTAAAAATGTTCATCAGGTAATACTATTCTCATCCCATCCCAGGGTTTTAAAAATCATCCCAAAATTTGATATCATCATTTTAAAAATTTGCAAACGACGTGTTAGCTTATATATTCATGTCGTAAGAAGTAATTGGCACAATAGGCTCAGAAATTTATATGAATACGGCCCTATACATAAAATTAGGAGTTTAACTACTGGTTCTATAGAAAAGGTTTCCTTTGTTTTCAACTTGACATGATGTCCATTTACTGTGATAAATCGTGGAGCACCAGCCGTATATTGTAATTGGCGCAATGGGCTCATATGTATTGTATGGCCCCATATAAGATATACAGATTTTAATTAATGGTTCTCGAGAACCATGAGTGCCGGAAAAAGTTTATTTTGTTTTTGACTTGAAATGATGGCCACTTTCTGTGATAAATCGTTGGACACCAGCCGTGTGTTGTAATTGGTTGAATGGGCTCATATGTATACGGCCCCATATAAGGAATACGGATTTTAATTAATGGTTCTCGAGAACCATGAGTGCCGGAAAAAGTTTCTTTTGTTTTCGACTTGGCATGATGTCCATTCACTGTGATAAATCGTTGAACACCAGCCGTATGTTGTAATTGACGCAATCGGCTCATATGTATGGCCTCATATAAGAAATACGAATTAATGGTTCTCGAGAACCATGAGTGCCGGAAAAAGTTTCCTTTGTTTTCGCCTTAACATGATGTTCATATTCTGTGATAAATCGTTGAACCCCAGCCGTATGTTGTATTTGGCGCAATGGGCTCATATGTATATGGTATATGTAAAATAAAATTCCTCACTTTTAACTGGTTTGCTGTGCCATTTGGAACCAGTTAAAATTTATGACGTTTAACAATTTTTGTTGCCGGCACAATTTCGTGATATTATAAGTTCATTTAAGTATAAGATTCTTGAATTAAAATAAAGTTGAAATCTTATAAACATTAAAATGAGCAAAGGTTTTATTAAATATTTGCCTAATTTGTGTAAATTATACAAAAATTAAATTACAAATTATTGGTACAAAAGTACCAAAAAAAAAATTGATTTTATAGCGTATACAAAATATTTACAAGTTGGCGTGGTTGTAACCAAATCAAAAATGTTAACTGGTCCGAGACCAGTTAAATTTTTTGTGGTGAATAAATTTTTAATTTTTAACTTTTTATGTGCTTTTTATTTCGATTGACACACACGTTAAATCAAACAAATAACAAATGAATCAGATGTGATTTGCAAAGCCAACTGCAGGATCTCTCAAAATTAAGCTCAACTAAATCAGAACAGATTCTAGCTTAAAAGATACCCTTATTTCCTGTAGGTTGTAAAATATCGAAGATGAAAATGATGTTCTTGTTGGTTTAAAAATATTTGGTAACTCAAGAGTAAGACCAGCCAGTTTATTTTAACATCGGAAATTTCTCTAAGCCGATATTCCCAAATTTAAATTTTATGGTGATTCAAATTTTATTAAATTTTTCTTTACAGTTTTGTAATTTATAAAATTGAGAAATTTACTATGGAACGTTTTACTCTTCAAGAACATCTTAAAATAGTGTACATTTTTATCGAAATGATGGTTCAATAACTAATACTTTAAGACAATTAGGTGAAATTTTTCATCAAAATTATAACCCATCTGCGACCACAATTCGAAAGATAATTAATAAACTCGAATAAACCGGAATGCTTATTCATAAACCAAATTGTGTGGGTCACTGCTTGGTATGGATTTTGGGCAGAAGAAGTTATTCGGCCATATTTTCCTCAAAATGAACTGCGATAACTGTTAATGGTAAACGTTATAGTGACATGCTATTGAAATTTTTTGTGTTGTGAAGTTGTATGGCTTATTTGAAGGGGAAGGTTTACGCAAACAATTCATAATCGATTGAAGAGCCCAAAGACAACATCTGAACGTTGAAATCATCGTAGAACTAGAGCCACAATTATGTGAAAAACTGATGAAAACTTTCAAAAAAGAACGTTATCATGCGAAAGAAGCCGAGGAGGACATTTACCTTATAATGTATTCCACCGTCATAATTTTGTAATTATTTTACGTTTTATTGAAAAAATAAATCGTACATTTCATTGAATTACCCTTTACATTAACTTGGGCGTTATATCACCCTAACGGTGGGTCAGCTCATGTTGGAGACCCGAACAAATTATGTAAACGTAAGTCTACTTAAATCTTATAGGAATACCAATTCCATCCTTGTTGCTAAGACTTTCTTGTCGACTTTCTTCAGAAAAGTTAAAATTATATTTCAGTAAAAAATTATGTCATGGAAATGTTACATAAAAATCTTTTATAGTATTTAAAGAAACAAAGAAGGATCCAACGAAATGTTTGCAGTGTCTTCATATACATTTAAACTTAGGTATAGCTCCCAAACTAATCGGATGCCGTAAGATCTGGCAATCTGGATCACCCGGCAATAATCTGTTGAATAAAATGTCCGAACCATTGAAATTTAATAGAATTAAAAATTTAGATCTGTGGCAAAATTCGAACGAAAAGATGTCTTATACATAATTTCAACAGCCAAATATAGGCACCATTTTTGTAAAACAAAGTTCAGTTGTTAGCACGTCAAAGAGTTTTTTATACGCTTAAATGATAAAAGTCGAATTCTCCGAAAATGCGTGTGGTAAAATGCAGCTTTAATGCATTTTGTGTAGATTCTACCTTCGAGAGTTATGCTGATCATAGTTTGAGAGTGTTAATATAAATATTTGGGAACATATCTGTAGTTGGTTCAATTTTATAACTATACATACACAGTATAAATAAATTATTTTCACCAAAAAAAAAAAATGTAGGGTTCACGAACGAAAATCTCACTGTATTTATTATAATACATATATGTACATATGTATACATTTTGTACTCATACCTGAGCCGCCATAATCCTCTGCCGCTCATGTATCAGCTCGCATTTCGCACATCGACAATTTCGATATGTACAATGTTTTTTGTGACCGCGTAATCCAGAAATCACACCATGATTTCGACATCGTGCACACTTGGGAATACGTGGATTCAGCGATTTATGCGATTCACTTTTTATCATTAAATTACAATTATTATTATTATTATTATTCCCACTACCACTATCATTACTGCGTACACTATTTATACTATTACTACTACAACTAATAACACTATTCGGTGAACTATGTTCACCGCCACCAACACTTATGATCGAACAGTTGGATGAACTGTCGAATGATTTAATTAAATTGTTTAATGGCATCATCTTTGTTGACCGAATAAGATTTTATCTTTGTTCGTCGCTAGTACCCAACTGAATGAGAACTGAGACGACGATGCCGAACAAAATCATATTTTCATTTAAAAATAACTTCTTTTGTTTAAGACAGTTTTCGTATAAAGATGCTATTTCATTTGTTTTATTTAAAAAAAAAACGTATCATTTTCATTTATCTCGTGTTTTCGGAAAAACTAACATTTTTTTTTGTTTTCAATAACATTTTGAAGTAAATATACTAGTAAATGTGTTATTATAGTTCGACTCAAATATTCCAATCATCATCATTCTACAAAAGTATCGTATTGCGCATATGTATCTTGTATAATTGTATATTTTAGGTATAACTGTACAATTGCGTATTATATACAGAGATATTGATATAAGTTGTAGGCGTGGCTAACGATATAGATTATATTATTTTGTTCACGAAATATACGATGGCGGCGAGTTGATTGGGTGGCACAAAATAACCAATCAAACTTATACATTATACATGAAATCGGAATAAAATAATAATTTTCTAATTACAAATATGGATTTATTTAAAATATAAAGACTTCATAAATTTATTTTATTACTCGTATGCACGCATACATAACATATACATATGTACATATACATAAGTTAAAATTAAAAAAAAATACTGTATTAAATAATATTATGTTTCAATATTGCAGATGTGATTTTATAATATGTATGGCTTTTATGTTTCCCTCTCCAGTTTTATGAATATATCAAATCTGATGCAACACGATTTGCTGATAAATAAAACTGGACTGCTACAATCTAAAATGTGATTTGAAATTTGTTTAATTTGAAATAATTGAAAATTAAATTGATGAAACAAGGAAAGTTTAAGGTTGACTTGAGAATACATGCTTTGGTCTTTTATCAAAAGTTGAAACCTATAAATCGTTTATTACTGTAGGAGTATAAGCAATTGCAGCCCTATTTTTTTAAAGTGGTAAGAAAAAGACTAACAACTTTAGATAATAGTGAAATAAATTAAACAACATGGTATCCATAGTTTACTTTTATATTCAGTACAATTGTAGATAAGTATAGTTGTAATCTCATAAATCACATAATATAAAATAATAATACATTAGTATACCGCCATTTTGGTATAAGTAACTATTGGTACTTTTGGTGTGATATTCGTGAAGTCTACTCGTGACAAATTTATCATGGAACGATTTTCGATAAATTAACATATGTTTTAGGTTATAAAAGGTTTATGAAATTCGATTGTCGATTACATCGAAATAGAGTGCCAACAAGAGCAACTATCTAATAGAGCAACTATTTCAGACAGGTCTAAGATTGGCTCATGAACGTGTGAAAACATTGTTTTCGAATCTCTATCACAGCATCAATTTGACACGGTTCTCATCAACTTTGAATTAACTTAATGAATTCTCCATAAAGAATTACATTTGTTTCCGTTCATAATTCAGTTACAACATATTCTACCAAAAAACTATTCACGCCGTCGGGCAATTGCCAAATAGATGTACAGTTTGTTAATAAACAAAACCGCCGGTTTTCAGCAAATAAATATTTTTACAAATTATTAAAAGTGACAGTGTGGTATTTGGTCAGAAGAAATCATTGGACTGGTACTTATCGAAGATATTGTTACTGGAGAAAAATTGCGCCTCAAAATTGAAAAATTGTTTACACCTGAATTCGATGCTATTGCCTTACTCAGCAGGTGGTTTCGGCAGGTCGATGCCACATTGCATATAGCTAACGCAACAATACAATCCCGTGATGTCGACTGCTGTGTGGCTACAGATTTAACAGGCGCCGATTTCTTCTTTTGGAAATATCTAAAGAACAAGATTTATAAACCTCAAAAATCTGCGACCACTCAAACAAAACAATCGAGATGAAATAAGCAGTGCAACATGATTTAAAATGTTTTGAAAAATGTCATTAAAAAAGCTTGCAATTGTGAGGCTGAAGAAGCAGATATTTGTCCGACATTATATTCCATATATGTATGTATGTATTTCCGCAGTAATAAATTTGACTCAGGTTCTGATGCTTTTTCACCCCCTTCAATATAATACTGTCAGTCGTGGACAACTTGTATAATTTGTATTTTCTGAATTTTTATATGATTTTTTAAATTTACCGCTACTACATAGAACCTCTCACCAATTCTATTGAAGTCGGCTTCCAGTTTGTAGCATTATGCTCATGTTTAATTGTATGAACAATTTTACGTCATCGGCAAATATTAGGACACTTGGGTGTTTTATAAACATGACTATTCTATCGATGAATACAACATGTCATCCTCAAGGAACACCAAATATCACGTTGGATTTCTCTTTTCAAATTAATAAATATGGCAGACGGTTTGTTATATACGATTTGCACCAATTAATAAATCCGGGTGTAAAACCGAATGCAAGTACACTTTGGAGTGCTTTATGGTGGCAGATATAATCAAATCCCTTATTAAAATCTGTATAAGCTACTTGATGGTGATTTTCTATCTCATTTATCACTTTACTTACTGGTAAAGTTGACCATTTTAGTAAGTGTAAATCTTCCAGGCATGAACGTGTATTGCTATATATAGAAATATAACGGATATCAATGTTGATTTAAAAGCGTCCCCCTGTAAAAATGTCCCCCTGTATATTCCCCTGTAACATGAGACATCATCCCGCTTTAAAGATAGATGTGATCTTTGAAAATTTTAATTTTTCGGAAAACACAAGCTACTCGAAAACCTTTTTTAATATAGAAGAGGATCTATCATCTTGCCCACATCCATCTCCAAATTCTTTTAAGGCTGATACAACGTCCACTTCATGTATGACAGGACGAATAACTAATGCATTCTTGTTGCTAATTTAATAAGTGTATCCAGTATATAATCATGTGGTCTATAGACTAATTGATAAAATGCTGCAAACATGTCTGCTATCTCTATAGCGTTTGAGGTGTAGGTACCATTGTAAGTTATGATGGAAGAATATCCTTCGATTTCACGTTGACATCGAAAGTATTTTCAAAATTGTTTAGGAATTTTTGAAATTTTTCCTTCAATACTTGTAAAGTAAGACCTTTACTTAAAACTGAAGTAGATGTCTAATTCCTCGTCGCGTTGCAAAAAGGCCAGTTTCTCTGTTTCCAATCGTGATTTCATTAGTTTAGTATAGACCTTACATTTACAATTTTTCATATTGGTTAGCAGTTTATCAAACCACGGGGATGAATGTTTGGTGCTTTATTGAAAATAAGCACATGGAGTTCAAAGCCTTGGTGTAAGTTGTTATTAAATTTCACCACAATTTACTGCTTCTAAATAAACTTGCAAACCGGAGTAATTTTTCTTCGTTTCAATTACAATGTCTAAAGTTTTATGGTTGATATCATTTGCGACAAATGGAATCAGTGATTCAGTTACTTTTCCAAAAATCGACTAGTTTGCTTAATCAGACTTATTTAAGTATGTCTACTGGCGAGTTAACTTATTTTCTGTCTCTTTCTCCCACAAAAAAACCTTATTTGACATCATATAAACATTGATAATAGTGTCTTATCAAATAAGTATACATTATAATTATTTGTTTGATTTTTGTTTTAATTATTAAAAAAAAAATTACCCGGTAGTTTGTTGTTGTTTTATTTAATTTTTAATTTTATTTTTTCATAACAAATTAATAACGAAAATCTGTTTTGTCAATTGGGATCAATTGGGATGGCTTGACCGACTTATTCAAGATAGCGTAAAATAAGCCAATAAGTTTGAAATAAATCGGTGGTTGGAAAATAGCGTAAGGCCCTTATGATTGTGATAAAATCCATAAATGGACAATATATACGAATTTTGGATGTGGCAGCCTGCGTGCAAGTTATACTCACTCTTACGAATTCCAAAGTAACTATATGGCTGCGAATGTTGAAACATCACCATTTTCGATTTTCGATAGATGTTTGTGTCTCATTTTCCAAGAACACATTTGCACGTTATTTCGTTTGTTCATTTACGTTTTTTCTGTTGCAATCTGTTAGCACAAAATTTACTTAAAATTTTATTGTGAAAACTAACCGCTATGGTATTAGAAAAGAAATATTGGATTTTTGTAATCGAGTGGAAAATCAACAGTCGAATCCCGAACTAAATATGAAGAGTGCACAGCCGGAACGAGAAACAGATGTATTAAGTGCAAAGTTCAGTTATGTTTTAATAAAACCAATAATTACTTCTTGCGATTTAATGAAATTAAATCCCGTTTCATTTTTATTTTTTTATTTTCATCGTAAATACATTTCCAACAAGCCATCTGACGTGATGGTGACTCGACACGTTCGAGTTTTATGTAACAAAACGTCGCATATAACAAGTGGGGGCAATATTCAACATTTCAGTACAATTATTAATTCCAAACTAAAAAATTCGTGGTTTTCTATTTCGTATATACAGTTTTATTCAATAAAGTTAATTAATTTACAAGTTATTTTAATTTAAAATCATAAAAGAATTGGAAAATTGACGGGCTGCGATGTGGTTGTTACCATTGGGGACAAAGCAATAGTAATCGTGAGTTCCCTTGATGGCTTTTACTGAATCAAAATTTTGTTGCTAATGATCGTGCCACGCTTCAGTACTCTTGATTTGTAAAAACCATGACTTCCCTTGTAGGCTTGTATTGACACAGTTGGTAGAAGTTCTTTTTGTTTTTGTACTGTATTTGTTTTGTTTATATTTGGTCAATCCCGAAATTAGCTAATTATACATTTCTCAGTCCTATAATCGAGTTTTAAATTTGATATATAGGAAAGTCAAAAATAAGGACATGCCTTTCTCATTGTTCATCACCTGTTCATCAGTGGCTTAATCAGATTTTTATATGGAACACTGGAATTATTTTGGGCAAACATATAACACTATGAATTCAAATATTTAATTGATTAAATTTAATTTCCTGGAATTTTAAAATTTATTAAATGAAAAGATTATATTGGTCAAAAAAATTTTGTAACGAGGAAGATGCTTACTAATTTTGGAAAAACCTACATATCTATTCTCATTACAAAACTGCCTCACTGAAAAACCAATCTACTCTCATTATTACTTGGATATACAAAATTCTGTGTTTTATTTGTGAATGAGAGAGTAGGGATAGGCAAAATCATTATGTTAAGAAAGACTGGCTCAATAGAGAATCTCTTACTCTAGGAGAGAACAATTTTAAGAATGCCCACCAGTACAACCTGATGATGTATTTTTATCTCTACATATAAAACTAGGCCATATGAAAGGCCTTTTCGTGAAAACAATGGATCGGGTTGGCGCTGCATTTGCCTCCCAATTATTCCCCTCATACATAATTTCAAAATCTATATTAACCTGAAATTAATAAACCAATTAATTTAAATATAACTTATATAGTTCAATAAAACCAAAGATTACAAATTCTGGTCCAAAAGAATGTTTATAAAGAGGCCATTCTCCAAATATAATATTTAAGGATGGATCACAATTGTTCTAATTCTTCTTTTCTTAATTTTACAGTGTCCCTCCATTTTTGTAACACATTTTCTTTTGGGCTTCTAAGATGACGTAGCTCAGCTTTAATTAATTTGAAATTTGTCCTATTGGTATATTCTGTGAATACACGGTGATAATTAGTATAATGTAAATTAACAATAAACTAAAAAATATATTTGCCGCTTGACTGTTGCGAAATGGGGTACTCTCGACTTTTAACATTTCGAACGAATTGTTTTTAATTTTTTGTTTTTAATTCTAAATTATCCCAACTAATTAAAAGTTAAAATGCTTACATATTTTTGGCCAATGTGTGAATGATCTCTTCAGCAAAGGTTTTAATTTTTTCTGTTGGTACTTTTAATTTCAATATTAGCTTATAATATTCTACGATTAGGGTACACAACACCTCGCGATTATTACTCTCGAAATAGTTGTGGGCACTATAAAATTTCCACGATTTTCATATTGATCGATATTTTGAAGATTCTGACGTTCTTTATTCTATCATAGCCGTGTCTGCTAAATGAGGTTCTACTCTGAAAATTATTCAAGCAATTTTCCGGTCTATACACGAATTCAATTCATTCCCTTTACATTTATCAATGGAATTTAAATGTTCTATCAAGAGATTCACTGAGTTATAGCTTCATCCACAAACATTGAAATATTTTTACCGTATACTAACGCCTTTCTTCAATTTACTGTATTCAAGTTTTGAAACCACTCTATTAAACTATATGAAACTGGTAGTGTTTCTGAGCCGTCAGAAACTTGATCTGTAAGCGATGCACAATCCTGAAACTACATTTAATGTCATATCTTAGGTTGTATACCTAGTTACATATTGTTATAAAAAAGCATATACTTACAAATTCCCTTAACCTAAAATTGTTCTGCAGTTGACGCATCATAAACAATTTTCAGTTCAAGTTTATTTTGAGATAACAAATACGAGATCAAATGGTACAAATGGCAACATCAGTTTTCAAAAATAATGGAAATCCGTCAACAAAACGTAACGCAAAAAAATCAACATCTAAATAGTTTGGACGTACAAATCCTTTAATAAAAATGAGCCAGGATGTTCAGACGCTACTCAAGCTGCAAATAATTTACGTGTTAATGTGCCGGGTGTTGTTACAGACAACAGTCATGGAAATAACATTTTATCATTTAATGAGGGTTCATTAGAAATTGATAAATATTATTTTCAACCCTATCCTAGAAGTGTGTCCGCGATACGAGTTGAGACTGGAAACCTGCCGGAAAATGTCTCCGATAATGTTTACACTGTTATACATAACTCTGCTGATCTCACAAAGATATGATTAACTAAATCAAATAATCAAATACATTTTGAGTCACCCACACACATCAAAAAAGTGACATTATAGATGTTTCTGATGAGGATCCTGATTTTATAGATAGTGAATCAAATTCAACGGGCAGTTCTGAAAATCAAAATACAAATCAGTACGAACTTGCTTCTGAAATTGAACATGATATACAAAATATAGCCAAAAAAGGAAGAAAAATGAAACGGCAGGTTGAAAACCGGATTAGCAAAAACACGAAACTATTAAGAAATTCTGGGGAATCCTACATTTCGGCCTCAAAATCAAAGAAAGGTTTTCCCGCGAAAAAAATACGGCCTGGATGTGGTGATGAATGTAGGTAAAGCTGTACTAGCAAAATTAATGCTCCCTGCCGTGAAAAAATATTTGAGAAATGAATTTCGTAATTTGGATTCAGCCTTCTTTTTCGATTTAGATGACAAACGCATACAAGTTTGCAAGAGTTTGTTTAAAGCCACTCTCGCCATCAATGACCGACTTGTACGGACAGCATTTTCAAAGAAAAGCGACACAAGAACCCTAAAGGGTGAAATGAGAGGAAAGCATGAAAAACAAATTAAAATCGAAGCCGAACTTAAAGAAAACATGTAAAAAATTTCATAAATGGCATTCCCAGGATAGAATCTCATTATTTAAGAGCCCAAACCACGAGGGAGTTTATTGAAAGTACCAAAAGTATCACAGATCTATATATCGTGACTATAAGCAGCAACGTGAGGAACAAAGCCTTCCATTTGTATACGTGAGTATGTTTAATCTCATATTTAGAGAAGAATACAACATATTTTTCTACGTACCAAATAAAGATCAATGCGATCTGAGTGAGTCGTTTAAAAATGCTGATGAAGAGGGAAAAACACATTATTAGATAGCTATACAATTCACCAGAAAGAGAAAACCCTGTCCCGCGCAGAAAAAGAGAATGACAAAACAAACCCTAATAGCCCACATGTTGGTGTATATGATTTGCAGGTAGTTATGCCATTGCCTAGAGGGCTAGTTTCCTCGTTTTACTACACAAGCAAAATAAACTGCTATAATTTTACCATTACCAGCGATCTGAATGCCAAAAACGTAGAGTGCTACTTTTGGGATGAAACGGAGGGAAAACGTGGTGCGATGGAAATCGGAAGCTGTGTCCTGCGATATCTCAAAGTGGTGACTGAAAATGCAAACAATACAAACCTCGATATAATATTTTACTGACAATTGTTGTGGGCAGCAAAAAAAATAAATATGTACCCTCAGCTTACTCCTACGCGGTTAATACTATCAAAATTCGAAGCATAACACACAAATGTCTAATACGAGGCCATTCTTGAAATGAAGGCGACAAAGTTCATAGCATAATAGAAAAGCAAGTAAAAAGATATGTAAAATCAAGTCCGACCTATGTACCCCAGCAGTATGCTACACTTATTCGAACAGCGAAAAAAAATGGTCCTCCATATCGTGTTCATGAGCTAACTTATGAATATTTTTATGATTTGAAAACGCGTCAGGAAGAGTGGGGAAATAATTTTACTATTAACTCCGACAGAAAACAGGTGAAGTGGCACGACATAAAGGTTCTTCGAGTTGAAAACAAAGAACCACTACTTTTTTACTATAAAACTTCGTACGAAGCATCAACCTACAGCAAAGTCCACGTACGAAATATAAGGAGGAATAAATCTGGAGAAAGCGTAAACAACGCATTAAGATTGGTTCTTGCATACACACATAAAATTCCATTACCTGCTCATAAAAAAGGGATATATGTATACAAGATCTTTTTAATAAAAATATTAATTACGGTTCGTTTTTAAACAAATTCTTGAATATTATATAAGCTCGATTCAGCTTTAGGAGTAAAGACTCCAAATTTAGTAGGACTTCACACCAAAAATGTCACAACTGGATCATTTTTATTGAAATTTTTTTCAAAGGTGGCATAACTTAAAATAATACACCATAATTGTAGTCCAGATAAACACCAACACTGTATTAACTCAAAAAAAACAGATTTCTAAGATAACGGATTTAAAATATCACAAAATTGAACTTGTAGTTAATTGTAATATAGTTTGTTTATTTCCTAAACTTATTTAATTTAAAAAAAAAATACCTTGGTAAAAGCGTTATTTTCACCTCCTGAAAAATGTCGTTTTTTGACTTGTTTCACTTTTGTTCTACATGTGCGATATAAAACTCGAACGCGTCGAGCCTCCATCACGTAGGATGACTTGTTGGAAAGGTATTTCCACGGGCCTTACAATGAATATAAAATTATTAAAAAAACGGGGGAGTAGTTCGATTTTTCAGCAACAGACTATTTAAAACTGAAATTTAAAGGATATATTGTACATTAACACCCAGGTTTAAAACGCTTACTTGAAAGTATGTAAAACTGTCTTTCCAACGAGCCATCTCCCCAAATTTCAAAATAATTGGACTCCTTGCCTCCGGATGGGTGACTGATTTCGCGTGGAATTGCTGTATATATGTATGTAAATATATTATTGTGCTTCTGGCTTTTGTGACCTATCACAATTAGTGCTGCAATGCATTTTAGATTTAACTAGTAAGAAGAGTTTTTTATTTTCATGAAATTTTTCCATTTTGTTTATTCTAGTTAAAATATTATTTCATTAGGTGAACATTATTACAGTATTTATTTAATTTCAAAATAATAAATATTTATATTAAAGAAATATTTTTATTAACTAGGTTCTTGGAAATAAAGAAGTTTACTTTATTATTATGTACACAAATCATATTTACATACAATTAAAATTTCCAAAAAAAAAAAAGCATTTGTAATGAAATATATTCTACGAATAGAAAGTATTGAAAGATAAACTCGTACAAAACTAAACTGTTTATATATTTACTATATGCAATCTAATAATTTTTTTGGGCATATAAGTAAAATTTAGTTACATATACATATAATAAATCAATCATTTAGCCAATCTTAAATGATTTGGGCGTTATCACGTTGTGTGCTTTTTACTCTGATTATCAAATCAGTTTAATACCAATACATACTTATAATTGACATAATTGTTATATTTAGCCTTGAAATATCGATGCCATCCAAATTGATTTTATTTTTCAATCAAATCGTAATTTGGTAAAGTCCGCACTTGATAAAATTAATTATGTTCCAAGAAATGAATAATATTGTAGTATCGCATTTAAAAATAGTAATCAACAGAAGCTATATATCGCGCATAATACAAACCTATTGAGTTCATTTTTAATCAAAACACAATTTTTATCATTTATCAGTTATTTTTGTAATATATCAATGTTTATTTGCTAGAATTTTTCAATTTAGTTTATCCAATCATACAATTCAAATACCGTGTCTAGATTTAGTGACTATACTTAGGTTGATAAGATAAATAATTCAAAATGGCAAGTGTAGCGTAAAATTTTCCTACTTTGTGTTTTCACTGTGAAATGCTTTTAGCCGCGAATATCATTTACTAAGCTGGCGTTATAAATCAAAATTTGTGCCAGCTGATAAATCTAATCCTTTGGGTATCACCATTAAATTAATTAACTATTTGTAGGTTAAATATAACTGGACTTTGTTTAGATCTTGTTATACGAGGCTGCGGGTTTATATGATTATTTCCTGTATTAATTATACGTACCAAGATTATTATACGCGCAATGTATAGGTACATATGTACATGTATGTATGCCTAAGTAAAAACTAACTAAGCCATAGCTAGATTACATATACGTTTAACTTCAAAAAATATTATAACGTTCCAAAAAAAGTGTATTAATGTCTAACCAAATAGAATTATATTATGATTAAATATCATAAGTTATTATATTTTATTTTGGAAATTTATTATCAATTTATTATTCAATATATTTAAGCAACCATATATAATCACATAATATATATTGATAACATTATATAATGTCTTTTACAAAATAAATACAAGGAAAGGTGAATGAGATTATCCATAACTGCGATATGTACGATTTATGAAAAAATAAACATTACAAATTTTCCGAAATCAAATCCCCTCTGGATTAAAGCAAACTGTCGATTTGAGGTGGAATAAACAGTGAGTGTATATATTATACGCGCTATCCAAGTATAATCGATACAAAATGCGATGAGAAAGTTTTACTCACCTAAGCTCTCCACTATGCAAAACTGCTGATATTTTATAGTGGGATTTTTATGTTAACTTTCATTATATTAATGATCTTTTTCTCACAAATATCGTGTCTGAGGATTTTACCATTATGCTAAAATTTAGAAACAAAAATGTTGTTAAATCGATATGTTACATTTTTAATTTTAATACAAGACTCAATATGACTGGGCCCGAAACATGTAATAAATATTTTTTAGTACAGAATTTTGACATTTATATGCAAAAACCTCAGACACCCAAATTATTATAGTCAATTGCTATCATAATTATTAACATCTCCATGCAAATAAATTATATCATTGTGTTGTGAGCCGAGCAATATGCATAACTTGCATACTGTACAGTTAAAACCGAGCCACCTAACAACACAAGGGGCATTCCACAATGCACGAATTGTCAACAACTCGGACATACCAAAAGTTTTTGTTATCGTCAAACAAAAAGCGTGAAATGTGCTTAAGATCACCACACAACAAAATGCAAAAAACAACAAGATACCGCACCTTCATGTGCTCTTTATCATCAAGAAGGACATACTACAAAATTAAAAGTCAACAGAGTATAATAGAACAAGCGTAGTACAGCAATTACAAACCAAATCAGCTAAACCTCAAACAACAATTACACATCCACAGTTGTATTATCTTATGCGCAAATCACCAAATCAGCTGAAGATTAAACGAAAACAACAAATATACAGAAGTTAATAACGAGTCTAATAACATTGAAATCATTAAAATGCTCAGTCAAATTCAACAGACACTTGGGTCACATAGCAGAAAGGGTGGCAAAACTGGAAATTAATTTCTAATCCGCCAAGTAAAAAAGCCAGCATACACAAAAATGATGAACTCGTTCCTACGCATTGTAACTTGGAACGCCAATGGGCTCAACCAACGAGCCCAGGAACTGGAAATATTTCTCCATACAAAGAATATAGATATTGCGCTGATTTCAGAAATGCACTTCTCCAACAAAAGTTTTATTTAAATAAAGGGATTCAATTCCTACTGGACAACCCAACCTAGTGAAAGAGCTAGAGGTGGTTCAGCTGTACTAATTAAAAATAATATCAAACATAATCAACAAGAGGATATTCGGGAAAGCTACGTGCAATCAAAGGTTATCTCAATTCAATATATTGGCGCAGATCTAAACATTGCGGCAGCATACTGTCCTCCACGGCATACCCAACACTTTAATAACGCGTTCAATAAACTCGGTCCAAGATTTATCATTGGAGAGGACTACAATTTAAAACATACAGCTTGGGGTTCCAGGCTAATTTCTCCTGGAGAAAGAAATGTTCTGTTCAATACCATTCATGAAAACAAATGTGAATAATTGTCTCCAGGCGGGCCAACGTATTGACCAATGGATGCAGGAAAAATACCAGATCTACTTGATTTCTTTATCATAAAGGGTAGTTCATTCAATTACACTAGAGCCGAAGGGATTAACGACTTAACATCTGATCACGTTCCTGTACTGTTGTCAGTAAGCGCTAGAGTAATCAAAAAACAAAAAAAGGGAATCCTTACTAATAAATTTACGGATTGGAATCTCTTCAGAGAAAAGTTAGATGAGCTAGTTGAATTAAAAGTGAGTATCAAAAGTAATGAGGAATTGGAACATCAAACAAAGAATTTCATTGAATACACTTGACAGGCCGCCAGCCTGGCTACTCCAGAATTAAAGGAAAAAGCGAACATGGAAGTCAAATACCCTGCTGAGATCAGGGAACAAATCAAGGAAAGAAAAAAGGCAAGGAGAATATGGCATTTCACCAGAAATCCCATTGACAAAACAGCCATCAATCGGATAAGTAACAAAGTCAATAGGCTAACCAAAAGCTTTAAACAAGATTGCTTCGACAACTACTTAAGCCGGTTAGGTCCAGAAATGGATAAGCACTACTCGTTATGGAAAGCCACCAGAAAATTCAAACGACCTGTAGCTCGGATACCACCCAAAAGAAATGCTCATGGTAGTTATATGTTCGACAAGACAAAGAAAAAGCGGAATTCTTTGCTCAACACCTAGCAATAGTATTTCAACCCCATGACATTCAGTCCAACATCGACGTAACACCTGTTTATCAATTAAGTCAGGATTTTAAAAGGGTCACGCCAATGGAAATTGCCGAAGAAATCGACAAAAATCATAACCAAAAATAGCACCAGGAATTAATGAAATATCACCGGGTCTATTCAAGGAACTACCACGTAAAGCAATCATCATGATCACATACTTATTTAATGCCTGTATGAGATTAGAGTATGTACCCAAATGCTTCAAAACGGCCCAAATAATTATGCTGAAGAAACCAGGCAAACCAGATGAAGAAGTAACATCGTACAGACCAATCTCACTGCTTCCGGCCTTATCAAAGCTGTTTGAAAAACTACTTGTGAAACGTTTCAAGCCAATGGTAAATGTTTTTGATTTTCAATTTGGATTCAGGAGTAACCACTCCACAATAGATCAAGTCCATCGAATCACTACCGTCATAGAGCAAGCATTTGGCACGAGGGATTGACATTCAAGATGAGCAAAATGCTACCATAAAATTATTGCCAGCTGCTTGAATCATACCTCTCTGATCGCAAATTCAGAGTCATCTATATGAAGAAACATGTTCTGACTTTTATCCGATGCTAGCGGGAGTTTCGCAGGGAAGCGTATTAGGACCCCTCCTCTACCTTTATCTACACTGCAGACATACCTACAACGAATAAAACAATCATCGGTACGTTTGCTGACGACACTGTTATTATGGCAATAGACGAATCTCAATAAAGGGCAGTGGAAAATCTTCAACGAGCAATGAACAATGTTACTAAACGGACGATTGACTGGTTAATTGGGCATCATTCCAAAATGAACCTGTATTGCAAAAAACTAATTTACCAGACCATCTTCAAACCAATATGGATGATATGGTGCACAGCTATGGGGTTGTACTCATAAATCCAATAGAGACATTACCCAACGTAGCCAAATTTCTTCGAATGCTCACCATCGTTTATCGATTTGTAACTAACAGAGAAATACACAATGATTTACAAATACAATTGATAGATAATCAAACACAAGATGACAAGACAAATACAATTGATAATAAAACCCATGATGGCGGAGGATATATGTAGCTTATTTTTAAAAATGGTGGTATTATGCAGCACCCGAGTATCGTGGACCGACCCTAGATAACCAACGAATATATCAAGAAATCGGAAATTCGCATCACATATCGCTAGGCATTTATATATATTCCGGTTTATATATTGGTTTTGAAGATGTGTGGGAAGAGCTATTTTTATGTGTGTCCCATCGATTGCTCCAGCAACGCAATCATTAAAAATCGATGTCCTAGCACGTCTTTCAAATTTTCGACCGATGTCTGATAAATCACTGATAGATGGTAATCTAATCACTCTCGGCATTATACGGTCGAACGTAGAATCCAGCATTTTATTTACTGTCATTTATTGTTGACCTCGGTATATTCATGACTCCACTCACCATTCTGTAACTGGTGCCACTTCCCAGCCATAACAGAAAGGCCATTAATTCAAACTCTGGAGTTAGTTAGTTCACTAAATCAATCGATATCAATCGTCTACATTATCGACGTTTTCTACGATTGGTTTACTTTGTCTACGGGTAGTCGACACGTCGACGTAGAAAGATGGCGTATAAATGACTGTCCCTGTCTGGCATATAACAAACAGAGGAAATAGCTCGTTCTATGCCCTGATGAAACTCGGTGTGTTGAATGGAATTGGAATTATAAAATGATTTTTGGCAGAAGTTCTGGAAAATGGCCAACAAGAACGAAAGTGTTCCATTCCTTGGAAGCTGTTGCTTTTTATTATAATTCATTTTCAAATTTCTTGTTGGTGTGATTTTTGATTTTGTTCTAAACCGACTAATATTAGATTAAATATAGTTGTTTCACAATATTCATAAAAGTAACTATACTTGTTTCACATTTTACATATCGATTATGCAGATCTGCTTCAATCGTTCAAAATGTCTATAACTAATTGTGAATATTTGTTGAAATTTTCAAAACTCCAAAATGGAATTTCTGGGATAGTCAGATACACAGTTAGTACGCAGGAAAATGAAAATTGTATCATATTTATGTAAATAAATTATATGAAAATTAATAAATTATCTTTTATAAGATTCATCAATACATTTAGACTCACCTGTCAATACATCGAAATGTTTTCGAAAATATCACTGTAAGATATAACATTGAAGTTTTATGGACAGTATTTACTCAGTTATACCTACAGTAACAATGTTTAATTACAATACGAGTACCACACTCAAGGGTAAAATATTTCTGCAGATGCTACTGCAGGGCACGAACTAATGATACAATATCATAAATATTAGCTAAACCTTTGAGATTGACTTTACAGATACAATTGCAGATCAATGATTCACGGAAGAACATAAACCATAGAAATTCATCTGTTCACAACACCCTCACAAACACATTATCTGTTAAAATCAAAATGTTATGTTCTATTAAAACAAACAGAATATTCAATTAATTGAATATATAACCACATAATTTAGTTGATTTTTGTTGTATATTAACGTTTTATGTAAACAATCACATCTTATTTTCTATATCAAAGAATGGAAATTTTTCGGAAAAAACGGAATTACAAAGTAGATAGCAATATATGTCTTGAATGAAACAAACACAAATCGTTTGATTGAAAATTATCAATTAGTCACAACATTTTTGGATATTTTTAAAACGAAATTGTTTTTCTCGTATCGAACGCAAGAAGGAAATAAGACATTATAAAAGAAATCGTACAGTTAGAGGATTATATATACATAAAATATAAAAAAACGAAATTCAAATCAGTAATGAATATCCACTACTGGTGTCATACTATATATGTAAATAAAGCCCATATGGTGCAAATCACACAGTAAAATTAAAAACCAAACATAAAAAGCGAGTATCATAAGGTTAACCTGTCAATCTCCGTTCTCAATTTTTTATTTTATTTTTATGTTGTGTGTGTTCCCATCATCTCGGTATTTGTTTTATATCAATCTAAAAAATTAAATTAGTTAAATGATAAAAAAAAAAATGGTTAAATGGTATGCAGCTGTAAATTATTATTTTGTTACCCAATTACCAAAAATTTGTAACATTTTATAGTTGAATCTGTGGTGCCACCCATTGCGGGCGGCAATGTTATGTAAAATATACACTATCATCCACCGAACATATCTTAAGTGTTAGCCAAATGTAATTATTATAGCCTCTGGCAAATTACATTTCTGGTATGAAAAACTGTGGATAAATAATATATCAATACCTAGGACTTTTATATGTATATAAAATATTAATTACAACTAGATGTGGCAACTAAAAACTGTCAATCACATCGAAAAACGTTATATCCAAATATCATGAAATCTAATACATCGTCTAAGTCTAAATAGAAGAGTAAAATCTAAAATATAATAATAATGCTAATTTAACTTCAAGTTGTTATATTTTTAATTCAAAATAATGTTTCTTCCACTATTTTCAAGTGGTTATTATACATATGTAATAATAATATCTAAGTCTAAATGGTTTCATCTTCTTTGTTTTGTTTTCTTTGTATAATTTCCTCCTTCTTCTCCTAAGTAAACATGACGAGTATTTAACTTTCACTGTGCGCGTATTAATAACAATCCGACATAGATTCAATTTAGTTTTTGTTTGTTATTTTTACAAAAAACAAAAAAAAAACAAAATACTACTAATAATAATATGATCTATTTTAAATAGATTTATTTTGACAGATAGAAATATAAAAATTATCTGTGATGGTGGTCTAGGATTATTAAGAGATTGCATTTAAAAGTTATTCACATACATATGCATTAATAAATTAAATTTAGTTATAGTGAATGTGTTTCTAATTTTGCAATTATTTTTATTACGAAACTGAAACATCATAATAGAAAATGTAAATAGCTTAGTCGATACTTGACATAAAGAATATTATTTATTTTTCATAAATTATTCGCTCACTTAATCTCTTTTTATTGAAGTATTACGTTCTATAATTTTAGATCAGAAACACTATAACTAAAACCATTATATTTGTTGGTTTTAATTTATTTACGTGATTGCTCTCCCAATTTTTCACAATTTGCTTATAACGTCGTGATACCTGTTACCAGCCAATTCGAGGACGCACGATGGTACATACTACATATGTATCACGGTAAAAAATTATGACTAGTTTTAAAACTTTTTTACTGCATATAGGTCGCAAACTATATCAGTTTAAAACTAAAACTTTTAATAGTTTGAAAAGATAAACAAAATTGAATAAATTCTATTAGTGTTTAAAATATATTCTCAAAACGTTTTAGAACAAGTTATAAAAGTTGAAACTCAAAACCAATCAGTTTTAAAATAAGCTAGAAACAAGCACTTTTTTCATTAAAAAAAAACTTATGGGATTGAAATTTAACAAAATTGTTTTCAATCTAGTGGCAAAAGTTTGTACATTAATCTAATTGAGTTTTAAAATTAAACTATATTGTTTCAAAATAATTCTAAAAATACTAGTTTTTAGCATATTCAGGTTTATATATACAACTATAAAGTTCTACATTTAATGATTCTTGGTCCAACTATTAAACTGAATAGTTTTAATTTTCCAGCTCCCATTTGTATTTACAAATCTTTATAGTTTTAAGATGGATATAGTTTTTGTCCTTTAAAATTAGCGCCTTTAACCTTTAATCAAATTAAAATAAACCATTTTTTTAAATTTAAATTCATAAATTTATTTTTTTATAAAATTCAGATTTTTAAAAATAAAAATACATACATTACTTAGAAATTAATGCAAGTTCTGGAAACGATATATACTTTTTGCTGGTTACATTTACTACATTGAATGTTTGTTTATTATGGCTATGTTTTCCAGAACAACCAATGACCCCAATTATAATTGTCGTGTCGTTTTACAATCGACACGACTCGGTGTTGTCGTCTCGTTTCTCATTTGGTATTATGTTACAATAACGAAACGACATATTAGTATTGCCACACCAATATTAAAATAAGATATGGGTTTGTGAATTTTTCTGCTAAATTAGCAATCGTGAACTTTATTAGTGTAAATACGTATGAAACGTCAAAGTGTGAAAGATATTCGTATAAATTCAAACAAATAAATTTAATTTAATAATAATTTATTTATTTATAGAATAGGAAGAAGAATATTGCGCGAAAGTTGAACTTTCAAGAAGCAGAGAAAGGTTAAGGGATCAGTCTAATCCATTGGAATTATAAAACACTCAGTATGTACATATCTTATATACCCTATATAGTTTTAAGATTATGTTTTAATTTCGATTTGTCAGTTTTGTAAAGTTATTCAGACTATCAAAAGATTCATTTAGAGATTTACTAGCAGAAGTAAATCCCAAAATGAAGGTAATGAAGCGTTTATCATCGGTTCCAAACATCTTAAAATTGACCGCAACTTTAAGATTTTTAGCTGAAGGAGGATATCAGACGGGGACTGGCAACGACTACAACATCGGTTTGGCACAACCAACTGTATCAGTAGTGTTGAAAGAAATGCTTGGCATTATGGAGGATCAAATTTGCCTAAAATGGATTTCATTTGAATACACAATTGAAGAAAAAAAGAAAGCAAAACTTTATTTTTTCGAAAAAAGTGGAAGATGGAACCCACATCAGTATAATCAAACCACGGCAAGAGTTGCCACACTTATACTATAATCGAAAATGCTTTCATAGCCTAAATGCAATGATTGTAAGTGCGATAACTGAAAGGAATTATATCAATTGTTACTTAAATACACAATTTTATTTTATTTAAACAGATCTGCGACCATGAAATGATTATACGAGGTATCAACGGTAAATATGCAGGCTCTTTCCACGATTCCATGGTATGGAATCTTTCTGGACTGAAAGAAAATCTCCAAAGAATGTATGAGCAAGGAGAAAACTCCCGGATTCTCGGTAATTTACTATAATTAATTTTTTTGAAATTCATATTTATAAATCAAATATTTATTTTTGCTGTTGCATTTATATATGTATTTCTTAATACAGGTGACGCGGGATATCTTTTACAGCCATTATTTGATGACGCCTTGCCGTGCTCCAGATGCGAATACAGCAGAAAGTCGGTACAAAAGGTATTCGGTCATTCTAAAGGCCGTAATATCATCGAAAGGACAATAGGCGTATTAAAAGGTAGATTTAGGTGTCTTATATAAATGCTCGACCACTGCATTACACCCCAGAAAAAGCAACGCAAATAATCAACGTTTGTGCAGCTTTACATAATATATGCATTCAGTATAAAGTATCGTTTACAGAAGAACCAGCTCCGAATGACACATCTCAAGAAAATACAGATGACCCTGAACTTGAACCGCTTAATTTAACAAATGAGGCAAATGAAATCCGGAATACATAATATATAGTTCATTTTTATTTTATAAAATATACTTATGGACAAAAAAATCGCATAATTCTTTTTGCTTGATTTATAAGGGGAATTCTCAACGAAATATCTATTATTTAATAAAATTTAATCGAAAACAAATATTTTTATTAGTTCTAAGCTTAATTTATTTCTATTTTTTGTGAATTATTGGACAAATTTAACGAAACCGTTAAAGTATAGAAAATCAGCTAAATTTGACTCGTATTTCAAAATCATTTGAATGAGTACTAAAAGTTATCTTTTAAATTATTGATTAACCCTAAAAATTAGTAACGTGTGCTACCTCCTCCTGCATTTATAACACATTTTACCCTCTCTGGCGTTGAATTTATCAAATTGGCCACAGTATCTTGAGGAATTTGTTCCCAAGCTAGAATAACGGCGTTGATCAGTTCTTGTGGCGAAGAAAATGGTACATTAACTTCATAAATTCGTCTCCCGATTATGTCCCACATATGCTCGATGGGATTAAGGTCTGGGCTGGAAGCGGGCGAATGCAATACTGGAACATCCACAGCCTCAAGGTATTCCTTTACTATACATTTGCGACGTGTGGACGAGCATTATCATGCATAAACATGAATTCATCTCCGATAAATGGTGCAAATGGCATCACATGAGGTTCCAAACACTCGTCGTTGTATCTAATTGCAGTCATGGTACCGGTAGAAATCGGTACCAACTCTGTTCTTGCAGTAAGTGATATTCCACCCCAAACCATAATAGAACCTCCGCCGAAAGCACTTTTAGAAATAATTCATGCCGGTGCAAAACGCTCACCTGGCCGTTGATAAACTCTTATCCGACGGTCTGATGATCCAACGCAAAATCTAGACTCGTCGGAGAACAAAACATTGGCCCATTGTCCAGTTTTCATATTCGCGAGCAAATGTTAAACGAGCTCTGCGGTGTGCTGTAGACAACTCTGGACATAAGGCTGGCTTTCTTGCAGTCAAATTGGATTCCTTGATTCGTCGACGCACTGTCCTATCACTAATGGGTGTATCTCGGGATCCGATTAGGTCTGATTTGATGCTACGTCCAGTTACGAACCGTTTTCTCAAACAAATTAATTTAATATACCTATCCTCAGCGAGTGGTGTACATCGATTTCTCCCACTACCAGCATGACGATGATACTGTCCATTCTCCTGGAATCGTTTAATCACTCTTGATATTGTGGATTGGTCCACTCTTAACAGTTCGTAAGACTGAGTTCTTCCTTCTTCAACTAATGTACCGGCCCTCACGAAATCCTCAACACTCAAATGATTTCTTTCGGCTGACAAGTTATTCATTTTTATTTGTTTTTAATGAAAAACCTTACTTTTACACTTAATTATATAATTTATATAACAATTCATTGCAAATAAACTTTTCGACTGAACAGCCAAAGTGCTCAAATTTCTGCTAAACTCAAATTCAACAAAACAAATGGTAGTAGTTTTTTTAATGCATGTGTGTTTCAGTGAGAACTAGATACTATATAGATTTTATCATGATAATTATACAAACAATTATTAAGCTACTCGTAATTTCAAAAATACAGATTATGCGTTTCTTTTGTCCATAAGTGTATAAAAAAGAAATCAAATATAGTCTAATTCATCACATGTTTCAATCACATAAATTCAGTCGTAGTGATTCTTAGATTCTTATTCTAAATCACAATCTACTAATCAAATAGCTCATAATATTTTTGATTTGGTATAATTAATTAGTTAAGGTTGCTGGTGAATTTCCAGCTGCTTTTGCTGTAGTTCTAAAATGTGAACTTTCAGCTTCAATTTTTCAGCTCTTGCTTTTTGCTTCGATTTTAAATCTTCTTTATACAATTTTAACTTCTCTTTTTCAATTTCTTTTAAAAACTCGAACTTATCTTTTTTTAAATAATATGCTTTTTTAGTGAAACTTAATGTATCTCTCATATAAATTTCACAATTGTGGGCCGCTGATTTAACCTCCGTACACATTTGTAAATGAATTTTTGTTTGTTCTTCCAAAACAAATTTCAAAATTCAAACGTCTACACTCCAAATTTGATGCATCTTTATTGTTTCTCAGATTTCTAAGAGTGACTCGGCAATTCGATATGGTTTCTCCCTCTATATCGGAAGAATTTATATTTTCTAAACATTCCATGTTTTTGTTATTTGGTTGTAGAGAAGAACTGCTGTTTGGTTGTAAAGGAGTACTGCTGCATGGTCTATCTCTGTTGTTTTCTGCCGTTAAAATGTTAAATGAGGTAGTATTTCCGAATGTTCGCGAAGGAGGTGTACGTCTTGCCTCTACATTTACTGCAGTTGTCAGATTTATTGTGTTTCCAAATGCACGACCTGGTGGATTAAACGCTTTATCAATCTGTAGCAAATCTATTACGGTTTCCTCCAAAGCAGTAAACGTGAACAACTTATTAGGGCCACCTCCCGTTTCCTTTAGCTCCGATTTATTATGAGCCATTTTCTTCCGAATTTTGAATTTCATGTCACTCCATACCTATAACGAATAAAGATATTAGATAATGAAATTCATCTATTTAAATACAGAATTACGGTGTAACAAACCTTAATCCATTTATTCGTGTTTCTTGTAGGAGGGCCCAAACTGTAAAGTTCTTCTGCGAACCGATCCCACAAACTACTCTGCTCTGTTTTAAAATCTTTTCCCGATTTAATGTAGCCACGAGCAATGTCAGGGTTTTGGCTCATTAAACTGACTAAACATTCAAACTGCTGTTTGTTGGTAATTTTAACCCTAAAAAAATAGGATATTTTTATATTTATTACAAATAAATACTTATTTCTTTTTGATAATCATAAATTTTAATAAAATCAACTAATTTTTCGTCAAATTTATTTTTTAACTTACATTTTACAATATATAATTTTTAACACATATGCACAACATCAGCTCTAGTCGTCAACTAAAATGTCATCGACAGAAAATGGCGATTTTACGACAAAGGGCGATTCTCGATCGACACTCATAATATCAATTTTTTTCGTCGAAAAGATATCGTCACGACAACGACAATTATAATTGGGGTAAATCTATTACAAATTTTTCGAAGTCTTGGAGATAACTTGGTTGAATTTAAATTATTTACATAATATTCAAAAAATTTAAAAAACTGTTTTAAATCTGAGTCATATTCCATGGAAAATACAAAAAGTGAGCAGAAAAGGGCAGTAAACGCATCTATGATATTGTAGTCGCCGGGCAAACAAATAATTTCTTGATCCACTACTATAAAATATTGATCAATAGCTGATTTCGTCGGTCCCACTGCAGCAATATATGGTTGTTTATTCTCTTTAGCAATGCATTCCTTCTTCGATACCTGAAACTGAAGGATGTCTTGTTGAAATTTGGATGTTGTTGCATTATAATTCACAACATTAGTTATCTTACCGTTTTGAAAATCAAAAATTTATCTATTTTTGGAGCAGTTTTTGGTCCTGGAGAACTTGGTAATAATTTTAATGCGAATAGTGCTAGAGTATTAGAATTCCACTCGTCTTCCTCTATTGAATTTCCGGTTTCTTTTAAAATTACGAATATATTTTTTTCAATAACAGCAAGGTTGATTTGCAGTACTGTAACTCAACATTAAACATTGGTTTTTCGTTCCTTTATTGTGCGTTTTAATATTGTCCGAACCCGATCTATTTGTTCCGGAAGAAGAGCATGTTTTAAAATTTTTAAATCGTCCGTTGCGTCATAAACTGGATCAACTTCTAATAATGCATCAGCAGGTTCTTCACTCAACTTATTAAAGTTTTTTGAATTTAAATTCAAAATTTTTATTTGGCTGAAAAAAACTTCCTCTAAGTTATTAACTTAGTATTTTCTGATTTATAATTCAAGTATTTTAAAAAATTTTCTTCTTTCGAAGGTTTTTGTCCACAACTTTGTATGGTAACTTTGTAGGTAACGGCCTAAAATTCTTGTTAATAACCGTCGATTCGAATTCGAAACAATTTTTGTTTTTAAATAGTGATTTAAAAAGCCGTTCCCTCCATTTGCTTTTATATATTGCCTAATTGACTAAAATAAACAATTTATATTTGCGGGAAATTAGTTGAGATAATATGTATGGTTATACGTCCGTTGTAATATATACGTTTGAACCAATCGCACAATATGCTCGTTTACCTGTTGTTGCTATACAAAAAATGAATCAGGTAAAGACATTGATCAGTTCTTTTAATTATCAATAATATTATAATTTTTACCGTCATTTTTTGTTGTACAAATTTCTAGCATAAATAAGCAACAATAAATATACTGATATATAAGGGCTGTCGCCAAATCGGGATCAATTTGTTCACCGTTTTCGTCGTAAAAATATAAAAACTAGTCGCGAGGACCGCCGAAGTAAGTTATAACTTAAAAAAAGTGTTGAAGTGACTCGAACAAAACTGCATGCATAGTATTTTATTCTCATTTTTAAAATAAATCAAAAAGCAAAACATATTTCTTCTAGGTTCTATCATAACCTCACTTATATCACGCCATATTTTTTTTACAATATTTTTACTTCATCATTCCACTTCTTGGAATTTAAAAAAGAAAATTAATAATACGAGTATCTTCAAGCTGTAAAACAGATATACGAGTACAATCACAATAAAACTGCAAAATGTCACCAACCTGATAGCACTATATCTTCGTAACACATTTCATTATCATATGAACTTAATTTTTTCAAACTTAAGTATTTTATGGCTTTATTACATTTTACTTTAATACATCTGTTAATTATTCCATTCATTGTTAAAAATATTAATCTTTATTCGAATTTATAATCATAAAAATATTTTACCACGTTTAAAATTTATTGTTTAACACCCAAACTTATTGAAGACCACCAGTAGAATGACAAAAATGAAATATGGTATAAAAGGAAACCAAATAAAATAAAGGGATAAATATTAAAAAAGTTATATATGCACAGAAGTTTGGGGAATCCCCATATTATCAATTCATATATTATAACCAAATATCATCTTAAATTTAGAGTTTAAGGTTTAAAAAATTCATATAGTTAAAGAATTCAAATTCAAACAAACTGTTCAAGTTTCCTTTATAGCCTTTGTAAATATCATAGTTTAGATTTTAGCGATTTTGAATAAAGTTTAATAAATAAGACTAACATGATTAAAGTTAAAACATTCTGGTCTTTTAAATATTTTAAACTTTGTAAAGTTTAAAATTCAATATGAAAATGTTGTAAAATCCGACAAAACTTTCAAGGTTTGAAAAACAGTTTTAAAATTAGAAAGCATTTTTCACCGTGATATGTACCTATAATATAGTTTCAGAATATATCGTTTGTGATGCGTGAAGAAGTGATCCACGAGAATCCTATGTCACTTTAATGAGGTAATATTTGGTGCGCAATTTAACCGTGGTTCTTGCAGGAAGATGCGTTCTGTCATCGTTTGCGAGATACCATTGGTTTATTGTTTCAATTGGCCAGCAATATCTTGTGATTTGCCACCATGCGAATTCTATTTGTAGGGTTTTCTGAAGTCTGTATATTGTTTTATATACCAACAACCGGCAAACAGTTCCAGAACTAAACACAGAAATTCAATGTGCTATTCACCAAATTGTGCACAACGGTGCCAGACTCACTGAAAACTTAACTAATATAGTTTAAGCCGAGTGTATCTATTGAATGATATTCTTTTTCATAACTAATGGGATCATTTGTAATATAATATTAACTAAATATAACATTAATTAAATTTTAAAAAGATGCTTCTTTAAAAATTAAATTTTGTTATTTCTAATCAGTTTTAGTCAAAAAACCGCCAACAAATTTACATTCTGTGTTCTATAATATGATTCGAGAAAATAATCAATGGAAATCTTTGTATGCATATCAAAATAGGAATAATATTTATACAAGGAAATCAAACACGTATCGAGCGCCTACTGATGAGGAAAATGAGGGTGGAAATATATTACAAATTGCAGAGATTCTTTATAATAATTTTGTGCTGTTTCGTAATGCGAATGAATTTTTGAAAATACATAATTTGAAATGAGATGAATAATTCGTTTTATTTTACATGATTCCACGGATTTCACTGTATACAAAAAGCCAATGAAATCCCATATACATACAATATAGTTTGCATATGAGTAACACAAACTTTTCCTTCATATTATATATATATATATATATATATATATATATATATATATATATATATATATATATATATATATATATATATATATATATATATATATAAGTACATATAAATAGGTATATACCGGGTGTTCCTTTTAAACTGAGACGATCAAATATCTCGAAAAATAGCCACTCTACGGAAAAAATGTCCATAATCAAAATTTAATCATACCGCGGGGGAAATACATTAGTGCAATAAAAATAGTCCCCCACCCCCGCTTTGTAGGTGGGGCGGGGGTAACTTTTAAACTAAGATAGGAAGCCATATTTTTTATTGCAGATACGGATTCTACGACTAAAAGTACGTATGATTTGAATGAAATATTTTGTTCGGTTCATGTTAGATGGCGTTATAATCGATGAAATTCAATTTTTTCAATTTCTCCTTCTTAGAACACACGCATTCGATTCTGCAATACGTTTGAAATAAAAAAACATCACGTTTTCATTGGAAATACTCGAAATTCGTCATCAAAACAATTTATTCAGTTTTGTAAATCTAAAATAAGTGTTCAAAATGATAGCCTGCGACTTCAATGCACTTATTAATCCGCATTTCAAATGATTGTACACAACTGAGAAGTGTGTCTGGTTGAATTTCAGCACACGCATTTCTGATTCGCTCAATCATGTTCTCACGTGTTGTTGGTTTTTGTGTGTAAACTTTGTTTTTGAGGTAGCCCCACAAAAAAAAATCAGGTGCAGTAAGATCTGGTGATCTGGCGGGCCAATTTATCGGACCAGCTCTACCGATCCAGCGACCATTGAAATCACGATCAAGTATTTCACGTGCCATCAACGAATAGTGTGCAGGACAACCATCATGTTGAAACCACATGTTCCGTCTCACTTCTAAGCTCAAATTTTCAAGTAATATTGGCAGTTCATTTTCCAAAATGTTTCGGTACATTTGACCATTCAAGTTGCCTTCAATAATGTGGGGGCCTATGAGTTTGTTGCCAATTATTCCACACCACACGTTGACAGTCCAAGGACGGTGATGTTCAACTTGACGAAGCCAGTGCGGATTTGTAACACTCCAATAATGCATGTTATGTCGATTAACCGTTCCATGGTTTGTAAAAGACGATTCGTCGGAGAACATTACGCAACGAAAAAAATTGGGGTTTTGTTGTATTTGTTCACGTGCCCATTGACAAAAAGTTACCCGATTTTGGAAATCAACGCCATGAAGATCTTGGCGTAAAGACACATGATATGGATGATACTTGTGCCGTTTTAAAATTCTCCAAACACCGGTGAGGGGCAATCCGGAATCGCGAACTATTTCTCGTGTACTAATATGATGATTATGAGCCACTGCTGCCAATACAGCAATTTCATTATTTTCTCCAGTGACTGTTGCTCTACGGGTCCTCTTTTTCGGTTGAACATTTCCATCAGTAACATAAATTGTTTGATAGTATGGCCAAATGAAGCACGTGAACGAATCCTATCCGGAAAACGTTGAGCGTAAATAGCAACAGCATTTTCATGATTTCTGACAGCTTCTCCATAAACCAGAACCATTTCAATTGTCTCTGGCACAGTTAAACGCTCTATTCTAAAGTATTTTGTCGTTTATTTTGCAATTACGAAAAACATGAAGATAAGAAATAACACAAACGTTAAATGTGATTTACAAAACTGAATAAATTGTTTTGATGACGAATTTCGAGTATTTCCAATGAAAACGTGATATTTCTTATTTCAAACGTATTGCAGAATCGAATGCGTGTGTTCTAAGAAGAAAAAATTGAATTTCGTCGATTACAACGCCATCTATCATGAACCGAACAAAATATTTCATTCAAATCATACGTACTTTTAGTCGTAGAATCCGTATCTGCAATAAAAAATATGGCTTCCTATCTTAGTTTACAAGTTACCCCCGCCCCACCTACAAAGCGGGGGTGGGTGACTATTTTTTTTGCACTAATGTATTTCCCCCGCGGTATGATTAAATTTTGATTATGGACATTTTTTCCGTAGAGTGGCTATTTTTCGAGATATTTGATCGTCTCAGTTTAAAAGGAACACCCGGTATATATATATATATATATATATATATATATATATATATATATATATATATATATATATATATATATATATATATATATATGTATATATATATATAAATATATATATATATATATATATATATATATATATATATATATATATATATATATATATATGTATATATATATATATAAATATATATATATATATATATATATATATATATATATATATATATATATATATATATATATATATATATATATATATATATATATATATATATATATATATATATATATGTCTATATATATATATATATATGTATAATAAGAGCAAAATGACAGAAAGCAAAACCACTTATTGGGCAAAATTATTGCTTATTATTTTTGTTTTTTCACTTTTTTATTTATAGTTGGTACGCCAGTCGGATATTTTGCTCAAAGATAAAAATATTTCATCAAAAATAAAATGATTAGATAATGTACAAAACAAAAAATTTAGCGGGTAATTTTTTTTAGGTTGTTGATGGTACAAAAGTCGAAAAAATAAATACTTTTGTATTGAACATGTGTGTAAGGTGTAACATCGCATCAATTTAAAGTAAGTAGTTAAATTCGATATTACTATTTAAATTAATAAAATTCACAAATGAAATATGTGATATTTATTTTTATCGCTAAATTTTCGAATCATACTGAATCTTTTTTTAACATATTAACTATGCGGGAATAGAAACAAACAAAAAATCAATTAATGTTTCTTTTCACCACACTGGAAGAGGAAAACAAACAGTGATGTTTTATAAAAAAAAAAACCGCCATTTGATTTGTATTAGATCAAACTAACTTAGGAAGGATAGACTAGATCAATTATTCACATTTTAACATACTTTCTTTGAATTTTTAAAACGATTTAATTTCTAAAAAATTGATTAAAATAAAATACAAAAATGACTTGCAATATTTTAATTAATCAAAAAAATTGTTTGACCTCCATTTCTTACTTTGCACAAAACTGCTCTTTTCACCGCATATTCAAGGACTTTCCATAGTGTTTCGGGTTGAATTGAGCATAAATTTTGAGCAATACAGCATAATAAAATGAAGTGAAAATATCAGGTTTGGGCAAAGCGCAGTAACTGCAGGTCACCTACACGTGATCTAATTTTTGCAAATTGATTTGTAAAAAAAATATTGATTAATTAAAAGATTCCAATCGTCATTTGGATGTTTTAATCAATATTTTAGAACTTATAGGGTAAAAAAACAGTTCGCGACATCTAATGTATTTAATTTTCTCGCTAAGGCTCGTGCTGTGCATATTCCAGAACTTCTGCCGGCGATCATTTTATAATCCCAATTCCATCAAACAAACTGACACTGAGTTGTATCTAGTATAGTATTTTCGAGCAGTAGCCGTAATGAAAGTGATGACAAAAAGGAGTAGAAGATTAAATGGGTACATAAATCTTGGTTACGAAAATATTATCAATCTCAGTCGCTTTGTAGGGGCAACAGCGACAACCCGCAACTTTTAAAATTTTATATATGAGGATGACTTCGAGCCAATTGAAAATTTGCTTCAAATAAATAATCGTCGCAGCAACAACATGCTTATCGAGTTGCCTAAAAAAAGATTGCCTTTGAAGATTGATGGACCTTTCTTTATTGTATTCCTGCCATCGACGGTGGTATGATACACGTATAGGTATATAATTTGTTAGATATTTGAAATAATAGATATTTTATTCAGGCACCAACACACTGCGGTTTTGAATTTTTTAACTATGTATAAGAAATCGAATTATAGTTCTATTAGCTATTTGCAATTACGATTATCGATTTATTTGCAATATCGGTGCGGCTGGTCGGCAAAGTGATCGTAGAGTATTTCGGAATAGTAAATTTGGAAAACTGTTTTATTCAGTTTTCCGAATTTATTTTGTTATCGTCGTTAGATTTGTACACTGTATTTACCGGCTCAGAACTGCTATTATTCTTTTTTAGGTAATCAGTGATAAGGTGACCTCTTCTACGACAATACCTACAGTTTATACTTATCGAATGGCTTGATTAGGTGTAAAAGGATTCACGAATGATTTACTTGTAATGGTTCTGAAATTAGTTGGATTTTGAGTCCATGTAACATTTTGATTTTGATAAAAACTTTTAATATTCGATGTTTGTGGAATGTTAGATTATAATTCGATCCGTTGTTTAAAGAATAACACTTGTTGGCGGTATGTCCTTGCTTGTTACATAATTGACATTTGATTGATTTTAAAGAATGTTCTAGTTGAAAATTATTTGATGATTCACTAGACTAAATTGTATCTTCTTCAACTGCTTTAGAAATAGCTTCGGAAAGTGTAACAAACTTTGACGCTTTTAAAATAATTTTGATATGATCTCTTAAACCTTTGATAAATGCATTAAGAGCTGTCCGACCATTTAAATTTTTAATATACATAGCAGCACTTTCTCCTTCTTGAAATATGCATGCATCATTTAGATCGGAGAGGAGATGTTCATCTCTACTACCATATGTTCGAACATTGTCCTTGAGATTTTGTCGAATTCTAATTAGTTCAAATTGTAGGAGATCAATTGATTGCTTTTTGGAGAATTCATCTTTAAGGACTGTCTTGAATTCAACCCAAGACTTAAAACTACGGTATTTTACAATATCGTAAGCTGGACCGGTTAATTTACTTTTAGCCAAATCTAAAAACAAATTTTTATCATCTTCATTAATAAGAGGTTTGTACATCAACTCAGAACTAGAGAAAAATTTGTGAAATTGTTGATGATTTCCGTTAAATTCTGGAATTATCTTATAAAATAATGAAGGATTTAACATTGTAAGCTTAAGGACAGTTGAACCAGCTTTATCGTCATCGTCTTTACACTGTTATTATTTTTAGTTATACATATTAAATCTATCACTTAAATAATAAGCAGTATTTAAAGGCCATTACTGGCCCCTTATACTGAGTCAATAATCCGGCTGCAACGGTTTCGAGCCTGGGCTAGGTCTTCATACTGTCCTAGACAACCTGAAGAAGCCAAGTCATTCTCTACATCGTAGAGCCATCGTCGCCTGCAATGACCTCTGCGCCTACCATATGGAAGCTCTCCTTTCAGAGATCGTTGTACAATTCGTTCCGGATCAGCACGCAGAACGTGCCCGAGCCAGCGTACTCGCTGTAATCTTACTTCATGTACAATATCGGGGATCTTCATCAGATCTCTAATCTTGATATTTTACAGAGCTCGGTATGTACCATCTATTTCGCGTTTTGGGCCGTAAATCATACGCATGACTCTTCTTTCAAATGTAAGGAGCCATCTCTCGTACTCATCCGTCAGCGCCCAACTTTCACATCCAAACATAGCAACGGGCCTGATCAACGCTTTGTAAAGCTTCAGCTCCAACATGAGATTAAAGAGTATCGGGAGAGCATCTCCCTGCCGAACACCCAAGTTAACTGCAAAAATTGTCGATAGCCTGTTCTCAACTTTAACACAGCATTGAGACGGCGTCACTGTCATCCTACACAGTCGTACCAATTTTGTTGGCATTCCTAGGTATTACAAGGCAGACCACAAACTCTCTCGATTGATCGTGTCATAGGCTTGCCGGAAATCCAGGAACACCTGATGTACGGGAATAGATGTCTCATAATATTTTGATAGAATCACTCGTAGACTGGTCGATTCGGACGAAAGCCTTCCGCTAGAGGAGTAATTCTATCCAATACAATGTATGACCGTAACTTGTATGCTGTGCGAAGGAGAGCTATACCGCGATAATTCTCACACTTCAAGCGGTCTCCCTTCTTGAAGATGGGGCATATCGCGGCCACTTTCCATTCGTCAGGCATAACTTCGGTTCGCCATACTAATCGAATAAGGTCGAAAAGACAGTTCCACAAAGTATCCCCTCCGAATATCAAGAGCTCCGAATTAATGCAGTCCACTCCAGGTGATCGGTTTCATTTCAATCTCTGCATGGTTTTAGTGGATTCCTCATGGGATGGCTCCTCAGTGCAAATCTCCGCTGTCTGTATTAGAGGTGGCTCAACAACAGTCTGTGACGAAATCTATCACTTACCAAATTCAAATCGTTAGATTCGCTCGCGATTACTGTAGTATCAGAATAAGAAGGTGACCTTGATTTTTCGATTACTCTAGTGAACTCTACTTCGCAACTTCAAATAATCTTGTTCTAATTGCTCGATAGTATTTGTCATATGAATTCATGTGTCTTCACTACAATAATTAGCTAAAATAAAATGTAAGAAAAAAAAATTGTACGGTTTGATATCGATAATCAATTCTCAACAAAATTAACATCTACTCGGGAAGAAGTTTTAAAACATCATGTAACTAATTCTATATCATATGCATTTTGGAGGATTTATAGTCTGTTGTGTCAGGATTATTGACTATCTATATTGGCTAAATTTCTCTCTGTAGCCCCTGCATTAGTGATATATGGCAGAGTTCAATTTTGATTCGTTTGATTAAATCAAAAGCGGAACTATTTAGATTGCCGCGTTGTACAACAATTAGAATCCAGAACAAATAAAAATGAATTATTAAGGAATAGCCGCCCTCGTTGGCACAGCTACTAACTGTGGTTTCTCTGGTATTCGAAGGTCTTTAGTTCGATTCCCGATGGTGACCAAAAATCACGGTTGGGTGTTTTTAATGTGTAAGTAGGTACTCGTATTTGTGCTTGTCCGGGTATTGCACCGTAGGCCCATTCGTGGCATTGAGTGCTGGAGTAATCTGCCCAACTTTAATTTTAAAAGGAAGTTAATAAGGAATCATGTATACATCATATATGAAGTTAAAGATGAATCATTTATGTATTAATTATGCAATTAAAATAATTCGTTTATGAATCAATTATGGATCATACATGAAGTTAAAATGATTCATTTATATGTATCAATCCTGTAAATCAAAACGAATCATTTATTGTTAAAACTGATTCTCGAATGACGTTAAAAACAAAATCTAAATGATTCGTTTTTAACTTCAGAAAACAATAATTGCTTTATAAATGAAAAACTAATAATTTATTATTTTAACCTTCGCTTTCCCAGGGGTTTTTGACTACGTCGTTTACCAATACCCACCCGGGTGACCACCGTATAGTGTGTTTTGTTTTTTTGTTTAAAAAAAAATTTTTTTTTTTAAGTTTTTCAGAAACAGATCGATAATTTGGTCAGAGAAATTAAAGCATTTTTAGATTCAATAAAACCCCGCTAGGTTATTAGCGAATAAAAATCGAAATGGTCACCCGGGTGGGTATTGGTAAACCGAAGGTTTTAATTAATTTTTTTAATTACATATAATTTTAATTCAAATAAATTTTATTAACTTATTATCAAATAAGATTATTTAGTGAGGAACATATAAATCAAATCACTTATCACTATGTAGTTGTTTTAATTTCCTTTGTCGCCTTTTTTAATACGATTTTCAGGCATAATGGCATTTTTTAATCACACCTCTGACATCACTTGCAGAGGCATTGGATACATACTTTTGTATCGCACTTTGTGAAACAAAAGTTTCACGTATTATAAATTTATGAAATTAATTAATTTGTCTTATCTTTAATAATATTCTTGCATTCATACGTTTGCCCGTTAAGAATAATTTTAAGCATTCAACATATTTAATATTGAGTAAATTAATTCACTAACACATGAAAGTAACAACAACAGAAATTCGCAAAATTAAATTTAGTAAAATAATATTTGAATACGTACATTAAACACTCGTTAAGTTAGAATATGTTGTATCATAAGCAATATTTTATATTTAGCCAACTAAACTTGCACTTTTCACTGCGACTATACACTTGTAATAATGAATAATTACGATTTGCGGAACAATTTGATCTAATCCTTCGTAATTTTAGATGCGGAATTTTAGACCGCGTGATTTTAGATTTAATTCACTTTTTGTAAATCGAAAACGATTCCTCGTTCAAATAAAAATATTGAATCATCCCGGTGATGCTATAATGAATAATTTGTGGAGTTCACTCACATATTAGTTTTCAATCAGAGAAAACCCTGAGAATTTTTTTTATATGCTATTGACATATAAAAGTTAACTACAGAATAATTACCAATTTAAACTGATCATTATTTGGCAAGGATGCGATTTGTAAATGATGGTGTTCACTTTTTGGGAATAAAAATGATTCATTTATGAAACATAAATTTTTTAATCACATATGTGATGTTTAAATGAAAAATTATGATGCTCGCTCAGATATCAGTTGTGATTATGACTCGAATAATTGCATTTGTTTTTTTTTTTGTTGCTTAGATGGTAATGGTAGTAGCACACAAGACATAATTTGCAGACATACGAATAAAAGAGCCGAAAAAGATAAAAATTAATGCCAAAATCCTAATAAAAATCAACTATTGTGAAAACCATTAAAAGAAGAGGAACTTTCGGCTTATTTGAGGATTTTGTTGATAATGGCATGATTTATCGCGCTGCTATGTCAATACGACGTTTAAATGAAATAACAAGATTCATTCCATTTGACTGAAATGTTACTCGGGAATTTCAATTGATTACAACAGAGCAGAACATATAAGAGCCGACATGACAACAGAGCAGAACATATATAAGAGATGTGTTCGAACTGATAAACGACAATCTAAAACATAATTTCCGGCCTGATCTGAGTCGATCACTGTGGACGAGCAGTTGTATTGTTATATAGGGGCACATGCAATTTTTGCACCACATAACCGACCAAATATGCGTCAAGCTTTGGTGGGCGATTGTTTCAGAAACCTCGTATCCACTAATTGATCACATTTTCAACGGAAAAGTAGGCAACAGATCAAGCTGTTAATAACGGCAGACGTCGTAAGTTCTAACAAGTTTTAGGGAAAGAGTTGTGTTTGCTTCAAATTAGAATCAGATGTAAAAATCAAAGTGTGGTGGGGAAATTTGCAATAAGAAGAGCAATATTTTATTTTAGGTAAGTAAACTAGAAATGATGAGGGATTTCGTGCTGATGATCGAGATGCCAGTGGCAGCATAATACAGAATAGTGCATGTTATACGTGCTATAAACATAATAAGAAAAGGCGAACTAGCTGTTCGGTCTGTATCAATTACCGGATACCGGTAAGTGTAGAACATAGTTTTAAGCAAATAAAATGTCAAATGTGATATATTCGAATGTAACAAAAATTAATAAAACATTTTTCGTAACAAAAGTATTTTTATGATAATTTATTACCTACTGTCACACCTTATGAATTTCATGAAAATATTTTGAACTTTCTGTAATACCACAGAAACATATTCATGTTCTTATTTTGTTTTTGAGTATGTATAAAATAAAATTATAACTAGAAATACTAGTTTACTGGTTTTCCACATTAAAAAAATATTGGCCAGTATAGATATTGTTCTTTTAGGTAAAAAGAATCAAAAATAAGAGTTAGGAGATACCATCAAATAATTTCAAACGACGTGAACACTGAGGACGTGTCCGATTTCCATAATAATAACCTTTTTTGGAGTAACTTTGATGTAAGTGAAATAATTTTGGCATTGTTAACATATGTAACATTATGAAATCATAAAATTAAGCCCTAATTTGTTGGCGACTGGAGATATTGCTTGGCTGCAAATTATTATTGTATAACCATAATGTTTACAGATTTCGGTTGGATCAGTTTCAGCTGTTTCGTGAACGCTGGCAAATAATCTTTCAAAATATTTCAACGTATAGCCCAAAGAAAGTGGAATCAATTTTTTTCTTGGATTTAACAACATACAATGTACACGTGCATGTTTCGTTTAAAGAAAATTATTGGGAAAGTGTCAAAATAATTACACATAGCTGCTGTAATTTTTTGGTAGCAGATACACAATGCTGTCATAATTATTACAGTAAAAATAATTATCACAAAAATCGGACACCGCCTAAATTACTGAAAAAAAAAATTGGATATCCAGTCGAGTAGGTAGATTTGACAAACTCGGATTTTTGGTTGATTCTTTTAAGCAAATTGTCCTACACTTTCTCGCACAATTGTGTCGCTATTTCACGAATAACATTATTGCTAAAAGACAATACTGGAATCGTTGCTGGTGCACTGGAGGTAACTTCATATTATTATTAATATAGCCGCCAAGAAAAAAAAATTTGATTGCGTTCATTCGCACGATTTATACTATTTACTTGCCAAATGTTAAATAATTACAGATCAACCTTCGAAAGTGAGAGCCGAATCGGAATTTATCTAAATTAGCGGCACGAAGCAAAACTGCCGCCGCTAATATATTGTTCGAGCGTCATCTCATAACAGGTAGAATTTATTAACAAATCGGGGTTTTTTCATCAAATTAGATTTAAACGTTAATATTATACTTTATATAAATGAACAGAAAGTTAATTAATGATAACCTTTGAATAAGATGTTGCCACAATAATTCATTATTACATTTATTTATTTTTTGGATCGAAGGTGCTTCCAACTATTTCACAGTTCGCGTCTAATCTTAATTAAGTCAAGTAAATATATGATATTAAGCTGTAGCAGCTTAAAAACTATATGGCTGATGCGCCGGGACTATATTAGGCGCATGTGAAAATTAATAAACGAAAAAAAAATCTAATCACTGTATAATTAACACCAAATATTACTTTTAACCAAATATAACAATATATATGTATATACACATATCTACGAGTACATACAACATTAACACGATAACTACAAAATACTTTTTTTTTTGTAGTAATGTTATCTTAAAAATATTTTATCAAAAAAAAAAAAAATTATTTAAAAATGACATTCTGATATTATTACTTTAATATAAATATTAAATTATATATGCTAGTAAATTGATAAAAATAATTTTAGTTATACATTTGAAATTGATGATTAAAGAGGTGGTTAGAATTTTTATTTTTTTTTAAATTTTTTGTGATTACCGTAATATTAAAAAATATTAGTGAATCTTTAGTGACATACCTACATAATTATAAAAGAATGAGTTCCTCTAAACGGAAATCTTCATTTCGAATTGATGATATCCTACATCAACAAACTGAAAACCAACAATATATTTCACAACACTTAGCTGCTTTACGGCAACATCAGTATAATAATAATAGTACAAATAGTGTGAATAGTGAACATTCAATATTAAATAAAACTTTAGTGAATCCATTAACATCATCCGCTTTAGTGTCATCATCACAAAGCCCAAGCTCGTTATCACTGTCATCCTCGCCAAGTGAAATTTTAACAACAGCGTCGTCTACACCAAATTCACAGGTGATCAGTTCATCAACAACACAACCAGAACCTCGTAAACCAACCGCTATATATCATCCGCAGCTAATGGATTTACAAAAATCAAATTTTCTTATGCCACTACATCTGGGAATGGCTCCATTTCCACCGACCTCAGCATATCTAGAGCATTATGCAAATGCATTACACAAAGGTAAGTCGTTAAAATTGTGCGCCATTAATATATACTCGTACAGACCTAAACAGTGATTATACAAATTTATTATTTTGTATCGCGGTTAATTTATAATACCATGGATTAATTTTTTTGATTGATGACTGTCTAATACTGTCATATGGTTAAAATGACGTATAGAAAAATTAATTGATTTTTGAAAGGGTTTTTTAAACGAATTAGATTTTTTGTGGTTCTAATATAATTGATAACGATGCATAAATGTCAAAAATATAAAGTATTTGCTATGCTTTTAAAAAAATAAATAAAACAGTGATGGAAACAATTAGAGGTGTGGTAACGCTTCTGTTGATATACTCGGGTCAGTAAAATACGCTAATATATCTAAAAGCGACATGGTTATGAATATGTTCAAAAACCGAATTACTCGAATAATATTTCCCTCCACACCTATTTTTTTTTTCACCACTGTACATATTTAATTGAATTATGTGCGCGATACTAAATCATATTTGGGTTGTTACTTTTAATTTTTATCAGTAATCAATCGCCACCAATTAGGTTTAAAAATTAAAATTTCATCGAAGGTTAATTTTTTTGTGTTATCACGGAGATTGATGTAGGAGTTACCTGCGTACAAATAATTCATGCATGTATGTACTTTGTAATCATGTGTTTGTATAGATGTCAGGCATTTTGTCATACTTAACATAGAGAATACGAATTATATTTTATTATGCCGAGAGTTTCTGCCTTTTTTGGTATTGTAATAGGACATAAATTGGTACAGATGACAATAATCGTATTCAACGAGCCATTAAATCATTTTTTTAATTGAATACTCTGAAAGCTATTAAACTGATAGGCGTGCGGTGTATCAAATGTAAATACACTCGGTGAACGATTATGTTTAACCTACTATATATATTATAGTTTGCGATTAGGCCACATTTGCATTTCCGAGCAACTGGATGCAGTCACTTTTATATGTTGTTCCTTGTTATTTCTAAAAGTAGTTTAATGTGTATTAAATACACATTTTATCTTAGAGGAAGGCCATCCCACTACTATATGTGAAGTTTTTTTTTTTCAAAACGCACCACTATACATATATAAATTAATCAACAACAATTATTTCCTCTAAATATGTGTATTATTATTATTGTACTATACTCTAATAATAACACATAAATCGTTGGCTTTTTTATCACCATGATAACAGGGTAATAATATAATGTGGAGGTAGGATAATTTAAAACATGCATACATTGTACATAATTATGTAAATACCACAATATTATAATATTATGTCTGAATGATATTATGCGTATATATATGGAATGGTCAATTTAAATATCCGAATGAACCACAAAGATTGGGTTAACCGGTTTCCAAGTTCCCTAATTAATTGGTAACTTAACGTCTACTTAGGTTTCATCTGCGTGCACTATATATATAATTAAGATTTTGGTTCATGTTATCATATTTAATTTCCCTCTAACTATGTAATTGTGATTAATGAAATTGTGATAACATGAAAATATTATTTGTACTTTAATTTAATTTATGTAAGCACATAGTTTTGATAATGTATTTCCGAATAAATTAAAATATAAAAAAAAAAAAAAACATAAACGCTTAATGGTGAGAAAATACTTGTTGTTTTTTTTTCCATTTAATCAGTAAAATGTGCTACATACATGAAATGTTACATGCGGTAGAAGAGGTACACCAACAAAAAAAATTAAATTTGCGCGCTAAATAAACACAAGCTGTTCTCATAATAATTGCTGTTTTTTAACACAAGCCTATACATACATTTTGATATAATATAATATTGGGATAAACCAGTATGATTGAGAATGAAAATATAAATTACGACGGACACACATACCCGACCAACTGAGGCAATAATTGTATATATTATATACGCGGCAATAAATAAGTTATAATTAACAAATTAATGTCCAATTCCAGGATTAGATAAAATATATCATGACGCGATGCATTCGCTTTGTAGCGCCGTAATAAAAAGTGGATTATCGATGAGTACCGTATACTAAATTAGTCGTTATCGATGTACTTTTTATTAATTTTTAAAATTTCCAGACTATTTTAGTGGAAGATCATCAGACAAAAATAATTATATAATCATATATTCATTTCAATATTCACTTTATTACATAGTTTTTATTTAAAAGTTAATTCCATGAATTCGAATTTGTATTCCGTTTAATTCGTGTAAATTTCAAATAATCAAAAACACAATCATGCAATTTTGTATTCTACAATTACAATAACATTTGTAGTTTCATTATAATTTGTAAATCGTGTAATTGTTGGGGAAGGTTTCCTCTTGATCGTCAATTTCTGATTGTAGGGCTATAAGAACAAAGTCCAACTTTGAAATTCAACCGTTTGCAAACAATTTCTTATATTTTTCAGAGTAAGTGTAGTGTGCACGAAAATACCCCACTCGTTAAACTTTAAACATATTACATCATATTCTTCGAATAACTACACAGAATTTAAACAATATATAAAGTCAAATTGGCAAATAGACTAACATACATATGTATATTTTTATTACCGGATTCTAATCAAAATAATTATTTATTTAAGCATTATTACCTTCCTATCACCAAAATTTAACGTTTAATTTATGTGAAACACTTTGATTGATTAATAAGTTTAAAGTGCAAATAAAAAATTTATTTTAGTACATTCGATTTATGAGTCAAAATCGAAAAGTACGGTTTAATCTGTCTATATATATTTAAAAATATTAATTATCGCGTATTATTTTGGTGCCGGTTTTCTATTTGATGTCTCTATGCAAATATGTAATACGTTCCATATATATTCATGGGTAGAAACACTTTTTAATACTATGTACGACTATATTGATAAGAATGTACTCTTTACGGTGTTGATAGTAGGTTTAGTTTACAAAATTTATACCAATTTCAGAAAGTCCAGAAAGCAAATATTAAATATTATAGAATCACTCCCAATATTTGATTATAGATGACGTTCATAGTTGGGACACGTATACTATTGATACACGAAGTTTCATTTCATATGGAAATTAATTTGAATAATATGAATATTAATAGTAGCGATCAACTACATTCCAGAGATCGGATATTTTCTGATTTTTATTAAAAAATCAAAAAAATCGATTTATTTGATTTTACTCAGATTTAATTTGGCGGCCTTTTCAACTCCCAATTTCGCAATTTGGAATGAACTTGTCCAAACGTAGAAAATATTCTTTCCACACCAGCAGATGACGAAACTGCGGTTAAAAGTTGATATATTTTTTCTTCGCTAATATTGGAGAACACATTAGGGTTTATCGTTATAAACGATTTCCACTAATCAAAGTCAGCCATAGGACTTCTTCTCTCATAATTGCCCGGAAAACGGTTCAACTTTTCCTTGGAATTTGAAAAAGATTGGTAGAAATGAAATAGGAAACTCTTCTTCAATGAAATTACCACCGATCCTTTTTCCATCTTCAGTGAGCTTTTCGTTTTCATACATTTTGTTGGGTGAAATAAGAAATGCTGCATAATGACAGGCGTTTAGTGCCATTGTATACCTACCATCAAAATGTTTTTTTTGTGGCTCACTTAAATTTTTTCGTAATTCCAAATACAAACGTTTCCATAAAAAGTAGTGTTACTTGGTATTCTGTTCAACGCTTGAGCAATAGGTTCAAATAGAAGATCTTCACAATTTCTTTTTAAACCTAAGTTTTGGACCAGCCTGATTATATCTTTATCAATTTCATCCCGGTGCTCATCACACACTGTCATTAATACAGAACAATTTTTTAAATTTGATTTAATGGTTCCACAAATAGAGCTCCAGCGCACCTCTATAGGTAAAACTAAAGAACTGCCCCCGGCCTTATCGTACCAGGATTTTACCAAATGGTGATTTCTAAAAAATTTAGCTACACTGACTATATGCTTTTGTATGGGTAAGAAGTCTTTTCCAAAATCGTGTGCCAGCTGATTTAGGATATGAGCTGAACAACCATAGCTAATAATATTGTTTTCAGGTAACTCTTTAACATCTTTTCGCATCCTTATCATATTGCTAGCATTATCTGTTACGAGGCTTCGTATTTTACACTCGTATTTAATTTCGGTTTCGCGGCATATTTTTGTTGTCAAAACTTGTAGATAATCCGAATCATGTTTATGTCCTGAAGTGTCGATAGTATCAACTAAAACAATTAATCCATTTTTCCAAATTAATTCACAAAACTTTAAGTGCTTCTTCATTCGATCGACGATTCCCTGCTCTGCTTCCTTGCTTACCTGCAACTTTCAATTTGGTAAATTCATTCCATATTTCATTACTTTTACGACCACTATACATGACGGTTGTTTATTCTTGTTATTTTATTCAATCCCTACATAAAATAACACAAAATTTAAAGTTTAAACAAAATTGATCATGTAAAAATCGATTACTATTATGCTTTTAATATATATTCAAACTCTAATAAAAACATACGTTTATAAAGAACGGTTATATAAAATCATACTAAATGACAGCGAATGTTATACAAAACGACCGCTGTGTTGCAAAAAGCCGCTTAGGTTACAAATAATTTGGGTGTTACCAGATGAGAAATATTTTTACGCAACTATGTCTTTAAAATGTTTTTTGATTTAAATCTGTGATTTATATTAAAAAAATCAAGTGATTTAAATCTAATTTATATCAGTGATTTAAAACATCCGGTGGACCTGTTTAGACGCTGTATACAGCGCATGATGTATCTCCTCGTTTGTTACCTCTTTGCCTATAAACTAATTTTAGAGTGGGGATATTTATGTTGCGCTATTTCCTCAAAAATTATAATTGCGGCACGATTTGTTACACACTAATACAATGAAAAAGCAAAAAACATTTGTTTGGGTCGGATTTCTTCTCAAAGCATCATACTGAAATGAAAATAATTTTACACATTCAAAGATAGATCGCAATTTGTGTCAACAGTTTGAAATTTTACGTCTAAACACGAATGTGTGTAATGTCATATTGCATACACGTCTAAATAGGCTCGATCTCTGCTACATATATTTTATTGAAATTTCAATTGGGAATTAAGTTGTCATTTTGAAATTAAAACTTGAAAAATTGCGAATTTGAATAGAAAACCGCTTGTCAATTATTAGTTGCTTTTCTGAGAACTGGAACACGAATTAGACATATAGAAATTATTTTTGCATTTAAATTATAATCTTTGAGGTTTGATTAAAGAATGTGAAAAATCTAGGTTGGTTGTTGCATTTTAATTTTTAATTTGAATTTTTGAAAATAAAATTTGTCAAAATTTCGATAACTTTATTATTTTAAAAATTATTATCATTCGTTTCATAATCAGTAAATCTAAGCACGATCGAATTTTAAAAAATCGACGACGCTTACGTTGTACAGTGAATATCAAATCAATAAATTAAAATAGCTTCTCTCTCTCTCTCTCACTGCCATACAATATATTATATAAATATACACAAATTCGTAGACAAATAAAAAACAATTCAACAATTGTAAACACTATTTTAGAATATCATTTACTTCTAACAAGTCTAGCCTAGTTCCTTTCTAGTTGCTCATATTCTAGAACTTGTTCAAAAACCCATTTATTTGCCAAATTTAATGACATAATGTTAACAAAATTATTTGCGCATCGTAGAAATTTAACAAATTACTCGAGTCAATTTATAATTTTGACCCAAAAATTCGAAATGATATTTATTCTGTATTTGATAAAAAAAAAGTTAAAAAATATTCATTATTTCATTAAAAACAAAATCACAAAATTATTTGTGCATAGTACAAGTAATCAATAAAATGGACTAAATATCGAGGAATAATGATTAATCCCAAATTAAGTCAATATGAAGTATTCCCACCATTGCTTGCAATCACTTCATGAAGACGCTGTCGAATGGAATTCACGAGCTTTTTTAACATTTGTGTTGGAATTTGATCCCAGATATTTTTTATTACAGCAAAAGGTTCATTTGGCTGCTTCCAATTGCTACCGCCATTTCTTGATTTAAATAATATCATTTATTCTCGGTTGGGTTTAAATCCTTTGCGGTGGCCAATCAAGTGTTTGTTGATCGCAATCTCCTAGAAAACTCGTGATCATTTTACTTTTGTGAATTGGAGCGTTGTCTTGCTGCAATATAAAATTCTGGCCGATCGATTCACATCCGGAAATTAATGCGTACTAATTCAACAGTTCCAAGTACGTAGTTGAAGTTAAATTTTGAGATAGCATTAGAAGATTACCAACGTCATTGTAGCAGAAACAACCCCTTACCATTATTTTACCGCCATCACTATGGCGAGTTGGCATAATAATGGTGCGATTTTTTTTTGTGCGGAAGTCCAGTAAACGTATTTTTTACCGTAGGTTCCATCCAAACTAAAACATGACTCGTCTGTCCACAAAATATTACACCAGAACCCCACAGGCTTTGGCTGGTAGGTGTGTGCAAATTTAATTCACATCCTCTTATTTGTTTGGCTTATGAACGGCTTGACAGATTTTGAATTTTCGATTGATATTTATTTCATTCTGAACTTGTTTGATTTTTTTCCTGAGGGTTGCGTTTTAGGAGATTCATTGTTTTTTATCTTCTTTTGGGGTTGTAGCTCGTTTTCGCTCTGTTCCTTGCACAGTTTTCAAGATGCTATTAATTTTTTTATATGATAAGCAATCGTATTTCGATGGCAGTTCTACATCCGTGCTAATTCTTTTATAGCCATCCCGGCAGAATAGCCCCTTACAATCGCTGCTCTGACCTCCAAAGACAAATGCCATTGTTTTACCCATTTTAAAAAATATCGACTACAATCTTGTAATAGAAAATAATAGCTAAAAGGATCTAGGATAATCTGTAACATTTTTGTCAAAACATTAAAAAAAATCGGGATTCCCGTTATGAGAAAATTTTAATGAAATAATGAATATTTTTTAACTTATTTTTTACCAAATACAGAATAAATGTCATTTGGAATAACAAATAAATTATTTTTCTGTTTACGTTAATTTTTGGGTCAAATTTTAAATTTACTCGAGTGATTTGTTAAATTACGGGACTGTATCTTATAGTTCCATTCGAGTTGGCCATATTTTACTTTATCCAAAATTTTTGAATCTCATTTTCATCAAACATGTACAACAATTTCATCATAATCGATTAAGCAATAGTCAGTTCTGTTCCATTGTTTTGCACTTTATCGCGTTATGAAATATCTCGTTTCGTATCAGTTTTGAATTATCAAATTATGAACGGTTTCCCAATATACTACATATACATATAAGAATTATTTTTATAGTACACAGAAATCTTCTAAATAATAACTAATGAAACAATATGGCGAGCAGTTAATTGATCAAGTTCATTACCTTAAAATTCAATCTTTAGAAAAATTTATGTTTCCCTTATTTTATAATTTGTTTGTACTTTATACTTTACAAAACTTTATTAATTTGTATGTATCAAGTAACCTGTTTAATTTCCATCAAGTAATGTCTTTTGACACAACCCAAATAAATCAAATTCATTTCCGATCAGTTCGAAACTTTGAATTCCCATAACTCACAAACGTGGCCATTTTTCAACGCGATATTTGCGGCAATGAACTTTTATAGAATTGCAAAGCATATAAATCTAGAAAATGAACGCAATATTCTACATATGGTTTTTTTTTTTTTGATTTTATTCAATTGTTTTTATGTACAAGACAAAATGGCGAGTAACTGCTTATTATTGACGATTGTAAAAGTAGGCTAAGGTTCTCTCTCGGAAAAAATGATAATTTTAAAGAACGATCCATTTGAAGTTTGTGTTGTTGTTTTTGTATTCGAATTTAGGTAGCTGTGTGTTTTTAAACGTCAATGGATAGATAGTTTTATTTTAAACGTCAATGGATAGATACTTCTATTTTAGACAAATTCCGCTACGTGGAATCCGTGATTCTCCAATCGTCAATTGCTTATATGAATTTAACGAATAATGCAAGTTCGATCAGAATCGAAAACATACCACATAAATGAGTTTATTATTTTCAAATTTCAGAAACTTCTGAAACAAGTGTTATTGACTTTGTTCCTTCTTAAATTTCAAAATAGAAAATTTTCTCAAATTTTCCATTGCAAATAAAATAAACTGTAAAATTTAATTTGATTAATATGTAAACTGCAAAAAAATTCGTAGACTCTACAAATTCATTCAAACTCTAGTCAAATTGTTCACTCAAATTTCAGAATTTAAGCTTTATTCAAATTTCAATTGATCTTTAAATACAAGTCAATAATTTAGACTCAAAATTGTTCAAACTTTATTCAAATTAGTTATAATTTATTTTTTCAATTGTAAGTTAATTTTGAAAAGAAAATGAGTTTAAAAAAGTAGCTAATTTTTCTATCAATTTCTCTTTAAATTCGTTTCAATCTTAAATTGTATGCTGTTAAGTTGTTTCCAACTGTCAAGTGATTAATTTAACTTAAACTTTATTCTAACTAATTATGTTCGAATCCACATAAAGTTGTTGTTTAATTTCTTGTCCTAAATTCCGGACCCTTTACTACCATTTCTTTTGAGATTTATTTTAAACTTTATAAATACTTTTTTTATAATTTAATTAGTTTTTCTGTAAGACTGAAATATTCGCATAGGAAAATATTATAAATGCCAAAACTTCCGACAGGTCAAAATCAATTTCGGGAATTTTATAAGTGTTTTGAATACTACTGTGACATAAATTGTAGGTTAACGCTCTTTGCTACCCGTTGGTCATACACGCGCGATACCCTTTCATAGATTTCATACACGTGTTCAGTATATAAGTACACAATACACCATACATATTTATTTACATAAAGTGATGAAATAACCGCAAGAATTTTTTTCGTACTCTCGTTTTTTTCCCGCGAAAATCCCATTTCTTATTCCACGAACCACAATTTATTCCAATCTAAATAACCACAATATCAAAACAATAAATTATTATCTAGAAATAAAAAATTTAAAAAAAAAAATGTATAATTTCTTTAATCACAGAATTTTAATTAATCTTGCGCACACACATTTTTGTTTTTAATTCTTTTAATTTTATAATTGTAAAATAATTTTTGGATATTGATAAAAAATTTATAAATTCTAAAACACTTTGCTTAGAATTTTATTATCTAAATAGACAGTAATTTTTTGGTTAATTGTATTCATTTTTGGGGAATAATAAATAATTATGTACATATTATATATGTATATACACATATTTATATGTAGTGTTACTATTCGAATAGGGATTTTCGTAATTAATTAAGATTATAAAAGTATTTTTTATCACTGACATAATCAATTTTTTTTTAATTAGTATTAGTATTTGGAAATTCCAAATTTTTCGGATTATAATCAGGTCCGGGATTAGAATAGAAACCAAATTAACACAAAAATTATATTGTATGAATTATAGGTAGTCTGATGAATAAGCGCGGCTATGATTAAAAACTTAAAGATTATTGTCGTCGAATTGAAATTCTTAAATAAATAAGGACAATCTTTGCATTGATTAGATAAAGAGTGTGCGGATTAAAATATTGTATTACAAGGTGGATGTAAAGTATATAAAGTCATTCTAAATGCGTCTTAAATAATTAAAGTATAATTTTTTAAGCCTCAGAAATAATTTATAATCTTATTCAACTGATTTTTCTAAGGCCGACCAATTCAGCCTTATTCTATAATATATAATATATTTATTTTATATAATATATACGTAATACAAAATTTTGATCATTTGAGATTTAGGCCCTTTATACATACAACAAAATGCATTTGTAACTAATGTATTGGATTACATCATAACATTCATAACTGCCTCAAATTTTGAATATTTTTTATTTTCAAAAATTTCAGAATTCGTTGAACATTATAATCTCTCATTAATACTCTAAATTCAATTAATTAAAAAAAATCGATTAAATCGTGATTTAATTGAAAACGTCTGTATTGACCAATCTGTTAGATTAAACAAATAATTACTGACCAATTAATTAGGTAGCTGCATCTCTGATAAAAAAATAAAAACCTTATGAAAAACTGTTCAACTCACATGTAATTTATCATGATCATCATACAAATTAATTGAATTTATTGGTATAATCAAGTAATTATGACAGTTCACAGTACCCTATAAATATTGCAGATCCGTGAAACTCGGTTTGCTTTGGAACCAACTTGAAAGTTCTGCCAAAAATACTATATGGACCACATTAGAAAAAATAATAATACAAAAATAAACTAATAATTAAAATTATCCTTAAGCACAATTCGAATGAAATCCGTGGATTTTATATCCGTATGCCTTTTATATATAAATTCAGCACAGACAAATTAGTGTATTTTTCTAGCATTTTAGACTGTGTCCGAAACCTGTGATAAATATTTTTTAGTACAAATTTTGACATTTACTTGAAAATACCTCACACCCAAATTATTCCAGTCTCTTACTATGATAATTGTTGACAACCATTGTAAAACAGGCGGGGAAATATGTTAAATAATTATTACAGTATTCGGACAGAATAATAAAAAATTGAGAATGTAGGGGAATAATTATAATTCTCAAATAAATGTCAAAAATTAATAGTAACAAGTTTTTATCACAGGTTTCGACACAGTCTAGTGTCAGTGTGGATAAAATATCATCGAATTTTTAACTGCTTCGTGCACCAGAGTTTAATATTACGTGCCTTATTCGTTGTACACGGTGAGGCAGTTTTTTTAGAGTTGCCTGATGGTTGCATAGCAATGTTTCTGAACAATATCCTTGTTCGGCTATCTTGTTTTAAGATTGTCTGTATGTACCCTTCTTTTGATTGATATATGCATCTTAAAAAGAGCAGCCAAATGCTCTTTGCGCAACAATTATTAAATTGTTATTTCTGGCAGACCGCAACATATTTTGGCCTTATTGTTGTAATGTGTGACTTCATTTTATGAATCAGTTAATTATCCGTATATAAAAACAAAATCAATTTAGGAATAACAATGCGAGTGATTTATGTTGTCTTACCTTACATAATTATGTAAAACAATTAAACAATTTAAAATAAAAAAGGGATTCCTAAATTTAGTTACTCGTAGATAAAAGTTTTACTATTTGTTCATATAAGCCGTTTTCGGCAATTGACTATAATACTTCATAGTTTTATTTTAGATCTGTTCGTATCAAAATAACTACAAATTACTTCGCCGCTGCAAAAAGATAAAATAATTGTTGAAAGCGTACGTTAATTTACATAAAATTACCATCATGTTCGGAAATCAATTGGTAAATTCAATGTTCGAATTTTACTGTGAAGTTACTATGCTCAATTTGCGAAAACTTCTAATATTTCATGGCTGTCAAATGACAAATAGTTCTTGGCTGTTAATAAAAATAAATTAAAAAATCGAAAAAAATTAATCCCGAATATGTAATTCGTGAAGTAAGCTGCGTTTTATTCTAGTATGTTGGTACTTGACTTTTTGCTCAGTTTGACATAATGTAAATTAATTGAATTTTGTAAATAAAAGCAAGTATGATGATAATATATCACGTAAAATACTACTTTTGGTAATTTTTTTGCATAAAACTTGTAAGGCCACTACCAAATGTTACTATATACTCATCCGATTTTAATACTGGAAACACTGTTCCACCATATTTAAGACTATATTTTTCAAAACGATTGTACACACTGTAATTTCACAACCAAACCGACTGTAAGTACTGAATCATTTTATGTATAAGCGTAACCTTGTAAGGATGCACCAGAAGAAGGTTATAATAATCACGAATTAAGACTATCAGAAAACCAAACGACCTCAGAACATATCGGAGTAAAAGTTAAAAAATTTAATTAATTTAATAAATTTTGTTAGTGTGTAAGATACATAAAATATTACAATTTTAAAAATTAAAACAAAAAAATCGATTGGTGGCTTTTTGTACGCGGTCCATCCGTGAAAACATTTTGAAAATTTCCGAGCCAATTGTTTATTTTTCATGTGCTGTATATTGAGCCGATTTATTTTATCTTCACTGCAACGTGGTAAAAGCCAGAGGAACACTTGTTTTCCGTTATCTAGTATTATACTATCATCATCATCGGGCAAATCGTCTTTACAATAATCAAAGAATTTCTCTTTTAGACGATCCTTACGACGTCCTGTGTGGATTATAAATTTTCATTTGAAGCATTAAATCATATTGAAACAATTAAAAAATTAGTTAAACCTACTTTCAATATGCAACGCTTCATCTGGTGTCAACCAAACGAATAAATCTAGATAGATGTAAACATTCTACTGTTGAGTAGCTTATACTCTAATTTGGTGTGGCACCTCGACTTACTTAATTGAAGTTAATAGAGCCGTAGCACAATTCGAGTTCAATTACGGTCTAAAATGTTTTGCCGAAATGCTTTCGAGCAATAATCGCAGGGATAAGGTTTCTCGCCAGTATGAATTCTTATATGATTTTCAAGTGCGTCTGCTGTGAAATGACTCGACTGCGTATATGTGTAATACAAAATATTAATCTTAAATAATAAATATTATATACATCAACCACCATTATAAAAACACATTTTAAATTTAATTCATTTGCACCGACCGCAAAAAGTTGTTTAGCCATTTTTACTGGAATGGCAGTACATATTCTCCCATAAAAAAAATGAAAACACAATATGATTAGTAATTAGAAATTAAAATTAACATTAATCTTACCATTAAATACATACCAATATTTGTAGTTTCAGCAAATTCATGTCATTATTTTGACAACGTCAAGACGACAATGACATTTCGGTTTCGCCAATATATTATAGCAAAAATAATGGAAAAAGAGCTAGAATTGACATAATGAGTGAAAATTTGAACATATTTTTAATTTGTAGCAGTTGCCAGCCTGCTGCACATTTTGCATCGATTTGAAATTATTTTAATTTGGATGGGGAAATTTGTTTACGACATTAGTAGTTTTGATTGGCTTATATATGGTCGGCGGTGAATATTTTGCAGCAAGATAGAAATGCGTAAACTCGCCTTGACGGAGCTATTTGCAATTCTTTATGATTACCATCGTTACTATTTTTTTGACATTTTGTTTGATTTTTAAATAGAAATAAATTTTATCGCGAAATACAAAAACTGACTTCATTTACAAATTTGTATTATTATTTTGTGAACAATTTTTCTTGTTCTCGAATCTCGTGTAACTTTATTATTTTTTTAAAACAAAAAATTTTTATTTAATATAGCAGGTGGTAGTGGTACCAAACAAAAGAACATTTTGCCAAATTTCAGTTAAAGTTAGTATTAAGTACTCAGTATTAGGTTTAGAAGATTTGCCGAATTATTTAGCTGTCGAAAAGCTTAATTTATAGTACGAATGTCAAAATATCTTTATGCATATTTGCTAGAATTGAATATTTGAAAAGAAACAATCTTTTATAGAATTATAAAATGTTAGTAAAGTCAGTGATGTTTTATTGTCTAGAATTTTCTGATCAGCTTGAATTTGATAAGATCGAAATTCAATTGAAAAAGTGTACTTCTTCTTAAGAAAAAAGTGTACTGTGAAAACTTGAGAACTATTTATTCTAATCCTATGTATATGATAATATGGGATTGATAAAAGGTAGACAAACAAAAATGGAAATATTATCTACGTCTATCATCGTATTACATACATATATAGTATTTTAGGTAATGTCTATCCAATAGTTTAATGATTCGCAAGCCGAACTTAATTTAATAATCCTTGACACAAAATTAACGGGAAATATTTTACTTGTAAGGTTTAACTTTAAAAGTTTAACTATGTTTACCCCTCCGTAGTATACGCATTAATATATTTATTTCTATTTATACCACTTTACCTAAAATGTACGAGTACATACATATATCACATGATTGATATTTCAAAATTATCGAAGACGAATCTAAACAATTATACAATAATGACATTTATAATAGATAATAAATAGTTGGCGCCATTGGATAACACCCAAGTAATACCAGCTTGTATTTACTCGTACCATATATATGTATATATATTATATACCCAGATACTCGTATCTATATAAACCCAATCCGTCATAAATATACATTCATAAAAGTTATTTTTATTTTATTTAGGATTTAGATTTTTTTTTTTGTGTGGATTTTTATAAACAGTTTGAAAATTGATTAGATCGATACAATCTAATATTACGAACTAACATCGAGGATTATAATCCCATTTGATAAAACACAAAAATTTTTAATATCTATCTATATTTGATAATAAATATCGTATTTTTTAAATATTACATATTTAGTATTGGACTACTGTATTTTATGTGTGTATTTATTTAGTATTTAAGTTAAATCAAAATTTCAGTATTTCACCTTCAGTGTGTATAATGTATTATGTAATTCAATGAAATTTCAAATGATTGATTAATTTTGATTGATAAAAAAAGGTTTGTTGGTCATTTTTGTCCCAAGAATATCTATTTTTTCTGAAGAATATAAAATTTTGTACATTCATCGCACACTAATAATTCGTCTAATATCGCGCAAGTTGAATCAACATTCGCTTTTATGTTCTAGTTATCTTATACCCATAATCTTATTAGTCATTTTATTAAACGAAACTTACCAATAAAACGTTTAGTGCTGTTTAATACTTGCGTATTACTAAGTTACTAAACTAAAATTATTTAATACAAAATCAATATTAATCGAATTTACTCTTATCAATTTCGACTGCGTTTAGTAATTTGTTTTTATTTAAAAGTCTTATGTCAATTTATGTAAAATATATTTTAATCGATATTATTTATTTATATATTTTCAGCTTCCCCAAGACTATGGCCATTTTATCCTCATCCATATGGTGGATATCTTCTACCACCTTGTGGTTCAAAACGGAAAGGAGGACAGGTACGTTTCACTCCGCAGCAAACACAGAACCTTGAACGTCGGTTCGCTAGTCATAAATATTTATCGCCCGAGGACCGGAGACATTTAGCAATGCAATTAAAATTAAGTGATCGGCAGGTAAAAACATGGTTTCAAAATCGCCGAGCGAAATGGCGGCGATCGAATAATAACAGTAATAATAGTAATGGTAATAGTGTAAATGGTACTATGGAACATAGTCCATATGATATAAATCATCGTGAAGATTCATTAACGCCGCCACTAGATTTGCAAGTAAATCAATCGAAAAATAGTTCACAAATTTGTACGACAAGTGATGAGGAGGATAATTATGATGATCCCGATTCACCAATTAATGTTTCATAGTATATATAGTGTACCAATAATTATTAGCGAATATCTTTGTTTTATAAATCTATCTGTAATTTACTAAGTACAATAATCTTATTTTTAAAATTAATGTAAGTACTATATATTAATAAATTTTAAGTTATTTTGTATAAAAGTTAAAAATATTTAAATGTTTTGATGCTTTGTGGTTTAAACCATTTGTGATTGCACTAACAGTTACCGCAGGTGAGTATTGCACTTATATCCAAATAATTTATAATCATTAATTATTAATATGAAACAGGTAATAGAACTATTTGACCATTATGTCCATATAAATCTGTTAGTGGAGAGCTGGTGTACAACCGTGAGGATTATTACTAACAGGCTAGAATCTTGTGTGTATATAGTCTAATGTTGTTACACCGATCGATCATAATTATATATTTGTCCGCCATATCAAAACATTACACGATTTTTTTGGAATATTGATTCGTTTCGGTTAAACGATTACTAGCTGGTGAGTTTTTCTGGTTGTTTTACTACTCTTCACATTTATACCGTTGTCCAAATATCAAATTTTGTTTGTATACATAATTTTCATTGTTCACGAAAACGTCTCTGTACCTGGAGTTTATATGTACTTATAATGTCATTGATTACAATCGTATAGTACAGACGTAATAAAACAAACTGTGCATAAACATAAATCATCACTGACGCATTATCAGAAGCAAGCCTAAACCATTTTTTAAAGTTTAATTTGATCAGAAATTCTTTTAGCATTTGCATTATCTAATAAAATTAGACAAATGTCAATGCAAAATTTTTAGACATTTGAAATATTTCGATGCATTACTGTCGAATTATTAAATTCCAGATCGCCGCTTATTGGACGTGTTAACATTTGTGGAATTCTTGTTGTGACACAGCAGACACCCGCACAAACAATTTTGTGTGCTCTAGCGAAAAAAAATGAAATATGTGAATCGCTGTAATTTTTTTGCAGCATTTTTCCTAATGAATTTTTTGTGATTGTACAAAATTAAAATTTTAAAAGTGTATTTAGAATAGAAATTAAATTGAAAATAATACAAATTGATTAGTGTGGTAGTGTAAGGCTCACTATAAATTACAAAAGTAATATAAATATCTTCAAATATAGAAAAATACAGACAAACAACAAAGCGTATCATTATTGTCACAATGCAATTCATATGACGAGTGCGATGGCCAAGTTATTCCGAAATATTTGAGAAGTTTGAAAACTGTTCAGCTACATTAAAAATGGATAAGTGAATAAAATTATTATTCTGTAGTTGTCACTTTAAAGTGTTCACTCATAATTCCTAGAAAGTGGCCGCAAAAATTGCAAAAAATATAGAATTCGAAAACCAGCCTATTCAAAATTTCAAAACAGTAACAGGCTAGATCTACCAAATGAAAATGTACAATCAGATGAAATTATTAAACCTAAATAAAGAAAAAATAAAGATTTAATGAATTTAAAAATCCTTGCGACTTTTCGTTATAAATCGAATTTATGTTTTGAAGAAGTTCATTCATTATTCTTTCGAGCTTTTCCAATTACAATAACTGAACTTAATTGCACAGAAGCTAGAACGGAAATTTTCAATTTGTTAATTTGCCGACATTGGCCATAGTAACAATTTTAATTAGAGTCATGATAAATTTTCTTAACACAACCATGGCTGGGTAAGCCACTATCGAAGGCATAATTAATGGTACGAATTTATTAATCAAGCTTAAGTTATAGGTGATGCTTTGATGATTGATATAGCATTATACGAGTATTCGGAAATAAACTAAGAATGATTGTCCTTTCTTTATATGTATACTACCAACACAAAATAAGAAAACATTTACTGTTAGGCTTATAACTTTTTTCAGGCTTGCTGTACGATGTTTATGGACCAAAATGAGACATATAGGTACTCTTTTTAAGCTTATATTTGCTTTTTTGAGTTGATTACGAATATATTGATCCGATATCGAGCGGTTTAGTAGAGTGCGAATTTTATTTTAAATCGATTTGGCTGCCCATTTGTTTCTCTCAGAGAAGCCAGTACTCTGGGTCTATCTTTATTTAAAGTTGTGATGCTTATACTATCCGACACAGATTTCCTTTCGTAGATTCCGTCCCGCGAATACATTGTTGTTACTCTTGCCATCTCCGTAGGTATTAGATGAATCCTACTTGGCACCATATTATTGATCTATTGAAGTAACACAATGCTATTATAAAAATTAAATAATTTTCAGAAATATATCCTAATTTACACAAAATTTAAGTTTTTTTAAATTAAAGTTGGGCGGATTTTACTCCAGCACTGCAATACCACCCCACCACATTCACACTAATTCATTCAACCCATTCATCCCATTCACACAAGTGTACAGTATACCCCACCTGCGCATTGCATAGCTCCATGTCACCCTGTACACCCTGAGTTCTACATTCCAACAGAGGGTCATCATATATATAATAGATGTTTTCAATTTAATCACCGATCGTAATCGGCAGATGAAAAATCCCTTTTGCACCACCCCCGCCTCTGTTGGGATTCGAACCCGGTACCTCTCCCTATCCAAACGTCACAGCTTTAACCACTGCGCTATTTGCTCGGTTAACGTTACGACTGCGTACATTATATACTTTAGTTTCGATATTATCTTACTAAAAAATTAATTAAAATAAATGAAAAATAGAATTCGCCACGCTACCAAATACATAAAATAATTAATTACTTTGAGATAGGAGATATATAATGTGTCATTATGATCACATTACGTACTTTTCCTGTTTTATGTACATAATAGGTTACTTTTTTGATGGGATTCGAATTTTTCTTTGTGAATATATTTGATTTTCAAACTAACGTTTTTGATTTCGACGTTAACTATAAAGAAGTAAAATTAAGAATAATGTAAGATTGCCGGATTTTAAAGTCGTTCATTATACGTAACAACGAGGTTCGCTAAAATGAGTTCTTTTCACTAACTAGATTTTTAGTTGTTGGGGCTCGGGACTTCTATATAAGTATCTTATAACAAGACTTTCGTTATATCCCGATTTTTGATATCCAAATTCGACGTACCTAATATCTTAAAATAAAGTGTATTTTCAATTATGAAAAACTTACTGATTTACCAGAATGGGGCAAAAACATAGATTCGCTTGTTGTGTAAATAAGAAAGCAATGCCATTTTTAGTAAAAAATACTGGAAAAATGATTTTGTAGGGATGTGTCAGTGTTAGTCATACTGCCATAATTTACTGAAAAAATAGGTGATTTTTTTATGGCAGTATTCTAATACAATATACATTTACATAGAAAGTTTGATAAGAAATTTCGTTTGCATATTGAAGTATGTAATTTGAGTAGTTCGCCAGGTGAACATTTCGTTTTGCCAGGTGAATTTTTATGACAAAGTGGCAACAACAAGCAAATTCTTTTGGTTTATCTTTATTTAAATCATGCGGCGATTTATGTAATGCAACTATAAACCAATGCAACAATAAACCAAAAAAGAATTCGCTTTGTTATTAATTATAATTTACCGATTACTAGAAGTCAAAATACATTTTTGATTTAGATTTTAGTTTGAAATCACATTTTCGATATTCGATAGACGTTTTTTTCGTTTTTTCAATTACTCTTTTTCTATTGCAATCTCAACCTGTTAGAATAAATTTGCAAGCTATCTCTTTTTCCTCTTTTCACTTGCCATCGAAAATAAAAATATTGGAGATATTTTATCGAATGAATTTATAGAAATAGAATCGAGTAGGCTATGACCACAATATAAATTGCGAAATAGAATACAATTTTGTTTGTAAAAAAAGAGACACAAATGTCGATCGAAGCGAATCGAAGTGATGATAGAACATCCCAGCACAGCACTGATGAAAAAGTGATATTCACAAAAAAATTTTGTTTGCAATGGCACAAAATACACTAAAATTAAAATTCGTACCTCGCGATACCTGATATTTGATTATATTTTTGTGAATTGTGTTGTATTGTGACCGAAATTCAAATTTAATTTTAGAATTCCTTATTTCCGTCCCGTTTTCGTTTAGTTTTATCCACTTAGTTGTGGTGGTTGAATCAAAAATCAAAATTGACATTAGTCGCTGGTTGGTGCAGGCAATTTAGTGTGGTGTAGTGCTAATTTTAACCTGTTGATTTTTGTTATAATGTGATTGGTAATTTAATTAACTTTTTAGTTTCATACATTTATAATTGCTTTGAAAAAGTGAATATTGAAAATATAAAATATGTGGTTTAATTTCTAAATTTCTCATTATTCTTATCATAAAAAATTGTTTTTAAAAATTATTACAAAAAAACTCTGCCAACAAATTATAATCCGATTTGATTTCAATGACGAAACTCTCATTCAAAACCAATCAATAGATCGGAATAACCCTTATACCCTTAATAAATTTATTTCTTAACTTAGATGAAGAAAAGATTGAAGAATAATTTCGTTCAGTCATTTAGAAAAAATATGTTTAGAAGCTTAAAAATGGACTAGATGAATTGCGTCTTCCAAATTTAAAACAATACATTGGCGATCTTTTAAGTTTGCCTCACAGTAATGCTGCTGCGGAAAAATGTTTTTATAACTTAAACAAATTAAAACAAAAAACCGAAATTGTTTAAAAACAGTCACTATAAATTCTTTAATGATAAGCAAGCAGTATTTAAGTGATTGTTCCTTAGACGACCGGATTTCTTCCAAAAATTTAATAAATAAATATAAACTTGTTTGAGATATGCTATAATTTTTTTAATTAAATTAAAAATTTAATTTAACATTTAAATTAAATCAATTTAAATAAATAAAAAAATTTGCAATACATATTTTAATATTAGAAGTATTTACATATTTTATTATTAAATAATTTATTTTTGTAAATTTTTTTGCTTTTTTTTAATTTAATAACAATTTTCTGCTTTTGTAGAGAGTGTAGCTTAAATAAAGATATATTTTTATAAAAATAATTGAATTGAATTCAAGTATTGTAAAAATTAAATTAAATAAAAACAAATCTTTTGTTTTTTATAAACTCCAGCGTACATAACATCGGGAGAATTTACCATAGTATTGAGTTGAAGTTAGACACTGATGTTTTCGCTCAAAATTTAGCCCATTTTGTTAGACTTGCTAAATTTTTCATTATCAATTTGAGATTGGCTGTGTCAATATCAAATTGTTTATTATTGTTCGTTTTGAGATAACATGTCTTATTTTAGATTTTTTAATTTATTAGTTCTTGCGGTCATTTTAAATAATAATAAATTCAACGAAATGGAGCAAAATGTTGATATGGCCATATTGGGACTGATTTACTACTAAACAACAAAACACAATTCCAAATTAAGCGGCGACATTTTGGAACTGTATTGCATTTTTTACTAACAACAATCAATATAATAATTAATATTAGTCAAATGACGAAAGGTGGGTGATTTCTGGTAAATCGGCATACCGTCGGACAAAACGATTCTAAAAAATTATTGAATGAACGCGAATACCTGCTGAAAATCATTTATTTTAATTGATAATATGTAATAATTATATTATATAAAAATCTATTTTTATCATAATATTATATAATTTTATAATAAAATTAAATAGCTACACGAAATATAATTAAAACAATATACATTACACAAAAATTATCGGTGACACGGAATAGAAAAATAAAATCAAATTAAACGTCAAAATTCAAAAAGAGCAAACTATAATATGCAGTTCATCTATAGTACACTGCGTATTACAGTCATAATTTAGAAAAAAAACATTTTTTTGTTGGTAACCCTGCGGATCATTTTGCTCAAAGAAAATTTTTTTTTAACTCGAGTATGGCACAAGTAGGAGGAGCTTATATCATTTTAAGCGATTTGATTGATCGAAAGATTAGAAAAACGGGGAAAAATTTACTATGGTAAATATGTGTTATGTACGCTGCTTGAAACTTATATAATTGGGGCATCTAAAGGCACTCAACAAGAGAAGCTGATGTAGATTAATAATTTTCATTAGAGTGGAAGATGGGACTTGTTTAGAAATCAATTAAAACTGTTTTGATTTGTTTAGACCATCGCGGATTTTTGAAAGGTGGTTTTCTTAAATTTTCCATTCTAAATTACAAATAAATATTTTACTAATTTACATATTATAGAAAATTTTTAAAAAAAATTACTCAATTTTGAAATGTTTAACGAGCATAATCATAAAAATTATAAAAGATTAAACTGTCGCATTAAAGGATCCCGTAGTGGGATGCTGAGCGAACGGTAAGGTCCAACATGTGGTTGCGCGAATTCGATGTTTCCGACCGTTTTAGCTTGTGTGAATTTTGTTTGTGGCCCACTTTTAAATCATTCAGGATTGAAACGTCAATGAATTTATATGTACTAGATTTCACCTAGTGAAATGTTTCACCAAATACAGTTTTGCTAAACAGCACATATCTGGCTTATTTATATTAATAAAATGTTTAAAACTGTGTATGAAGACAGATGAATTTAACTACAGTTTTAAAATAAATCGTTGTTCTAGAATCTTGTAGTGTTAACTTTTCCATTTTTTTAAATACTTTTTTGGAATTTTCTAGAGTTTTTGAATATAGGAAAATCTCTATGGAGCAAAGATAAGGATTGAAATAACACCCTGTTCAGTCTTGAAATTCAGGGATGATTCTTGTTTCCCAACACTACATTTAGAATATCAGTATCAACCTTCTAATAAGTTTCTTCATGTAAATAACTCATAAATAAGCAAATTGATTTTTATACGGTGGTTCTGTTTGAATATGCTGTAGTGGCCGTCAGTTCTTCTATACTAGAGTAATTAATACAGTGTCTCGGTCTATGTGTTTTATTGTATTTATGTTTGTACCAACATTGAGAGGCTTTGATGTTTTAATTCTTTCGGTTGTTAGATCCAACCTTTTGTAACGAGAGCAAGGCGATTCTTATTCGCAAACAATTTCAAAAATCTTATTTTTTTGAAAATCAACAAATGAAACCAGAGCCACACCCAAAAAAGATTATCTGTTTCTAGCAGAAGATGACGAGTTTCATCTTTCTGCGAGAAAAGGTGAAAAAACGCACGTTCAAAACTATTCAATATAGCACATAGCACATAGCAACGATCATGTTAACAATAATGTTTATTGAGGAGGTGCCCAAATTCGGTGACATTTGGAGTGGTTGTCAGCTTTCTGTTGATGACCCTCCAACATCGCTCATCATTCATACTTGGGTTCCTGGTCCTCCAGAGGTAATGACAAATATCGGTTTGATGAATCCAAATGTTTCGGTCAAGGGATGGACTAGCCGACACAGACGAGAATTGGGTAACCGCCAATCGATTGTTCCGGGTCGATCTCAAGTTATTTTAGTACATTGCTGGGTCCGAATGGTCTCTGCAGTACTTACTTAAAAGCCTTAATTCTTTTATTATTTCTTTTCTTTTGAAAAACAGATTAACTTGCAACATAGATTAACTTGCAACATAGATTAACTTGCAGCCACCATATTTAACGCTGTATATAGCTTGAAATTTTATCCGAGAACTGTCCATGATGTTTCTAATAACTCGAGGTGGCCATGGATCCACTTTTTTCTCCAGTTGTATATTCTTAATTCCGGTTGAGAGTTTTTTAGTTCTTGATTGTTTCTGTTTCGGTGAAATCTGAGCATCTTCTTCCTACTTCTGGTTGGAAGCTGGTCAATTGATTGTTTCAGTTCGGGTGAAATCTGTGGTGATTTACTCATCTCGCGTTTCTTATTTTTTGTGTTACGGTTAAAAATCTATTCCGCTTCTCTGCTGTACCTTAGTTATTTCTTTTTCAGATATTACGACATTTAGAGCATTTTTTAACTCCTTGTTTTCTCGCTGTAAGTTTCTGAGATCTTTGTTTAGATTTAACAATAACTTTTCTATTTCGTAAATTTTATTGCGCTGTTCTGCGTTATCCCTTTCTAAGGTGTTCGCTAATGGTGGTGGTGATCTTGCCACCATGAGTTTTTGTCCAAATGGGTTGGGTTGCCCAAAAGGGCTTTTAAACAATGATTGGCTCACCCCAGAATCCGTTGAGCCTCATTAAAGGATGGATTTGTCAGCTGCTTATATAGCTGGGTTACCTCCTGAAGTACTATTATACCTGAATTTGTTGTACTCATTGTTTGTTTTACTGGTCATAGAGCATCTATCACTCTCTGACCAGTACGAGTTGGTAGTGGGTATGGTTTGATAACATCATTTACTAAATTCCCGATAGTCGGTTATACCGCCGTGTCTCGGTCGCCAGAGCCTCGTTAGTTACCTAGCAGGGTACACCGCATATGCAGGTGAGGATGACGAAAAGATTTGAAATATCCAGTAGCGCCAGTCCAAGATATTCTAAATACAGGACTGCTATGATGAGGTTCTAAAATGCGATGAGATCCTGCATACAACCAAGAGGGTTATTACTTTAAATTTATAGGTGCATCATTATGACCATGAAAATAGATCACTTTTAATAATAATTTGGATAAGAATCTAAATTATATCATTTTTTAGGTGTATTCCAAAATAAAATAATCACTTTCCACTCCAATCATTCTGGTTACATGTGTGATAAAACATTTTGATGTATAAATGATTGATAATAAAATTATCTAATATTTTAAGTGTACATATACATATGTACATACATATATGGTTTGTTATTTGTTTTACATTGCTATATACAACTAATTCCTAGCTACTGGAAATACACTTAAACGTGCATACATAATAATATTATGTGTGTACGTGTATGTTTGAGTGTTATCATAAATTTTAAAAGTAAATATCATGTAAATATTCAAGTGGTTTAATAATGCCTATATTCAAATTGTTATACAAAATAATTGAAATATTATTCAAATAATTATGTGATTAGATCAAATTATGATAAAATTCCAATACACAATTTTTTTTTCTTTTTTGAAAAATAACAGAGAACTGATTTACTCCTTGTAAATTTTAATTAACACATATTAAATTTGAACTGATAACAGCCAAGTTGTGTGATTGATACATTCATTTTCATTGATTTATCAAATTTATCAACACAAAAAACGTCAATATTATAAATGTTGTTTAACTTCGAGTATTTATTTAACCATAAAATCCCTGTTAACGATATACATTTTATCATTATAAATACAGTGAGTTTGATAGCAGATGATACAGTATCATGACCATTTCAACAACATTTATATTCATATTGTAATAAATATAACAGACTTAGCGACGCGTACCTGTGTGCCATACCAATAATCAGCATTTTGAAGTGCACTTATAAAATTATCAGCAAATGAATTTTTGCTAATTTTTCTGTTATTAATAACCCATACCAAACCAATCGCATATTTTCAATTTCCTTAATCAAAAAAAAAAAATAAGTTGAACACAAAATAAAAAAAACAGACACGATAAAAAAAATTAGTGTATTAGACAGTATTACACGTTATCGAAAAAAATGTGAAGTATATCGAAATTATACTCGGTTAACTAATGAATTGATTTCTATTACGTCATATTCTAATCAAAATTAACTTAATGGAATCCATCAAAATGATATTATTTATGACTTTTATTTTAATTTAGTTGGAAAAAAATACAAGCAGACCCATTATTCGGTCGTACATACATATAGGTTCCAATTAAAGACATGTAGAATAAAAATTTTACGATATTCGTTAACTATAAACGAACGATTATTAATCCATCGCAACTATATGTATATTATGATATATTTTGATAATATCGCCGCGGCAACTTCAAATGGAACATAATTTCTTATCAATAAATGTGTTGATAACATGGTGGTAAAAGTTTTATGGTAGGGTTCTGCTGCCATAATAAAAATTAAATTATTTTATTAAAATTATTAATTGAGCAATTTTCAATGTGAAATTTCATCACATTTAGATTATTAATTATCATCGATTAATTTAATGTAATTTTTAATAATTAGTAACTTTGATTAAATGTAAGCGTCCGCCACGCATACATAACATTTATTGAAATGTGAAAAGGTTTATTCATCCACATTTAATAATGTAAACTAATTCGGCAGAATGAAGATACTATTCCTCAATAATTTACCATGAAGTATTTGATACTCTTTCTCATTGCGATGAAGGAATAAAAATCATCGGCGGAAAATAAAAACAAAGCTTAACTGTTACCAACATGAGAAACACAGTAAAACACCAAAATATCTATATGTATTCCTATAGTAGCATCGCTACCAGAAAATATGATAGAGGTATACCCAGCTGCCAGAAATATCCTCATCAAAAACCGTCGTAATTCATGAACCTAAGTAATCCTTTGAATATAAGTGTATAGAGGTGAGATCTAACTTTGTAAGTTTCATCTGGTCAGTATTAACTTCCAATATTCAATTGTGCATATTCTCACAACGGGGAGTTGAATATTGATCAAAAAAATTTAAGTTGTTCATGAAGCAGTAAAGAAAGTTCCTCGGTATGCTTTAAGGCATTGGCAGTGTTTCTATAGCCAACTAAGAAACATCTGGTAAAGCCTGGCTAAAGACCTGAAGTTATCAATCGATAGCGTTATCGATCAAGTTGTACAAATAATAACTGGTTCAATTATCAAAGTCTGTAGCGCTACCATACCACGTGAACGTGCTCGAAAATCTAAATTGTCTTGGTGGTCTCCGGACTTAACCGAATCAAGAAAATTGCTTCGTATGTTGAGCAAGTTATATCAAAGAGATAAAAATACCGAAACTCGGGAAAGCAAAAAACTTAACTATGTGGTACACCGAAAAGCGCATTTTACAAGTATTAAAGACAAAAGTAAAATGAGCTTAAAAGAGTTTATAACTTATTAAGAGTTGTAATGCTGAACCGTGGGGCTTTGTCTATAAGTTCAGCACAGGTAAATTGAAAACGAATGAGGTACTTAGTACCCTTAATACCTTGCTACCCGACGACTCTGAGGAAAATGACTATGAGAGGCAAACTGAAATCCGTGCCGTACGTAACTCGGCCCCAACTACACCAAACGTGAGTCAATTCAGTAATGAAGAGGCCACATTGACTATCATGTCTTTGAAAGCTGGTAAAGCGCCAGGCCTAGACAACCTTGAGGCCGAGGTGATACAACGTGCTTGGCCTATTATAGGGCTCTGTACCATCAACTTTATGAATACTTGTCTTTACAAAGGAGTATTTCCCAAAGCTTGGCCAAATGGTAAATTAGTTTTCATTTGGAAAACCGGAGATAGGTGTCAAACCGATCCCAAATCCTATAGACCTATCATGATATTGCCTGTCCTAGGTAAATTATTTGAAAAATTAATTGCCGTCAGGTTAATGGACATATTCCAGAAAAGTGACAAACTGTTTGACTTTAGAGAAAATAGGTGCACAGAGGACGTAATGATCAATATAGTCAAAAAGTCGAACGGAAAGTACAATCTTGGAGTTTTCCTAGAGGTATCTGCCGCGTTCGACAACCTGAGGTGGCCCAGCATAGTGCTGCAGCAAAGGAGATTCAATTGCTCATGCAATCTCTTAACATCATTAACAACTATTTCTCTGAAAGAAAATCCACTGTTATTTCAAGTCATGGCACACTTGAAAAAATTGTCAATAAAATTTGTCCGCAATGTTTCATCCTTGGTCCACACCTTTGGAATATTGTCTTCAACGGAAGCAAGAATTCCAAGAAATAGCATTTGCGGACGATAACGTAATGCTTTTTACTGGGAATTAAAGACAAAGTATTCAAGAAAAATCTTGGGCCGCAGGTAATGAAGGCTGTTTTGGATTTTCAAGCAGTCAATAACCGATTGTGTATGCTTCGCCTGCGCATGAAGTTAGCCAACCTGTCGATAATTTGTGTACATGCGCCCACAGAAGTCAGCCAGCCCCAAGATAAAGATTCATTTTACAATGACTTGGACGATCTGATGGGATCTATACCCGAACACGATGTTAGAATGGTAATTGGGGACTTTAATGCTAGAGCTGGCAGAAATCAGACCGACTTGTGTGAAAACATAGGTCCGTACTCCCGACACGAAACTGCGACCGATAATGGTGAGAGAATGATGTACTTTGCAATTGCTCATGATCTTAGAGTAGCAAGCACATTCTTCCCTCACAAACAGATACACCTAGAGACATGGACACATCCTCGCAAAACATCCCGGAGCCAAATTGACCACGTGTTAATTTCAAAAGGGCGAGCTCGGGTTGTGCAGGATGTGAGAACTTATCGGTCAGCAACCAAATACGTAGGCAGCGATCATTATTTGGTCGCTGCAAAGCTTCGGTGGAAGTTTTCGTACAGGTCGGGGAACACAGCGAAACGGATGGAACGTTTCGACTGTGAAGGTCTGATAAATGAAGATCAAAAGAAACGATATCAGGATCTTGTCAGCGACAACATTGAGGGAGCTAATTACCAGTCTGACTGCGTGAACTCTGTCTGGGAGGTACTGAAAACTTCGGTTGTCAGTGCTGCTCAACAGACTTTAGGTATAGTGAAAGTCAGACCCAAGAATGATTGGTTTGATGACGAGTGTCGTCTTGCAGTTGAGCAACAAAATATAGCCCATAATGAAGTGCAACAACGTCTCACAATCGCAAGGAAAAACAAGGCAGCTCTTGCAAGAAGGGCAGCTAAGCGGATTTGTAGACGGAAGAAGCGAGAATGGTGGAAGGCCGAGGTTCTGAAAGTACAACAACTCAGCAATGAGCGTAGTTCACGTAATTTCTTTAAAGGAATTACTGGATTGCACCATACATTCAGGCCTTCGTCAACCGCCATTCGGGACCGGGATGGAAACCTCTGTGTCAACATCGACGCAGTACTTGACGCATGGAGTGGACACTTTACTGAGCTGCTTGATGTTCATCATGCGTCACAGACTGTTGTTGAGCCACCTCTAAAACAGTCTGCGGAGATTTGCACTGAGGAGCCATCCCATGAGGAATTCACTAAGGCCATGCAGAGAATGAAACGAAACCGCTCACCTGGAGTGGACTGCATTAATTCGGAGCTCTTGATATTCGGAGGGGATACTTTGTGGAACTGTCTTTTCGACCTTATTCGATTAGTATGGCGAACCGAAGTTATGCCTGATGAATGGAAAGTGGCCGCGATATGCCCCATCTTCAAGAAGGGAGACCGCTTGAAGTGTGAGAATTATCGCGGTATAGCTCTCCTTTGCACAGCATACAAGTTACTGTCATACATTTTATTGGATAGAATCACTCCTCTGGCGGAGGGCTTGGTTGGTGACTATCAGGGAGGATTTCGTCCGAATCGATCAGTCACTGATCAGGTCTTTTCGCTGCGGATGATTCTATCTAAATATTATGAGACATCCATCTCCGTACATCAGGTTTTCCTGGATTTCCGGCAGGCCTACGACTCGATCAATCGAGAGAGTTTGTGGTCTGCCCTGGAATACCTAGGAATGCCAACAAAATTGGTACGACTGTGTAGGATGACAGTGACGCAGTCTCAATGCTGTGTTAAAGTTGAGAACAGGCTATCGACAATTTTTGCAGTTAACTCGGGTGTTCGGCAGGGAGATGCTCTGTCCCCGATACTCTTTAATCTCATGTTGGAGTACATCTTTCGTAAAACTGAAACACCTCAGCGCAACATCTTATATCGCCAGTCCAATCAAGTGCTTGCATATGCAGATGACATATGCGTGATTGGACTGAATAGCAACGGAGTGAAAGAAATACTTGATCCGCTTGTAGAGTTTTCAGCTTCTGTTGGACTCCAGATCAATGAGTCCAAAACGAAATACCTGATCTCTGGTTTTAGAGACAATGGCACATCAGATTTTAGTAGTGGCCACCACACGTTTGAGGGAGTGAGGAGGTTCAAATATTTGGGCTCTCTTATCACTCACGATAACAGTGTGGCTGAGGATATTAAAGTGCGGCTGGCAGCTGGCAGTCGTTCTTTATACCCTCTAAGGCCACTGCTAAAATCTAAACACTTATCAAGTGCCGTGAAGCTGAAGCTTTACAAAGCGTTGATCAGGCCCGTTGTTATGTTTGGATGTGAAAGTTGGGCGCTGACGGATGAGTACGAGAGATGGCTCCTTACATTTGAGAGAAGAATCATGCGTGTGATTTACGGCCCTAAACGCGAAATAGATGGTACATACCGAGCTCTGTACAATTTCGAGATCAGAGATCTGATGAAGATCCCCGATATTGTACATGAAGTTAGATCTCAGCGAGTACGCTGGCTCGGTCACGTTCTGCGTGCTGATCCGGAACGAATTGTGCAGCGATCTCTGAAAGGAGAGCCACCATATGGTAGGCGCAGAGGTCGTTGCAGGCGACGATGGCTCCACGATGTAGAGAACGACTTGGCCTCTTCAGATTGTCTAAGACAGTATGAAGACCAAGCTCAGGATCGAAACCGTTGGAGCCAGATTGTTGATTCAGTAAGGGGCCAGTAATGGCCTTTAACACTGTTATTATTATTATTCAAGAAAAAGTGAAATTAGCCATAGAGAGGATGGTAGACTGGTGCAAAAGCTACAAAATGAGCTATCCTCTGAAAAGGCAGATATGATCCAACTTAAAGGGTCACTGGTCATTAGGAGACCACCATTGGTTTCCATAAATGGGCAAAGAATTAAGATGGTGAAAACTGTTAAGTGGCTGGGAGTTGACTTCGATGAACGACTTGGAGTCACTTCACATGTGAAAACAGTCCCGGAAAATAGTAAGAAGGTACAATAATCAATAATATACGAGGGCGTTGTGTTATCTTTATCAACATGCGCATGCGCGGCATGGGCAGACAGAATGAACTGCCACCATCGGCGTATACTAGTTAGTGCTCAAAGAAGTATCTTGCTCGGAATTACCTAGGCATATAGAACAGTGTCAACTGACGCCGTTCCTGTCTTAGCCGGCATGATTCCTATTGATACACTCTTAAATGAGAAAATTGCCAACTACAAGATAAGAAAAAGACAAAATGTGAGCTATGTCCTATGACCTATGTAAATTTGGCCAAACCTCATGGGCTTGCTCAAGAAGAAAACAAGAAAAGCGTCTATAGCAATATGGCAAGATAGATGGTCGCACTCAATGGACGGCAGAATACCGCATATAGTTATCTGCCAAACATTGAAGCGAGATTAGAGACAAAGATTCCTCTAAGTGTATGGTTTACCCAAATGTTAACGGGGCATGGAAGACTAGCCTCCTATACGTAACGACTGAGTTAGCGGACTCAAGTAACTGTGAATGTGAACAGGGCGAGGATACCATAGAATACATACAAAAAACTAGAGATCAACTTATAACAGACTCAAGAGTGGAGTGGCCAGCAAGTAAACTAACTTTGATGCTGCCAAACAACCTCAACTTTTTCAAGACATTTTTTGATACCGTTTTGAGCGGTAGGTAGATAAAGAATTAGTACACAAGATTTTTATCTTAAGAAAAATTTTAAAGGTAGTAAATAGTAGACGAGTATGCGCCTCCTCGATGGCAGGGACGGTAACAAGGTAACCTGACTAAGCGTAACGATATAGTAGTAATATTTTAAGAATTGTAAGTTTGCGTTGTTATATACATGCACACAATTGTTATATACATGCGAATTAAATGAACTGTAAAATTTAACAAAGCACGAATTTTGTATTTTTGAAATTAAACAATAAAACTATTTTTTATTAATTTTATTATTTTTATTTAAAAATTTACTTTTGTTTTTATATTATCTCTTTAGAGTAATATTTGGAGATTACTCTTCAGAGTTACTCCTGAGTTCAATATTATCTTTTAATATTATCTCTTTAGAGTAATATTCAGAGGTTACTCTTCAGAGTGACTGCTCTATTCGATATTAACTTATTGACTTATTTTTATTCTTCAATTATTCTTTTTATATTCATTTTTATGATATGATTTATTTTATTTTGGTTCCAAGAATTTATTTACATATTTATAAATTCGGAACACTTTTAATTCTAATAATTAATATGGCTAAGTGTTTTTCTTGAACATATTTTATTCTAAGAAAACATATGCAAATGTTTTATATTGAACTGGTTTTATTCTGAGAAAACATATGTAAGTATTTTTATATTGAACAGGTTTTATTTTGAGAAAACATATGTAAGTATTTTTATTCAACAGACTTTATTCCAAGAAAACATATGCAAGTATGTTTTAGAACAAAATCACTTCATGTGCATTTGTGTTCGCAGAATGTACATTCGTATTCGATGCACAAGTGTTCTGTCTGGCATGGAATGTGACTCTCCCTTCGTTAAATTTAGAATTCTCCTGAATTCTCTTAGATATGTTTAAAATTTGCGTTTTTTGCTTACAATATATTATGAATTATTATTATTAATATAATTAATGTTGAAATACTTATTCCTAAATATATTGACATTTTATGATATTTTAATGATTTTATTTCTTTAATATTTTTATTTGTTTCTAATACAATTTCATTAAATGTCAATGTACTATTACCATCTGACTTATATTCTAGGTTTGGAAGTAAATATTTATTTCTTATTTCTATTATATTATTGTAAAATATTTGATTATTTAAATTTATACTACAGTTGTAAAATTTTATAAAATAATTTCCATTTAGTTCATATTTTCTTTTGTCTAAATTACTTGTTAAATTTATCTTATTAGCTAATTGAATTAAAATACTATTGTCATCAATATTATAAATTTCCATATTACAGTTTTTTATATTTTTACAATTTTTTTCTAGTATGCAATGATTTAGTTTATTTAACTGAAAAAAAGCTTTATTTACATCAAATTCATAAAACTTATTTTGATATTCAAAAGTATTTGTAATTGGATAATTAATAGTATTACAATTATTTTCGTTTGCTAATGGTATAATTATTTTTTTATTAATATTTATCATTTCAAAAGGTATTTTAATTAAAAATATTAATTTATTTGTTGTGGTTTTGGTAAAACCTACTTTTAATCGTTCAATCTTGTCAGCATCAATTTCATACTTGAGAATTTCTTCATGAGTTAAAAGTGATGGATGAATTATGTTAAGATTGGAAAACATTATATTATCTTGTAGCTCATTAATTAATCCATTTATTTCTTGTATTCTTAATCTAATATCAAGTATTATTAATTTAAATATAGTTTTATTTGCTTTTTCTGCTATAAAATTTTCAATAATTTGCCTATCCTCTTTAATTACATTTAATAATTTATTTATTGATTTATTAAAGTTATCGTTAATTTGAATTTGACTATTCAGATTTGAAATTAAATTATTATTATTAGTTTCTACTGTTTCTAATTGTTTATTTATTAATTGTCTATCGTCATCGTCCATTGTACCTGTTATCCATTTATTAACTGTACCAAGTAAATTTATTAGACCCCTTTTATTTATTACATGATGTCCTTTATTTAATGTTGTTACTTTATCTAACAATTTTTCTATATCTTCTAATAATGTATTATTATTTTCTTTTGGAATTCGTGATGAGCTTTTTATTAATTCTTTTATTATTAAATCAATTTGTTTTAAGTCGATGATATGTAAAGAGTAATTATACGATTTTGGTATTAGTAATTCTGTTTCCTGTAAAATTATATATCCAGAGTTTGTTTCAATTTTCTCTACTTGTAATTGGGCATGTACTGATGTTAGTGTTGTCATTAGTATTAAAAATGTCACTGTCATTAATGTTATCTGAAAATTTTAGTGGTCGTTTAATATTTGTTGGATGTATATTTATTAGTTTGTATTTTCTAAACTTTGGTTCGTCTTTATGTCTTAATGATTTGTAGTTTTTTATATAGCCTTCTTCTCTAACTTCTTCATATTCTTCTCTATTATTATTATGCTTAGCTAATCTTTTATTTTGTGCATCAATTAAGTTATTGTAAATTTGTTTCTTACAAGCATTTCCATCTTCTGCTTTGATTGGACTGGTTTTTATCGTACTATGATATTGATTATTATAAATTTTGATAATTTCTAACATTTGTGTCCTAACTGGATTTGGTTGATCTATATTTAATATTCGTATTTTTTCGGTAATTGTATTATTTAATCTTTCAACGTCTGCATTACCTGTATGGCTATTAGGTTTTACGAGATGTAGTTCTATATTTTGTTGCTTTAAAAATTCTTTAATATTTATATGTTTAAATTCATTGTCAGCTATTAATTTTGCAGGTTTTTTATGGTTAAAATACATTCTAAGTTTTTCTATAATTTCTACATGGGTTCTATTTTCTAGTGGATAAACCGTTGCAAATTTTGTAAACTTGTCTATAAAAATTAGAAATGATTGTTTTTTATTAACATAAGTGTCTATATGAATAATTTGGTTTTTGTCCGTAGGTAATTCAGTTTTTTGAAATTTTGGTTTAATAGGATTTCGATCATATTTTGCTCTACTACATATGACACAGTTATTAGTTACTTTGTTTATTATTATTTTTATGTTTTTGTTATAAATTTTATTTTTTAAATTTTCGTATAATGGTATAATTCCAGGATGACCTTGTTCTTTATGTTGAATTGCTATTATTTTAATTAATTGTTCTTCGGATGTTACATCTTGTGCAAAATGTCTACATTTAATGAATTTGGTATTTGGAAATTCTTTGATTAATACTTGAAAGATTACGTGTAAGTCGTGATCGGGTATTTGAGAATATATGGCTACTTTTGTTGCCGATATATATGCTTTAAGTTTATTAATTAGTTCTATGTGATCTATGTTTGGGTTTATGTTAATCCGACGATTCCCTAATATATTTTCAAGTTCGTTAGTAAAATTTTCTGTAATTATTATTTGTGTTCTAAATCGGTTTACTATGGTGTCTAAGAATGTTAGTTCGTCGTTTAAATTTTCTTCTTGTGAATGTATTGTCGCTTGTATGGATATGTTGTCTTGGTTTTCGTTTACTACTTCTTCATTGTTAACTTCCTGTTGGGAAGGAGTGTCTTGTAGGAAATTGTTTCTCCCTTCGTTAGCTTCGAACATTTCGTTGATTCCAAAACTTTCACTAATTTCATTTATTTCGTGTTTATCATTATTTATTCTACTTAGAAAATCTGCTATTTTGTTTTCTTTTCCTTTAAGATAATTTATTTTTATGTTGTATTCTCCTAAAGATAGTATCCATCTTTGGAGTCTTGGGTTTAAATCTTTACCTAAATATTTAGTATGCATCCACTTTAATGCTTGGGGATCTGTTTTAAGTTCAAATTCTTTTCCATATACATATGTACGGTCTAAAATATTTTACTGACCATATGACTGCCAATAGTTCTTTTTCCGTAGTGCTATACCTAATTTCATGTTCATTTAACGTTCGGCTGGCGAATGCTATGGGATGGTTTTCTTGAAGTAAGACGGCACCAATTGCAAACTGCCTGGCGTCTGTATTTAATACGAATGGTTTGTTGAAATCGGGATACTTGAGAATTGGATGGGTAGTTAGTAATGATTTCAGTTGCTCATATAAGCATGAATATATGATGGATCTAATTTGTTTACTTTACTATTCTTTTTGAGATATTTCGTCATAGGTTGTGCTATTCTGGCATAGTCCTTGATAAATTTTCTATAGTATCCTGTGATACCTAGGAATGATTTAATTTGTTTTTGTGTTACTGGAAGTTTTAATTGTGTTATATCATCTATTTTCTTTGGATTTGGTTTAACACCTTCTGTCGTTAATAAATGACCTAAATACTCAGTTTCCTTACAAAAGAAGTTACATTTGTCTATTTGGATTTTTAAATTAGCTTTTCTTAATTTGTCAAATATTTGATTTACATTAATTGTGTGTTCTTGTAGCGAAGTACTAAATATTAATATATCATCAAGATAGACTACACATATTTTATTTATATATTCCCTTAGTACTGAATTTATTAGTCTTTGAAAGGTGGCAGGGGCATTTTTCAATCCAAAAGGCATTCGTACATATTCGTAATGTCCAAATGGTGTGGAAAACCCTGTTTTATTTTGATCCTGTTTGTTTACTATGATTTGATGAAATCCTTTCGCTAGATCCAAAGTTGTAAAATATTGGGCTCTACCCAATTTATCTAATATATTTTCTATATTAGGTATTGGAAATTTATCATTGATTGTGATTTCGTTTAATTTTCGATAATCAATAACAATTCTCCATTTTTTTATATTTGAATTGTCCATTTTCTTCGGTACAATACAAAGTGGAGAACTATAGGGTGAATTCGATTCCTTAATGATTCCTTGTTTTAACATATCCTTAATTTGTTTCTCTATTTCTTTTTCGTGTATTTGCGGGTATCTGTATAATTTACAATATATAGGATTCTCATTTTTTAATTTTATTTCGTGAGTTATTTCATGAGTGAAAGTCAAATTGTCGCCCTCCTCATAAAATAAGTCTTTATTCTTTGATAATAAATGTTTCAAATTTTCTTTTTCTTCATTGTTTAAATTATTTTGGTTTATTTTGGAGAAAATTTCATCTTGTGAAACAATTGGTTCTAAGTGATTTACTCCAGTAAGATCACGGGGATATCCAAATATTTCGAAAGGGATTTTATGTTGATTAAATATCTTCAGATATTCATTTTTTATATCAACTTCAGCTTGGAAAGGAATTAAAAAATTCATTCCAATAATCGCGTCATATTTTTCGCTCTTTAGAGGAAAAATTTTCCATTCTAGGGTACCAATTTTTATTAGTTCCTTTGGAATTGGCGTTATAATTTTTTTTCTTACATAATTGGGACCTCCTAAAGAATTATACATTATAGGAGTTTCTAAATCTAGTTCTTTGAATTTAAGTATGTTTGGTTTTAATAAACTGGTATCCGATCCAGTATCTATTAAACAATTAATAGATTTATCATTAAAAGTTAGTTTTACTATCGGTAACTGGTTGAAGGTGTGGCATTTATAAAATTTACCTCCTGATTTAAGGGATTTACTTGATTTATATTATCAACTTCCATTGGTTCTGGTTGTTGAGTATTGTTTCTATATGGTCTAATTCTATTGTCATTAAATTGTCTCTTAAATTGTCCTGAGTTAAATCCGTTATTTCTCTGATCTTGTGTTCTAAACTGTCCTGAGTTAAATCCGTTATTTCTGTGATCTTGTGTTCTAAACTGTCCTGATCTATTATTATTATTATAATTATTATTATTTCTAAATTCGTGGTTATAATTACTGTTAATATTATTGTTTCTATAAAAGTTTTTGTTTTGAGAATATATTTTATTATTTGTTTTAAAATTAAATTCTTTATTACGATTTATTTTAAATTCGATTTTAATTATATCTTCTGACAGATATATTTCCGATTTACAAAGAATATTGTCTAATTCAAATAACGATTTCGTTGTATCTATTTGCAATTGAACAAGAGGAACTAATTTTGATTTTAATATCTGAACTAATTCTCTATCTATTGAGTAATATGTGAAATTGTCTTCGTCGTCAAAATCACATATCTCACTACACTCACTTTTACATTTATTTAATTTATTAAAAATATCTTTAAGATTAAATACCTTTATTTTCTTAGCGTTGTACAGTAACTGGTGGATTGTGCTTTTTGGTCTGTACCTTAATTTTAGCTGCCTGATGACGTTCTCCCACGTTCGTTGATTTTCCGGAATTTCCATAATTGTACCTCTTGCATTTCCAATAATTTTCGTATTTATTAGCTTTCTTAAACAGTATTGCTTAAGATCTTCATTATTTATACCGCATAAGCTTTCGGTATCTACGATGAATTTTAGAAATGATTTTAATTTATATGCATCTTCTCCTGAAAATGCTTGGATTTCATTGAAATTTCTGATGATTTGATCTGGACTTAGATCAAATCGAGTGGTTTTAATGCCTTTCATCGTAATTTCTTGGTTGGTTAGTTGTTGCTGCAATACATTAATTTGGTTTTGCAATTGTTGTTGCTGTTGTTGCTGGTGCAATAATTCTTGTCCGATTTGTTCAGGATCCATTGTAAGTTTTCGTTGTCGATCGAATATTTTATTTCTTTTGCTCCCAATCTTGAGATTTTTAATTTTGTCTTATTTTATTTATCACTGTTAATTAACACCAAGTTAACCCACTTTTATATTAGCACTTTTTCTTTTCTTTTCACTTAAATATTTGGATTTTTTCTTTTACTTAAATATTAGCACTTTTTCTTTTATTTTATTTGTATTTAATTAATTAGCTAATTTAGAGCTAATTTATTTTCTTAACTTAACTGTAGGTGAAATGATTTTTGTTTCTTCGAAAAATCAATTTTTATTTATAATTCTGTGTATCTTTTCACTTCACTATTTTTAATGTTCTTTTGTTCACTATTTTCACTTCTTCAGAGGTAAAAATTACCAACTGCGCCAATTTTGTATTTTTGAAATTAAACAATAAAACTATTTTTTATTAATTTTATTATTTTTATTTAAAAATTTACTTTTGTTTTTATATTATCTCTTTAGAGTAATATTTGGAGATTACTCTTCAGAGTTACTCCTGAGTTCAATATTATCTTTTAATATTATCTCTTTAGAGTAATATTCAGAGGTTACTCTTCAGAGTGACTGCTCTATTCGATATTAACTTATTGACTTATTTTTATTCTTCAATTATTCTTTTTATATTCATTTTTATGATATGATTTATTTTATTTTGGTTCCAAGAATTTATTTACATATTTATAAATTCGGAACACTTTTAATTCTAATAATTAATATGGCTAAGTGTTTTTCTTGAACATATTTTATTCTAAGAAAACATATGCAAATGTTTTATATTGAACAGGTTTTATTCTGAGAAAACATATGTAAGTATTTTTATATTGAACAGGTTTTATTTTGAGAAAACATATGTAAGTATTTTTATTCAACAGACTTTATTCCAAGAAAACATATGCAAGTATGTTTTAGAACAAAATCACTTCATGTGCATTTGTGTTCTCAGAATGTACATTCGATGCACAAGTGTTCTGTCTGGCATGGAATGTGACTCACGCGGTTCACTACAATTTAAATTATTTATGAATTGATGGTTTGAATCGATTATAAATTACTGCAAAGATATATATAAAGAAAAATCTATGTATGTTGAAGATATGTTTTGCAAGCGAGTGAGTTATTAACATAACCGAACGTGAAATTTAATTATGGCCGAAATAGCTCAGTTCGAAGAGCATTAGACCAAATTTCTAAATGACCTCGGTTCAATCGCGGGTTTCAACATAACATCTTTATTTTCATATTTTTGAGTTTATATCATCTCTTCAGCAATTTTAAAATCAATTGAACTAAGAATCTATAAAAAAAATCTTAAACTTAATTATTTTAACGATATAACCTTTGTTAATATGGTAAATAATTAAATTTTAATTAATCTTTAAAACTAAAATGAAAATTGCGTCGGCCGGGAATCGAACCCGGATCAACTGCTTGGAAGGCAACTATGCTGACCATTACACCACCAACGCTATGAAAAATTGTAAGAGTAATATTATTTTTTTATGATTCTTTTCTATTTGAAATAGCACTAAATATTAAGAAGAAGATGAAAATATGTAAAGATGTATATACAAGACATAAAAATAATTTTCTTCTTAAATAAATCATAACAAAGCAATTTTTAGAAAGTTTCCGCTATACTTGTTATTATACGTATATATATGGACTAATGAGTTTTGTAATTCACTTGAGTTTGATAGATTCTTTTATTTATTACATCTGCTTCTAAATGTTCGTCGTAGCTTGATAAATTTGAGCTAAGCAGCAGCTATTACAAGAATTCGTTACGGTGGTTTAGTTTTAATATTACAAAACATTAATTTCACATTTGATTTAAAACAAATATAATGAATCGGCCGTAAATCGAACCCGGCTCTCCAGCGTGATAAGCCACCATTCTACCACCTATGCGTTGTAATTCTTTTAATTTATGTATTATTTCAAGCGATTTGATTACCGCTTTAATTTTTATAAATACTAACCGGTTAAACGATTGATTACACATATTTTATTTTAAATAATCATAATGAAAGTGTAGACTATTAATGATTTTATAATTGAAATCTAATGTCAAAAGGGACGGAGGTTATTAAAGTTCATTCGATAACCCCAATGAGCGCAGAATATTGGTGAAATGAGATATAATTTCAAATAATTCCAATAACTTCAGTTAAAAACTCTTGGTCAGACAAAAATTTATTTGTAACAGAACACAATCCACAACTGTGAACTGATCAAAAATGTGTTAGTTTTGAAAAATAGACAAATCTTTGCGACCATCAATCCATAAATTGAGAAGCGTTAGAATTTACTCACAATTGAATGTCTTCAACTTCACTCGCTATATATAAAAGAAACACCCGTTACACGTTAAAATTAAACAGTATCGACTTCAACGTTTCGGTATAGTTACAAATTAATCAATAGCAAGATCTGATTGAACATCAATTTCATCCCCATCAACAAAACTGAACTATGACCAAGTATAATACTGGATTAGTATAACTCCAAAGGTCGATATTTTCCAACAGATATAACAAATCAAGTACTGATGAGCATTTTAAGAGCAAATTGTTAGACGGAAATTTAATTTTCAAGATCTTAATACTATTAGAAACACAGCCAAAGAAAAAAATGGTGGTTATACCACACTACAATTATGTATTATACCGCATCAGTGTTGATGACGAGGCATTTGAGATCCTAAATGACACCCGAAAACTGGTCATTCGGATTATTATCGTACAATTTTAAAGGAATTCTATTTTTCGGAATACCGAGATCACAAGATCATTTTCCGTTTCTGGATGATACCCAATACATACCGTCAGCCATCAAACCTATTGAAAAACTACCCGGAGGGTCAATGAAGAAAACTGCACAGGACACACTATCTGAAAAATCGCACAAGAAACCAGTTATAGAAAAATGCGCAATCTACTCACAAAATTTTGACAAATTGGCATCAAAACAACACAAATTTTCAACATTGCCCTACCAACAAATCATTTAATTTATTTCATCTGTGAATGCTCATTAAATCCGGATATTCACAGTTCAAAATATTTTGGACACGATTATGTTATTTTGGCTCCGTTATTTTGGCTCCGTCAAGAGGTGAGCAGATTTCACTCAGCAGGTGATACATACACTGAGATGGTATCTCCATAAAATTTTGATTAAATTAATTAAAATTAATAAATCTAATTCATCAGATCTAGTGTTTGTGTTTGGTCACTTCAATCTTTCTAATGTCATCTGGAACTTTGACACGGAGTTGAATTGCATCCCTGCATGCAATATAGCATCAAATGTAGAATCTTTATTCGTTGATGCATTGCTTGGTTACAATTTAAACCAAATTAACACAATTAACCGATATTAATTAACCACAAATCTATGGACTTGTTTTTGTTTTAGCCGATTGTTTATTGGAAAGGTCCAACCATATTCAACACTTAGAAGCGGTGAATTGGGATGAAGCTCTATAAATGCGGTTTTGAACTTCATGTGACTACATGTAACAAAGCATCAAGATTTAAATTTGAAGAATCAAAAATTTAAAGAATATGCGAAAATGTTGAAAAGTGGGATGGATGCGGACAACAGCAGATTCCTACAATATAACGGTGAATTTGAGTTATACTTCAAATCAAAGTAAAATCTTATTTAGATTACATTCAAGACAAAATCAAAATAAATCCAAAACAATTTTGGAAATACTTTAGATCTAACCGTGAAATTGAGAGGTGGCGAATATGACTTTCAACAATACCAACACCTCGAATGCCAAAGGCGACAGCTGAATTGTTTGCTATATATGAGAATTTTGATTTTAACAGCATTGACGTATTTTAGAGATGAGAATGAGGCAGAGAATACACCATCATGGCTATATTAAAAATGTATGCAAATAATTTGGTAAATCTCTAAAGTATCAAAAATAAACAGTGCCCAATCTTTTGACAAAGTTTAAAACTCATCTGTTAAAAATAAATTAATACGATCCTTGAAAGGTAGTTGTTTCATAGAAAATACCAAGTTAAAAAACAGAATGTATCCATTACTGAATTAAATGACATAAACGAAGGAGTTCCACAAGGCAGCGTACTGGGGCCAGTATTCTATTTGTTGTATACTATCGATCTACCAACAACTGATAAGGTAATCATATCAAAATTGGCAAAACACGTCACGGATTAAAGCGAAAAATGAAAACAATTCAACACACATAGTATTTACGTTTAATAAACATACATGTCCAGCGGTGAAATTAAACAATGTCACCATCCCTCATTGAATCTAAGCGCAATCAAATAAATATAGATCTTTTTAACGCAATCAAAATTACTTCGCGGTATTACAAATGTTCCGTGGTATATCCGAAATCGTAACATTCATAGAGACCTTGAGATTAAAACAGTCGAAGATATGATACAAGCATACAGTTTGAAGTACCTTTCAAAACTGGAAACACATACCAATGAATTAGCAAGGCAACCGAAATATAGACGGCTACGGAAATATAGCAGATTATATCCGCAAGACCTAATATATTGAGCACATATATTAATTATTATTAACAATAAGTATTTAACATACTCGTAGGTTATGGACTCAGGCTATCTGGGTTAGATAACATATTTTTTTAAATAAAACAAAAGCAGGCTAAAAAAACAAGTACGCCACCAGCAAAATAAGTTCTGCAAATGTATAACGTGCTAAACTTATTCGAAATGAATTCCATAAATATAGTTCAAGAATTTATTAAGACATACATACTAGGGCATCCAAACCGGTAACTGTCCATTTTTTTACTATCCTAAATCCTGTTTTTTTTGCCACGGTTAACCGGTTTCTTAGTAATTTAATTTTTTATACAATTATGCTTTTCAATATTATGGTATATTGTGAATTTTTAACAAAAAACATTGAATGAGGAAACTTTATTTGTTCAATATATTGTTCGTAAATATAAGTGGTGTATGTGTTGCTTTACACTATCCTATACAGTAACTATGTGTCTCTATAAAAGATCCTTCTACTTTACTCTTTCTAATGTATTACACAGTCAATACTCGTATAATATAATCATTTTTGTCTCTTTTGATTTTTCGTTTTCTTTGTTTTATTTCGAATTCGTTGATTTAAATTTATATCTCGTACGAATTGCTCGTAAAAATTGATCGTTATATTAAATATAGTAAAAAATTAAATTAATAATAATTAATGAAAATTAGTTAACCAACATTAAATACGACGTGGAAATATTAAATACTATTTGGTGATTATGATTACAAAATAAACAGAAAACTGTTTTATTTAGTTTTGTTTGTCGATCCCTACAATATTTTTTAATTGTGAGGTTAAATGTATAGCAAGCATTTGAAGTTAAATTAGAAGAAGATTATATGTTTTTCGAGTTGTGGTGATTATACTGTACTAGCCGATACTAATTTTATTAAACTTTAAGTTAAAATAAAACACAAAAGTTAAAATTATGGTAATGGATCGTAATTGCAAGAAATCTGAAGTTTGGTTGTATTTCCATAAAGTGAGTGCAGAGTCTGCCAAGTTCTGCAAATGTTCTTCGATTCTAAAGTGTAAAGGTGGATCTACTTCAACACTTGGAAATCATCTTAAATTGAAACATAAAATTGTATTAGAGAAACTGGAGGTGACAATAACAAAGAAGTTCCAGCAGCGAGTGATGAAAAAATGAAATTACCAAATATATTGAATAATTTTCTGAAACTAGAGAGTCTAGGAGAACTATTAGTGAAATGTGCGGCACATGTAGGTTTTTCTATTCGTGGAATTGCAAATTCTACTGCAATAAAAGAATTTATAGCAAATCGAATCTATTTAATGCCACGATCAGAATCGACAATTCGAGACTTAATTGTTAACTTTTATCTGGAAAAGAAATTGGAACTACGAAATCACTTTTCGAAATTAAAAGATGTAGATAAACGATTTTCGATTACAACTGACGAATGGACTAATATCAGGGCAAAAACATTTTTTTGTTTAACGGTTCATACCAACAAACAAATGTATTGTCTCGGTTTAGTTAGCTTGTGATGCTATTATGATAAGTCTTTAATCAGAGAAAAATTACTGGAGTTTAATTTAATTTTAAAAAAGGATGTGGTAGCATCAACTCACGATGGAGCAAGCGTAATGCAGAAATATTGCAGATTAACTGAAATTGAAAGTCAGTTATATTTTAATCATGCAATACATTTAGCAGTTATAGACGTATTTTATAAATAAACGATCATCCAATTTATGAAAATCATGAAGCAGAAGACAACAAAGAAGGTGAAAGTGATTGTGATATTAATGAGGATGATATAAACAATAATTTTGACGTTTTGAAAAGATCAAAAAAAATTGTTAAACACTTTAAAAATTCTGCAGTTACAAATTCTATTTTGCAACGTAACGTAATTTCACAAGAAGGAAAGGAAATGTCGCTACTGTTAGATTGAGACAAGATGGAAAAAATTAAAAATTGCATAAAAATAGCCTTGTAAGAAACTAGTCGTGAGGATTTATACCACGAGAATGATTTCAAATCATTACAAACATATAATTGAGCTTGCAAATAAAAAGCTAAGTAAAGAAAATGCGACGTTATTAACAGTAGTTAAGAGAAGTTAATAACGATTTAAGTCTAAAAATGTATGATGCACTTTAAAAAAGGTTTTTAGAATGGAGAAATAAAATACTGGTTTCTCTCCATAAATATATTCAAACCGGATCGTTACCAGCAAAATCTAACCAAATCAATTAATTATCATATGCACCGAAAGGAAATACGTTAACAATTGCTAAATATGTAATGTCAAGACTATTTATGGAAAGGGAAATTATATGTTCAAATTTGGAACAATATAGTGAAGCTATACAGAAACAGAAGATTTAGACCATCTCTTCATTGTCTAAAGAATACAATTCTGAATTGGAAGTTGATTGCTTAAAGGAGTTTAGATTGTTTGAGACGACCGGAACTCGAACAAACAATTGAAACACCTGCTCGACGCACTCAACTCTATTCAACCTACGTCAACATCAAGCGAACGTATATTTTCTGTGACAGGCAATTTATGCACCAAGATCAGAAGTTCAATGAAATATGGAACTCTGGATGTGTTAGTGTTTCTTAAATACTACTTTCTGAAGAAATAAATATTCCTATAACCTTATTTATTTTTGTTCGTTTTATTTTGATTTATATAAACCGGTTAACCGGTTTTTATTACTTAAAGAAACTGAAAACCCGGTTGTCAAATTTTCCCAGTTTTCTGGATGCCCATACATACATATAACGTGTATGTATGTACATATGTTACTTAAGCTGCGAATCAATCATGGGTAAAAGTCAAATTTTACTTTAATTTTCGATAAATTCATTTACCCTATCCAAAAGTAGGGTAAACCCTTGAGAAGTACTCAAAAGCAAAGGGTTAGGTTAGGTTAGGTAAGGGTGGCTGTCCTAAAGGACTAGCACAGACACAAACTTGATCCGTAGCTGTACCACATTCGAGTTTCCTCCTCTTCACTCGCTAAACCATCCTGAGCTTACCAAGAAGCATTTAAGGTCCCGGATCTCGATTTTACTAAGATCCGAGAGGTCGTTCAAAGGGGCAGTTCCCGTAAATTTTGTTCTGCTGTACGCTAGACTAGGACAGGTGCAGATGGAGCACATTTTCCTCCTCCTCCTCATCACCACAGCTGCGGCAGAAATCGTAGGCTCGGACACCCAGTCTGCTCGCATGTATCCGAATGAGACAATGTCTCGTTATAGCTCCCACGACCATACCAATATGTTGCCGTCGAAGCGATATCAGTTGGCCTGATCTGAATCGGTCAAGTCCAGGCCAGATCTGCCTGGTTGTTACACACGAACTGGCTTTAGACCATCTGACGTTCGTTTCTTTTATGGCTTCTACCTGAAGCAGCAGTTTGCATGAAGCAAGCGGTATCTTTATATCCCGCCTGCTTTGGGTTATTAGGCGTGCTGTACCCTTGCGGGCCAACTCATCTGCCATTTCATTCCCTGCGGTATTGAAGTGCCCTGGCACCCACGTCAAGCGGATGTTGAACCGATCAGCCATCTTATTTAAAGATGCCAGACAGTTCTGGGCTACCTTCGACGTCAGGGAGTATGATTGTAGCGTTTTAATAGCAGCCAGGCTGTCCGTAAAAATGCGAATATCCCTCGCAGATATTACATTATACTTCAACCAGTCCATGACTTCCATTATCGCGGTCAGTTCAGCTTGAAAAACGCTGCAAAAGTCGGGAAGACGAAAAGAGAAGTTAACCCCTAGTGCAGCTAACCCCACCATCCCTTTTTGAGCCATCCGTGAAGAAGCTTAGGGCCTCATTGTCCATAACCGTTTCGTTCACCCAGTCCTCTCTGGTGGGAAACTCAGTCTGGAATTTAATCTCAACAGATGGCAAAGGGATAGCGTAGTCGGTAGCTTCCGGAATACCCCTGTTGCATAGGATAGATGAGTGCCCTGCATTATTACAGGTCCACATAGATATGGATTTGAGCCGAATGGCTATGCAACATGCAAGCTGCTCGGCCGAAATATCCAAGGGAGTAAGATGAAAGAGAATCTCCAGAGCTTGAGTAGGTGTGCTCCTGAGAGCCCCACTTATACACAAGCAGGCCGTTCTTTGGACTTTCATCAATAGTTTAAGGTTGGCCATAACTTTTAACGCTGGCCACCAGACGACAACCCCATACAGCAGTATAGGTTTGACCACTGAGACGTAGAGCCAGTGTATTATGTGGGGCTCCATACCCCATCTCTCTCCAATGGCATTTTTGCAGGAATAGAGCGCTATATTAGCTTTCTTTACTCTCTCTACGATGTTTGGTTTCCAGCTTAGCTTGCTGTCCAAAAGTAGTCCGAGGTATTTTGCTCTATCCGTAAAGATCAAGCGAGTACCATTTAATGTCGGCGGGTCACACTGAGTAAGTTTGTGCTCCTGGTAAAGAGGACCAGCTCCGTTTTCTGTGGGTTTGCGTTCAATCCGCAGCCGCGTGCCCACTCAGAGGGGTAGCCAAGCGCAACTCAGCGTACTAGGAAATTTACCGAAGACCGCAATAGCAACTTCATCCGCGTAAGCAACCACCTTGAAACCTTGCCCTTCCAGGTTTAGTAACAGGTCATTTATGACCAAGTTCCAAAGAAGGGGGGATAGAACCCCACCTTGAGGTGTCCCTCTGCTCACGTATCTGCCGGCAGACGTCCCACCCAGACAAGCTGTCACGATCCTGCTTCTAAGCATATGATCTATCCAGCCCCTGAGTGACGCGTCTACCCCCAGACACGCAAGGGCCCGAGTGATTGCGCCCGGTCTGACGTTGCTAAAGGCCCCCTCTATATCCAAGAAGGTCACCATTGAATATTCCTTATATTCAAGTGATTTCTCAATAGGACCTATAAGTGAGTGGAGAGCTGTTTCCACCTATCGTCCCTTACAGTACGCGTGTTGAGATCCAGACAGCTCGCCCGATTGATTGAGCTTCTAATGTAAGCCTCTATTAGCCTTTCCAGTGTTTTCAACAGAAAAGAAGATAAGCTTATGGGCCTAAAGTCTTTGGGATAGCAATGAGAGCTTTTTCCCGCCTTAGGTATAAATATTACTTTTACTTCAGTCCACTTTCTAGGAATGTGACAAAGTTCTAGGCTGCCTTTGAAGATAACTTCCAGCCAGGGTAGGGTTAAGTCAATAGTTCGCTGGATATCCGCTGGGATAATGCCATCAGGTCCTACCGACTTGTATGGCTTAAAGCTGTTTATTGCCCATAGGATATTCCGCCTTTTTACTATATGACTTACGGGGTCTATGCCCCTATTTATCATGGGTCTCTCCGGAGCTAGTACCGAGCACTCCGGAAAATGCGTTTCTAGTAATAGCTCCAGTGATTCCTCACTACATGTAGTCCATGAACCATCCGGACGTTGTAGATAACTCGGGATGGAAGGACTAGAACATAGTACTTTGCGTAGCCTGGCCGCCTCCGAGGACTCCTGTATATTGCCACAGTAGAGCTTCCAGGCCCTCGTTTTGGCTGCTCTCAGCTCGTATTTATAGGTTTTGAGGACTTCTTTATAATAGTCCCAATCTGCAGCAGCATTTGTGTTCCTCGCTTTCTTGAACAGTCTCCTGCATTTCATACGAGTACCTTGGAGCTCTCTCGACCACCAGGGTGGCCGAGATTTACCCAAGGGCCTACTGATAGGACATGTACCTAACATGGCCTTGTTAAAAGCATCAGATAGCTTGGTTACTAGAGCATCAAGCCCCTGTGTAGATGCAGGAGGGTTTGGAACCAATGCCGGTAATAAGTTACCCAGAATGGTTCTGAAACAATCCCAATCAGTTTTCCTCCTATTTCTGAAGGGTGGTTTGCTAGTGGGTTTTGTATCCACTTCGTACTGGAGATAAGAATGGTCAGAAAAGGAATGGTCTTCGGACACTTTCCAGTTCAATACTCTCTCCTTAATAAAATCCGAGACAAGTGTAATGTCCAACACTTCCTGTCTATTTTTAGTAATGAAGGTTGGTTTACACCCGATATTACATATATTTAGGTTAGTACTTAAAATAAAATCAAGGAGTAAAGCAAAAGGTTATCTTTTGGGTTATTCATTTTTTAATAATCTACGGATTGAAAAAGTTGAAAATAAACAAAAGCACGTACATATTTCAATAAATTAAAAATACTAAACTTGACTTTTACCTTAGTAATTGATTTACCCGACAATTGGTGCGGAGCCTTACGCTCCGGCCCAATATTATAACTTGCGGTAAATTAATTTACTCTATCAAATAGTAGGTAAAGTGATTACACAAGAGTATATTTCTGATGTTTAAGTTATTCGTTGGTATCGTATCGGCTTGGTTTACCACAGCTATAGTATGTAAGAGTATTTGGGCCACAGCTATATTATGTACTATAAATGTCCAAATATGAATCTATTGTGCCACATTGATTATTTACCAGATAACATTTGGATATCCAAATTAATACGCCGATTAAAAAATATAATCACATTTAATCGCGTATACATAATATTTATTTTTAATTTTATAGTTTTACAACGTACATATAGCAGAATAGTAAAAATATGTACTCATAACAATATTTACATTATAATTTTATCGGTGCATATACTCGTACATAATACAATTTTGTCAAAATATTGTGTGCACGTAAAATATTAAATTGAAATATAATTTTTTAACAAACATATCATGTTGTTATCAGTGTTATACATATATGTATATTTTTATATAATAAAGTGTATTAATGTTTTACCCTTACTAAATAAAACTGAAACATATGTACATACACAACCGTTTAACAATATATCAAACTTATATGTGTTGTTAAATCACTGTGTTTATTTTACTTTAATTAAATTGAGTTTGAAACTTAATGAACAAGTTATGTAACGTTCCATATAACATGTGTATGCAATTGTTAAGGCATTTCACAAATCAAGATTCATTAGACCTCAACTTATTATTGAACCATAGGTAATATACGTTGTTAACTTTAAGTGGAGCTTTAGAGTATCAAAATTATGTTTTGTACAATTACTGATGATGATAACACAAATTAAATGGATTCATTGTTTTTGATAAGCTAATGCGGTAATTTTTTGTTTTGCACATGATTAATTATAATAAGAATAATTGTAATAAAACATTTATTATTTTTCATGCAATTCTATCAGTATACCAAATACCCCTGTTGTGTATATGAAATAAATTCGGTAATTCTATTTTAAAGTAGTCAAATCAAAGGCTTTAGATTAGATCACGAGAAAATACTTTATTTTGTTTATAAGCAGAATAAGTTCAGCATGCAAGCACGTGCAATTTCGTATAATGCATATGTATATGTGTGATGTATAGGTAAGTAATTAATAATAAAAGTATACGAGTTTTGCGTTCAAAAAGCCTTATTTTATAAAACGCACAAATTGAATGACTGTTAAGAAACTGTTATCCATGTACGTTGGATTGTCATTATCAGTTATTTCAAATACCACAGGATTTTGGGTTAAGCCTACTTATGCGCTTAAGCTGAATTTTGCGTACTGATTTTTTAATGCGATTGTCTGAAGTTTAATTATAAACAGTTTTGTATATTTGGTTTCGCCCCTAAAAGATTTAAATTGAATGGATGATTTCAGAAAATCGAATTAGTAATATTCTTAGTAAAAATACGTTATTTTTAAAGATTCTAACATGCCAATATGTTACAACCACCATCAAAATTAGCCAAATCTGCTATTGGTTATTTAAACGACAAACAATTTCTTGCCAGGACTATTTTGGTTCTGCGTATCGGAAAACGAACGTCTATTCCAATTTTTAAAAACTTGTAAATTTTGTAACGATCTACGAGTATATATATAACCAGTGAGCGATTTGATGGAGTAAACATGCTCAGAAGACCTCGATTATGTTTTATGCTTCTTATGCCTGGTTGCACGAAAATATTTAACTATAGATATTAGCTAACAAGCGGTTAAATTGGTTTTTACTTCACCACTGAAATTGAATTCAATTTAAATTTTTTTGCACTTTTCTATTAAATATAAATATTTTCTATTGATACAATAAAAAATCAAAATAAAAATAGTACCGCCCGGTTAAATGGTTAACCCTAAAAAATCGGGCGGTTAATTTTAACTGGAGAACGAGTAGTTAAATATTTCGTGCAACCGGGTATTATATTTTCAATTTTTAATGATTGTTGGAATTAATGGAAATTGGTTATATTTAAATAAAATAGTTAATATTGCTTAACTGAGGGGCAATCGTACATTCCACACATTTGATTTGATTGCCGTGTTCGGCCAAACGTTAACCAAGTTCCCCCAGATATGCCCGGGCCTCACCGATCACCCTTTTACACATAACATAAAGATAATTTGGATAGGTATTAGTAAAGACAAAAATTGATCCGGTTACAGACAGCCTATAGTACAGCCAATAGTTACTAACACAATGCCAATATAATTCTAATCTTCTTTGTTTAGTCAGACTTATAAGATACTTCTGAAAATTAATTTAAATTTGTTGCAAATTGCTATACTGTAATTAATTAATTTAAATCTAACTGAGAAGCTACTTATAATACTATAACTATATGTAAATAAATTATATAAATGAATAAAATTAAATAAAACCTATTCCAAATAAAATGACTCATCGACATTCTACACCACATTCACTACAAATTTGGAACAAAATGTAGAGCCATTATACCAATAACTATAAAAAATCCCAAATAAATTAACCAACTAAAATGACATTGCTGATTCCAACAGCCATTATTGCATTGTTATCCGCAAATGTAGTGAAATGACTGTTTTCTACCGAGCGCAGGCTGGAAATGGAGCTTTACAAGGTGTAGATGGTCAAAAAAATCGAACCTGTGGCCGTGCGTCCTCGCGAATTGGCTGGCAGTGGCGTAAGGTAAAGACGCATATAAGCTAACTACGAAAGAGGGAGAGCCTTGAGCCCAACTAGAACTAACAGAGATAAAACAAAATAAAATACTATTTTCTATCAGAGGTATAGAACACAAGATATGCGCTGTTAGTTTCTTAAGAATATGCATCACCCTGTTTGACTCTGAATTATATCTATCTGATATATACATATATATATAGCCATTCCACGCGAAATCAGACACCCATCCGGGGGCAAGGTGTCCATTTTTTTTGAAATTCGGGGAGATGGTAGATATACTCGTAGATAAAAAAAAATATAATTTGAGTAAAAACTCGGTGGGGTCAAAATACGCGGAGTTCCATTATAATTTGTTTTTGTCGGAAACTCAAACGTTCACATCTTTAAATTCGTGCGTATCTTAAGTATTCCTTGTCCGATTTTCACGTGTAATAGCTCGTTGGAAAGACAATTGTACATACTTTTAACCGTTTTAAACTTTGGTGTTAATGTACAATATATCGTTTAAATTTCAGTTTTAAATAGTATTTTGCTGAAAAATCGAAATGCTCACCCTTTTATTTTTATTTTTATATCGTAAAGCACTTGACAATACCTTTCAAATGAGCCATCTTTCATGATGGAGACTCTACACGTTCGAGTTTTATAGAACAAAACGTCATACCAAGTTACGGTGGAATTTAACATTTCAGTACAATTATTAATTCTAAACTACGAAATTCATGTGTTGGTTCTTACTTTTACAGTTTTATTCAATAAAGTTAATTTATTTACAATTTATTTTAATTTAAAATTATAAAAATTATCAGAATTGGAAAATCGATGCGCTGTGATGTGGTTGTTACCATTGGGAACAAAGCACTGATAATCGTGAGTTTCTCTGATGGCTTTTACTGAATCAAATTTTTTTGCTAGTGATCGTACCACACTTCTGTACCCTTTGGACAAAATCTAAAAGTAATGTTTGATTCAGGTACGGTGAGTTAATGTATCCTAAAACTTAATTGATAAATATTTTATTAATAAAAAAGCAGAAGGACACCATTTTATGTATAATCAAACTTGATCGAAAAACTCTTTAATGTATACGGTTGTTATAGTTATTTAAGTATCAAGGTCAGTAAGTGCTTTCTACCGGTTGAGGATGATTTTGGAGATCGAGACGAAGTCGAGATCTCCAATACATCCGATACCGGTAGGGCACTTACTGACCGCAATGCTTATTACGTTTTTTGCACGATCGGCGCAATAACGAAATTACAATTTAGAAATATTTGAAAATTGTTTTGACATTTTTAGTTGTCAGAGTTGTTTTTTTTGCACATTATTTTTAAAGTAAGCTTTGTTCATTGTTATGTTGTCATGGACGTACGAAAACAAGAATTATTTATTTATCAAGAGATTTTTTCTGTCAGTTCTTTGTAAAATAAAGCAAAATAATAGTATTTTATTGTGAAAAATGGATGACAGTGACGATTCTGATCTGGAAAATGCATGGAACATAGGATGTTCCTCAATTATTCCAGAAAAATCAAGAGAACGGTATGAAAATACCTATAAACTTTTCAAAGCATGGTGCAGTGAGAAACATTGTCAAAACATCACAGAAAAGGTATACTCTTGGCCTATTTTGTACGAAGAAGTGATAAACTTAAATCTCCAGGGAGTTTATGGGCTGAGTACTCTATGCTTAAGGCTACAATTTTATTAAATGATGCGTCCGATATTTCGAAGTTTAAAACCTTAATTGCTTTTCTTAAGAGAAAAAATACCGGATATCGGCCTAAGAAATCAAAAGTTTTTTCTAAAGAAGATATGTTCAAGTTTCTTAAGGAATTTCCCGATGAAGTTTATTTAAATATGAAACTAGGTATGATATTTGGCATAGCAGGGGCGTGCAGAAGGGAGGAATTATATAATTTAAAATTAGAAGATATTCAAGATATGGGGTCCTTTATTATAGTCAATATTCCTAATACTAAAACCATTATTCCGCGAACTTTCACAATTACTACTCAAGGAAGCGAAACTATTAATTATTTGGATATTTATAGAAAATATTTGAAGTTACGACCAGAAAATTCAAAATCTTCTAACTTTTTCTTAGCAATGCGTAATGGAAAAGTCATTAATCAAGCAGTGGGCAAGAATACTGTAGGAAGGTGGCCCTCGAAGATAGCGAAATGCCTGAATTTGTCAGATCCACTTTCTTATACCGGACATGCGTTCAGAAGAAGTTCGGCTACCTTTCTGGCGAACAAAGGTGTTGATGTTTTAGGCCTTAAAAGACATGGTGGGTGGCGCTCGTCTTCTGTCGCTGCGGGATATGTGGAGGATTCTCTCCAAAACAAAATTGAGTTTTCAAAAAAAATTTTAAGTGAAAATGGAGATAAACATTCTATTCCTAATACTTGGACTGCAGCATCGGAGAAGATTATTGCAGCAAACATCCCAATAACTTCGAGTACTTCGACTGTAACTGAAGTATCCAACACGGAAAATATTGTATCGGAGAAGATAATTGTAGCAAACATCCCAATTACATTAAATACTCCGAGTACTTCGACTGCAGCATCGGAGAAGATTATTGCAGCAAACATCCCAATAACTTCGAGTACTTCGACTGTAATTGAAGTATCCAACACGGAAAATATTGTATCGGAGAAGGTAATTGCAGCAAACATCCCAATTACATTAAATAATTGTTCCAATTGTAATTTTAGTTTAATTTTTAATAAATCATCTTAATTGAAAACTATAAAATTATACATTCATTCTTTATTTACTTACCGCCTATGAGGCGGTAAGTAATTCACTTACCGCCCAGTAATTGTAAACAAAACCTACTGCCCTGGAGACCCTATCGGTAAACCTCAAAAAATAGTCTGATCGTGCAAAAAAAACTTTAAATTACATAAAGTATGGTTCTATAAAAAAAATATGTTTGTTGTGTACAACTTGTACAAAAGCTCGATAGAAGGTCAAAATTTCAAACAAATTTCTCTGACAGGAAATCTTATGCAAGTTCACAATTATTCAAAAAACAAAGTATTCAGTTGCTTAACGTAAAATGTGAATGTAAGCTTTTTTTTACCAATCGACTCTATATTAGTCCTATTATTATTTTTATTTGCTTATTTTAATTTCTTACCTAAAATTTATTTAAATCAAACAAACGAAAAATTATTTAATCAAAAGTGCTAAAGAGTGTTGGTAAGTGAGATTAAGAAAGCCATCAATATAATTATGGATAGTGTACCTGGACTACGTTTATTTTAGCCCGAATAAAGAACTGGTATGATGGATGCCTATTCTGAAATGGGTTGAGCGCTGCAGAATTAACTCTAATGAATCCAATTCATGGTATATCCAATTCAGCTACCTGAGTTGGAAGAATTAACCAGACCGAAGTTTCACCAGCTCCTCTGCCTTAAGAGAAACGGCTCATTGCAAGATCCCAGTCCAAGGCAGCCTGAAAATTAAATTTAGCAGAACCAACATCGGCGATATCTTATACATCATTACCAAGAACAGAATTCAATATCGGCGTTACCAATACATGAAATGCAAATTATACCTACTCGACGGAATTGGGGGTGGCTTCAAACAAAATGCCACGAAAGCCTACGCTGATCAAATAACGACAGCACAACAACTTTTCGATTGGGCTACAAAATATGAATCAAACATTACTTTTAGATTTTGTACAAATCAAGAGTACAGAAGGGTGGCACGATCACTATAGCAAAAAAATTTGATTCAGTTAAAAGCCATCAGAGAAACTCACGATTATCACTGCTTTGTTCCCATTGGTAACAACCACATCACAGCGCGTCGATTTTCCAATTCTGATAATTTTAATTAAAATAAATTTTTTTTTTTTTTTAATTTTTTTTTTTATATTTATTTATATTACGACTGAGTCTTGTACCCATTTAGTAATTTACATTGCATAATACAGTATTTTGAATAGTCGGCGTAATCAAGTGATTATCCCCAGTTAGTGTAACTCCTGGTCGCGATAAGTCCAGTGGTTTGGTTCTTTGCAGTCTTCTTGTTAGAGATGTAGTCAGCATACAGCGTATGTCCAAATTTTGATGCTGGTGCAGACGTTGTAGGTGTTTTGTTGCATGATGCTTAATTTCATCCGCGACAAGCTCAATCTTGAGATCTCGATGGAGGTTGTCGTTTCGGATGTACCACGGTGCATTAACAATACATCGTAGGATTTTATTTTGAACTGTTTGTATGATTTTGATATTTGTCTTCTTGGCACATCCCCAGAGTTGGCTACCATATGTCCATACAGGCTTCAGAATTTGTTTGTATAACAGCAGTTTGTTATGGATCGCTAGTTCAGATTGTCTCCCTAGGAGCCAATGCATTTTTCTAAATTTTATGTTTAGTTCTTCTCTCTTCTTTTTTATGTGTTCCTTCCATCTACGCTTAGCATCTAAAGTCATACCAAGATATTTGGCAGTGTTTGCATGGGGTACTACTATTGAGTTTATCATTATTGGTATATGGTTAACTTTTTGATTTGTAAAGTTCACTTGGATTGATTTTGCTTCATTTAATTTAATTCGCCATTGCTTTGTCCAATTACATATCAGGTTAGTAGTCCTCTGTAATTTACTAGTGGAGTCATTGATGTTCTTTGCTGTTGCAAGTATTGCCGTGTCATCGGCAAAAGTCGCCATTGTTTCTTCTGTAATTGGTATATCTCTAGTATATAGGAGATATAGGATTGGCCCAAGAACACTCCCTTGTGGTACTCCGGCTGTTATTCTTTTTAGTTGGGAGTACTCATTCTCATACTTTACTCGGAAGTGCCTCTCTGATATGTATGATTTTAAAATTTGAAAAAATTGCTCCGGAAGATCTCGATGAAGTTTGAATTCTAGCCCCTGGTGCCATACTTTGTCAAATGCTTGCGCTACATCAAGGAATAGAGTTGAGCATATTTGTTTGCTTTCTAGTGATTTCTCGATTACATCAGTAATTCGATGTACTTGTTCTATCGTAGAATGTTTTTCCCTAAATCCAAACTGATGTGAAGGGATAAGATTCCTTTCTTCGATAATTGGTTTTAGTCTTTTAAGAAGAACTTTTTCAAATAGTTTCGATAATGTTGATAGCAGAGAAATTGGCCTATATGAAGCTTTATCATGCGGAGGTTTGTTCGGTTTAAGTATCATAATTACTTCTGCAACTTTCCATTGCCTTGGTACATATCTTAGTCGAAATGCTGCATTAATTATATGCACTAGTTTCCTCAACGCTTTCTCCGGTAACAGTTTTATTATCTGACCTGTTATAAGATCATATCCTGAAGCCTTATACGCATTCAGATTATTCTTGATTTCCCATTTTAGTTCTTTCAATGTTACAGGTGTAATATTTACTTCATCCTGTTTATTTATTGGTGTAATATTTTCGTCTTCCGTTTGTTTTGGATAAGGTTGGAATGTTTCTTCAAGGTGATTTGCAAACAAATCTGCTTTTTGTTTAGCATTTCGAGCCCAATTTTCATTATTTTTAATTGGAGGAATCTGAAGTTTAGGTCTTTTAATATTCTTAGTTGCTTTCCATAATGAATAATCAGTATCTTTTATCCCAGTTAGAGTGCTGAGGTATTTATTAACTGATTGATTTTTAATGTCTTTTATAAGGTATTTTAACTTGTTACACAAATGATTAAATACTCTTTTATTTTCAGCATTTCGATGTTTTTGCCAATTCTTCCGTGCTTTTCTTTTATTTTTAAGAAGTTCTCTCACTTCCTCTGGATAGCTAGCATTGCGCTTCATTTCCTGCCTATTATTTGGAGTGCTTTCCCACGCAGCATATTGGATAATATGGATGAGCTTATCTAATTCGTCTTCTATTTGGACTGGTCCCTGAATTGGGTTCTGCAGACTAATTCTTTCTGTTAACTGTGTTTGGAAGAGATTTTTTTAAATTTAATATTAAAATAAATTGTAAATAAATTATTGAATAAAACTGTAAAAGTAAGAACCAAAACATGAATTTCGTAGTTTACAATTACTAATTGTACTGAAATGTTAAATTCCACCGTAACTTGCAACGAGCTATTACATATATATATATATATATATATATATATATATATATATATATATATATATATATATATATATATATATATATATATATATATATATATATATATATACATATATATATATATATATATATATATATTAAAAATATATATATATATATATATATATATATATATATATATATATATATATATATATATATATATATATATATATATATATATATATACATATACATATATGAATGTAGTATTTCTATTTCTGTAAATTGATTGTATGGGTAAGAGCATTTTAAGTTTGTGTATTAATTTTCCGCATTATCGTAAATAACAATATTGGTTTGTATAGGATGCTATTACATAAGGGAGGCTTTCCAATGGCTTAGATATCATGATGACTTCAACCATTTTCCACAGTTGCTGTATATTATTCAGCCTAAATGAAGCGTTAATCAGATTAGTAAGTATTGTCAAAGATTTTCTTTGAAGTTCTTTCAATATTTGACCTGTTTCTAAACCTGTTAATATAAATTATCATGAAAATTTAAGTTTATTTATGTAATTTCAAATTTGAATGCCGACATCTTAGGCTCTGTATGAAACGATTAAAAGTTGTTAAAAAGTGATAAAAACTAAAATTTTGACCGCAAAATTAAATTTATTCACCACAAAAAAATACAAAAAAAATGTATCACGGCCGGAACCGTATACAAATTTTGACAAATGTGTTAAAAAATCATAACCTACTGCTTTTCTTGTAATAACGTATATTTTCAAGCTCAGTACATAACTGCGGGAGTGCAGGAGTCCGAGTAAGGAAATGTTCAACTCGAGTGTGATGAAAAAGGAGGAGCTTATGTCAAAATGGCGTACTTTGATTGGTAGAGAATCAAGTGTGATTATTTTTTCGACTGACTCCCGCAGTTATGTACTAAGCTTGTAAAGTAATGGAGAATATATGAATTCCACTAGGACATACATAGAAAACGTCACCACAGTTGACGATTTATGTCCTGAGAGTGTACGAACCCCACCACTCACCAACCCACGGCCTTCGACGTCTAACTATAACGGCTATCTCAGGTTATTCTTCAACGCCATCTACGTCTAGGACGAGCTCTGCTCTAGGTAATAAGATCAGAATTAGTTCACATAACAAATGTATGGACAAACGCGAAAGACAAGACAAATGACTTGAAAAATAAATAAATATTCTAATGGGAGTTTATGGCCAGATGGTGAAAACCGATTACCCCAATATTAATTTTAGTGGTTTGCTCATATCGTGGGGTTCAGACGATTCTGATTAAGCGTTGCACGAATAATTAAATAAATCAGATAGTAATGTACTTAACTTAATTTTTTTTTATTGAATTTTAAATTTTTTAGTTATAAAAATGAAATATTAAAATATATCTTAATTAAATGAAATCAAAATTTTTTTTGTTGTTTCATGAAGCTAATTGTTCCAAAATGCTATTTCGAAAATTCAGAGTTCCTGTGGAGTCTGTAACATCTGCGTTGGTACTTTCGTCGATCATAATATCATCCTGTTCCAATATAGCATTAGCTTCAGACACAAATTTTATGTAAAATACAAACAACAAAAACGGTTTTGATACTTAAATTTAACAAATTGGTTTTAAATTTAGAAACAAAGATGGAAATCGTAAAGCAAATAGAAAATGGTGAAAAAACTTCAGTGTTAGCTAAAAGATACAATATGAATGAATCCAGCATAAAAAGAATTAGACCAAATGCAGAATAAAAAAAAGTTCATTTGCTAGTTCGACATCAATAGCCTCAAAAGTTATGAAAAAGACTAGAAATTCTATAATTGAAAAAACTGAAAAAGTGCCCAACGCCTGGATAGACGATCAGAATCAAAAGCGAGTGCCTCTAAGTTCAGATATTATTCGAACAAAAGCGTCGTCAATTTTCGAACGTTTACAAAGAGAAGAATCTTGAACATCTAATGTAGAAAAACGTCAATTTCAAGCCAGTAAAGGCTGGTATCAAAAATTCAAACATCGCCAAAATCTTCATAATATTAAATTTACAGGCGAAGCGGCAAGTGCTGACCAATTAGCTGCATCATCATATCTAGAAATCTTGAAAAGTGCTATTGACGAAGGGGGATATTTACCAAGTCAAGTTTTCAATGCTGACGAATCTCGAATATTTTTGAAAATAATGCCTAGTATGACTTTTATTTCCAAGGATGAGAAAATAGCTCCAGGTTATAAAGTTTCAAAAGATAGACTGACAGTTTTACTATATGGAAATGCAGCTGGAGATTGCAAAAACAAACCATTACTATTTTATACTTCGGAAAACCCTCGTGCTTTTAAAGGAGTATAAAAAAACTCACTTCCAGTTCATTGGATTTCTAATAAAAAAGGATGGATGTCCGCGAAATTTTTTGAAAACTGGTTTTTGAATTGCTTTTGTATTGAAACTGAGAAATATTGCAAAAACAAAAAACATTGCTTTTAAGATACTATTGATTGTTGATAATGCACCAAGTCACCCAGCTTATTTGACTGAATTAAACCCTAATATTAAGATAATATTTCTACCTGCAAACACAACGTCGGTAATTCAGCCGATGGAGCAAGGCATCATCGCCGCATTCAAACGTTATTATTTAAGAAGAACTTTCAAGCAATTGATTGAGGCTACTGATGGGCCAGATAATGTATCAATTCGTGACTTTTGGAAACAGTACAATATTTTATCTGCTGTAAGAAATATAAAATTTTCTTGGGATGAAGTGAAAAAATTATCGATGAATGCTGTGTGGAAGAAAATTTGGCCAGAAAGTTGCATTGAAGCAGCTACGGTTGAGATGCCAGATACTTCGGAAATTGTGACATTAGAAAAAACAATTGGTGGAGATGGTTTTGAAGAGATGGTATCAGAAGATATTATGGAAGTCATTGAAGATATTTATGAAACAAATATGACTGTTGATGATATTTTAAGTCAGTTCAATAACGATGATGATAATGATAGCGAAGAAGAAGAAGTAGAACTTATAAGTGCTAACAAGAAAATTTAGCAAGTCTTTTAAAACTTGATAGTCAGCTTCAACAGGAGGCTCTTGAGATGGATCCTGATGTAGAGCGTGCTTTAAATTTTAGGAGAAATGTAACAGCTGCTTTGGCTCCTTATGAAAAAATTTATAACGAAAAGGAAAAGACTGGTAAACAATCAGTGATAACTAGTTTTATTAGATATTTATATTATTGATATTATTTTTTTAAGTTTTAGTTGTTTTTGAAATGTTATTTATGTTAATTTGTTTTAAATTTATGAAATATTTAAGAATCAGTGTAAGAATCGTCGAAATACATATAATAATTAATATAATATATAAACTTATAAACAAGTAATATGTATTACTTGTTTATAAGTTTATATATTATATTAATTTCTTGTTAAATAAAAACTTTTAATTTAGTGAAAAAATTAGTGAAACCTAACCCCCAAGTCGGAGATCCTCGGGCAACACTTAACCCTTGAAAGTATATTACATGTAATGATTGTGTCTGAAGAAAAGTGGAATGCTTAAGCCACATTGCAGCAGTGGTACTAAAGGAGCGAAGATGCTTAGAGCGTGCCAGAGAAGAGAATCAAATTTCGAGTAGATAGCTCGGTGGCTATCTAATCTCAATCTTAGGTTGAGACGCTGAAAAGAATTAAGAGTATGAGGACTTGTCACCTCCATGCGAAGTAATCTCTAACGATAGTTCCCCATGAATGATGTGTGGTTTTAGATGGTAAAAATCCATCACTGTTCCTGAGATGTTTGCCCATCGCAGCTTCGTCTTCTTGAAGATTTTCTTCACTTTACCCGAAAATAAAATATAATAAAAATCGGTGTCGTATAGGAGTGATTTGATGTGTTTACTTGAATTCTCTGGCTTTTTACTTTTAATTCCACATCAAATCATTCCTACCAAAATTATAAGTTTTCCACTTATGCCAAGAACTGTACATCTTTATATTTTATTACCATTGGCGCTTTTGTGGTTACGTTTTGTGGTTGTGGTTCTCCACTTAAGCGTCGAACTCTCCAATGATAATTTTGATGTCTAGTTTCGGATATCATTTATACTGTATAGTCGCCCAACCAATGGTCAAAAGTTTCAATTTATACCAAGTGAAATAAATGTTACAGTTTGCATTATAATCTCTGAAGTCAGTGAAAAATAAGGTTCAATCAAATTTTAACTATTTTAAATTTATTTGGTTTGAATTGCGTTGTTTGCCACAAAAAACACTATTTATGCCCTTTGATCTATCTGATAAAGATTATCCACCTAACGATATGTATGTCGCACAAATAGTTCGACTGTTTATCTAATACAATTTTGATTGATTTCAACGTATATACGTAGGTATAATATTATGGTTTAATTTTAAAAACTAACAAGACACCGCAGTTGTGCAAATATATAATCGCATGATATTCTATTTTAATATGTATATGTACGCACAAAAAAATATTCCAAATTAAAATTCAATCCATGACGTGAATCACGTTCCAATATTTAGTCCAAAGTTCAGTCAAATATTTGCCTACAATCAATTTCAAATATACGAATCCAATATGTCAACTTCAAAAATATCATAAACGAGTACACACAATAAACACACAAATATATAACGACGACAAAAATTTGATTGAGTCACTTCAAATTTTTTTTTTACAATCACCAATTAATTAGTTCGAAAAATATATTATTAATTTAATAATTTTAAAAACAGATCAATTATACATTGGTTTATAAATACTTTAAAAAAAAAATGCGACATATAGGTAATTAATTAGACTTTCTTGACTTTTTCTGATAGGTAAATTCGAAATGCTGATAATTTTATTTTTATGAAAATTTATTTTATGGTTTAAGTATTTGACGATTATTTGGTGGTTCAATTCACATGGAACGATATGCAAACATGATTTACAATTTTAGCAAAAGTGCAATAAATTATATTTTATATCAAATATCATTTGACGATGTGTAAATATTTATATTTTTGGAATCCGCGTATATAGCGCGGAACTATTGAAGTGAATATTCTGTGTATATATTTAAGGGATTATTTGGTAATATTTTATTTTTTAAAGAATCCCCAATATAATTGTCATTTACTTAACCCATCGATGTAAATTTACCATAAATTGTAGTCGTTGAGTCGGCGTTTCAAAGGATTCGTACAATATGTTAAATGAATTCGTGAGTTCACTGACAACGATCTTGTAATAATGCAGATATCGTTGCTGTAGTTCTACGTTGGTGACAAATTTTTAGTTTTGAGATAATTCACTTTGAAGTTGTATCAAAGTTTTAACTGCTTATAATTTATTAGAACTATTATTTTTTGATTTTGCATTTCCTTTCTATAGGAACCAGTTTTCCCGGAAAACGTGATTGTTTTTTATTTCTAGAAACTTTTTAGTGTATTTCACACAACTGGAAAATTACACTGGATATACACCAATAAAATGGAGATACACTAATATAAAATCGAAATGGGCTATTAACAAATTGGAGATACATAATCCTCTTAAGGGAAAATCCGATGTGTGCCAGTGTTCGCGCTCAATCAAGTTGACTCCGTTTTGTATATACATATGTATATAGATATAGATGCATACTATAATATTTCATCATAAGCATCTATACAACTGTACTTATGTATCTAAATATTGTTGTATGTATATGTTTGTCGCTTTATTAAATAATATTTTTGTTGTTGGATCGTATATTCCGATAGATCGATCAGTCTCGCAATAATTACCAAAGTGTAAACGACAAAATTAAAAATAAATAAATGTTCACCAATTCGCAATGCATTTTTGTTGTTTAAATTGAAATTAATATTGTCGCCGGGTTCGTCAAGAAACATATGGTCCTTCGAGCCGGATAATATCCGTGCTGTCGTTTCGTGGTTTATCACGTTTATTGTTTTGTCAATAGTCTTCTCGTGTCGAATTTCGCATCGCATCAATTAATTGTATCGCAAAATTATCTAACATTTCGGTCAGCATAAGTTTTATTGGTATCGTATGATTTGTGCATCAATTTATGTATAAAACACGTGTTAACTAAAAATTTATGAACATCGTGTGCATTTAAGGTTAATTAAATTAAGTGATAGTTTCGTTAACAATATTTCGCGTTAATTCAAGTTTTAAAGTTATTTGTGAATGTTTTAAAAACAATAATCATGGACGAAGAACAAAAAAAGACTGTATTAGCTGAGTTGAAGTCGCAACGCATAACTGTACAAAGGGCACAGACTTGAATTAAAACCTACATCGATAAAAATACTCCGACTGAAATTGAAGCAGCCACGAGGTTAAGCTTGCTTGAAAATCATTTTGCGAGGTTTGAGGAAATTTAAATTATTATAAAGAATCACGGAATGCAGACGTCCATCGCTCGGTCATAATCAAAGCAGTGCTGACATGTTGGGACTAAATCGTACGGGAAATCGTTCCAATCTAGTGAAGTTACCAAAACTTGAATTACCTCAGTTCTCAGGAGAGTTCAAACATTGGACCGATTTTATCAATGAATTCAATACCTATATTGATTCAGACGAGAACCTGAGTCCGTTAGAGAAATTTAATTATCTTCGCAAATGTCTCAAAGGCGGGAAGGCTGAAAGTATGTTAGCAGCACTGGAGTTGACTGACGGAAATTATGTCGAGGCATTAAGTCTACTGAAAAACCGTTACAACAATAAACGGCTCATTTAGTACGCTCACATCCGAGAAATCAATGACAATCCAGTCGCGGCAAGGCCTTATTGATACCGTTAATGCCAATCTTCGCGCCTTGCTTACATTAGGACATTATGAACAGCTTGCCAACGCATTATTATTGCATATTGTGCTCGGAAAATTAGATAATGCTACTCAAACCAAATGGGAAGAAGATGCACCTATAATTTCTCTACAGACTTGGTACGAACTGCAAGCGTTTAATGTTAGAAAATTCAAATGCCAATGGATCGCAGTCATCTTCTGTATAGTACAGTCGTCCTCAGTCGAGTCAACGATCATCTACTTCGTCAAGTTCTAGAAATACTTCGTTAACCACAACCATCAATAATCAAAATTAGTTGCACTGTGTTGTTTGTGATCAATTTAACCATGTGATTTATAAATGTCCAAAATTTCTTGAACTATCGCCTCAAACTCGTTTTAGCGCTGTAAAACAACATCAATTATGTATTAATTGCTTTAGCAAGAGCCATCGATTTCGGTTTTGTCGTGGGGGTAGATGTCGCATTTGTCATCAGCCGCATCATACATTGTTGCATATCGAACGAGATCACCAGTCATCGCTGTTGCTGAATCCGAAGCCAGCCGCTCACACTAGTCAACCATAGAGCGCAATCAAGAGGCAGCTGGTTCAAGCTCAACTACACTACACTCTTGTAATGATCGATTTGAAACTGAAAATAATGAAATGTCGATCATTTTAGATACGGCTGTCATGTTAGTTCAAGATTATGCTGGTCACTTCGTTAAATGTCGTGTGTTATTAGATTCAGCATCTCAACTAAATTACATCACCGAATGTTTAGCAAAGTTGTTGCGTGTAACAAGATGCAAAGCGACTGTCTCGATTAGTGGAATAAATGGCATCAGCACGCAAGTGAAACATCAAGTAAATATTTTGTTTAAATCATGTTCGTGTGACTATGCGAATCGTTTAGATATGGTAGTGCTGCCTACGATCACATCGAATCAGCCCATGAGAAGTATCGAAATTGAAGATTGGAATATTCCATCCAACCAAATCGTATATATATGCTTATCGGAGCTGAAATTTTCTTTGAATTACTTGGGACCGACCAGATTATGCTGGCTGAAAATCTACCTTTGTTGAGCAAAACAAAATTCGGATGGATTGTGTCTGGTAAGAGTTTTAAAATCAAAAACAAATATAATTTTTGTACTTTAGTGGTAGAACCTAGCCACGATGAACCTACCGCGTCGTTACACGAATTACTTGAACAGTTTTGGACTGTCGAAGGTTATGGTGAAAATAAATCAATGCTTACTATGGAGGAAGCTGAATGTGAAGCTCATTTCGTTAACAATTATAGACGTTTGGAGTCCGGATGATTTGTCGTCAAGCTACCATTAAAAGATATCTCGTTACTCGGTGATTCGTATTATTCCGCTAAAAATTGTTTGTTGAAGTTAGAATGCAGATTATTGAAATATCCAAACGCATCACTGCGTTATTAAGCCAGAAACCTCGACAACGAAATAACGCGTTGTTTTCGATGCTTCCCTTCCTGTAAGACGTCATCTGGAAAATCACTAAATGAAATCATGAAGGTCGGACCGACAGTACAAAATGATCTGTTTTAATTAAACAGCCAAATACAAGTCGAGGATGCCGATTCCTACCTGCAATGCATATTATGGCGGGATAGCCCAAAGGAGAGAATTCAGGTTTTTCGTCTGAAAACCGTTACATACGGTACGGCTGCCGGACCGTTTCTTGCAACCCGTTGTTTAAATCAGATGGATTCCTCGAGTCATTCTGTTGGTTCACATGCAATTTTAAATGACTTTTATGTCGATGATATGATTAGTGGAGGTGATTCAATTGAAGAAGTTTTGAAACTACAAAAGGAGGTGTCTGAGATTTTAAAAGGTGGCTGTTTAGAATTACGTAAATGAGCATCAAATGATGAACGTGTGCTAAGAGACGTTCCAGTCGCGCATCGCTAGACGTACATAAATATTGAAAAAGACAAGGCAATTAAGACTCTAGGCGTCTCGTGAAAAACCGACGCAGATGAGTTCCAGTTTGTTTACAAGCAGAAACATCATGAATACAAATTTACAAAACGCCAGGTCTTATCCGACATCGCTAGTTTGTTTGATCCATAGGGAATAATTAATCCGATTATCGTCTTGGCAAAAATATTTCTGCAACACATGTGGAGATTGAAAATCGAGTGGGATGAGATATTACCAGAGCAATACGTCACACAATGGGTTAAATTTCAAAGTCAACTACCCTTGATCAACAGCGTCAAAATTTCTCGTTTCGTTTTATTGCCGAATTATAAAGTAATTGTGATAAATTGATTTTCGGATGCATATATCACCGCGTATGGATGTTGTATTTACATTCGTTCAATAGTTCAATAGTTTCATTGCCTCGATTGGAACTCTGCGCCGCAGTTATGTTAGCACAGCTGTTGGATCGTGTTAAGTCTAACCTTAAAACCAAAATCACATTGCTGTTGCTGGACCGACTCGGAAATCGTGTCAAATTGGTTAGCTGCACATCCATCAACCTGGACCATTTTTGTCGCAAATCGTGTTGCCATCGTAAAAGGTCTGACATCATCTTCAGTCTGGAATCATGTTGGGTCCAAAGATAACTCCGCTGATCTCGCGTGGAGTATTACCTGAAAAATTACTTGGCAGTAAACTATGGTTTTCCGGACCGGAATTTTTGTCGAGTTCGTCATCAAATTGGCCGAAATTCAACAAATCATTTGATATAAATTTGGTGAATTCATACTAACAAAATGTGTTTGTTATTAAATTAATTACTTGACGTAAATTTCGTAAAATCGTTTATCCACTTCTGGCATATAATTTAACATCGACCGAATATCTTTCTTATTTTCGGCAGACATTTTATACTGAAATACACATTTGCCAATAGTAGGTAGCTGGAAATGTACGCGCTTGGCAATTTGTTTACGTGTGTCTGATTTCCTGATTAAATCACATTGTTGTATATTATTATTATAACCAATACGATAATTTATTTGATTTAATTTGATTTGATTGGAATGTTCGACCAAGCATTAAGCAGGATCTCCCGGAGATGGCCGGGCCTCACCGAACACTCGTTTACACATAAGATAAAGAGGATTTGGATAGGTTCAGTTAGTATGATCGAAATTGACTCGGTTACAGACAGCTGGTTTAGCCAATAGTAACACAGGACGATACAGTTCTTCACTGGGATCTGAAATATAAAAAAAAAATCTACAACAAAATGACATTTGACCATAAATATATCCAAATAAATGTGTGTGAAAAAAATTTCGTATCCTCACACAAGTTTTATGTCGATGTGTATAAATGTTGCCATAAAAAATACTCAACTTGATACTTTTTTATAACAAATTATGGCAACACACTAACACAAACACATTTTTCTTTCCAGTAAAATTTTACTGATAATGATAGTTGTTTCATTCGCACCACCAGCAACTCTATATTTTTATCCCATTTTGTTTTTGCTGACAGCAAACCTTTCACAATGGAATACAGGCTTAAGGCTCTACTTTACTCAATTTGCGAAAACATGTGTATCTTACAAATCGTTTTATGGCCACATAAACTTAGGCATTGACTTAAATTTGTTTTTATAGCAAAGTTAAATATATTTGCAAGCGAGAACAACACGTTTTTTTTTAAATTCGCTATAGTTTTCTCGTAATTACGTCTCAAAGTTGATGAATTTTTGACAAAAACCATTCACTCACAAACCAAATTTATCAATATTTATCCACTAATCTGTAAAAGTTTTATATATGGGTACGTTCAGGAAGATATTATCTAGCGATTAACACGCGTTTTTACAAAAATTCGTTCTAATAAGCGAGGAAATTGAAAATTTAATTGAAAACTATTTTATATCGATAAGCTGACAAATCAATTTATTGAAATAAATGTATCTTCGATGTAAAAATGGTTTAGGAGTCAACTAAATATCGTATATTTTTTAGTTCATCCCTTTTTAATTAGATGTCATAAGTGACAAAAAACAAATTGTTCATGAAATATTTATGTAATTTTCGATAATAATAATAATGGCATTTAAATATCGACATCAATTTTGATTTTTGTTCTAGGTAAAGTAGAGTCTTAACTGAAATTCATTAATTTAAACCTAATTCATTAAAACTCCATATAAATGCGGCAGTACAGTTTAACTGTATTACTAGATGAAATAAAATTAAAAGAATTTTAATAAGAACATTATATACTACATACAGACATTTGTTCATATTTATACATTCATTAATAATTTTAAGTTTTTTCTGTTACACACACTAAAATAAGATCTGTTAAAAATCGTAAAATATAGCACTCCAATTAGAATGATTACTTAATAAGAAATAAAATCAAATAAAAATGAATTATAGGTGCGTTTTTTTATTAACAGAACTTCAAGTTCTATAAGAACATCGGGAATAATACTGGGAAATTTTATTTAGTTTAACCAATATATTTAATTTAAGTTCTATTTATTTGAATAAATTTCAACATTTTTTGACGTCTATTGTGAAATAATACAGGTATCACGCATAAAACAATGAAAAATATTTGTTTAAAATATTTCCTTTTAAAATTTCCCTTTTTTTCGAGTTCGTGTACTATGAATTTATCGCGAACTTGAAAAAACCAATGTTTTATCCAGAACATTGAAAAATAAAGTTAAATTTTATTTTATTTCGATAATAGTGAATTAAAATGTGTAGTTTAACATTAAATGTATCTTATTTATTGATAAAAAATTAAATTTATTTGGATTTTACTGGAAAAATGAGAAAATTCTTATCCAGAACTTCATTCCAATAAGAAAATTTTTGAATTAAAAAACACGACTATTATGTATAAAATTAAACTAATTCATTCCACCTAACGCACCATCTAGATACCGATATCCGTATCAATTGATATTCTTTGTGGCTTGTCACTGTAAATCTAATTTAATTTAAAAACAATTCCAATTCGAACACATTTTCCCATATACCTAACTTAACAGACAATTTAACAAAACTTACCGAATTATCCCATCTAGGCACCAAAAATGTTACTACTTAGTTTTTATCTGAGGCATTTGCCAGATTCCATTTCTAATTTTACACCACTTCAAAAAATCATATTCATTTAGAAATAATGTCATATACACAATACACATACATTAATCGTCCAGGAAAAATTATTCACTGTATAGTTCTCTCTTTTTTCGAGTTTTGTTTTTTCGTTTTGTTTCTTTTTTTTGTAATTATGTACGCACAAATATGAAGTACAACACTTTTGATAAATGCAACGATTTGCAATAATATCAATCACAATTCTGTTTTTAATTTGACACTTTTATTGTTAAATAATTTAAGAAACTGAAAGACTAATACTTTAATTAAATATTAACACGAACCATACTAATTAATACTGCCCAAAACCATTTAAAATTTATTTATAATGTGGAGGAGGAGACCAAAAATGCACGTCTACTCGACAAGACATTTCGTTGTTCCCCCATAACCAATACGATATTTTATTGAACACAAATTAGATTATTCATAAATTAGATGACATGCACTACAAAATGGAGGAAATACAAATGCAACTGACACGGCATTGTAATTTTGAAAATCTTCGATTTTCATTTGCAAAATTAAAAGAGTAACTTTTGTAAAATTCATTGCCTTTAAAATTGTTATAAGAGTTACTGGGCTGTGAATTTCTGTATTTCTTAAAAACCGTTCAATGGAACTATGGACCGCGACTATCTCCTGCACCATCTCCGGGCTCTGAAAATGTTTGTTGTATTTCCATTATATGAGGATTTTGTTGAATAAATTTTAGAATGGCTAATGAAGTTATGCGATTCCGATTCTGGGGAATACACGAGCCAGTGCTGGGATGTTCTATCATCACTTCGATTCGCTTCGATAGACATTTGTGTCTCTTTTTTTACGAACAAAATTGTACTCCATTGCATTTTTTGAATTACGTTTTGTCTATTGCGATCTCAGCCTGTTAGACTAAATTTGCAAACTATCTCTTTTTCCTATTTTCATTTGCCATCGAAAATAAAAATATTGGTGATATTTTATCGCATGAATTTATAGAAATAGAATCGAGTAGGCTATGCTCACAATATAAATTGCGAAATAGAATACAATTTTGTTCGTAAAAAAAAGAGACACAAATGTCTATCGAAGCGAATCGAAGTGATGATAGAACATCCCAGCACAGACCAAAGAATAATTTTTTTCACTGTAGGATTGTCCGAAACAAAACATTTTAAATTTTTTATTAAAGCTGACGCTAAATCATTACCTGCTCTACCACTGATCGCTTCATGCCATATTGCACAATATGTAAATTTATTCGAGCTGCAATGAGCTGTTAAATTATAAACTGAAAACTTTCGTTTATAAAAAAAGGTTGATACGTTTGCCCGAGGTAATGCAAACAGATTCTATAGATCGTAACACAGAACGACCGTAAACTCGTTTATATTGTGACGATCAGAATCTCGCTCTGTTTTTCCCATCTTATTATTGAGCTCGTGTTTTTGATGATTCAAAATTTCGTCAGCAGTTGGTAGTTTAGCGACCTTATGTGCTACGCATCGATCGCACTGTTCCTTTTTTGGTTTATAAAAGGCTAAATTGAACTCTTCGTTGAACACTTTAGAATAAATGTTTAATTTAACAGAATATGATGCGTTGCTTAAGTACAAACAGTACATTCGACTTATAATCAAATTACCTTCGAGGTATTGTCGGTTACTGGCCGCTCTACAATAATGGGGTTCCGTTACCTCAGGCGTCTCGTACCTCATTAAGTTTTTCTTCACAAATTTTAAATTTAGCATGTTTACCATTTTAGTCTTGGTGCGGTTGTACCGGCATCAGTTGCTTTGGTTTTGTGGAAATTGTAAATCCTGTTTTGACTTATATCAAGCCTCGTCAGGAAGAGCACCTTGCATATTTGTACCTTGATTTTGTTTTTTTCGAAATACTACAAGAATGTGTCTTGTCTTCTAGATCTTTCAGTTTTGGTTCTCTTGCGTTTTTTTCGCACTCGCTTGGTAAATTTAGAATAAACGCTTAATTTACTTTCGGAACATAGACTCCAAAACAGGTCATGAACTTTTTGTTGATCATGGTCGCTAAAATTTGTTGAACATTTAAAAATGCATCCGGCAATACATTCTTCAGTAATACGTCGTGACTCGTGATCTCTTGACACGGAGCAAGAATAAATCAAATTGCGAAAATGTTTCCTATTTATATAAAAATAACACGTGATAACAAAAAAAACAAAAAATTTTCTTTGGTTGATATGGAGTTACATCAAATAATAATTAAAATTTTAGATAATGGAGTTACACCAAAATGGAAAATTGTATGGACTTAGAACAAAGTAGAATTATGCAAAAAAAAATGTTAAAACTACGTTTCTAATACGTACATTTTACAGTCGAATGCAGGACATACAACATTAATGAACGTTTCATACAAGCACTGGTGTGGACTTAAACTAAAATGTAATGTGTAATTCAAAAACTATGGTACTTACAATTTTGATTACATTTTTAAAAAGAGCGGAAAAAATTACATAAAACACCGTTGAAAACCCAATAAACGTCATTTTGGACTTACACCAAGATAGAACTACGGCGACGATATGTACATCTATGTTTATTAATTATGTATAACGGTTACATATAAAATATAACCGTTTAACAAGTAGCATGTGGAGGTTGTTGAGTGGCGCCGAATTACGTCACCAAATTCCAAGTTGCATGATTGATGGGATTTTTCAATTAACAAACTTTTTATCCAGAAAAAAATTAAAATATTCTCCATATCGTTATGTTTATATAAAATATTATAAATAATTAAAAAGAGGGGACTGTACAATATAATAACGGTTATAAAAGAAAGTATGGGCCCGATACAATGTAAATTTCAAATAATTCATAAATTTGTGTATAAATTATTCGGGTAGGAATAATAGCAGAGTAGAGAGATAATATACATATAGTACATTTACGTAGAATAGGGCCGAATGATAGGCGAAACTAAATTGTATGTATAGTAGTCATTGTAGTTTTGATTAATTTCATATTTTACATGCATATACCTTGAATTGATCGATGAATTGTTATCAAAAAAATTATCAAATTTTTGGTAGTTCAACTTCAAAAGTAATAAGGATTACATTAAATACACACATACTGATAATAATTTTGCAAATTTACAGATAATACATCTCTTATCTGATATATCATTATCAATTATGATAATGCGGGTTTGTTGTTGTCGTTTTGTGAAAATATTATTAATCACCTACGATAATATTAAAATTTACAAAATTCTAATTGCAAATACATTCATACTTGAAATAAAAATAATCATAGATAGTTACTTTTACATCTATACGTATTGTATTTAAGACCAAGTTTTTTAAGACCAGATGAATAATCCTAAGGTTTTTCCTATCCGCACTCATGACAAAGACAACATAACAAAGTTCAACTAATGAAATATTTTAACTTTGTTATGTTGTCTTCGTTATGAGCTCGGCCCGAAAAAACTTTAGGATTTTTCGTATGAGAACAGCTTACAGCAGCATTTGCAGCCTTTTCCTTTCTATATTCATAAGTATATTATATCACATGTCCGCATATAGCACCGGTATTATAAAAAATGCTTTTGTTATTATTATTTATTAAATACTATTCAACAGGGTTAATTAGTAATTTAACATTTAGAGTTATTTTTATAAATTTTCTGAATAAAAAACTATTTTGTTCAAACCATGGAATCAACAAAATCATACAAAAATGTAAGGTCGTCATGCTTGTGAAGTTTTTCAGAAATTCACAGATTTTATATATGTGTTAGTAGGTGCGTTTTTTATTAGCAGAACTTCAAGTTCTATAAGAACATCGGGAATAATACTGGGAAATTTTATTTAGTTTAACCAATATATTTAATTTAAGTTCTATTTATTTGAATAAATTTCAACTTCTAACTATATTTTTTGACGTCTATTGTGAAATAATACAAGTATCAAGCATAAAACAATGAAAAATATTTGTTTAAAATATTTCCTTTTAAAATTTCCCTTTTGTTTTGAGTTCGTGTACTATGAATTTATCGCGAACTTGAAAAAACCAATGTTTTATCCAGAACATTGAAAAATAAAGTTAAATTTGATTTTATTTCGATAATAGTGAATTAAAATGTGTAGTTTAACATTAAATGTATCTTAAAAACAATTAAATTCATTTGGATTTTACTGAAAAAACGAGAGAATTCTTATCCAGAACTTCATTCCAATAAGACAATTTTTGAATTAAAAAACACGACTACTAGCACCAACGAAATTAATTAGATTTTCAATATTCCAATAGGATTTGAATACGTACGTATATATGTGAAAAATATGATGGTAATCTTGACAGGCATATGGTCGTCATACTTAGGCATATGTTGGTGTTCATGGTGTGAAGCTGTCTGGGGGAATCAAGCTGGTACTTGCTGCCAGGTCCGTATCTTGCAACTTCCACAAGTATGCGTGTCACCTCACCGTGGTGACCACTGAGAAGTGTACCATGTCATGTGGTCGGCTAGGCAAAATCAGGGCGTTAATAATTGGGCCGGGTCGATAACCAAGTCTAAAAACTAGCCCAGTTTCTAATGTTGCATCCGGATACATGTCGCCCTACGGGCCATGCAGCCTCACCTGCGTATTATGGATCTCTGCATAGATGAACCTTCCTTTTTTTGCTACTCGTGGGATCAAATATGGATAAAAATTCTGAATTTCTACTAAGAGTCGGGCGCTTTTAAGAAGAGTCCTTTAGGCCGGTCTCCAAGTGCAAATCAAGGCTGATCCCTCTAAACCAAGGGGGAAAGGAGCGAATGATGGCCTATAAGCGTCCAATTACCAGGTTAGGTAGAGAGCTTGGCACATGTTAACCAAGATAAATAACATTCCGTTGGAACAAAAGACCGTTAAAGATAGGCAAACAGTATCGCGGAGCCGATACTCCTCTAAGTGTATTCTCTAAGGCCACTGCTAAAATTTAACACTTATCAAGTGCCGTGAAGCTGAAGCTTTACAAGGCATTGATCAGGCCCGTTGTTATGTTTGGATGTGAAAGTTGGGCGCTGACGGATGAGTACGAGAGATGGCTCCTAACATTTGAGAGAAGTCATGCGTGTAATTTACGGCCCAAAATGCGAAATAGATGGTACATACCGAGCTCTGTACAATATCGAGATCAGAGATCTGATGAACATCCCCGATATTGTACATGAAGTAAGATCTCAGCGAGTACGCTGGCTCGGGTACATTCTGCGTGCTGATCCGGAACGAATTATGCAGCGAGCTCCACGGTGTAGAGAACGACTTGGCCTCTTCAGATTGTCTTAGACAGTATGAAGACCATGCTCGGGATCGAAACCGCTGGAGGCAAATTGTTGACTCAGTAAGGGGCCAGTAATGTCCTTTAAAACTGTTTTAATTAATCGCGGAGCCGAAACAGGGGGGTTCTTCTGAGGTAACGTAGTCTAAAAGATTGAGATCTCAGGTAACGTAGTCTAAAAGATTGAGATGATCAGGAAACTGTCACCAAGTCATTTAATGGAGTGCAGAAGAAGCAGCCGGTCATGGCCTCTGTAAAGAAGGTGCAGGAGGCAGGAAGTATAATGGCTCCAAACTGTAGGAAGGTGGTGAACGCCTTTCTCGCCTTACCTATTATAAATATAAATATAGAATCCTTGGATACTCTGGCCAGGTCTGGGGACTTGGCCAGTAATGGTCAGGTCTGGGGCATCTGCAGCAGGTGCGGGTACTGTGACAGCTGTCTAGTCAACATAAATTAAAATAAATTGTTAAGGAAGAAATCATTGCAGATTTGCGTACGTGGCCGAACCTCATTCTTTACCAGTTGTTTTGTTGGATGTTGTTGTTTTTTAATGCTATTTAATTTTCTATGGTAGATCAATGAATTTGTAGCAGCTCAAATATTCGACTCACCGATATTCGAAACTGCCACAAGAAACAAATTAGTGAAATTCAAATATAAATCAACGTATTTGAATTAAGCGTTCTCTAACCCCTTCACACATCCAATAGCCGAACCAGCAACTATAAACATTTATAACGAAACACTGTGCCATCCGACTAACATCATTCGAACTAACACTGTTCAATGAAGCAATACCGACGCAATTCCATTGCACTCAAAATAAGTGCAATGTTGACCGCTGCCGGCCCATCTGTTCTCCAAAATACGACATGTAGCACCTGATCCTCAAGTGTTATACGCGTTAGTGGTACCGCTGCTTGAGCAAAACCAAATTATTGATTAGGATAAAGTTTTGTGATACAGCGAAGTGGTTAGGCATAATAAGCATTTTGTCTTAGGAATTTCACCGTGGGGAGCCAGTGAGTAATCGTTGGAGACCTTAAGCTCTTTAGTGTTTATTTTGTATTTATAATGGTTATTATTTGCTCTCCCAATTATTCGACTATATCAAACAGTTAACAGTATTTAAATTTTGATTTTTGGGTGTAACACATTTTAATGAAAATATAGATTTAAACTAATTATGAAAGAATAGTTTTCTTTAGTTTGTTTGTTTGCAACACGAGTGTTTGTTGTGTCCCGTAATAATATGGCGGCAAAGGACCCCGCTTAAGCCACTGAGTACATACCCTACCAGATTTTGTTGGTCGCACATGGAGTATACGTAACAATACTCCTTGTGGTGTCTCACCTGGTGTTGGTGATCCATATGAAGTGGTTACAAAGCCCACTAGTTAACCAACTTGCAGAAATAGGAGGAAAACCAACTGAGACACTTTTCGAACCATTCTTGGTAAGTGATTTACGATGTCGGTTCCAAATCCACCCGCATCAACACAGGAGCTTAATTTTTAGTAAACAAACTATCCGATGCTTTTAACTAAATTAATTAAACTTTTTAATTAAAGCTATGTTAGGTGCATGTCTTCTTAGTATTCCTTTAGGTAAGCATCGGCCACCCTGGTGGGCGAAAGACCTACAAAGCACTTATTCGAAATGCAGAAGACTGTTCAAAAAGGCTACGAACATGAATGCTACTGTGGATTAGGACTGCTATAAAGAAGTCCTTAAAATATACCATTACGAATTAAGAAGTGCCAAAAGAAGAGCCGGGATTGTTCGACGGCGGCTAGGCTACATAAAATACTATGTCATAGTCTGTCATCCCTATAGTTATCTCCAACGACCGGATGGATCGGGGATCCAGAGTGACTATAAGCTTGTCCTCTGTTCTATTAAAAACATTAGAAAAGTAAATAGAAGGTCCCATTAGAGGCTGGAAGAGCTGTCGAAATCTCAACATGCGTACTGTAAATGACGTTCGGTAGGAGCAGCTCTCCCTTCTCTTATTGGCCCTGTTGAGATATCTCTTGAATAAAAGTAATACTATATGGTGTAGTATTATAGAGGCAAGGGTCTTTAGCGATGTCAGACCAGTGGCAATCACTCGGACAATGTCTGGGGGTAGACGGATCACTCAGAGACTGGATAGAATAAATTCTAAGAGGCAGCTCATTTGGTTGGGATGTCTGCCAGTAGATTTAGTACCCTTCTTTGTAATTTGGTCATTAATGACCTGTATTAAACTTGGAAGGACAAAGCTTCAGGATGGTTTCCATAGAAAACAGGGCTGGTTCTCTTTACCAGGAGGCACAGCTTTCCTCAGTGTGGCTCGCCCATGCTAAATGATACCAGCTTGATCTTTGCGGATAGAGCTAAATACCTTGAGCTCATCTTGGACATCAAGCTAAACTGGAAATGAAATATCTTCGAAAGAGTAAAGAAAGATACTATAAGGCGCTCTACTCCTGTAAAAATGCCATTGGGAAGAGATGGGGCTTGAAGCTCTACATAGTATACTGACTCTATGTCTTTGCGGTTAAACCCATACTATTATATGTGGTTGTCGTCTGGTGACAAGCTTTAAAAGGTATGGCTAACCTGAAACATTTGATGAAAGTTCAAAAACGGTATGCTCATGTATAAGTAGATCACTCAGGAGCGCACCTACGCAGGCTTTGGAGATTCTGTTATATCTCAAACCCTTGGATCTTGCGGGCAAACAACCTGCAACGTGAACAGCCATAAGGCTCAAATCCATAACTATATAGATCTGTAACGACATACGACACTCATTAATTTTGTGCAACAGTGGTATTTCCGATACTATTGACTACTATCCCATTGCCATAATATATCCAGATGAGGTTCCTAACTGAGATTGCCACTATAGGGGCCTGGCTGAGTGGACTGATTATAGACAATGAGGCATTGAGGTTCTTCTCGGATGGTTCAAAAAGTGATGGGAGGGTCGGGGTAGGGTATTCTGTAAGGCACTGAAAGTTCCCCATTATTTATTTATTACTGGTTGCGGTATAATGTAATATCTACAAGGGATATGGACAGTCAGGCTGCTATGAAAACGCTACAATCACACTTCCTTACGTAGAAGGTGGCCCAGAATGCCACTTGCTTCATGTAAACTGTACTCCATCTGTTTTGCACTTGTCCCCGTCTAGCGCTCACCAGAATCAAATTTATGGGAACTCCCCATCAAGATAACCTGACGGATCTTAGCAAGAGCAATGTCAGAGATATTCAACGCTTCTTAAAATGCTCAAGATGGTTCGATGAGTAAGAAGGAGTAAACTTGAAATGTGGTATAGCTAAAGATCAGTTTGTGTTTATGGTATAGTACAGCCGCTCTAAACCTGACCTAAACTGTTTCCATATAAAATTTAACTGGCACAGGATTTAAAACCGCTAGATACACAACAACATCGGCAATATGACAACAGATTTGTTCTGCTGTACAGCGATAAACCACATTATCTTAATAAACAAAATTGCAGATATGAGAATTGCAGAAGCATCAACTGTATCCACCCGCAGATGCACAGTTTGATGTAGAGTTGAGGCTGTTAGAGTTATTGGCCTATTTATATTCCAAAATGAGAAAGGACCATGAAACTGTCAACGAGATTGAGAATGGAGGTATAATAAATATAGTTGATAAAATTCCTCATGAGTTATATTTTGTCACAAAAAAAAACATGAGAGGTTTCATCAGGTCGTCTTCACCACCCGTACTATACTATTAATAAATAGTCTACGATTTAACCGAACCCACACAAGTTGAGTTTCAACCAAAGACGTCACACTAAATTATTTTATTGTTTTAACATTTATGATCAAATTAGTCAATATCAATTAACTACGGGACCCTAATTATGGTCATTGACATTATATAAAACCAATTTTGATAAAGTGAGCAATAATAATTCGCACAACCAATATATTATTAGGAATATGGTTATTCCAATTTTTGTTGTTGATATTATCAAATCTATATAGTACATAATATAACGAAGACAATTTAATCAAAAAACGTGGATACTTTATCGATATTGTTAGATTTGATTAGGAATTACAAATTACTCTTTAACTAGCACGCCTTATTACAAAGTTGAATTTTTGAATGCCGTTTGTTTTGTTATACCGATGCCAGCCGATGACACAAGTTTACGGATCGGTATTTGGTGATATTCAAGTATGTACATACCGGCAATTTGTTTATTATTAATTTAATATGTAATATTTGTACAATACTAAGGTATGCCAATATAAATTCTTTTTTCATTTTTATTACAACAATATTATTTAATTTTAATTATGTTGTTATTGATAAAATTTGATAATCAATAATTTGTTTGATACAACTGAACATAGCGCTATATTTCGAGTATTTTATGGTAATTTTATTTGATTTTTTCATATGTTATCTGGAACAACACTAATATGAATGTGTATAGCCTTATCAAACTGTTTATTGCCCAAGATTTTCTAAATTAAATTATAGCGTTGTTGATTATTAAAATAATATTATTAAATGTTTTATCGTTTAAATTTTGAAAATAAATATACGTATATTGGCGGGTGTGCCACACATGTTGACTTATGTATTTACCAACCTTAATTTGTTTTCTCTAACCACAGTTTTTGTCGATAATACATTTATTGATTTATTTACATGAATACATTATAATCCGTTACAGTATAATTGATACACACAACGCAGAAGTCGCAGATATATACATGTATACAAAATTCGTAAACAAATTTAGACATCAAATTCAAAGATTCGTTGCAAGTTCTTATATATTCCTTAGATTTATTAACAAATATGGGATTTGGATGGTGTACCATTATGTAACTGAGAAAGATGTAATTCAAGCTTGTCGACAACGAATTTCAAGTGGCTCAATTTTTAATGATTCATACATCTTTGAAATATGGCGGCAGGTATTTAATATTTTCCCACCAAAATCTACGATTGCAAATTGACGTGTCTTTTAAACTGAGGGAATAAGAAAAATATTTTGATCTGATTCAAATATGTTGACCACATTGACAAAGGCACAATTACGCAGCACATTGACAAAGGCACTCCTATAAGCCTCAACAATTTTGTTGATTCACATCCTACAAAATTAAATTCATCTCAGGCTTACAATAGATTTGGTTACATTAAAGTAAGATTGATAATCCACCTGTACGCATTGCAACCTGACTATTAAAGAAGCTAAGAATTTATCGAAAGTTACTAATATATTGGAGGGACTAGACGCTTAGAGTAGTTCATTTTTAGTTTATATAACGTTGTGCGGAATATGAAATTAATGTTTGTGCGTGAAACACTTCTTCAGATGGAAAGTCTAGCCTTTTCTTGAGCGTTTTTTTTTTGCTTGAGGCAGCGTGTTTTTTTTTGCTTCATTTGGACGCATACTTTTTATTTTTATTTTATATTTTCCATCCCATGCATGAGGAATTCACGAAGGCCTTGCAGAGATTGAAACGAAACCGTTCCTAGGAATGCCAACAAAATTGGTACGACTGTATAGGATTACAGTGACACAGTCTCAATTATGCTGTGTTAAAATTGAGAACAGGCTAGAATTTTTGCAGATAACTCGGGTGTTTGGCAGGGAGATGCTCTGTCACCCATACTCTTTAATCTTATCTTAATCCAACATCTTATACCACCAGTCCAATCAGGTGCTTGCATATGCAGATGACATATGCTCAATTGGACTGAATAGCAACGGAATTGGACCCCAGTTCAACGAGTCCACAACGAAATAAATGATCTCTGGTTTTAGAGACAATGGCACACCAGATTTTAGTAGAGGCCACTACACGTTTGAGGGAGTGAAGAGGTTCAAATATTTGGGTTCTCTTACACGATAACAGTTTGGGTGAGGATATTAAAGTGCGACTGGCAGCTCGCGTATTCTCTAAGGCCACTGCTAAAATCTAAACACCTACAAGTGCCGCGAAGCTGAAGCTTTACAAAGTTGGGCGCTGACGGATGAGTACGATAGATGGCTCCTTACATTTGAGAGAAGAATCATGCGTGTGATTTATGGCCCAAAACGCGAAGCGGATGGTACACACCGAGCTCTGCACAATATCGAGATCAGAGATCTGATGAAGATCCCCGATGTTGTACATGAAATAAGATCGCAGTGAATACACTGGCTCGGCCACGTTCTGCGTGCTGATCCGGAACGGATTGTGCAGCTATCTCTGAAAGGAGATATGGTAGGCGCAGAGGTCGTTACAGGCGACGATGGTTCCACAAAGTAGAGAACGATATGGCAGATTGCCTTAGATTGTCTTAGACAGTATGAAGACCATGCTCAGGATCGAAACCGTTGGAGCCAAATAGTTGGCTCAGTAAAGGGCCAGTTGGCCTTTAAAAACTGATTATTATCATTTTTATGTAATTTAAAGTACGAACTTTTAGACCAATAACTATAATCAATGCAATAAAGTTAAATATGTAGTTCAAAAATATGATGCATATTATCTAATTTATAATGCATTCATCGAAACAAATTTCATGTTAATAGGTACACAAAAATTTAAAAATAAGGTATAACCAAGTCATTGTATTTTTTACCGAAATATCGCTGGAAATTTGATGATAGTAAAAAAAAGTGTCCACGAAACGTTGAAAAGTTACTAACATGATAAAAATATCAGCAATTTTGCATAATGAAGGCCAAAATCTAAGTATTTAGAAGAAGGAGAAACGATTTTTCGTATCTTTGATTCTTCGTTTTTTGATACACACTGCTGCAAGAGAAAGTACTAGCAACATTCCAATTTACTGCCATCTATGTTTCAAAAGTGGCACATATTTGTAGTTTTAAAAATAAAAATGAAAACATTTACGAATCAATAGTATTTATTTTGTTATATATAACGTTGAAATAAAAAAGACAAATTACGGATTGAAATTTATTTATTTGTATTTCTAAAAATTGTTAATCACTAAAATGTGTTTCACCGCATGTAAATACGAAATTTACTTCAATGGAGGTAATGGAGAATGAAACAAGAAATTCAAATGATGCTGTTTTTGTTGCTGAATGAAATAACCGATGAAGTCTATTGGAAAATTAATCAGAAATTTTGAATGAAGCAACTTTTATAATTGCTGAATTTAAATATTTGCTCAATACTAATACGGTAGGGGAAATGGTTTATTTCTTGGTTATTTAATATTGTTTTGTTTTTGTAGTTGAATATTGTTAGGAGAAATGGTTGGTATCACCGGGTTTACTGTTATAATATTTTGGCTATGGGCCAAAAGTCAACTTTTCCTTGTTTGTCGTAAATTTGTTTATTTTTCTAAGCACAAGAGTAAAAAGAATGAAAAATAATAAACATGTTACGTTTAAATTATTTATTTTTGACTGAGTACAGCTTGAGCAAGTACAAAATAGAAAAAATACGGATTTCAATACACCACAAATATTAAATTCGACTTTTACCGCAGTAAACAAATGATTAAAAAATTATAACATTCCAAAAAAGTTGCAAACTCGTACTTCGAACTATAACTACAGTGCACCCCAAAAACTGAAAATAAACCAGTGCACCCCTAAAATTAGTATCGGCCAGTATCGACTGCTGTGCGTTTTGTTTCTGAAAAAACCATCTGTATAATAGAAATAGTATAAACCATACTAAAACTAATAGTTTTATGTAAATAAAATATAATTTAATAAACGGTTTTGCATCGGCTTTTTTTAAAAATTTAACACGCATACACGAAACAACTACATACATACTTCCCCACAAAATGAACTGTATGTGTTCAAATTAATAATGAAATAAATATTTTCCCCTAGTAGTATACAAATTGAGCAAATATTTTTATTCAGCTCTTAAAATTTATAAACTTCATTTAAAATTGTTGATTTATTTTCCACCCAGTCCCATCGAAAATGTATACAGCAAATAAAAAGCAGTATCATTCTAATTTCTTGATTCATTTTCCTTTACTATATCTCTATTGCAATTAATTTTACCGCTGATCTGATAATCAGTAACATTTTATTTTGTAGATATCATTGAATTTTGAATATGTATATAGGTACATAGTATGTAATTGAATACATATGTAATGTACAATTTAATAAAAAATTAAATATTTTCACAAATAAGTTCGAATGAATTAATAAATTTTATTAATTTATATGCAGCACAGTATGTGCTGCTTTTAAAATATAGATGGCAGTTTTTAAATCTATACCCTCAACAAAACAAATGAGTGAACTACGTTACAAAACAAACTTTTCAATTATTTTGTATATTCTAATTTGTTCACAGTATACGATACATACCCAATATGCAATTTATCGCAAGTGCGACAGAAGAGCTATATTTCCGTACTACTTTCCTACAAATTCCATTTGAGTATTTTGTGTGTAAAAGTATTGCTGATTAAGCCAATTTATGTAGAATGAAACTCGAACATTCGAGTGTTTGATGATTTGCACATTCCATGTGTTTGATGATTTCCCAGGAAATGTGTGTGGCATGAATTGCATTTCGGTCCAAGTTACTAAAGGTTGCCCCCAGGGAGGTGTTCTGTCACCTCTCCTGTGGCTCTTAGTTATCGACGAATTACTTGTTAAACTACAGCAATCCGGCTTCACTGCTCAGAGTTATGCTGATGACTTAGTCGTTCTGGTTCAGGGTAAATACCTTAATGTACTATCAGACTTAACGCAACGCGCTCTACAAGTTGTAGAAATGTGGTGTCTGGAGAAGGGGATGTACGTTAATGCATCGAAAACTAGTCTAATAGTCTTCACCAGATGTAGGAATACCGGAGATCTGTCTGTTCCTTCTCTTTTTGGAGAAACGATCGCTAGATCCGACACAGTAAAGCATCTGGGTGTCATCCTGGACAGTAAACTCTCCTGGAAATCTCATATTGAAACAAAACTGCAAAAGGTCACTTCCATTTTCTGGCAGTGTTAGAAGAGCATTTGGGAAGTCCTGGGGTCTGACCCCCAAAATGCTGATGTTTATTTACAAATCTCTAGCTTTACCTATGCTATCTTACGCGTCTGTTGTTTGGTGGCCTGTGGTTCAGTCAGTTTCTGTCATTGCGAAGCTTAATAGCATACAAGGTATGGCTTGTCGAGCTATTACGGGTGCTATGTCCTCTTCTTCTATACTTGCTTTGCAGGCAATTTTATTTCTGCCCCCACTGCAGTCGGTCATCCTAGGCTCGGCATTACGCTCTCGCCCTGATCACAGGGCATAGACTAATCTACAATTTATTCAGCTCATATATACCAGAAATTAATATGGTTAATGACAAATTGTTGCCAGAGTTCTGCTTTGATATCTCTTTCTCGGTGGTTTATCCAACGAGGAACTCGTGGTCGTCTCAAGAATTCAAGGACTGAGTGGCTCAGTCGCTAGTGTTTTTTGCTGACGGGTCTCACTCTAATTTTGGTGCAGGTTTTGGAACCTATTGTCCTGAACATGACCTACAATCATGTGGGAGTCTAGGCCGGAACTGCACTGTATTTCAAGCGGAGCTGATTGCACTCACACGTTGTGCGATTGACACTTCTAACCTCGCTGTTTCCGGAAAAGACATTATTCTATGCAGTGATAGTAAACCTGTGTTCAATTCATTACGAAATCCTATGATCACTTCCAAACTGGTCAAGACATTTTATTAACGTCCTTTGTTCTAATAATCGTGTCAGAGTTATGTGGGTTCCGGCTCATTGTGGCATTGAAGGTAATCAGATAGCTGATGTTTTAGCTAAAACATGTTCAAGAATGGAATTCATTGGACCTGAACCGGCAGTGCTCCTGACCTTTAATTGTGGTAAGGAAGCTATTAAAAACTATATGTTCTTGCAGGCTAAGCGTAATTGGCTCGCTTCAACTACCTGCCGAGTGGCTAAGTACTTCATTTGTGAACCTAATCTGAGACTCACAAAGTTTGCTCTATCCTTGAAGAAAGACCAACTGAGAGTTCTGGTCGCTATTCTGACCGGCCATGGTCGTTTTAAACTCCATTTAAAAAGAATGGGACTTGTCCAAGATTCCTTGTGTGACAACTGTCTTGAAGATGACGATGACAGCATTCACTTTGTCTGTGGCTGTCCCGCTTTCGAGATAGTTACGTCCCGATTTCTTAATTATAGATCTTTAAATGTAGGTCAATTGTCATCCCTGCCCTGTTTAAGCTGTTACAGTTTGCTAGAGCAGCCGAGCGCATTTGCGAATTATGATAGAATCCTCGGTTTGCACCATGGGCTCAGAGTGGCATTGAGTGCGGAACCTGCTTAGGTTCCAGCCATATTTAATAATAATAATAATAATCTTGTGCCTTAACTTGTATATACGAGTAATAATACTTGGAAGAGAAACATTTCTCAATTGAGAGTTATTATTTCAGTTTTTATAATCAATTGTAAAACTTTTTTTTGTTGCTTTTAAAATTAAATCTGTTTTCTAAGTCTTCATTTACATGGTGGTTTTCGTCGTTGTTTTCGACTTATCGTGGGGCAACAACAAATACTTAACTGATCGCTTTTTGGTTGTAGCATCCATATTTGTTGTGATATCAATGTGTCAATATGCAATTGAAAAATATTTGCGACACTGACAGATTGCATTTATAAACAAAAAAATATCGATGTATCGATAAGTTACATTTAGTTATTAAATAAAACTACCAAAATCAATTAAAATTAAAATTAATTAAATTATTAATTAAATTAAATATATATATTTAATATAATACATAATAATACATCTTTTTGGTTGTTTTCGAAAAATAACTTATCGATGGTTTAAATATATTTTTAATTTTTTTTGTATTTATTACAATTATGAATTTAAATTGATATATTTAATAATAAAAATTGATTTTAATATATATATTAAAATCAATTTTTATTATTAAATATATCAATTTAAATTCATAATTGTAATAAATACAAAAAAAATTAAAAATATATTTAAACCATCGATAAGTTATTTTTCGAAAACAACCAAAAAGATGTATAGGCGACATATTTTTGTTGTTTTCGATTTCGAGTATTGTTTTGGGTACACTGTCAATGTACATATTCAATATTTTTACGGCGTAAACGATCAATTTTTCTATGGGAAAAACAACAACAAAAACTAAAACCGAAAAACAATACTCGAAAACAACCATGTAAATGAAGACTAACTGTCAATAATTTTTTAAAAGTACTTAAACCTAAACAATTTATTTTCATTAGTGTACCTACATATATTAGTAAAGTTTGGTTTAAGATGGCACGCTCATTAAATAAATAAAAAAATTAGCGATTTTGCAATTAGGGAAAGAAAAAGATTTAATCTTATATTTATTTACCGAATTTGTCAGAAATTATGTTTTTGTTTAAATCCCATATATTAATTCAATTTTTAGTAATTGTACATACCATATTAAAGCGTATGTCTATCAATGTATGTTAATAGAAAATTTGCAATTGCCAACATGGGTTTTTCAATTTATATTATATAAAAATTCAATTACGTATTTTTAATTGAAGTAATTATTATTGATAATTGCAATCCCTCAACATTTTCAGGATTGAACAATAACAGTTTTTTTCCATTTTAATCACTTCATTCTAATCGAATTGTAGAATTTTATTTGCTTTTTTACAACTTTGGTAATTTCATAGGTACATATATATATAAAACTAACAAAAACTTTCATAAAGTTAGTATTGCAAACAAATATTGCTTTCAAAAAATTTAAATTTGTAGATTATTTGGTTCATTCCAAATCAATACAATAGAAAAAGCTGAAAAAATTAAAGCGTGGACTGAAGTATCAAATAAGGCGAAGTCACTCGGGTTAGTAAAAGCTACCCGTTGTTGGACCTACGCGCGTGATCATTTATTTGGCCAATGGAAGAGCAGAACACTAAAGTATTGTCATATATTATTATATAAAATTAAGTTTAAAAAAAAATTATTGTTTAAAGACTAAAAGGGATAATGCCAGAAAAACAGGCATTGGTGGTGGCAAAGATGCCAAATTTGACTGTGTGGACGAGGGAACTTTGAACATACTGGATTCAGAGTCAGCAGTAGTGGAGTGGTTGGACTTACCAGAAGCTGGTGATGTTTCTGAAGCTGCTGCTACACCTATACTAACAGTTAACATCAAAACGAAAAGCACCAGAAGCGGCGGAGACACTTAACTCTTTAAAAGCGAAATTGTTAAAAACAGCAATTTATAAATCCAATTGGAAATACTTAAATTGGAAAGAGAATTGAATTCCACATTCTACACCTACTCGGTATTTAATTAATGAGAACAATAATAGAAGTAGTGTCGGTGACATTTCCGGCGTAGATGAACATGATTATCCTAAATCGGATCGTATGGAACTCATTATGAATGTATTTCCAACGCATTATTACCTACTATTCTTTAATTTTATATATAAAGGTTTTTTTAAGCCCGATGGAACTAGAAATTGTAAATAATAATACAATAAATTAAATTGTAATCAACAATTTTTTTTTATTCGAAAGATCAATACATGGCATAAATATTTGAAAATGATTTCCAGCATATGGGCACCGTGGCTGTTCTTGACGAAACGCGTTCTGGGACTCCAATTTTGGGCCACTTTTTCGAGCACTGCTGGCAGTACGTCACGAATAACACGAAAAATGCTGGCAACCAAGGCGTCAATTGGTGCTGGTTGATCAGCATAAACCAGTGACTTCACGTAGCCTCACAGTAAATAATCGAGAGGTGTCAAATCGCACGATCTTGGAGGCCAATTGACAGGCCCATTTCACGAAATCAACTTATCGCCAAATTTTGATTTTAATACCTCGATCGTTGCGGTCGCCGTATCTCACGTACCACCATCCTGTTAAAACCACATCTCATCCATATTTTCAAACAAAAAATCTTTGATCATGGTGCGGTACTGAACTCCATTGACCGTATCGCGATCCCCGGCTTCTTTTTTGAAGAAATAAGGTCCGATGATGCCACCAGCATGTAAACCGAACCAAACGGTGCATTTTTATGGATGTAATGGACTACAGACTCCGTCTGTAGGAGTATGTGGTACGAAATCTATGTGCGCCGTAAAAATCGTCGTCCAGCTCAAAATCAATAAAATCAGGAAGGATGCAGCATACTAACAGTATTTTGCCTGCAACAGTTGGTTCCACCCGCTTATGATTAAACAAAGAAACATTTCCTTGAAAATTCGTTTTAACAAACAAATTGAATTTATCTACATTATACAAAAATTACAACCAAAACTATTTTCCACTATTCGCCCCGTCCGCTTATGACCACGTTTAAATCTTTGCTGTATTGCATCATCCGGATTTGTTCGCATTGGTGGGATAAGCCATTCTTTAAGAGGGTAAGCACAGTCACCTAAAATCACAGCACCGGGAAACGGACGGAAACCAGACTCAAAATTGCTAAATATAGTCTTGTATTTCGCTGGAATCATGGACGCCACCTGGCCAATTTGAATTAACTGCATAAAAGTTGCGGTTTGGGCCACACACCATCATTGCATTCAGTGAATGTTTTCCATGTCGATTCACAAAGTGTTCTTCATTGACCGTAGGTGCATCTATATTAATAATTGTTCCATCGATGCAACCAACTACCTGAGAGAAACCACTCATCCCAAGAAACGTCAGTGGGATATCCTGGACATTTTCGGGCCAACTCACGGTTTCCGCCATCTTTTTATCGATGATGGTATCTGCTACGCGATGAATGACCCTACACACACAGTTGATTTATTGATTCCGTGCATTCCCATTGAATGACCCTACACACACAGTTGATTTATTGATTCCGTGCATTCCCTGATATTGCCCGCCATTTCCTAACCAACTCAGTGTTGTTAGTATCTGCTCTAGAGGACTCAACGCGTAATTTCGGTCGCTTCCATGGTGCAAATTCGCTAGTATTTTTAATAGCACGTGCTCAATTTGCTCATGTGACAAATGAAAATTTTCTAACACTCCGGAGTCACATTATCACTCAATTGAATAAAAATTGTGATAAGTTGATAAGTGATAAGTAGTTGGTACAAAAGGGTCCTGTGCTCTATACATAATTCTAATATTATTTGTATTATATTTATTTATTTTTTCCGAAGAGTGTAAAGAGGTGGGTTAAAGAGGTTTAATATTTCAAGCGATACACTAACCAACTATTAAAATTGCGGGACGAAAATCATCTTTGTCAAAACGTCAAATTTATAATTTGCGAAAAATGGCAACCAAACCACCGACGCAGAAACGTCTGGCAAAACATTAACACAACGGTTGGGGTCACACAATATACTCTGAAAAAAAATTGGAACTAAAACTTTTGAAGAAGCCGAAGCGTCACAATATGTCTGCGCAAGTAATCACCATTATTCAGTAATCACCGCAATCACCAAAATACACCAACTGTCCCTGGGCCTTTACCGAGTACTGAAAGCCGATAAATGGAAGAAATATATTACAGTCAACGAAGCTTGGTTTTATTTAATAAATGTCGATGGCCAAAGAAGTGTGCAATATTTGAGTCGCAAGCAAACTAAGACGGAATTATTTCCCTAGAATCTCCTTCAAACCGCCTCATCCGAAAGGCTTTATGGTATTCTTAGGGATATCAAATTTTGGCACAACAGTACCCATTTTCTTTCAGCCAGGTGCTAAAATAAATGCAGATTACTACATAAACAACTATTTAAAACCACATATCGAAGATTCAAAACGCTTATTTCCAAATGGTAACTGGATATTACACCAAGACTCAGCTCCGTCACTTCAATTTTAAAATTTTCCAAATTAATGTCTTAAAAATTTAATGACTGTTATAATGCTACATAATTGTAGTACAAATATGTAGCTAATTGCTATTAACATCAACATCATATTTTTTATTTAATTATCGTTTAACTATAACACATTTATTTCCAGCTGTTCTATGAGAGTTAATTTATACAAAACACTTACGTTCGGTTCAATTATATTCATGTTGCAACTCTCTGCGGATTAACGTTTTATCCACATTCGCAGCATCACGTTTGCAACAGAGCGATTTAAAAAATTAGACCATAACAATTAACATAACCAATCTGATTTAAAATCCTTTCTGGTTGTGCCACAACAGCAAATATAGGACACTTAATAAACATGTGAAGCATCAGGTAACACTATCCCATTTATACCATCTGTCTATTATATAATATATATAGACGGAAGAGCTAAGGGCAGTTTACATCAACTGCAAACGAAAACAATTAAAACATACTTAAGCTTGATAGCCATACGGAAAATTTATTGACAGTATTTTTTTTTTCTGAAAAAACGAAGTGTAAAAAAAACTGTAAATGCCATTAGAGCGACAAAAACAATCTTTTATATTAATTTTTTATATGGCAACATTTTATTAATAACTTTAGACAAGTTTTTTGTAACATAACCAATAAGTTTCATTCTTGCAAATTTAACAAAATAGGAATTTATCTATTGATTTTACTAAATGCATATACATTTTTTATATCCCAAAACGAAATATTTACTTTATCATCAAACTAATCAAATCAGGGTGGTAAATTTAATAAAATTTTCAGTATTTTTTACTGGGCAAGGTTTTACTTTACCTCACACATCAAGCGAATTTGTAATTTTGTGCCATTCTGGTTTTCCTATCAGTAAATTTTTCATAATGGAATGCAGGCTTTACTATTTTACTAGTTACTACAAGAGTTAAAATTCATTTAAAAATAATATTTACCGTTTTCGTGATTTCCCGATTTCTCATATAAAATGACATATCCAATTTTTATTTTGGTGAATAACATAAATTAATTTATATAATTTCGTTACCATTCTTATCATTCTAGTAAAATTAATAAATAAATTTGTGTACATAAATTTCAACACTTCCGGCGATAACGTTAATCAAATTACCATATCGGATATTAATTATCACCGTTAAAAATATAAAATAATAAAAAAATCCCAATTAAATATAACATATTATTACTAAATTTAATGTTGAGTGAACCCGAACAAGCACCATCATTTGCATGAAAGTTTAACTCGCAGGCACAGCGATCATTAACGCATTTTGAATGCTCGATAAAATTACAATTTTCATCAGATTCACATATTTGGTTTAGTCCAACTGATACCCAACATCTCTGTATATAAAAAAAAAACAAAAAAGTTATTTATCGAAACCATTTATCGTGGTAAATTGTATATATTAGTTGTTTTTACCGAGCCACTTCTGTGATTTCCATTTTTGCACGCACACCGTCCTGTCTCATTAAAGCTTTCAATCAAACAAAATGAACCAGAAATATGTGCACACTGTTCATTTTCTATACACGAATCATAAAGGTTGAACGCAACTTTTAAACATTGGTCACCATTTTCATTTGGTATATGACTAACAGGGCATCGACAGGTGTCACGACACACAGAATCCTGTGACGTACATTCCTCATCAATTTCACACGGTTCTCCCAGTTTTGCGTCTTGTATACAATTTGTGAATTCACCGTTCGGATGCATGTTTATCGGACATATACACTTTCCATGGATACACGATGTACCTTCAGCAATACAATCATGTGGAAAACGGCAAGTCTCATTCAATTCTAAAAAGTGGTAAAGTTTTTAATAACAATTAGAGAGAATTTGGATTAAATACTCACTCACACTTGCATAGCATTTCTTCTGCGATGGCACAAAATGTGTATTTTCACGGCATTGACAAATCCCGTGATGATTGCAGTGAGCGTCCGTGCTCATTGTATACTGGCATTGGCTGTCGATTACACAAGGATCAAATAGATTTGTCGAAACTAAAAATATGTTCAGTAAATTACTTGATTACGTATGATGCAGTTGTGCACAATTAAAATATTATTATGTTTAATGTTTCTCATTTACTTTTAAGACATTGTAGATGGCCAGCTATACTTTCAATCAGGTAGCCACTTTGACATTGGCATGTATTCATCCTGATATCTAAACGATTACATTTAGCCATATTGGGACAATCTTGATCACGATAACATGTATTACTAATCTCTGGAATGTAAATAAAGTAAAAAGTTACAGATTTTGATAAAAAAAACCATTTATATGTAATATAATAAACAATAACTTAATTATAAGCTTCATTAGTTTTTAATGCAACTATTGTTTTAAATTATATGCGATTGTGAAAACAGTAATTGTGTTTATACTTTATATACGTGATTGATTTCTATTTTATAGTTATTGTACTATAAATAATACATTCAATGATTTGCTTTCAAATTCGAAATAATTTTAAGAGGCTAACTTTTATAATTAACTAATTTTGGTGCGATATAATTTCGATACATTGGATTTTTGAGCATTACTAATTGCATTCCAATATTAAATAAATGTGGAAATAGATACGACTTAAGAACTAAAACAATCAAAAAGTAGAGAGCAATATTAGCTTCATTGCTAGCAAATTACCTAATTAAAAAATAAATCACCAATAAATCATGCTTATACAACTTTGGTGTGGAACATTTTTGATCAGGTGTTAATAGTTTGCGAGTAATTCTTGGTGTATGTTTCCAAATGGACAGACGATATACACAAACAACATAATATTAAAATCATCGCTGAGGATGGTCAAAGTATTTCGATGACAAGTATAAAGAGTGTCCTCAAATATGAAAAAATACACACTACACAGTCTTGTTTTGCAAAAGAACATACTATCCTTTCAAGTAGTCAGTAGTCAATCATAGCTCATTAAACAATGGTGGAATATTAAAAAACTATTAATCAGATCAACTAATTCGTCTATGAAAGATAAAGATAAAATTCAATTCATTAACTTCATACGCCTCCGAAGGTTCCGTTCAGTGAGTTAGCATAAGACTTTTTCAATTCTTACTGAATAATTCTATATTTGAAACATTATCATTTGGTAAAAGTTCATTTGATTAAAAATATATTAATAATTTATTATGCAAATTCCAACTAATAATTTTACAGCAAAGCGGTCGGACCCCGAATCTAAAACTAGTTTAGCAAATATATATTGAACATTTTATTTTCGCGTTCGTTTTCCTGCAATCTTAACCACCCTAATTCCAGAATCAACAGTTCACAGATTTAATGTGGACATATACATATCTTAGTACATTTTCATAAAATTCCTTTCAAAAACTCATGAAATAATATTAAAAAATATGTTTAAACCCGTTAAAGTCAGCCCTCTTAAATGACATATCACGTTGGCAACAACATCAAAATTTCAAAATGTATTTCATTTATTCGTACAAAAATCATAATATTCCTAAAAATTTTGATTTTAACACTCCTAAAAGTCCCAAACCAAATTTTAAATATTTTTAAATCAGTTTTAATCATAAAAATATTTCATTCTTGAAATTCCTATATCCAGGATGAAATTCTATTAAAAATTTCGATAATTTTGAAACGTTAATTTTAAGAATCGTGACATGAATTCACAATCGTTCTTTTAAATTTGGTGTAACCAACTGTGATTAGATTATTTGTTGAAAACAATTTCTATTAAAAAGTGTTAAAGTAATAGACAATTAACATTTGGAGAATTATGAAATACTGTAACACACAAAATTCTATGTTAAAAAGTATCGACATTTCAAAATTCGATATCGAAATTGCCTTACCGAAATTAACCAAACCGGAAAAACTATTTTCGTATGACACTCAAGTGTCAAAACATATGTTTAATATGTGACACTTGAGTGTCATATAATTTTTTAAATATAAAATCAGTTTTCGTTCTCGTTTTATTATAGGCAAAGCCCTTTAAATTACAATACCAATAACGGCAGCGTAGATACGTTCGACCAACTGAATAAGGCCTACAGCGGTTGGCGGAAAACTAATCGATGGCATCTCATGTCATTTTATAATCTTCTGAAAGCCATTAGTAAGAAAAGATTGGAAAAAACAAACAAAATTCCGAAATCGAATGCATCAGAACATTGCAATTTGCAAAGCTTACTTTACAAAATGATTTTGTAATAAAGCGGACTTTCCGCACGTTCAACCAAACACGAAAGCAGTGTTGCCAACTATTATTTTGGGTGGGTGCCAGATTGATGTCAAGATAGTGCTAGATTGACAGTATAGAGTGCTAAATAATTTCTATTCCAAAGCATGGGCCTTGGTTCATTCACAAAATGTATAAACTCTATAGCTCTAATTTTACTGAAATTGTTTATGGAGAAAATATTACTATGTAGTGCTTTACATTTTTAGACACAATGCGAAAGTAGAAAGAGTTTCTTCGCTTGTAACTATCCACTAGCGGCTAGTCAGTAAACCAAAGAAATGAATCATTTGAAAATAGACATAATTAATGAAATTTTAATAGTTATGTAAGTATGAATATGGATGTACATATAATATGATCATAGATTGTGCAGATTTTTATAATCACCTTTAGCAAAAACCGGAATTACTCTATATTTGATGGAAGCAATGAAAAATATTGTAAAAACATACACATAAATGTGTAGTATCACTTTGTATTGAAAGTTAAGTAACTGATTGAATTATATAATTTTTATATCAGTTTATATTTACTTTTTATTAATTATCATGATTGTAAGAACTTTGATTTGAATTTGAAATAAATGTGCAATTGTACATAGTATGTATACCTCCTCGTGCCCATAAAACTATTTTTTGAGCTTATTCATAAACTTTTCGTTATCACTATTTTCGACCCCAAAACGTTGAAAACCCATTTTAAAAATTGTTTGATATATAGCAGATCTTTCACCCATTAATAAACTTTTCGTAATACATTATTGGTTTTAAATTTTTAATGACACGCCAAGGTTTTTGCATCCTAAAAAAGAACTTTTCAAAAATGACATTTTATGTCGAATGCGGATCATATAAAAATAAACAATTGATCTTTAATTAAAGAAGCCAATGATTACAAATATTAAACTTATACCCAGTTCGAAGGATAATTGTCAAACTATTTTTGAAAAAGCTCATCTTTTCATAAAAGGACTTTTAAGTCAGATCGAAATCAAATCAAATATTCACACTTGATTTTTAATTAAAGAAGCCGATGATTACAAATATCAAAATTTTAATTTCCTATTGAAAGGACAAATACGAAAATGTTTTCACAAAGCTCCGTTTGTCATGAAAGAAGTTTTATATCAGATTGGAAGAAAACATTTATTTTTTAATTATAAACACATTATATAGATAATTACAAAAATCAAGAATTTAATGTTTAATTCGAAAGACAATATTGTGAAACTTATTTTGAAAACGCCAAACTTTTCATAAAATAGCTTTCAAAGGAAATCAGGGATAAATAAAATATTTTCAATTGTGTTTTAATTAAAGAACCAGATAAGCGATTACAAATATCAAAATGTGCTAAAAATAGAGCAATATTATATAACCTTTTTTCAAAAAACTTAACTTGTCAGATTGGAATCTATCCAACAAACTATTTTTATTTGCTCTTTAATAATAGGAGCTTGTAATTTAAATTATCAAAAATTTAATTTAGAAAACATTTTTTACAAAAAACTTATATTTTCATATTAGAACGTTCATGTAGGATCGGAATCAATTAAAATATTTACCGATATGCCTTAATTAAAATTTTCAATTTGAAGAGACTATGAAACCTATATCCTCAAAAAGGTTAGATTTTCATAAAAAACTTTTGAAATTGGAATGAATTAAAATAAATACACTGATTATTTAATTTAGAAAAACAGATAATTACAAAATAGAAACACTGCAAAATATTTCTTCAAAAAGTTCATTTTTACATAAAGGATCTTTTATGTTGGATCGTAATTGAATACAAAATGTACACGTGTTATTTAATTACAATAGGAGTTGATCAATAAATATAAAATTATTAATTTCCAATTAGGACAATTGTGAAACTTTTTAACAAAAAGCTCATCTTTTATAAATGAAGTTTTCGTTGGATTGGAGTCGATTGGAATATATTAACACTTTGTGCTTTAATAATAATTAAAATAAATTAATAATAATTCAATGGTCGCAAATTTCAAATATAAATTTTTGAAGTGGAATGGACACTTTTTTAAAAAAGCTCTGCTTTTAATAAATATCTTTTATATGTGGCAGCGGAATCAATTAGAATAATTACGGTTGTTCTTTAATTTAAAAGTAAATCATTAAGATTATTAAACACTTAATTTTCAATTTGAAAGGCAGACATGAAACTTTTTTCAATAAGCTCATTGTTGGATCGGAAAGAAATATTTGTTATCTTTAAATAAACAGATGATTGAAAAATCAAAAACGTTCACATCGGAAACAATTAAAAAAGCTCAATTTTTGTCATCAAATTAATATTTACAATAAATATTCTCTAATTAAAGTCCCAGTTAGTTATAAATATCAAAAATTTAATTTTCAACTGGTCCAGTGGTCAAATTTTTTAGCAAAAAACTATTAAAACAATAACTTTAATGTCAGATTGGGATCAATTAAAATATTTACACTTGTCGTTTAAAAGGACCAAATAATTTACAAATATCAATAAGAAATTTCCAAATGTGAGTTATTTCCCAAAAGCTCATTTTTTATTTTAGAACTTTAATGTCGGATCAGAATCTATTAAAATGCTTTATTCAACTCTATTCAATAATTTTGATCTACATATGTATATCGGAATGTTATAACTTATAACCGATATTGATCCGAAGTTTGAACCATCGAGATTACTTTACTCGGCGAAAACCAGGGTAAAAGAAAACGAAAATTAAATTGGCGCTCATTATGTTGATATTTAAGATTACCTGCCACCTTCGCTCGCATAAAAATCCCTATTTAATGATGAATTATACATCCGTCGTCGAGAAAGTTAAGTTTAACTGTAAATTTGTTGAAAGTGTAGAAAAATGTAGTAAATTTTTTAGCATACATATTCGAGGTGGATTTATTCGAGATAGAGTGATAGTATAATGCTAAAAAGATTTGTATAGTGCCAAATTGCACTTGGGTGCAAAACTGATTTTTATGGGGCTAAAATAAATAGGATAGTGCTAAACCTGGCACTGAAAGTGCTAAATGAGCAACACTGCACGAAAGACAAAAGGCGATATTAAAGTTGTAAAAACAATGAAAAAGGTAACCGACCAGCAACACCGCTATATGTAATTTTTGTTTTTAACATTTTCCTATAACTGTGTTCTCAAATAAACAAAAAATGTAAAAAACCAATGTTTTGCTTTCTTTATAACGACATTTTACAAGGGAACACTATATATGTAACCTTATACACATAGCAATTAACAAAATGTACAGTACATGCTTACATTTAATTCTGGAAAATGTAACTGAAATTTTAGAGATGTATCAATCTTGTCAGTCCTAAACATCTGGAAGATATTATAAGTGAATTCACGCATTTTAATGTCGAAGAATTATTAAATGTAGTTATGCATTTAATACTTATTAGAAGTTTTCTTTCGAGATAGATTAACAACAACGAATTTACTTGAGGATACAAGTGAAACGTTAAATACTATATCGGATCCAGAAGGATGTCAGATCAGATTTTTTGAAAGCTGTTATTAGCAAACAATACCATTCAATTCTTCGCCACCTTTTATTACAGTTGATTAACCAATCACAGTTTGTTTAAATCAGCGATGGTGAGATCGACAATAACGTCAATTATTCAATTGTCGACATCTCGATTTAAAACAACAAAATGTCACCAATGTCGAATATGTCAACAATGTCATAACCATAAATAATTTTTTGATATTCAAATGTTTTTCATTGAAAATTAATTTAACTTCATAGAACATAGAAATAAACGATTATACTCTATTTCTTATTTCAAATTTTTTGTTTTATTTTATTTTTTATTAAAAAATAAAAATTATTGCACTGCATCTGCACCCGCAATTAAAACAATTCAGTCTTACAGTAATGTAGTAAAAAAAATAAATAAAAAAACTTGATATAAAATATAAAATTATACTTTTTTAAAGTTCTTTTAACAATATTAATTGAAAATCTAATATTCATCTGACTCATTTTTATCCAATAATTTTAAAGACATATGGATTATTTTTTTAGATTTCTCGAAAGTCAGACGGTTTCTATTTAACAAGTGCACAAACGGCCAATTTGAAAAAAGTATCTCAATTTGTCCTGATGTAGCCGGTATTTTCAAAAGTTGAATAGCCAAACGTGCCCAATTTGAAAATTTCAGATTTGCTGCTTTCCAGTAACATACTGGATCGTTCATATTTTTAGTTTTTAGCATATTTAAAAATGCTATATCCTACTCATATTCTGTCCATTCTTTAATGCCGTCTCCATCCAATTCATTTATAATGAATTGTGCAACAGACGATCGCTGATCTTCGGATAAACAATATGCTGTAAGAGCATAAATATTAAGCACCATATTTTTTCTCTGCGTAATTTTATCAATATATTTGTTTAGAACTAGCTCTTTGGATAAATTGATCCGCTAACGAAGTAGTTGAACTTTGCGAAATTTGAATAAGCTTATAGCTATAGGATCAAATAATGTTAAACTGTTATCACACCTACCGATAAATTCATCATCGAAAATAAGCTGTTTTACGCGCTGTTTGATGCTACTACTGTCCGCAGTAATTTTTTTCATAAAACAGAATTTTTTCATAACTCAGTAAAGAATCTCTATAGGAGTCCCATCTGGTATCTCATGGCATTTTCGTTTTACTACAACCCATATCGGTTTTGACATCGGTGAGACAGCTAAGATGGTTATCTGAGAGTATATCTTTAGATAACAAATTGCCAATGTGGCTATTGCAAGTCGTGTGCCACTGGAAGCTCAACATTTCATTTATCTTTTCTTCCTCGTCTTTAGTAAGACAGTCAATAAATTCGCTCATATGTTTTCGAGAATTTATAGTTTTCCGTGATTTCGTCAGAGTTTAAAATGAAATAAAAAACCTAACGATTTTTGTTTTGTTTTTTATGGTTTCAACGTCGAAGCGTCACCAAACATCCCTGGTTTAAATCATTGGAACAAAATCAAAAGCTATATCAGTGTTCATTCTGAAGAAGGTTCGGAAATCACAACTTATTTGTATGCTGACGATTTTAAAGTTGAGTGGTGTATCCAAAAAACCATTATGTACACTTAAAAGTGTTTACTGCTTTAAAATGATTTAAAATAGTTAATCTTGGCAAGAAATACCCGGGTAAAGAAATAAAATGTTCCCATTCACACACGGGTTCCATAGTAAACTTTTTTATTTTAATTCCTTTTCGTCCATAAACAGAAAGAGATAATTCACGCGAGTTGCTTTTCAAAATAGCTTACAGGTTAACTATAGTAAGTGCTATATAATACCGTAATCTTGTGCACAAGAGAAACAGACCTCAGAGTTTCTCAAACGTACAAGAGGAAACTTACAGAGGAAAGAACAAGCTTTAATTTGTTATTTAGAGTTTTAAGACCTTAATAGTTCTTAAATTATGGTCAATTAAGAATCGAGATGGAATTGTATGACTGACCATGTATTGTACGGAAAATTGGAAATACATAAATTTATGCTATTTTACCCATGCTCAAAATGTTGCGTAGGGGCTCATTATGAACGATGGTTCAGTAGAATTGAATACCGGGCTTATCTATTATTTGAGTTTAAATGTACTTTTTTTTTTCATGCTTAAAAACCAAGTTTTAAACAAACATTGTAGTACTTCGAGTATTACAGTGTTTGTTCATAAGCCTATAATCCGATTAAGATTTTATATAATATGGTTGAATCAGCATCCTAATACAAACCCTCTCACCAAATTTTGTATAGGGTGCAAAGAGGTTTGGAGATCTGGATGAAGTTTATTTATTAAGAAACTGATACTGTTGTTAAAACCAATTTAATTAATTTGTAAAACAAGATCAACACCAATTGGTTTGTGGTTTTAACCATATATGTATATGGACTAATAATTATATCTCTTTACTTAGAAAATATTCAACATTGGTATATTATTACTATGGAAATAATAAACATTAGACATAAACAAGCACAAGCGCACAAGTTCATACTAAAATAATATTAGGTAAACTTTATGCCCCAATTACTCCCGCATATAAAACAAACATTATATATGTACATATATACATAAATTACATATTATGTTTTAACATAAATCAATTCTTTAAAGAAAAACAAATGAACTAGTCACTTCACAATATGTAATACAATTCATACGTACAACTCCTAAAATTAAAATGAACTTACGTCGTGTTCTTAAAATTAAATCAGCTGAGTGTAACACCTGTATCCTATCAATTAAAACTACAAAGAGCACTATTATTATAATTTTTTGGTAATAAAAACACATTTTCACCTTTCACATAAAAGTAATTTCACTTTTTGATTATTAATTACACATAGTTTTGCAAATCGAAACTAAAATTATAAATTAATTCCAAATAATCAAAACAATTAATTTTTTTTTATTTGTGTATTATATGTACTAATTTCACTGAACCATGAAGTATAAATAAATAGTATGGATTGTGTTACACATTAAAGTACCGTTGAAGTTCTTGTAAGGTGCTATTTTCAAGTATTATTGTGAACTACATTACTCGCATTATATTGTAGTTAGGCGTGTTTCAATGTTAAATAAATTAGATGTCTTATCTACATAAATATTGAATAAATTATTTCCACTTGTAAATAAAGTCTTAGCCTTAGATTAGATATGGATTTATAAGTAATTAGTTTGTCAACTTTAATAACTTCCGAACAAATGTTTGTACATTGATCTATTCTATGACAGCTGGCATCGGTTATCACTTTTTTTTTTTTTTTGGAAGCTATTTTATTTAAAAATAAGAAATTTAATAAATCGATGCCACGGGAACTGCTGTTACCTGCTCACAACACATGTTGTACACTCTAGTTCAAAGCAGAAACTAATTTAAAATAATAATAATAAACAAAATAGAAAATCGTAAAATTCGTAAGCGAAAAAAAAAACTATTATTATGAACAATAGAAAAGACAAGGTATGCATGTATTATTCATTTATAATGTAGTTTTTATGCCGATTAGAACAAAAATAGTGATTTGATGCGAACACCTATTTGTTTTGTTTTTAAATTGATCAAATCTTTTTCGGAAGTAATTCCCACAAAGTAAACGGCTATTCCGCTGTGACAGTTCAAATGTACCACTTGTTTTTGAAATATTTCCGTTTATCAACCTACAATATCGGAGGGAAGTATACATATTGCTCAAGTCTATAACAGATGGGGTCAAATCTCGGCCTTTTCCCTTATGAAGAGCGATCGTTATCCTGATTTGCTACAACTTCAGACCCAAGGATGAAAAAAGAAGGTTTTTGGTCACAAAAAATTGCTAAAGGTGCTACACAACTACTGCAAAACGAGATGATATAAGCAGCCTGACTCTGACAATACAACAGCTACACCACCACTAAACGGTAACTGAGAGCCGTGTAGTTAACTATCGGTCATGTACCAACCACCCCTACTTTGAAATCTTTATTCAGATTTATAAACCGGCGCATTGCCGAGTAAAATAGGCAACCTGGACAATATAATTATACTGCGAAAGTATTTAGAACGACCTAATGCAACGTTTGACACGGATCCATTATTATTTTGGAAGGTAAGAGAAACCACGAGTCGATAAAACCTTTGGTTGTGAATCCTAGGCTTATTCCAATAATCTAACTATTATTTGTTTTAGGTGAATGGTACTGAGTTTAAATCTCTTCAAAAGTTCACAAAAACAAAAATACTTATACCAACGACATTCAAAAGAATATTCAGTAAAGCAGGACAATTACTAAGCCGACGTTCAAGAATTATGCCAAAAATGTGGAAAAGATTATTTTATTAGGTTGTCCATTAAATTTCCTTTTGGACGATTTATATTTTAGTACTACTATGACTTTCGCCTACTATTTTCGACGGATTTCGTTTTCCTATAGTAGGCTATGGAAGAAAAAGGTAAACAATAGTAAATTTATAATATGGTTTTCCCTCTTCTTCCTTTTCCTACTATAGGAAAATGATAGCCGTCGAAATCAGTAGGTGAAAGTCATAAAAGGGCCCCAGTGTTGCGCGTTGGCTCGTTTCTTCGTTCGTTCTTATTTGATTTTTTTTTGGCCAATAGTATTCCTTGAAAATGACATTTTTTTCAACAAGTTGGTTTATTTCCAACTTTTTAACCGAACGAAGAACGCGTAAAATGGGTAACATCATACTCTAATGAAAGAAACAAAACAAAACAAGCTCGAATATCACATTAGCTGATTTTTCCGAGAAAAACTTGATTGGTGGAATGATCAATAATTATTCATTGTTACAAGGATTCCTATATTGTAGGAATAATAATAATAATAATATTGTAGGAATACATTTGGCAAATTTAACCTTCGAAGTATTAATTTTTTTATTTATTTATTCATTGTTCATTTTATAATATGCATTTGATATTTGTTGAAATAACTTTGATAATTGCTAGATTGAACTCACTTATTGTTAAATTTGGTTAATTTATAAATAAATGTCTACTTATCAAAACGAGACAATAAAATTTAACAAGTCGAATAGGTAAAATACTATAATAATACATCATGGCCGTCCGACTTACCTTGAATTTGTATTTTTGCTGTAGATGTATAGATATTGGATTGCTATATTTATTGATGCACGCAAGTTCTATGAACTGCGATTACTCGGAGCAGACAATTAAGATGGTGTATTATTTGGCTACACGAAATAAAGAAGATTGATTTAAAAAAACGTCTTTTTCTAATTTAAAGTCTGTGTTTTTGAAAATAAAATAAAAAGTTATTTTACAAAAGCCTTTCTTAAGTTATTTGAAAAATTAATAAAGATACGTGTTTATATATATAAGAAAAAATATCCCTTACTTACGTCATTTTGAAATTTGTTTTTGTAAACCTTTTTTAAGTCAGAAAATTTATTTAAAAAACTCGCAATTTTTCATAGAAAAATAACATTTTTAAGTCAGCATTTCATAAAGAATAGTAACGTAATGAAGTACATGGATTTCGCTTATAACGACCTTGAATCGATCGATGAAATTATGTCGTTATATCCGAATTTCGTTATAAACGAATAGGTATATATAGGTAAACACTAAACGCCAATGTCACTAATTAATTCATAAATTTCATTAAACTATAAATATCACCTGACCATGAAAATCGCATGTACAACAGAATATCGAATAATACAAATAATGGGATTAGATACTGATCAGTAAAGTTTCTTGCATGGAAATATCGTTGAAATGACGTACGGGTAACGGGACCAAAATTTTCCGTAGTTTTATCCAAAATATCATTATAACCGTAGTTGCTATATAAGTGAAATCCACTGTATATGATATTTAGAGTTCGAGACTATTCAATCAGTTCATCAATCAGTCATCTTTTCTACTGTGAGAGACGTTCCTAAACAGGAGATGCAATATGCAAATCATTTGTTTATGAGCAACAGATGACAGCGTGTGAGGTGACTTTTGATCGCTAGAGTATTCTGCAAATTCGTTCGATATGGCAAAGGAACTGCTAGTTTTATAGTCTTTGTTAATACTATTCGTTTTTATTTTATTTTATGGATTCGATCGCCATCCGTAGAGTCTCTCAATTTTGGTCATGCAGATATTAGAGCGGCAATCAATCTATCTTTCCGCTCTTTTCGGAGTTGTTTGCAATTTTATTGATGTTGCTATAAACCAGAACCATATTCCCTATAATAATAGCAATATATATCCCTCAAACTTTAAGAGATTAAAATAATATAATCGCCATCGGCATTGTAATTCAATAGGCATTGTAAAAATATTATAGTGTATAATACATTGTGAATCAATAGGCATTATAAAAATTGAAGTTGGGCGGATTACTCTAGCACTCAATGCCACTAATGGGCCCACAATGCAATACCCGGACGAACACCTATACTTACACGCTAAAAACACCCAGCCGTGATTTTTGGTCACCACCGGGAATCGAACCCGAGACCCTCGAATAACACAGCAAGGACGCTACTTATTGTGCCAACGAAGGTGGCGTTGTTCTAATATATCTGGATTAGATCAGCTCATCTATACTGTGATAACCAGCGGCAGCTATAGTTAATTTCCTATAACCGGTTTGCGTACATGAATTCTGATTTTGTCCAAAAATTTAATGAATTTGACAATAGGCGTATTTTATTTGGCCAAACTGAAATTGGTAGGTATTGATTTCGAAATTGTGTTTTTGCTATGTTGCGTTAAAACAAACTCTGCTAAATTTACGAATCGAAGTAGGTGCAGTACAGATGACTTTGGGTTTCAATAGTTTAGCAAACTAGTTAATGACAAGAGCTTCATCTGCAACTTCATAATTTTCGGGCACTGCTATAGTGTTAGAGATCGGTTATATCGTTTTTTATATACATATTTGCTCCCAACAATTTGATATTTGACAAATTGTGTGAACGATACCACCAATCCGATTAATATCCTACTAAATTAATTGTACTATTGTTTTCCTGATATGTCATACAGTTTTTATAAGTTAATTTGTTGAACATATTTATAGTTGAGAGAGAACCAATTAATATTATAACGGTTTTTAAAGGCCAATTTTTCCGCTGGTCCCTTACTGTGTCAACAATTAGGCTCCACCGATTTCGAACCTGAGCTTTTTTTCATACTATCTTTGACAATCTGAAGAAGCTAAGTCGTTATCTACACCGTGGGACTATCGGCACCTTTAACGACCTCTGCATACCATATGGTGGCTCTTCTTTCAGTAATCGCTGCACAATTCGTTCAGATCCACACGCAGAGAGTTACCGAGCCAGCCTACTCGCTAAAATCTTCGTTTTCAGTCCAATCACGCGTATGTCATCTTCATATGCAAGCACTTAATTGGACTGCCGATATAAGATATTGCGCTGCGGTATTTCAGTTATACGAAAGATGTACTCCAACATGAGATTAAAGAGTACCGGGGTCAGAGCATCTTAGCCGAACACCCGAGTTAACAACACGAATACTCGAGAGCCTGTTCTCAACTTTAACACACCATTGAGACTATGTAATTGTCATTCTACACAACCGTACCAATGTTGTGGGCATCCTTATAGGTATTAAAGGGCAGACCACAAACTCTATCGTTTGATCGAGTCATAGGCCTGCCTGAAATCCAGAAACACCTGATGTATATGAGAACGGATGGCTCATAATATTTAAATAGAAACATCCGCAGCGAAAAGACTTGAGTGGTTCCCTTCTTGAAGATGATGCATGTCGGGGCCTTTTTCCATTTATCAGGCATAACTTCGATACTAATCGAGTAAGGTCGAAAAGACAGTTCCACAAAGTCTCCCCACCGAATATCAAGAGCTTTGAATTAATGCGTCCACCCTATGTGAGCAGTTTCGTTTTAATCTCTGCATAGCTTTAGTGAATTCCATATGGGATGGATCCTCATTGAGGTGACTCAACTAAAGTCTGTGACTCATGATGAACACCAAGCGACGCTTGCATAATCGGTTATTGATTGCTTGGAAATCCAAAACAGCCTTCATTACTTGCCGCCCAAGAAGAAACCCAGTTCCAAGATTTTCAAGGTCACCTCCACTGTAGAGCGAAGTATAGCCCTGGGACGCATGGCCCCACTTTTAGGCCAGAGAATTTCGAGTTACAAGAAACGAATTCCAGCCGAACTCCTTCATGAATGTGATTAGGCCTTCTAACAGTCCTGGTTTCCTAAATGACTGCACGTTCCACTCTGGACTGCACGTGCCGATCGTGTGTCCGGGTACTTGAGTGGGGTCCGCGGGTAGGTTTGGCGGTATCGATTTATTCTATTATTGACGTTACAAACAGTTGTTTTTTTTATCGGATGCGGGTCGTAATCAGCCTATCGCTCCAACCGTTTAAACGCCACCGACGACAAGAAAACGACACTGTGGCGGTATTCTTGGTAAACGTGCTATTTAGATTTATTTAGATTTACGAGACAAGTGAGTGGTACTCGGAGCATAGAGGCGTCTAACCCTCTAACATATTTTCTAAAAAAAGATATTTCAAAATTGAGATGTTCCCACCAAGTGATGTAATATATTGCGATGCGCAAATAATCAAACCGTGACCGTGTCTATTTTTGGCGATTGTTGAGTATTTTTTTCGTGTTTTTTAACATTATTTGGCCCAATTAAAATAGACATCAAAATTGCAGAGTTGCGCAAATGCGATACAGACCGTGAGGAGCCCTAATGTTTATTTGACTTTATCTACTTCATTCTTATTCATGGAAAGCATTTGAATATACTTGTTGCTCTTACGTTCTATTTTTTTAAATTGAATTGGAATAGACTTGATGTAAATCAGCCATTTATGGCTGAAACTTGTTTCCCTATGCAATTTTCCAGAAGCCTTTCACATCGTTTATTGTTGAAATACATTGGCTATTAAACCTGCAGTACTTACTTATGTTCTGATTTTTGAAGTACATATATATATGTATGGACCCAGGACCAGTACAATAGATATAAAGGGTTTTCCAATAGGAATGTTACAATTTAAAATGGTTATAATGGCAACACTGCGTATTATTTTTTCACATTTCAATGTCATTTGTGTTTAGTGGGTTATGTCATTTAATCATGGAAAGATACACGCTTCAACAACGTTTAGAAATTGTTAAATTTTTACCATAACATTTTTTATCGAAAATTTTTATTTAGTAATGAAGCTCAATTTTGGTAAAATGGTTATGTAAACAAACAGAATTGCAGAGTTTGGAGTGACGGTCCATATTTCTTTGAAGAAAATGGTCGACGAGTAACAGTCAATGGAGAATTTGGAGAACAATACAGAACAATGTTAAATGATTTTTTTCCCTGCTGTTTCAACAAAACAGTGCCACCTGCCACACAGCTACATTAACAATCGATTTATTGAAAACAAAATTTGGTGAGAAAATTATCTCAAGATTTGGTCCAGTTAATTATTCTACCAGGTCATGTGATTTAACACCTTGTGATAATCCAACAACAATTGAGCAATTAAAATTCAACATTGAACGTGCTATTGATGAAATACCGCCAAACTTATGTGAAAAAGTGATGATAAATTGGGCACACAGAATGCACTACGTACGAAGAAGTAATGGTGGTCATTTGAATCTTTACTCATTCAGTAGTATTACCCAAGAATTGAAACGGATGATTTTGTAATTAATTATATAATGTGTTTGTAAATTAAATTTGCATACTAAAGCCTCTATTCCATTGTGAAAAATTTACTGCCAACATTTTTTTGTTGCCATAATGAAAGGAGAAAGAAAAGAAAAAACTCCATTAGTGTGACAGAGATAGTAGTTTTTTTATTTTTTATTTTATAGCGAAACTTTTATGGTTACGTTTTGACATCTTCTGTAACATAACCAACAAATTTCATAATTTTTTTTATGTCTAGAGTGCGAACATAATTTTATTCATTTATTCATATGTTATTACATAATAAATAGTTTATTGTAATATAATTAATAATAATAATAATAATAATTTGTTATTATAACGTCTGAAATATTAAAAAAAAAATGTACAAAAAATAACATTTGACCATAAAAATATCCAAACATGTGTGTGTGAAAAAAATTTCGTATCCGCACACAATTTTTATGTCGATGTGTGTAAATGTTGCCATAAAAAATACTCAACTTGATACTTTTCTATAATAAATTATGGCAACACACCAACACAAACACATTTTTCTCTCCAGTAAAATTTTGCTGATGAAACTTTTTGTTTCTTTCGCACCACCAGCAAATCTATATTTTTATCCCATTTTGGTTTTGCTGACAGCAAATTTTTCACAATGGAATAGAGGCTATAATTATAACAAATATATAATAATTTCTTCTATTTTGGATATTTGACGTTTGCATTTGCACTAACCTAAAATTTGATAAACTATCATGAATAAACGTTATAAAATATAAATATGTATAGTCCTATTCAGATCTTAAAAAAAACATTTTTTTAATTTTTCTGCGCAGCTTTCAGTGATGTAGAAAAAAAAATTATAAAAATTTTGATGGGTCGCATTTATTTTAGGTAGTAAACCTAAATAAAATAATAAATAACCAATAAAAAGAATTATATTTCAGTTTTAATACACAAAACATTCAAAATGATTATGTATTTATGTTATTACAATCATATTTCGAGTTAATTTTCACGTTAATTTTCACTCGATGGGTCAAAAAAAAATTGCACGCCTTTTGGAAACAATTTAAACATTTAATTTTGGTACGGACTAGGGAAAATAAATGATCAAATGAAATGATTAAATGATCATGTCGAACAAAACCAAAACAACATAAAAAGCAAAATCAGTTTTCAATTTAATTCTTAGTTTTTCGAATTAAATATTAATTTCAAAAGTGTCAGGGATTCTTATAAAGTTAAATTATAAAATCATTTTGTGATTAAAAACGTTCCTATTCCATTTAAATAAAAATGTAAACAATAAACACGATTTATTGTACTTAATACATCACTGTGTATCCGATATATTTTTTCTGCGCGAGAACTGTCAAAATTCCAGCGAGATATGAAAACTACTATACATACAAATTTACCCAACCAACACAAATGTAATATGTATATATGTATTTGCGTTGATTTTATATAAATGTATATAAGCAAAATCTTCTATACTATACAAGTCCAACTATACAAAATTTAAAGAGACAAACCGACTTTTTTATATTAGTGTTAGGTGTGTACGTACATGCCTCAAATTTGAAAAATTAACAAACACTAATATACTTTGTTTTGCATTTTACTATGGAATATGACAAACTGCAACGTTGTAAAATAATATGAATATTTATTTGAATAAAATATATCAACCAACACTAATACATACAAAAAGACGACGACTTTTTTCATTTTTTGACTTTTTTGTGCATAACAAATTGATCACAATGGAACACAACATTGCCGTCTATTGCACCAATACTAAGGTCGAAAAAAGTCGGTTTTGGCAATAATCTGTGTGTGCCTATGTAAATAATTGGACTTGTTAATATAGAAGATTTTGATATAAGTGTTTTTTTTATAATAATATTTTTAAACATACATATGTATAAAATTGCGTAGATAGCAGATACTATAGAAGTATAGACGCTTATAATTGTGTAGACGATGACTAATATACACCAATATTTGAGTCATTTCGTAGTGAAAATTTGTATTACGATAATCGTTATAAAATAATATATTTTGTGTTTACTTGATCAGAGGTGAGAGAATTTCAATTAGAAATGATAAACTAGTATTTTGTTAGAAGTGTGATTAAGCATTTAATTATTTATAAAATTAACATAACATTAGAAGGCCGCACACATCTACATCCAAATTCTTTTTGTTAAAAATGGACGAAGTAAATTCGCCCTTTTTATTATTCAAAATAATATAAACACGATTTAATTGTAGAATTGATCTTTTATGATGTAGTAAATCTTATAAAATTACGAAATATGTTACAATTTGTAAATTTCTTACGGGTTTCAATAAAATCAAATTTTATTGCGTTCAAAATAACTGAAATTGAAAGAAATTTTTTCATCGTTGTATTGGTGACAATAATTATACTATTTTAGTTATTCTGTCAGTGAAAAGTGAATTATTTGTTTTTTGGTCCGACAACGACATAGCTATAATAAAATATAAAATGGAAACAGCGATTATGACGTTATGAAATATCAAAAATGATTTTTATTTTGGAAGATGGGTGATTATGCTAAAAAAATTATTACACACAATTTTTTCACGCAAATTTCAATGACCCTACTTAGTTAAAATTAAACTAAACACAAATCACAATAAGAAAAACTTTAAGAATGAGGAAAATTATAAAACATTCGTTTCACTTGTCAAATCAAAATTGACATTTTTAAGTTTCTTGGTGTTAGTAAAGTAGGGTACAAAAGTACATCTTGGAAAGTTGGAATACTATAACAATCTTATATATAGCAACCAACTGATATAAAAAATATGAAGTATATTTCTTGCACATATTGATTTATAATTTATAATTTTCACAACAAGCAATCAATAATTTAGTGCTTTTACTAAAAATTTAGTTCTTTTTTTTTAATTCAAAAATAAATAAATTAATATATAATAGTGGTAATTGTCTTGGTTTGTTTTATTAATAAGAAAATACTATTTTGAGCAAATGCTGATAGTGCTAGTATATTATGACAGAAACATAATATTCACCGTTACCCCCACTACGAAGTAGCTATGACGGTGAAGTTTAAAACCAATACATTTATATACAGCCGGTTACCGATTTTCGCGTCAAAACACAAAACATCAAATTGGTGTTTGTTTTGTCTTGTTACATACATATGATTTGTTAACATAGAATATATTTTTTGCCGGCTCTATTCAAGAAAAAAATACAGTAGGTTTATAATCAATATTTACTACATATTTTTATTAAACTATTAAACAATATGAAGGGATGGATGCTCGATCTACCTACGATCTAAACGATTTATGATCCAATTTTTATTTTAAGTATTCATGATTTTGGCCTACGAGTTGCTATTTACGAGCTGAATAATTTTTAAATATCAATGTTTTACGTTTTTTTATGGTACAACTTAATTCAAATAAAAATTCGAAATATAAAAATTAATTTAAAATTTTAATTCGTTTGGTAGAGTAGTCCTAGTATTACCTAGTATCAGTCCGAAAACAAAAATTTAAGATTTTAAAAATGTTGATTACAAATAATTATTATGAAAGTATATTTACATATAATTAATCCACCCCAAGCATCAAAAATGAAACAGCAAGGGACGAAGAGGAGAGGACCGATCACCACCAAATAGTTGTAGCTCTTAAGCAAAAATCGATCACTATACGAAAGCAGTTAAAGGAAGTACAGTGGTGATCTTGGACAAGGACCAATGCCACAAACGAATGGGGGAAACCATAAACGAGTATAATTTTCATAAAGTGGGATGGAATCTCCTACCCAAGATGATAAAACCACAAAAACGCAATCAAGATGATAAATGAAGTATTTGGAGTACCGAAATAAAAACAAACAATCTCAAAACGAGCAGTTCTCAGATTGTATGGGCTTCCACAAATACATAAAGAAGGCAACAAAATACGTCCAATTGCAACAATAATATGCACCGACTTATATTACAGCAAAATAGTTCATTGCCGAATTTAACAAATATATTCCATCCTCCAATCTCAGCAAAAAATAGTTTTGCTATTGAGATTGTTGTTGACATCGTTTCGGTATATCCTAACATGCCAATCTCTAAGGCCTTAGATTAATAAATAAATGGCTACAACAACTTGACATTCCAAATGAACAATAATGGATCCTGTATTCAAAAATCCGAAATGTGTATGGATCAAAATGAGTTACAGTATAATCTTGAATTCTACAAATTAACGCAAGGCACGAGCATGCATAACCCGCTCTCCTGTTTTGTTTTATTTTATCCTAACGCTTTCATTGGTCACCAAGAAACCGATTTATTTTATCCTAACGCTTTCATTGGTAACCGAAACTTTCGGAATTATGGTTTAGATCCGTCGACGACGTGTTTGCAGTGACCAAACGACCGGAAGTATAGAACAGCTCCTAAACAGCCTGTGCTGCAATATAAATTATTAATCAAATTCACGGTTGAAGCGGAATATGATTGTTCACTACCATTTTTGGTTTATTTCTAATTCGAACTAACAATTAGATTGAAATAACAGTCTAAAGAAAATCAACAAGTACTACAAGGTTTATAACAATGATTCTCACACATCAAGCACCATTAAACATGCAGCGTTTAACAGTATGATGTATAGGATGCCTGATCTCCAGTTATCCGTCCAAAAATAAATTAACTGGCATACATCAAAAAACTTGGCCACTTTAGGAGACGAAATTTAAGAACACTCGGTGTAGATCGTGATGGTGTAAACACAGTTAAGTAGTTGCTTTGAGCCCACTATCACCAACAAATCAAATATGTATTTATAAAACATAGGATGAAGCTAGTTTTCTTAAACAACCACAAGTTAACTCATTCTGCAATACGAAAGACGAAACGTCGAATTTGCAATGAAAAAATCGGTATTTACCAGATCAATTGACTGTGGTGATTGTGAGAGAAAATACATAAGTATAGGTCAAACAAAAGGAGCAATACAGACACGATTTAAAGAACATGAGTCATATCTCATCAAATATAATTGATCAATGAAATTTACAGGTGCCATACACAAAATAAAATGAACTGGCCATCAATCGACATCAACAAATTTTTTTCTAAAGCAGGTATACAATACCCCCGAGCTGGATGCGTAGGAAAGCAACAAAAATAAAACGAGAAAAATGAATATAGACGAATAGCCGATTCCCCTCCCACCCAACTATTTATGTTTTTCCCAAAATCAGCACGCAACATATACATAACATAATATATAATATGTAAATGGTGTGTTTTTAAGCCCGATAGAACTTGAAATTATAAAAAATAACCCAAACGATTAAATTGTAATCAAACATTTTTTTTTATTCGAAAGATCAATACATGGCATTAATGTTTGAAAATGATTTCGGGCATGTGCCCACCGCGGCCGTTCTTGATGAAAAGCATTCTGGACGTCCAATTTTGTTCCACTTTTTCGAGCACTGCTGGCCGTATGTCACGAATAATGTCAATTGTTGCTGGTTTATGATCATAAACCGGATAGGGGGATTATGATTATTCCCCATATTGATAAAGTAGATTTTGATAAAAGAAAATCCAAATAAAATTTACAAGATACCACGTATAAAAATACACAAACGTATAAATTAGTGTAATAATATTTTTGTAATAGTATTTTTGCGGTAGCAGCTGTGCTGGGATGTTCTATCATCACTTCGATTCGCTTCGATAGACATTTGTGTCTCTTTTTTTACGGACAAAATTGTATTCTATTTCGCAATTTATATTGTGATCATAGCCTACTCGATTCTATTTCTATAAATTCATTCGATAAAATATCATCAATATTTTTATTTTCGATGGCAAGTGAAAAGAGGAAAAAGAGATAGTTTGCAAATTTTTTCTAACAGGCTGAGATCGCAATAGACAAAACGTAATTCAAAAAACGCAATGGAGCACAATTTTGTTCGTAAAAAAAGGGACACAAATGTCTATCGAAGTGATGATAGAACATCCCAGCACAGGTCTGTTATATTTTCGACTATCTCACATATTTTAGGTGGCGTGCCGATTAAATCATCAATCTCCATGTTTTTTAGTTGAATGCCAATTTGACTCAACAAAATTAACACATCAAATAACAAAACAAAATGCAGTGTCATTTTAAATTTACGCTTACTACAATTCAGTAAAAAATTCGGGCTACTTCAACATAGTTAATATTATGAACGACATTATTATACTTCGACATAGTTAATATTATTATTTTATTATTGCGATAATTTGAGCAGTTTTTGTTTTGTCGCTGTTGGATGCCTGCTGCACATGTTACATCGCCTTAATTTTTTTTTTAATTTGCAGGGAAATTTGTTTACGAAATGGCTAGTTTTGATTAGCAATTTTATGGCCTGCTGAATATTTTGCATTACGCAACAACCTGTAAATTCGACTTGACAATTTGGAGAGCAAACTTGGCACAGAACCGCTTTCCCGCATTATTTTGAACCTGCTGTTTGATGTCGACTAGTACATCTAGTACTACGTTACTATAGAGCCTTTTTGATGTACAACGTAAAAATTATACATCTGCACCTTCAAACTCCAGCGAGCAAAACGCCCATTTCGGTCCTTTTGGACCATCAACCACTTTAAACTATAGCATACGATCTATTATAATGCTGCATTTCTTCACACTTATAATTGCAGCCAAACATTCTAAAAATGAGATACTGTAACTTTCTTGACACTGGTTAAGTTTATTTGAAACGTAAGCAATCTTTGACACCAGATTGCCATCCCCAATAACCCCCTCTTCTGTATTATGCAGGTTGGTGTTTGAAACTCTTTTATAGCACATACTTTATTCGGATGCATACTAAGTCATTCTTTACCCATTACAAAGGCAATATATTTTAATTCTCTTTTTACGAACTGACATTTCTCCAGTATTTTTTAAATAGTTAGATCATATAGTGATTTCGCGACATTATACTAATTAATAATTATTTTTATTAATAATTTTATAAGAAAAACAAATCATGAAACCTCCTAAAATAGTTTATTATTCTTTATTGCGACCGCATCTTTTGATAAACGTAATTATATTCTTTGATCTCTTGTGACAACGAGCAGCATTATATTGTACTTAAATCGTGCTGCCTTTTTCATGATGATAGGATACCAAAAGTGGTTTGGTTTACAGTAGACCTTGTCAACAAAATCTTTATAAATGTGTATATAAAAGAAATCTTAAAAATTATATTTTCTAAGTTTATAATTTATAATTTAATCTTTTGATCTTGTTCCTTCGTTTAACTATATTGCTGATTAATACCCACATCTCTACCCATGATTTTACTAAAACATTTTAGATTAAGTGTTTATTTATATGTATAGTGTGAAAAATAAAGTCTAGTTATTTTCAGGTTTATTTCGAGTCCATATATTTAAAAAAATAAACTAATTAAATTTCATTGTAATTACAAAATGAAGAAAAGTTTATAACAATTCAGTAATATATAGTAAATACATAATATATGAATAATCAATTTCAATCAAATTCACTTCAATGGCTGGTTTTCATTTCACTGATCAACTTTTGAATAATTTCTTTTTCAGGAAAGTGTTCACATACAAGTGTATTGCAAGCTATTCCATTTAATATAGGTAATAATAATAAATTTTCATCAGGAGAAGAGACGATATTCTACTATCTTAACTTTAACATTAACTAAAGTTTCGGTACATAATCTAGCTAGCCTCAGAAAAATTAACATTCCTGTATCTTGTCTCCTATATTTTCGATCAAGTTAAGACAGTAGAGTAACATATACTTTATTTCGTGTTTGTACTTAAACCTAATATGTAATACAGAAGAAACGGCATATCACAAATATGGCTGTGATCAATACGATCCAATGTGATGAAAATTTAAAATGAATAGGTAAAATTTGATCAACTTACGCAAGGTCAAATTCAGGTACTATGAGAAAGAAAGAGGTCAGCATACAAGGTAGTCAACTTATGGGAGATACGCTATAAATCTAAGTTGGATCGAAGAGCCAGCGATTTTGCCAAACGGAAAACTTATAAAGGTGGTCATTGTATAGAGAATTTGCAGGTTTTACTGTATTTACATTTTGGTTAAACAAATTGGAGCCAAATGATAAATTAAAAATTAATTAATGAATTAATTTACGTCAGACGTAATTATGTAAAATAATATTAGAATTTAAAGTAATATGTTACAATAGATTCTGCTGCGTTTCATTTCTTTGATTAATCATAATTTGGTTTTTGCATAATTTAAGGTTGCAAGTTAGAATTACAAAAGAAATTTTATCGCTAGCGCTCACGGGGTGAAACCGGTCTATCTGTTGCATTATACATACTATCTGCGGTCTAAAACCACACTGAAATGAATTTCAGTTATATTTATGTATACTGACTGGCTCAGTATAAATAAAACTAAAATTTACTTCAGTGTTTAAAGATAAGGCTGTTTAATCGGTGTTCTCATTTAACAAAAAACTATAATTTTTAGTTTGGTTATTTTTTATAGAAAAATTGTATTAAACGAAATTTCCTTAAACTTTAATTATTGTGAACCAAGAATAAATATAAATATATGTATGTATTTATTTCGTTTAGTTTTGTAATAATACATAAATATTTTAATATAAACTTGTGAATTTTTAAAATAATTAATCTTGTTTGTAAGTATTCATATTATATATGTATATATATATATATATATATATATATATATATATATATATATATATATATATATATATATATATATATATATATATATATATATATATATATATATATATATATATATATATATATATATATATATATATAATATATATATATATATATATATATATATATATATATATATATATATATATATTTATATATATATAAACCTACATAGGATTGGTTTCGGTGCCAACTATAATTCATTCCTCCATCTCTATGATAACACTGGATAACTTCATCAATGAATCGTAGTTTGCTAAAACCAACCTCCTCCAATGTATAAACATGTAAATATTACTGCTATTACCTTTATGTTTACATTACAGCTATTCCTATCGCAATTCGTTTTAAAGTGTTTATTATTTCATAAAAGGTGGTGTTTAAAAATTTAATATGCAGGACATAAGGCATACGTTTTAAGACTTTCAAAGGGTCAACTACTTAATACCGGTACGTGATCGTGCATTGCTCGATCAGTTTATAGCACATGAACTAGTGTAAGCTAGGAAATGTTAGTTCGAACAAAACGTGGTTCCATCAATTTTAGACCATGATTTTTATATGATTTCAGAGCCAACTTAGGTGGCAGTGTGTTAAAATAGAATATGAGTGTTTATTATAATTTTTACATTCGACTGATAATATTATTTCAATGGTTGAGTTATTTTATGTATGTTTGTATCAATCATTTGTATTATACTCATTAGTTGTGTAATGTGTACCAATTAAATGAGTTGCAAATAATCAATTGGTTGTTAGCGTGGCTTAATTATAGAATTACAAATGGTATGCTAGTGAGCGGTCATGCATGTTTCAAATTTAAAAGACTGGGTGATTTTATCTTAAACTATATCGTAATTAACGCGATAGAGTAACTGACAAGTTACTTGATAAGAAGCTGAAAACGAAATATTTCTTTGGTAACAATAAGCAAACATATTATCTTGACAGACGAATCTTTTATGTTGTTCGAGTATTGTGAGATTTCTCTAAAGCATTTGATTCTCCAAATCATGTACTGTGCTATTCAGAAATTGATGGTATATTATTTGATAAAACTTCACTGAAACTTCTGACTAGTTATTTGTTTGATAGATAGCAGACAGTAATCATAAATGGAAGAGAATCTGGTCCAGGACGTATACGGTCAGGGGTTTTTTAGGAACTTGGTTCACTTTTAAATTTTATATTCATAAATAATCTACAAGTAATAATACAATTGAAATATCATATATGTATGTATATATGCTGACGATTGGCAAATTTATTTAGTACTACTATACTGGAAATTCGTAGTAATATTAATAAAGACATGTTCAATATATTTGTTTGGTCTACTAACTGAAAATAATTAAACATTGCAAAAACACTAGCAATTTTCATTTCTCAGGAACTACTCACACCAATCGCGAATATTACACATTAGTTCTGTTAATAAAAAAACGTGGCTTATTTGTTTGATCTACTAACTGAAAGTGATTAAACCATTGCAAAAACACAAACAATTTTAATTACTCAGGAAATACTCACACCAAAAGCGAATAATACACATTAGCTCCGTTAATAAAAACAAAACGTAGCTTATGTAACCAAATACGAGATAAATATTTTTTAACAAAACGTGTTGCCCGATTACCTCGTTTTGGAACATATATTTTGTTGTTGTTTTTATTTTGTTTACAAATATTTTGTAGTGATTGATATGGCAAAATTAAGAATAATACTGGGCAATTTTATTTAATTTAACCAATATATTTTATTTAAGTTCTATTTATCTTGAATAATTTCAACTTCTAACCATATTTTTTGACGTTTATTGTCAAATAATTCAGGTATTAAGCTAAATACCATGAAAAATCTTTCCTTTTGAAATTTCCCTTTTTTCGAGTTCGTGTACTAAGATTTGGATTTTACTGAAAAAACGAGAAAATTCTTATTCAGAACTATCTGAAAAAAGACGACTATAAACGTACTAATTTTGACATTTCCTTTTACCCAATAAACAAATGAGTATACATTTGGATATTTTGAGTTACTCAAGTTCCAGATCTTGCCAAATTTCATAAGCTTTAGAATAAGTTATTCTAAACTAAGTTCAGATTGCGTTGATTCACCACTATCATTATAGAACCGTTTCAAGAAAAGCAAAGTTAGCTCTCGGTAATTTTCGGAAAGTTCGAAGGAAAATACGATAGCTCAATTTTGAGCATCGCTGCGTTATTCTTGAGATACAAGTTGGAATTTAAAGTTTAAGCGCCACCCGTGGAAAAAATTAAAAGTAAATATAGGGATATAAATTCGTTTAGTGATGATTCAATTTTAGTTTTTTAAAATAGTTTTTCAATTAATAGTTTTTTTTAGTAATTTTAAGCATTATCAAATATATATAAATAAATAAACTCTAGTGACAAACGCAGTAACTATAAAATGGAATTGGAATTGCAATACCATCAATTAAGAAGCAATTCGACGAATTTGAATTCGTTATACAGCATTAAAAATTAATCAACATCAAACGAAATGTGTATTCGCTTCAAAATGTATCCGCTACGTGGAGTTTGTGCTCTTCCAATCGTCAATGAGCGTATTTACACTTGGTCTCATGAATTGAGATTGATTCTTTCTTCGTACTTCATTTTTAAACCAAAACAATTTTTATTTCTCGGGTTTCATCGCACTTACACAAACAAAAATGAAATATAAAAATTCTCAAGGACATATAATTCCCAGTGAAAAGCATTTATGAAATGAAAAAGATTCATACACATACATAGAAATGTATTAAATGAAACCGGATTCATGAATCCTTGTGTAAACGACGATAGGATTTTCGAAACCAGAGAATCCGGATTCATGAGACCGTGTAAATACACCCATACAACCCGAGAAATACCAAAAATTTTGGTTTTAAAATGAATCCCCAACATGGCGGCAATAAAACGGTAAAGGAGGGAAATACAAAGAAAGAATCCGGATTCATGAGACCAAGTGTAAATACACTCAATAGTAACATTATGTTTTTCACACGAGAAAGCATACGGAATTCACACGTCATTGCATATTTGGTTCTTGTTTCATTAATAATACCATAGACAAAACAGATTAATACAGATTTCTCATATTTCTAGTTGCACTGCGTATGAGCGAGAAAAAATATTTTCTATGTCATCGTTATGTTGTTGATAGTTCATAGTGTATATAGTGTATGCAATAGAATGCACCAAAACAACGATGGCAAGTTTGTTGTATTCCACTTTTATGGTATATACCATGAGAAATCTAGTATGATTGTCTATAGCCCCAAGTATAACGAAATCCGACATTTTTCGCATTTTTCGGAAAAATTGATGAATTTCTCTCCGACTTTTTTCATCAAATATGTCCGACTTATTGTAAGATTTACTATGAACGTTGTCGCGAATAGTCGGACAATGATGAAAAAGAGTTAGGTTATGTTTTCAACAAAATGTGGGCGGAGCCTTTATTATAGATTTTAGCGGAAGAAATTTAAATTTGAAAATGTAAATAAAAAAATTTTTTTAACGGTTTTAAATAAATAAATTTAATATGTATCTTCTTAAATTTAATTAATTCTAAGTACATTTAATTATAATCACGGGATTATTACTTCACAGCTATTTGACATCGAATTGTGATGTATGATGAGGGAGCTTTCTTTGTAAATCTAGCTTCATTCGCCTTTGTCTGGTCCGTTCCGACATCTCTGAATTTAAAATTCCTATATTTTTAAAAATAATTTAATATCAATATAAATTAAAAATTTGTTGAGTTAAAGCAATGGCACATAAATTTGGTTCATCTCAACAGCTGAAAAATTATTGCCGAGATAAAAAGTTCAGAAATGTGTGTGGGAAATTATTGACATGTTGAGATTACGATTAGTTTTTTATAAGAATTTAAATGTACATAATGTACATATCTAATTAGCCCCAATATTGAGATAAACCAAATTTAATAAATAAACATAACCTTAATTTTGTTAGTAACCAACTTCTTTAATCATAACAAAATAAAACATCACAAAATATTTACCTTTCAATAAATGATTGAACAAAATGAACTCGTAGTTATTTATATGTGTACAAGAAATATTATTTACGTCGGAAATTTATATTTATACACATAAAAAAATATATTTATATACACTTAAATTAATATTATACACTATAATATTATATACATAAAATTAATTTAAATTAAATAACATGGAAAACACTCGAAAATAAAACATATAAAATTTCATTGCAAGAAAAGATAATCAACCGAAATGGCGTTTCTGACAAAAATAAAAAAAAAATACAGCAACGCTGTAAGTGTTAAAATTTTGAAACCAAATTTCATCATTTCCCGATTCGGAAAAAATTTCGTACTAGATTCAAATTTTCAGTTTTGTTATACTTGGGGCACCACGTTAACGAGAGTATTGCGAACTGTTAATAAATTGAAATGACTACGTTTTCATTTTAATTTGTATACGCCAGGCGTAACACTAACGAATCGTTTTTGCTTTATCAAGGTGTTACGTTGTCAAAGTGTTTCATATATAAAATGTCATCGTTTGCGATTCGATAAGTTTAGAGGGATAAACTATATGATGTGGTGGAAGACCAGTTTTCTATACAAAATACTATTTGTTTGGCGGAAACCACTTTGCTTTGTAGATTGTTAGCCAGTTTAGAAAAACAAGTGTTTATTTTATTTATTAAAATTTAATACAGCAATATACACGTAAGTAGGAACTTGTTAAATTAAAAAGATTATTAAAAACGAAGTGTAAAATAACAAGTGACATTATTTTGGCAAAAAATTATTATTGGGGCCTGAATTCTAAAAATTTATGTTATGAATTATGATATATTTTCAAAACAAATTCGTAAAAGAAGTGGGGAATTAAGATAACATATTATAGCGTATTTTTGTTCAAAAATTAAAAGTTTACTGTTGATATTTATAATTATCGGCTCGAAACTGATATTGGCTATCACTTACAACATTCAGAATGGTAGTTTCGTAAATTTAACTTAATATGGTGACTTATTGTTTTCAAAATGTCTCGACTTAATAACGGTTTTGGTTGTGTATTTCTATTTATAATTTATAATACAAAATTTTAATTCAATTTAATCAAAATATGTAATTTTTAATGACCTTACAGGTCATTTAATTGTAAATATTACACGGCCGTTTAGTTATATATTATATACAATAGTTATGGTGTTTATTCCAAAATGTTTCTGGAATTAATTTTTCTGGTTTTTTCAGTAAAGTCTTAACTGAGTTTAATTCTTATTAATAAATATACTACATTAATTAATTTCAAACTACATATTTTAATTCACTATTTTCAAAATTATATTAAAGTCAACTTTATTATATTATTACAAATACAATGGGCTCGATAAAATCGTAATATTATTATTTGCCTTTCACTTGACTTTACTTATATTATTTAATTATAATTACTTGGTTTTTTAATACCCAGAATTTTGTCCCATTGTTTGCCTAGAACTTCAACTTCTATTAATAAAAAGACATTGTGAACTAATCATATGAAAATGAAGTATTTTGAATCGACTCTTAACTTAAAACACTATAATTGCTCAAATAAAATTCTTAGTAGGTTTCGCAAGTAAAGTTGTTAGTAGGTTATATTGATAAAGACTTATGCTTACTGTACGGAATATTCGGCATATGAAGTAAGTCAGCCTTCAAAAAAATGATTTTTTTCTCCCGATTGCGATTGATTATAAAATTGAAAACATTTGTGCCCTAGGACTGAACTCACAGGTCGTCTCTTTTTCCGCATGTCAGTACTACTACCCGATATGACGGAGCTATGCAGGTGATCATTTAAAGACGGACCTGTAGTAATGTCCCTAAAACCAGGCAATTTGATTTAGTTTGAAATTGAACATCATGCATTTTTCGTATTTTTTGTAAATGACAATGGTGAAAAATACGTGAACTCACAAATTCACTATATGGAGCCGTAAGTCATGTTTTAATTTTATGGTTTTTATGTTTTCAATGCATAGCTTTGATTAAAAAAAAATTTAAGAATACTTAATTTTTTTTTATTGTAGTTGTTGTTAAAAATACAGGGTGTCAAATTTTGAGAAAAATGATAATCATGATGTTGTATTTATAACAATAAAAAAAAAACTAATTGTCCGATAATTATAATTTTGGGCTCATTTTAAAGATAAATTAATAACAATTAATAAAATATAAAAATAGTATGTTGTTTAATTTCTTCTTCTTTAAATTTCCCGCCAAAATGTTATTTTTCAATTTTCTCAAAAACCTATTTTTTTTTTTTTTTTTTTTCTTTTTTTTAAAGAATTTGGTAACTAATATTTTACAACATATTAAAACACTAGACTAGAGTTATTTTTTGTATTCTTGCAAAATACGTTTTAGTAAGAGCATTATTTCATTTTTATATGGAAAAACTATATTTGGATAGATATGTATATCTCATTGTTTTGGAATTACATATTTACGAAAAAGACAGTTCAGTTAAATTATTAGTATTTATTTATTTTCAAACCCAAAGATTTAACACACTGTTTTTTTTACAAATTTTAAAAAATGTTGCTCCTTATTTAAATGTTGTTTACAAATAATCACAATGTCAACTAATCAAAATTTTAAATTTTAACTGTTATTTATATCGACAATATTTTTTTTTCAGGTACACCTGTCAAGTAAAAATAATCAACCCCCCCAATAAAAAAGGAAAAAAAATATTTTATTTAGTCTTATAAAATAATCTAATGCTGTGTGCCTTAACACACTAAATATTGACTAAACTAAAATAAATTGAACTTTCACTATTGAACACCAGGTTATAGCTGAAAAGTCTCTTTCCGAGGTTACTTTTCATCGACTTTTCATTTCAGTTGGGAAGTTAGTTGCAATTTAAGTTTGTACATGTTTCGAGAGAAACTTCATTTAATGTTGTCATTTATTTTTCGCAAGAATATATCTAATTTTTCCCTGTCGAACAATTTACATGACATTTATAAATAATTATTACGTTTAAAATTGTTATAAAAATACAAAGCATATAGTATATTTGTGAACAACTCTCCTCGGTGGCTGAATTTTTTTCAATTAAGATACTTGTGTGTTCATTTAAGAGGTTGATTTTCCAGTTTTCCATTGCGTGAATCAAAAATGTATGTTATGATGTAATGAAATTTGAACATTTATCTTCGTGTCTGACTATGATTATCCCACTAATATTCGTTTATTTTAAGGTTTATTACTGGTACTCTTAAATCAGTTAAATGTGTTCCCAAATGAACTGGTTGTCATTTGTCATAAGAATTTTGTTTTTAAATAAATAGAGCTATTCCTATTGTGTAATGTGTATCGCGATATAATTTCAATAAAACTGGTAATACGTACATATAATATTTAACAATATTATATTACGTAAGAAATTAGATGTAAATTATATTTACATGGATTACCTCAAAAATCAAAATACAAATTCTATTGTGAATTACTTTGTTCGCCGTTGCCGTTTATTTTTTATAATCCATCTTAATAAAAATATATTTAAATACACAAAAAGTGTATTACACAATTATTATTGTTTATCATTATCCTTTAATAATTGTAAAAAAAAGTTGTTACTCTATGTATTTTGAATGTAGTTTTTCGAATGATTTTGACATTTAATTTAGTTTAGTTAAAGTTGAGGCACATACACTGACTTTTATGCTAATGCCATCTATACATATATTGCATTAATTAACCTTACTTTAGTTTAGTTAGTCAATTTAGTCGATTGAGGCACACAGCATAAGAAACAAAAGGGATTTATGGTACTATGGTTAACCAATTTTCAAACGATATAAACCAGGGGGTGGCACCTTCCAATTCGGTGACTCATACTTAAATGTGACGCTAAATTGAATATTATTAATAAACAAAACAAAAAAATTAAACAGTAGCAAAACACTGAAATATCTATTCAAATATAGTTTTTCCATATAAAAATGAAATAATGCTCTTACTAAAACGTATTTTGCAAGAATACAAAAAATAACTCTAGTCTAGTGTTTTAATATGTTGTAAAATATTAGTTACCAAATTCTTTAAAAAAAAAAAAAAAAAAAAAAAAAATAGGTTTTTGAGAAAATTGAAAAATAACATTTTGGCGGGAAATTTAAAGAAGAAGAAATTAAACAACATACTATTTTTATATTTTTTTATTAATTGTTATTAATTTATCTTTAAAATGAGCCCAAAATTATAATTATCGGACAATTAGTTTTCTTTTTATTGCCATAAATACAATATCATGATTATCATTTTTCTCAAAATTTGACACCCTGTATTTTTAACAACAACAACAATAAAAAAAAATTAAGTATTCTTAAATTTTTTTTTTAATCAAGGCTATGCATTGAAAACATAAAAATCATAAAATTCAAATATGACTTACAAAAATTTGTGATTTCACGTATTTTTCACCCAATACATATTTAATATGATTTTGATATAATATAATAATAATAGGTTTTATTTATATATTTAATTGATTCATTCATCGTTAAAACATTTTATGTATCATGATAATATTTTTTTCTAATAATCAAATGGTAATATCTACACAAATTATGAATATTTCAGTCAAATATTGAACGTAAAATTTCTAATTAATTAACAATTTAACATTCCCTGCACCCTGATTCTCTAAAAATCATGATAAATTGAAAAGTGATAACGCGATAAATTTAACTTGTGGAAAAGTTAATGTGTTAATTTATCTTGGTCCGCTAAAATCAGATTCCGTAAATAAAATATTACGCAAGATAAGTTAATGTAAACAAAACTTAACGTAGGACAATGTTATTGTTAACATCAATATATTTTATTCAGCAAAATAAATATTATTATAAAACATCAAAATTGTATGATTTAGTGAGTACATACAAATAAAAAATTATTGTAAATTTAATCAATTAATTTGATTAATCTGTAAAGAAAAATTAATAAAATATATATGATTCACGATGATAGAGGAAACTGAGGAAATTCAAAGAATACGGCGCATGAGAATTACTCGATTCATCGAGTTTTTATAGACTACCGAAACATTTGATGTATCATTTAATTCAAGAATTAGAACCGTCATTGCGAAGGGCTCAAAGAAACACTGCGACTCCACATCACTTTTACTGAACCCTCTTTCTAGAGATTTAGAATCACCGTCCACCAAATCCGGCGTTATTATACTAACGACTCTTTTATCCAAATCATCTAGTTTCGTTAGGTGAGGAATAACTAAGCCCTTACGGCCAGATTCTTCTAATTTTATTTTTTTTTACTGCTTTTCCTTTAACTAGGCGTCTTAAATTACCAAATGATTTATCAAATATCGGAAATGCTTATTTGCAATAAAATACATACTTAAGATCATGCCAATACTGTTTCCACTTCTCAGTAGTTTTCTTGCAGCCGCCAATTGCATTTAATTGATTGTTAAGCTCGAGCCATTTCTGCTGATGCATAGCAATGCTCCAGAATCACCTTCGAATTAATGAATTATTGCAGTTAAAAACAGTAAAATTAAATTCTGTAAGGTGGAGATCAAACCTTTCGTGAGAAAATCCAATATTTTCTTCCATATAAGAAATTAAGAAGCTTTTTTCTTTCCGGCTTCCGTGTTTTCCTCTATTTGCTAAATTCTACAAAAACATAGGTTATGTTAACAATATTACTGAATTAATTGAATTAAGCCCTTTTTCTATTTTTGCTTACTTATAGGTTCCATAGTAATAATTAAATTATCAATTGTTTCAGTTATTTATCTGTTATTTGAAATAAACAATTAAATTAGAAATATCATTTTTAAATTATCCAACTTTATATTCTATATTGAATACTATTATCACCAATTCACCACTCTTATCCTTAATGAAATAGATGTGTTAACTTTTGATGTTTATTTATCATTTACATTTTATCATGATGGATATTTAGAGAATTTGAATACGCAAAAAAGCACGATAACTTAACGTTTACGCGTTAACACATTATCATATTGCTTAGAGCATCAGGGTACTGGAGTTATACATGGAAATAAATAATTCAATAAATTAAATAAAAATTAAATTAAAATAATAAATCCGTTCAGGTTATGACAAAAAGACACACATACGTCATTTTGTCATAACCTGAACGGGTTTATTATTTTAATTTAATTTTTATTTAATTTATTGAATTATTTGTTGGGTAAATATAGACTGTTGATGATTCGGCTGTTCAACTATTAGTGTGAATCGGAACCGTCCATAAGCCCGAATTATATCTGGCTATAAAACATAAATGTAATTTTAAAGAAAGATTAAATATCTGGCTCAAAAGCCTGCATTAGTAAGAATTCGACTAATATTAAACATAATTTTTTTATTTCAGTGGCACGCAGTTATACACTAACAGAATCGGCAGACCCAAGTTCAAGCTTAATTTGAAAGCAAATAATAATGCTGATATTGGTTTTAATTAGCATTTTTCTATCTCATGTTGTATTGGCTCAAGATGAACATGGACGAAGTAAGTATTTAAATTATAAGATTTCCGCAGTTGCTAGATTTGGTCAGTGTGCCAAAATGCTCCAAAATAAATTTTAAAAAACTTCAGAGGTCGGTACCTCAAGATACATAAAAATAATTAATTAATAAAATATAACGAATAATGTGACCTGCTATTTAAATGCGCAACGAATATATATTTTAGATCGCCAAGATATTAATATTTAGTTGCCAATTAAAATCATTTAACATTATACAAAATCGTAAATAAATTATCCTATTTTCAATCCCCCTCAACATCTTAAACAAAATATCAATCACAATGAAATGTACATTGGCTAAAACATATTTAAAAAGGAAGTAGTTGTAAAATATTAATCGGTGTAAATAGTTTTTAAACAGGAGACTTCAAATTATGATATTAGTCGCATTACATGACACACAGTGACCCGGGTCAAAGTTGACTATGAAATCATCTTTGGGGTGTTCCTAAAAATAAAGGAACGTATATCAAAATAAAGGGACGTATGTCAAATTTAATAAAAATCTCACTTAAACGGTGGGTATCTTAGTGCACTGGATATGGCACAATGTGTTGATTTCACAAAGACTCTTCACGGAACTTCTCGCAATTTTGACGTCTTTTGTAATTGATCCAAATTATTTTCAAAACACGTGACAAACTACTCACTGAACCAATGTCAAAAACACAGGTCACGGGATTTATTTGATTTCATCTCAATCGATTATATCACGGTTTTGGTAGGCTGGCTAAATTTGAACAAACAAAAAAAACATAATTAATATAAAACCATGTACATATATATAAAATTTTTTTAAATAATATTATTAACTAATTAATTGAGATTTCCCTACCAATACTGTGGCATAATAGATTGCGATGCGCAAACAAACAGCCCGCGACCGTATTTATTTTTGACGTTTGTTGAGTATTTTCATTTTTTCACATGTTTTGAAAATAATTTGATCCAATTAAAAAAGACGTTAAAATTGCGAAGTTCCAAAAACGAGAAGGTACGCAAATACAAAACAGACTGTGACCAGCCTTATAGTAAACTTTCACTTGAATCAGTTGATGGTATGAAGTACGGCTATAGATGAAGACAATACGAAACGTCAATTGATTCGGATCAGATCAAACGACAAGAAATGCGACTAATATTGCGATACTAGTACATATGTACATACATAATTATATAAAAATAGGTAACAATTTCTGTTAATCTATTCTTCTATTTTGTTTAATTAGTCTTATATATTAGTCTTAATACATTTATTATAAATTTAAACACTTTAATTATTAACTATTTCAGTATTATTAAACCAATCTATTTTATATACATTTTAGTAACAAACTCCACATGTGATACGGATGCGGATTGTCAAGTATATACAAACGCACGTTGTAACGGTTTTCAAACTTTTTGCTCATGTAATCCCGGGTTTGCTCATGCGCAAAATACAAATTCAACTAGATGTGAAAAACGTAGTTAATGCTGATGATATTTACACCACTTCTCTAATCTTACAATGTTTTAATAAATTTCAGTTGCTAGCAAATTAAACGATGACTGTAGTTTCAATGAACAATGTCAATTAACTTTAGGTATGGATTCAATATGTTCTAATGGAAAATGTATTTGTCGCCCAAAGAGCCTTTACCAAGAGACCAGTCTGTATTGTTATTTCGGAGGTGGTAAGTAATCATTCAAGTGTTGTATAAGCTTCAACTAAACGCTGAGTTTAACTATTAAATCGTTCGTGGAATGAACATATATTAGCAAATCAAACTAATAAATTTTTAACAATTCATAAACAATACTATATTATTGTCAACTAAAAATCATTAAAAAAAATTATTTCAACCATTACGAGTTGCTTGCCGTACTTAAAAAATGTACGAGTAAAACTATAAGAAGGAATTACAATTTCGAAAAATTCGAAACTCGTAATGATTATATAATCAACACCCAGGTTCTGTTTTTGTAGAGTTTAAACCTTTAGAAATATGGAGGGTCTGAATATATATTTATTACTACATTATGAAATACGAGGATCTTAATCCATTTACATTTAGGCAAATTCTAAACCTGGCCCTGAGTTCGGGACGAACACTATTTGTAAAGAAGATCATCCCGAGACATTTATTTATAGAAATCCTGAGAGAAGCAAAACTTTCGCTGGGATACCAATCGTAAATGATTTGGCGAACTTATGGATAAAGAGTTATACCATTGGAATAAGAATAATAAGGAAACTAAATATCCAACATTTTTCGTATCGCAAATTTGTTACATCATCAAAAGATGTAGAACATGAAAATTAGAATAAAATTGAACCGTGATAAATATGTTCGTTAAAAATACATAATTGGCATATATATATACATATATAGATTCATGCAATTCTTGTACAAAATGTATATTGTTTAATACATAATTTATAAACACTAAGTTTATTATTAGTAATTTTAATTATCCTCTACGATGTCACATTTTACGACTGAAATTCTTTTGGTCGATTTTTTGTGAGCAAAATTGCAAATATAAATATTATATACTATAAATTGTAATATGTATGTACATATGCATAAGTGTAATTTTTTCTTTTAGAATCTAATTATAGTTGTAGTTCGACATCCGATTGTGGTGGTGGGCATTGTGATTTCAATTTTTGTAAATGTAGGAATCTTCAGATTTTGAGGAAAACAGATGGAAAAGCTCACTGCTTTGACGGTGCGTATGCCATAGTTTTATATCAATGAAATTATTTTTGATTTTTATAATTTTTTCAGTGAGTCGTACTAATTGTGAAATTAATGAACAGTGTCAATACGGTGAAATGGGAACCAATTCGTTTTGTGATAAGGGAAAATGTTCCTGCAACGAACAGTTCATAAAGAATAATGCTTACTTATGTGTTAAAAGTAAGTACTGATTCTTGATTACACTCTTGAATTATCTAATTTACATTTCAAATTCTAATTTTGTTAACAAATTTCATACATTTATCGCTAACATATTTATGTAGTCTATTAATTTGAGATACTAATTTTGCTTATTTCACAACTATATTTATTAATTTGTTCAAACGAAAGCATATCAATGATTTTATTTTGTGGTGATGGGATATTCATGTTCGTTACTATGTTACTATTTAATTCATTCTAAATTGATTCAGTTCAATCGAAAATTTAAAAAATTAAAAAAAAATAATCGGGAACTAAAATATTAAATATTATAAAAGATTTTAAAATTCAAAGCATGGATTTTCTTACTATAGGGATCGTTTAATTAGCATGAGATGCGCAAACAATCAGCCTTTGAGCGTATTTAGTTCTAATGAAAAAGTAGCTAAACCTTCGATTGAGTTTTGTGTTAAGCCGGTTATCTAAAATGGTATCAGGAAAAAAACCTTTAATGTTATGAATAAAATATATCTGCTCTAGAAGAAATTTGGTTGGAATCGAGATTTTAAAATACCCACAGAGAATGGAGTAAAAATAACAACGTGGGATCTGAAAAAATAATTTGTTATAAGAAGAATTAAGCAGAGAAGCTTTGGTAATACGTAAAATGTCTCCTGATCTAAATTATCACAATGAAAACGGCAAAATTGGAAATATACTCATCATGACGTGCCAACATAATTTTATTCGCGTTTGGTGTGAGTCTCAAAAAACAATTTTGTCTTCATTTTTTTACTTTAGTTAATTAAATTTAGTCTAAGATGAGGATAAGATCCTTTGATAGAATACCAAATATGTTATTTTAAAACGATTATCGTCATATACATACTTCACTAATGCTGCGCTTTTCTTCAGTTTTATACTATATATGTATATGAACAAAACTAATGTATTTGAATGGTAGTTTTTTCAATAAATATGGAAAACTTTTTTGACTATATCTAATTCCGTGCGCAAACTAGCAATTATAAACCAGTTTAGCCACTTAACCTTCTTAGTTAATGTATCACGTAGACTAGTACTTAATAATTGGTGGATTAGTGCAGCGCACTAACGGACCAGCGGTAAAACCATTTTTTGTAATTCAAATTAGTAGAATTTATTTTGTTATTCTTTCTTCAAGTGGGGTACACGAATTAAATTAAAATCCCGTCTCTCTCCCAATCAAATCAATTATAAAACGTCGAAAAATCGCCCATTTTTCTCATTTGAGTTAAAATATTTTTAACTTCATAGTACGAATTTTGAATCTTGGGATTTAAATTCATACTCGTGTACCGCACTCACCGCACTTGAATAATTTATTTCTGTAAGACTATTATTCATATTGTCGGATTATAACATCATCTATTTTCACCATTGTTTATTTATAAAACTGAAAGAATATGTACATATGTACATATATTGAGATTTTTTAGGTTTTCACTATAAACAAATTTACTACAATTACCTATAGTATTTATGTAAATATGTATTGTTTTTTACAATGGTTTCTTCGACACCGACATAAATGATTGGAAATAATTTTCATTCAGAATAAATTAAAAAAGTTTTAAATTAAAGAAGGTTAAGATTTTTCGTTTGTTTATCAGAAGAATCAGCAAACTCCGAAATAGACAATGTACTCACATCTAGTGCGGGATATTCTTGTGCCACAATTTGGCCAAATATAGTCAAAGCATTGTTTATTTTATGGCCTACTTTTATTATTCTTTAATTAATTTATGTTCGATGTGTGCTTTTACTTGCTTTAATTATAAATTTCAATTTGTTGATAATTTTAACAACTTGCTTTCGTTTGTTCGAACTTTCCTTTAAAAGTTTAAATGCTTGTATGTCAACTCGCTATGAAATTTGTATTGGCTAATTTATTAATTTTATCAACCCCTCAAATTCAGAATATATCAATTTTAAATTTTATTATAATACTAGAATTAATCATGTAATTAATTCATGTTAATATTTAAGATACCGGCTCTTAAACCATTTTAAAAGTATTTTACAAATAAATCGAATTATATTAGAATCAACATCAATTATTCTAATAAATCGCTTTCTTATCAAGTTTCAGATAGTAGATTCATAAATAAAATTAAAAAAAAAATATTTTTTTATCGGGTTGCGTTTTTAATTGACCACGCTCTAATTAAAATTAATTGAAATTAATGTGCATATTCTATAAATTAGTGTGGTGACATGTTAATTTGTATTGTTGTTCAGATTAAATGAAATTTATAGAAAATAATGGAAATCAAGCATACCTCGTATGTTCCATTATATTTTTTATTAAGTATGTTGCACGTTATCATTTGGAATATTCCCAGATCACCTATAGTCATTCGATTATTCCATCATTTCGAAGAAATATAAGTATTTCTCTGGAATAAATAACGGTTCAAAATGAATGCATTTGGCATTAAACAAGAATGGTGTTGTCAGGATTGTGTATATTAAGTTATATCAAGTCAGCATATGGTTTTGGCTTTGCATATTATTACAAAAAACATAGCTAAACTGAAAACACTTACTGAGTGTTTACTTTAATAATAACGATCACGTGAAATGAGAATTTTTTTTGACGCAGCAGCATGTTATTCAAGTGATGATTCAGACGATAAGAACAGAACTACTAACCGCAAAAATGTATTGTATTACTAAACTATAATTTGTTGATTTAATGACTAACCTGGAGAACATATATCGAAATATCACGCATCTAGATAGTAAATAGAACGCATTATATGACATATATGAATAATATAAACTCATTAGGTTATAGTAGCTCCTTGTATAGAACATTCTTCATATCTTATTTTTTGGTTTAGTATAAACAAAATGCAATCAGCATAAGAGAAAATAAAGCTGTGTTCCAAGACTCCCAACTGGAGGTGGAAATTTAGATCTGAGGTACTACTTTTTTCTGTAGCAGATATACAGGCCTCGTTGTTAGTCTTTGAAAGAGTTAATAAACGCTATACGATAAAATATATCACTTTAATTATTAAAACCGATCATAAAAATAAAAAAAAATGGCCACCTTTGTGAAATGTAAAGAAAATATGTGGTTTCAATAAAACACACACAACTTGCCACACAGCAAGAGTAAACTACATCAGTTATTGCACACCAAATTCCCTGGATGGGTCAATTCTCATTTTTATGATCTAAATTAACACTAAGATCGTGCGACTTCATACTTTGGGATTATGTTCTAAGAAACCTCAAACGGTTCCTGATTCAACGAGTTATTGGTGAAATTGGGCCGCAATTATGTCAAAATTTGATGTACAATTTTGTGAAATGGATAGAAACCTATTAAATTCCCCATCCCTGGTACCCATTTGGTACATATTATATACATTTAATATTGCAAATTGGCAACATCTACTTTTTCTAAATGGAAATACAATTATCAGAGTTTTACAAATAATTCATGTGGGTGTCTTTAAAATTTATAAGAGCGAGGGACAAATAGCCGAAACCCATAATCCTAAAGGTTTGGAGGGTACGAAACCGAAAATTCTCGGAATTATGCCACCAACCCAAAATTTAAATTTAAATTTAGTTAAGACAGTATATAGAATGAATACATGAATGAAGGTACATGAAACATGTAACTTTTGGAACGTTCGGAATATTAGGAATGAATTAGATAAAATACCCTATAATATTTGCACTCTTCATATAAATAAAAAATACAATAAAGTTATCCACAGACGATGTAATAAATGTCAACAAACATTTGCACATTTTAGTACATTGTACTACTTTCAATTTGAGAAATGTATACTGACGATAAAATTGCAATTGTTAGTGCCCTAATGGTAAATAATTATTCAGCCATAACAATTTTAAATCGATAAATAATTAAAATAAGGCTAAACACGACCGACATTTGTACTTAACTTCACATTCTAACAAATAGTTTTGTTTTGTAGCTGTAGGTGTAAGCACTTATGTTGATACTTATTTTATTTTATGGTTAAACTTTAGAATGTTTCATAACTGTTTCACGCCTTACATTAATTTGAATTTATCACTATACTAGAAATACACTAACATTCATCACGCGATAACCACACCACACGAATCAACCATAATTGTGCAAAGTTGAAACTATATATGCAAATCTTGAAGCCATAGCCACACGACTCGCGAATGCTGACGGATATTCATACGTACAAATAACAAGCCTTCTTCACCGAAGGCGAATGTAGACATAAATGTCGGAATTCGTACACGCTCGCTCAATCGTGTCCACGTTAGTGATATCACACGACGTTCACACGACTCGTGAAAAAATAAGCATGTTGTGAATATTTTATTTGGCAACCACTGCCGTGTGGCCGCCTCACAAACATTTGTACACATGATTCAATTTCTTTAATTTTTTTAATTGTGCTTGTTCATTCCTTTCTGTTTATAGATTAGATATTTTTAGTGTTGATTTTGTCTTGACTATTAAATTATGAAAATTAAATTTAAAACGTGTTTTTCTAATTTTGTTTTTAAATATATGTAAATGTAAATTATTCTCTTTTTTTACCAGACAATTCAAATAAGAAAGCTTCATCTTTGAAATATACCGTAGTATATGTATTCATGTTCTTATTACTTCAATGGTTACATAAGAATATAATTAACAATTAAACATAAAATACTCTACTAATTAGTCCTTTGCAGCAAAATAGTTACCAATGCCTTTTTCACATGCTAACCATCCATGGAACTGTAGAAAATGTTTGTGATTGTGGCTCAGTGATTGAGTAAGTTTTTTATTATAAATTATTGTATAGCAGCCATTATAATTTAATATAACAACTAAAAAACTGACTGCTACATAGTTGAACTATGAACTATGAATTTATTATTTGAAGACATGGCCCAACACCAGAATTGAACTTTATTGGTAGTAAAGGAGAAGAATTACTTTAATCAAGCATAAAAATACACATTTTCATTATTTATATTTATTATTACACTAAACATACATATATTTATTAATAAAGACCAAAATCAGATAATATGTATTTATACATAAACAGTACTAAAATAATTGGTTTAATTTATGACTTTGATGTACACTTCATCAGGTTAAACAAATGTAAGTGATTATCATTTGATATGTTTTCGGTTGTACAGCGAAATTAATCTAGTTGATTAGAAATTGTATTTTATAGCTGTTTTATTTATAGTTCAAAATCACAACGTAGATAAAGAAAGAATATCTTTCTATTATCACAAATAGCTTATAATAACTTTTTAAGGGCAATGAGAACGATAAATAACGAAATATCTGAAACCTTGTTACAATCGGAAAAACCCGTTTGTATCGAGCTTAACATGTAAATAACATTTTCAGCGCCTCTATAAGTATTATAAGTTATTTGCTATATGTAGCATGTACACATTTTTAAATGTTGTGGTTTTGTATTATTTAATAGGAAGTGAAATTTAATGTAATATAATTTGTTTATTTATACATATACCACTTAAGCATAATAGTCCCATGCAACACTGTACTCGATGAAAATGAGTTTCTCACTTTAAAACTATGAATCCATACATATTTAGCTATATTATGTATAGATTTGAAAATCTAAATATAATATTAAAAATATAAAGTATACCGCTCGAACATGATATACTTTGTATTCGAAAATAAGTTAAATTCCAAACTGTCGTGATCTGAGCTGGATGTGTATATGTAAATCATATTTATCCTTTTAAGTTTCATTTTACATTTTAAAAATACTATTTAACTTTTATTTAATTTAATTGTATTTTGTTGAACAGCTTTAATATTTTCTGCAAATTAATAAAGTAGTTTAGATTTGGTTTATTTTATGCATGCATTTCTTTTAAAATTAAAATTGAGGGCGCTCTCATAATCCTAAGGTTTTTTCGATCCGAAGTCAAGGCGGAGTTAATTTATTTCCATCCCATTAGAAACCATTCACAATCGTACCAATAATTTACCTCCGTCATGTTCTCTTCATCATGAGTTCGGATCGAGAAGTCGTTATGGTTATTTGTATATGAGAACACTTTGAATATCTATGAGGCATTCACGAAATTTATCATCGTGGACAAATTTCATGAATGAATCATAAATGAAAAGTTAAAAATAAATGTTGATGCTTTGTTTAAATATTGTCTATATACACTGCACCATGGAACTACATACCATATTATCATAAGTAGATAAATCATTATTTTATGGCTTAAAACAATTGGCGCAATCAGCAATGCAAACAGTTTTCAACATAATTACAAAACTCATTATATTTTACTACGGCTATTTAGCAAAAACACAGCAACAGTTACTCAGCTGGTTGCATTGCTAACTGGGCCTGTTGTCATGGATTTATTTTAAATCAAATATGCATGACATAATAAGTAGGCTGATATGATTTTAATTTGAGTTCAATCTAGAGAAGAAATTTAAATTAACAGCTTAGTAAATGGTAATTTTTCTTCGCCCACTTGCCCGTAGTTATAATGTCACTGAAACTAAATTTCGCCATATACAATAATCATTAATGAATTTAAGAAGACATAAATAATTTTCAAATTTGATTAGAATGAAGTTGTTTTTAAGTTCAAATTAGAATAGTGCTCAAAAATTCAACACGAAAGCACATTCTAAAGCAGGCGTCTCTTGGGACAACTATACGAAACATTGCACTTGAAAATTAACACGGAAATAATTCTTTTAGCCTTGAAGCTGCAAATTAATACAAAGTACAAGCCAGGAGATTTGAAACGGCACGATATTTGGGGAAAATCCAAGTTATGATGGAAACTTGGTAAGTTTGTAATTCGCGTTTATATTACTCTGGTGTAAGCAAGAAGAATGATTTATAATACGGTATACGCAGATTGAACCAAGATGGAGGGAAGGAATGGAATGGAATAGCAATATATGGAGTATACTATTGTTCCTTTAATGCATTACGTCAGTCTCTACGTTAAAAAAAATTAAAGGAAAAACTCATAAGAGCTAAATATATGTACATTAAAAACAGCAATTCGTTCAGCGTTATTTAATGCGGTTCGTAGACGTTAATGTATCCATTATACATAGAAATATCAAATCGATTCGCATAAAAAATATGGTATACTGCCACTGGAAACAGACGAGCGTTAATTTGGAGACAAAGTGCGACATTCAGCTGCATTATAATAACAAAATATAAGATGAGTGTAACTGCTTTGAAAATATATGTACTTCCAACACGGCTAAAGAAGTGTTACTTAATAAAAAACATGTAACGCTGTGGTAAAGACAATAATAAAAAAGTATTCCGGAAGCATGAAAAATTTCACGTTTTGCATAAATCATTATTGTTGCCTTGTTGGTTTGTTTGTATTTGATCATCTGTAAATGTTTGTAACTTTGAAGCACATATACCACAAATCTTGCTTCTTTCAATGAAACGCAAATATGCGCAATTCTTTGGAAATTATATAACATCAATACAATACCATACATTTCATCCCAATTAAGAACAACTTAATTCCGATTTTTATTGGAATAGATTAAATATTTTAAGTTTTACGAATTAAAACGAAATGTCATTTGTCCTTATGTCGGTTAAATATGTCGACTATGGTCGGTTAAATTACTGTGGTAAAAGTCGATATTTGGTACATATTTGTGTTTTATTGAATTACAGTAATTTTTTTCTTTTTTTTTACTCACTGAAATGGTAAATTAATAGAAACTTTAGAAACTTTTTTACTATTGAATATGAGTATCAAAGTTGAGGAGGATGTCTACTATTAATAGGAAAATATGTACATATAATTATGTCAACTACAAAAAAAACTTCAATCGTTTATTCGTATGGACTATGGACATAAATTTCATTTATATTGCTGCATATTATTCTTAATTTCCTGGCCAATGAAATGCCGCAATTTAAATGTTAATTAATTCACACTGCTTCTCGATCATCATTACAACATTTCTTTATGTATGTGCTTGTATCTTATAAATAAAACGTCCAATGTCATTATCGTGGAGAAACGGTTTTTGTTGGATCTGTACAACAGCTTCTCATTATCGTGTAGTAAATGAAATTATAAAAACTGTAATGTGTACAAATAAATAAATAATCATTAAATTGAATTATCCAATTATTGTTATTATTATTCTCACTATAGACAAGTTAGATAGTACTCCGCTATATTATTTTGCATTATTAAACGCCATTATAATTCAGTTAATCAGATCACAGAACCATCCTAAAACAACATACATTATCCATTCATTCAATTATGTTTTTAATTAGTAATCAAATAAATTTAAGTAAAACTGACTCTTTTTTTTTTTAAATTAAAGAAATTGGAGGATCTTGTCAAAAAAACGACGAATGCCAGTACAACACTTGTAGTGTTAAAAAAACATGCGAATGTCCTTTTAAAAAAATATTCATTCACAATGATTGTCATGATATACGTGGTTGGAATGAAACGTGTACGTATAACGAACAATGTTCGAAAGAGATAACGCATTCCCACTGCGACGTCACTTGTAAATGCAATACTAATTCTATTGCTCAAAATGGATCATGTTTTGAAGGTGAATGAAATTTATTTTATTTTAATTATTTACACAAGCGAATTTAATTTAAGCTTTCCCACAATGAATGCTTTAATTCTTTTATTAATGCTTTCGGCCGGTTAAGAATGATTTGTATGTCATACTTTAAGGCATAATTATATGAATTGCCTTAAGGATGTGTATATAATCATAATAAGTGAGTAAATGGTAAAACTATATAAAAATAGAAATCATCATTCCGTTAATATTTAGCCGCTTATAATTGTAATAATTGTATCAGATTTAATGTTTTCAATTGATACTTTCGGTTTATCGTCTCCTACATAGTACCAGAGCCATTAAACATTTTATGATAAAATATTTTTTTACAAAAAACGTTATAAAACTAATTACGAGGCTAGTTCAATAATTTCGGTAAATCTATATGAAATAACGGTATTTCAATCAATTGTTTTATTGTTCATTTAATTTCTGTGAGTGATTTAATACACACTTGTTTTGAAAATTTAAAAATATCAAAAATATGAACATCGTGCTGTGATTAAATTCTTTGTAAAATAAAATAATACTTCTAAGGATATCGAAAAAAGAATGAAAAATGTTTACGAAGAATCTAGTCCCCAATTCAAATATGGTAGAGAGTCGCTGGAAAATGACCCCCACATAGGAAGCCCGGCAGATGCTGTTACACACGAAACGGTCATTTTAGCCGACGGTCTTATATTGGAAGGCAAGCGGATCACCATTTCCAAATTAAGTATAATATTAAATATATCTATTGGCAGTGTTAGCACAATTTTACACAATCATCATAAGCTGTCGAAAGTTAGTGCAAGACTATGTTGACTATGGACCAAAAAAAAATATCGTGTGGAAAATTCTAAGGTAATTTTAGAAATGAGTGAAGACGATCCGGTTAAATGTATAACCCAAAAAGTCACCGGTGATGAAACGTGGATTCATCACTATGATCCAGAGTCGAAACAGGAATCCATGCAATGAATTGCGCAGGGAAATCCACCACCGAAAAAGTTAATGGTTCCACCATCTGCGGGTGAGCTAATCGCAACAATTTTTAGGGATGCTGATGGAATTTTGATGATTGACTGCTTATCTTATAAGACCACAATAACAGAGCCTTATTATGCGGGGCTTTTCAATAAATTGAAAAATGCTATCAGGGAAAAACGACGAGGTCAAATCAAACAAAAATTTTGCTTTTACATGACAATGCACCAGTTCATAAGGCGAATGTGGTGCAACAAGCCATGCGAAATTGCAAGTTCAATGAAATAGCGCATCCGCCTTACAATCCAGATCTGGCCCCAAGTGATTATTTCCTTTTTACAAATTTGAAGAAAAAATTAACAGGGCTAAAATTTTCAAATGACAGTGAGGTAATGTCCGCTGTAGAAGAACATTTTGAAGAACAAGAGAAATCAGTTTATTTTGATGGTTTGTACAAATTAATTGACAGATGTAATAAGTGCATTTGTGTGGGTGATTATAATTTTTGATTAAAATGTACCGTTATTTCATATAGATTTACCGAACTTATTGAATTTCCCTGGCCTTTTTTTATCTGCGCGCTCATACTACTTATTTCAAGTCATTGTAATATAATTTATGATAAAGAAAATATTTTTATATTAGTTTATTTATATTTTTATTTAAGCTAGATTGAAAAAATGACGGGTTCTTATGGCTCTGATTATATTCACAGCCCGGCTGGTTTGATAGAAAGGTGGATAAATAATTATAAATCGAAGAATGATTCAGTGAAGTGAAATTTTAAAATTAATTGGAAACTGTAATTTTTAGTTTGTTAATCAATTCTAATTATTAATAGCAAAATTAATAATATTATGTATAATATTAATACATATATGTACTACTATAGAAATATTCTCAATGTTGCCCATTTTCGCAATTGTGGCATCTATTCAGATTGTTTTAAATTATTTTCAAAGAGCAATGAAAAATTACCAAAAAAAATAAATATGCTCGAAGGCGTATTTACGCATCGCATTATACGATCATTATAAATGTAATGCTGAACATGACATATTAGCTAAAATAAAAAACTTAAATTCTATTCATACTAATTTTTAAATTAATTAATTGTTAATTTATTTTGTAACTAATTTCATTTATTTAGTTTTAATGTGTGATTTTATTAATTTAATTTGTTTGAGAAGTAATTTGAATTTAATTTGCCTACACATACAACTAATAGTAAATTTATATACCATTTACGCAAATTTTTATTTTATAATTAGTTCAGTTTTTGTAGTTGCATTAGTGTATGTATGAAAATTCTGTCGCAATATTACACATATTTTTGAAAAAAATAAAAATAATTAACTTACAATTTTTTTTGTGTGGAGGATACCCTTTACTTTGATTTTTAAAATTTGAATTCCAAAATGTATTATTTTAATTTACTTAACTAAAATAGTAAGCATGTTTAGCAGAAATTTTATTACGGAACAGTTTTAATTTAAACTTTTAACCAACAGTTTTAATTTAAACGTTTCATATTTTTATTTATGTTTTTCCTTCTCTAGTTTTAATTATGTAGTTTAAGTATTATTTAGATAAATTCAAAAAAGCATCGCATAATTAATATGCCACGCCCTATTAAACAGCCTTCGAGCGTATTTAGTTTTGATGTCCCATGGTAATTTTATCAAACCAGACTTCACAACTTAAAAAATATGAAAATGGGAACACCTCGTGAACAATGCGATTATAGTTTTAAAAATATTTTATTAGAAAATCGTTTATTACATTTTATTATTATCATTTTTTCCAATTTATTTAAAATAAATTGTTAAATTCACTTCGAAATAGAACTATACGAGTGATATGACATGGCATGTGTGACCGTGATTTTTATGCTAACGTTTTCGTATAATTTAAGGCCATTTTTAACAGTTCAAATACCTTCGTATTCTTGATGTCACTAGAATTTGGTTGTTTAGCAAGCTGGATGTTGTGACAAAGTATGATTTAATAACACGTTAATAACTCAATAATGTCTAAAATACTCATATGTGACACGGAACGCATCTTCGAACATTTTATAAGATCCAATTTATTTTAGATGTTTTGCCCACAGCTTTTGCTTAAGCACCAAATTACTGTAATTATTTAAATCTAATTTTATAAAATAAAAATATTTGTATTTAAGAATTCGATTTCTTAAATTTAATACTTTTTAAAATAACTTTTAGTTACCAAATAAATGTAATTAAAATCAAAAATAAAAGCAAGGGCTCAAACCGAAAGGAATCCAATTTAAATGTGGACAAGAATGTACGTATAGGAGTACTAAAACAGTGAGACCTTTACGTATGCTGCAAGCAAGAAAGCAATTTGTATATGAAAAATTCTATCAAATTATTTTGTCATACATTACAAAAATATACATAATTATGTAGTCATGTAGTGCTAGGCTCTAAGGATTACAAAATTTATATTCTAACGAATACTAATTTAAATCGTCAAAGAAATGAATTAAAAATTAAGTTAATGTGAATATTGGGTTGGATTAATAATGTAAAGAACAGTGTGTCGCAAATAACTGACTTCGTATTACGGATATTTGTAGCTATATATACGCATGTGGAATCGATTTATTAGTTTTGAGTTACAAAATTGCATCTAAATCGATGTTGTAAATGTATTAATTATAATTTATGGTGTATACGTATTTACGTACATATATACATATGTATATATTTTACTAAAATGTAGAAATGTTTGAATATCTTTTTAACTTAAAGGAATTGGAGAATCATGCGTGAATAACAACGACTGCCTCTTCAATACATGTATTCAGAACAAATGCGCTTGCCCTTCTCAGAAAATTATCATTAATAATGATTGCTTTGATAAGCGTCATTTAAATGACGCGTGTATGCATAACGAACAATGTGCTGTAATGCACTCTCATTGTAACGATTTTTGCCGATGCAATGACTCATTTATAGCTTTTAATGAATTTTGCTATCCAGGTGAATGCATTTTTTTTTGTAATAATTAAATTATAATAATTGTTGGTTATTTAATCTTATTATAGTATCGGATAAAATAGGCTCCTCCTGTCAAATAGATCTACAATGTACTGAAAGTTTTGAAAATACGGAATGCAGCAGTAGTAATACTTGTCAGTGTAAATCAGGATACCATAAAGGGGAAACGGTTTGTAACAAATAATTTAGGGCTATAAAGGCACATAATCATATTTCATATAATGATTTACAAGTAATCAACAGACAGTTACTATAGATGAATCAATATATACAAATATTATGTGATAAGGCTCGCATAACATCATAATATTTCAATATTTTTTTTAAATTTCAGAAATGCTTTTCAACTAGTTATTATCGTACATCATGTAGCGTACAGGAAAATTGTCAACTACTTGATGCAAATTGTATTAAAAATATATGTGAATGTGATCAAAATAAAACATTCGACTCCGAGGCCCAAAAATGCTACGAACCTTCAAATTGGGTATTAACTATGACCATAATAATTGTTGTGGCTGTATTAGTAATTATTTTAGTATTTGTATTAAATCGTCGAAAACAAATAAAAGAATTCATTCAAAAACGTATTCCGTCTCGAAATACACGATTATAATAAAATTGCTTCTTGGTTTATAAACTTTATCAACATTTATGCCGTGTGCCTATCACCCTATTTTATCGATTAAATTACAGACTAGATGAAATTGGATTAGCTCATAGCAGTATTGACAGCAGACCTGCATTGATAATGCTAGTTAGCTGTGCCTGACGATTCAGATTATTCGTGATTCTAAGGCCGCTATTCAAAGAGACAAATTGACTGGCAGTAATAGATAGAATTTTATATTACTTTTCTCGTTCCATTTTTTCAGTCAAAAAATACAGCCAGCCAATTTTATTCATGAATAGCGGCTTAAATTGTCAACTTTTCAAACGTTAAACATTTTAAATAATCAAAATATATAAAAGGGAGTTCATTTTTCTTTATAAAAATTAATACCAATCAATTTATTGTTTATATAGTTTGATGGTTATTAATTAATTATATCTATCGATTATCGCAGTAGCAGTATCGCAGTGATAATACACCAAAAAAAAAATGATAACTAAATTCAAAAGTAACCTCACGAGGAAAATTTCATTACCCTCTGGAGTCTGATAGTTAATGTACCATAATTTAGTTTAGTCTGTAATTTAGCCAAAAAAATTATTGTTAGGAACACATCACCAATTACCATTTATCAATGGAGTGTCCAAATAATCAACCATAAAGAAGATAACTAATAATTCCCAATTTGAAAATAAAATATCTCCTTTGAAATAAGTGTCAAACAAAGCATTTTCAGAGTAAACAAATTTGTTTTATTTTACTGTACAGTATTAACACTGTTAATCACACCAAAATGTGTCTGTTCCCCTCAAAGCTTTTAACTGTAACGTGAATATCGGCAACAATGTTTGGCTGCCAGTCAAACAATATATTTATTCTTTTTAAAATTCGGTTATCTAGCAGCTGTAACCAGTATTGCTGTTACTTTGTGGGTATCCATCCTATTTTAATAATAGTTTCTATGGAAAGTTGTATTTGCAAGAAGGTGAGTTTATATTCAAACGAAAGTAAACATCAAAGTAATTATTTTGGTTTTGAATAGTGTATTATCTAAATTCTTCTTAACTGATTTCATATATCTTGTTCATGTATGACATAGTCTGCTGCAGTGATTTTTCAAAAACGATTCTACCATGATGCCGTACTAAACAAACACGCCTTATCTACGTTTTTAGATCTAAAAAATATGTAATTATAGTGCAAAATAAATGTACAATTGTGTGTAAGGGATAGACACTACCCAAATTCATATAGAAACAATATAAAACCAAAGCATAAAATTAGTTTAAACTGGAATTATTTATTGAATTTTATTACGGGATTGTACGCGACGAAATCTTATACATAATTTCAAATAAAATGTCGTGTTTCATTCCATCTAAGTGGAATGAAGCATGAAGGATCTGAAATTACCAGCATCTTCTCTACCGACATATTTTGTAAATTTCTGTCGCCTATCTTCCGCCAGTTGAAGTTTTTGGCGGTAGACTGTCGGTACTTTTCTTAAAAGTAAATAATGCATTATATTTCGAAAACTTAAATTACGTGTGTTTACCGGAAATAATAAAACAGTTTATGGCATATAACACTACCGGCAAACTGACTGGCTGGACAAAAGCAACTTGCCTTCAAATTTTGTCAAAAATAGCTACATTTTTTTTTCAAGATACTATATATCTCTGTAAAAGAAATATATATCCTGGTTTTCCTGGATGTAGCTAATTTGTTTAACAAACTCGTTAAAAAAACAAAGATTCGCTCCTTTTTCTCTCCGAAATGTACTCTTTAGTTAGAAACCCGATCAGCAATAATTGAGATAGAGCCATTCAAGATTAGATTTTTCAATCTTGGGCTTTCACATTTAATATCTAAGTCACGATATTGTATTTGGTGAACTCAGTATTATCTACTGGGGGCACAATTCTGGTTGTATATAACTTTCGATTTAAATTCCTCGATTGAAGTATCCGTAACCTGTAATGTTTACATATAAATTATAAATTAGTTTCAAATCACCAATTATGTAGAATAATTTCTGCAACAATATGTGTTACTTAAACTCAGTTTATTTCTATTGTATTTCTATCTTATGACAATTAATAAATATTATTATACACATTGTCTGGGTTTGGGATGCTAATGAAAGTTAAGTAGTGGCTCCTTAGTATGTAGTCCAATTTTAAATTATAGGCATTCATGTCAATGGAGTAAATACTGAATAGACTAGCAATTCGCAACTTACGAGTCGATAAATATGGCTACTCGATCCATTTTACCATATAAATTTCAATTTCAAATTAAATTTGCTAATTGTAAATTATATTTGGATTATTTTGCGATTGAACAGCGGGAAACTTGATAACAATTTTGCTCAGAATTTTTTAGTCATAAATAAAAATAGACGATGATACTAACGATAAAAATTGATTCAAAAATATTTGTTTTTTCCATATTAAACTTGCTTGCTTACTTGTTTGCATACGATAATCGAGTTCTACCCCAATCACAAAAACTAATACATAATAGGTAGCCTTTATAAAACTACAATAATTACATTTGGCTTCAAAATATGATTTTATTTATAATTCAATTATTTTAATTAAAATAAAAAAATTATTTACCAAGTCAACTTAAAATTCACATTTATTAAACAAAAATCCACTGCACTACGCTCCACGTGAATAAGAAAAGCCTATATTTCTATTGAATTTGAATTAGAACAGGGTAGAACAGATACAATTCTAGACAATAAAATTAGTTTTTATTAATAAAAAAAAATTTAAAAGTTAAAGTAGGGCGAATTACTCCAGCACTCAATGCCACTAAAGGGCCCACGGTGAAATATCCAGACAAACACATATACTTACACATTAAAATCACCCAACCGTGATTTTTGGTAACCGCGGGTAATCGAACTCTAGACCCTCGAATAACAAAACAAAGACACTACTTACTGTGGCAACAAAGGCGGCTTATTTTATTAATAAATGATGTTTGAATACAATTTAGAAGAATATGCTGATATGGATCTCATATTTGGAGAAGCACATCAAAAAATAAAGAAAGCTGTTCACATGGTACAGGTATATTTACGAAGAAGAAAATGCCGACTGACAAAAATGGGTTCTTATCGATCAGTCAGCATCTACGGACTATTGAAAAAAGGTTTTTAAATCTATTTATAGAACATTCAACTAAGAGAGAAAAAAAGTCAGTGAATTAGACGAAACACGTGTTTCATTAATATGTAACAGATAAAACATATTTTATGTAATAGCTGGCAGTCTAGGACTATTCAAATTATACCTACATGATGCAGTGGACCATCTTATAGATATTTCTTTGAAAACTATTTACTAAACCTACTCGATGATGTAAGTTTAAAAATCGATGTATGATCGAGTCACGTCTGTCCACCGCAAAATTCGCAGTAAAATAGTTTGTAATGCACAAAGGGCTATGGTGCAAATTAGTTTAACTTGTATAGATTACAGTCACCTAAATTAGTTTCTAATATATCGATACTCTGTAACCCTGTTGCAGATTCGGTACGGTTATGCTTGATTGATGCATAGATATGATGCACTTTTATTAACTTTATTGCGATATTTTAATAATATTTATTTATGGTTATTAGTTATGTTATATTACGTATATCGTTTTAATTTAGGTTTAATAATAAGTGTAATGTTTTGTTTTAATTAAATAAACATATTAACACAAGACTGCTAACTGTCTGCTAACCTTCACTTGTCTATTAATTTACATATTTATAGAATATAAATACAAAACTGTTACTGTGTTCAAATGTAAAGCCAAAGCTAAATATAATTTGTTTTGTCACTTAACTTACAATATGTTTTGTTTGTTTGTTTTATTGCGTATGGAACATTTGGTAAATCGCGTTTATTAAACAGCAGTTAGTTGGTCAACGCGATAATAATTGTATAGCAAGAAAATACAAATCAGTGGCATATCATCCATCGGGTTGTAAGTAAATCATTTGCTACTAAATATGTCTATTCGATGAATTCTATCATTATTTGTTTTAAGTGTTGGAAAAGAATCGAATACTTGTGGCAAGTATTAAAATTAAAAGCCGGATTACGATAATGTAATTGTTGTTCTAACTGGTAAATCGGATTTATTAAACTGCAGTCTGGTAAGGCTATTAAACACTTTTAAGTATTAGTTTAGAATTTATTTACTAGGTAATTGTAGGTGGGTTTTAATTATATTTAGTTGAATATAGTATTACACAAAGAATGAAAAGACTGGCTGAAATTATGATGATTGGTTCCTTTAAATTGATAGATGGCACAAGCTACTATATATTATTATTATCGTTTTTAGAGGCCATTACTCCCTCCCTGAATCAACAATCTGACTTCAGTGGTCTGGATCCTGAGCTTGGCCTTCATATTGTCTTACGACAATCTGAAAAAGCCAAGTCGTTCTCTACACCGTGGAGCCATCGTCACTTGCCACGGCCTCTGCGTTTACCAAATGTTGGCTCTCCTTTCAGAGATTGCTGTACAATTAGTTCCGGATCCGCACGCAGAACGTAACCAGCGTACTCGCTGAAATATTTCTTCATGTACAATATCTTCATCAGATCTCTGATCTAGATGTTGTACAGAGATCCGTATGTACCATATACTTTTATACGCAAAACTCTAGCTACTGTAAATACGCTAAAGTAATGATGCTTACACATCGATAGTGATATTTCAAAATCCGAAAATTCGGATTCCCGTTATTGCCTGTCACCATTAATCATTTCATCGATATCAACTCAACCATGCGTTTAATGTAATTCTAAGAAGGTAATGTGATTATTAGAAGATATAAAAATAGGTTACCGCACACTTTCACAATGTAGTACAGTGACAAACATTAAAATTCCTGTGGTGGAGTCTGGCGAACACACCGCGTTATTTCAGTTCACATCATTTTTGCAAAAACAGCATTTGGAACGAAGGAAAATTAAATATAAACGAGTAAGTAACCGATTGGTTTAATATACATTGATAACGATATACATAAAGAGCTTTGAAAATGTAGTTATTGTGATAATAAAAACCATAGTTCAAAAGAAAAACGATTTTGTTGTTTTAGGAAGCACTTATTCTGATATTCATCACCAGTCTATTCCCTCAAAGCAAATAATCGATAAATTCGTTTGTAAATTTATTTCAAATAAAATATCTGCATAAAATAAAATATAATATAAAAATTTACAAGTACCTACATAATGTATATAATATATTATAAATTTAACTTTTTATGGTAAATAATACAAAATACCGTTTTGGTACAAAATACTTTTTGTTTGTGTATGTGATACTGATGCTTTATATATAAATGTTGTATACAATATCCACAATTTAACGATATGTAATTATAAATATGATACATGCGGCGAAACTAATATGATCGTATCTATGATATCGATGTATATTGTAACATAATTGTTGGAATGAATAATAATAAACCACCGACGATGTAGGTGGTCGTCGATCCAATACTCCAGAATGCTATCGAAGCTATTACAGGACCAAGTGCACGGGCTAATGCACCTAACGATCTGAATATACCGAGTACAGTACCCTTTTGATCAAAACTTCCGTATTTTGATGTTAACGTTGTCATACAGGTGACAACGAATGCGGTAGCTGAAAATACAAATGTATATAGCAAAAAATTAAATATTATTATGTTTATGTTGCTAAATATTTACAAAAATATAATGTTTTCATTTTAACATTGACATACTCACATATAGCAAACAATATCATTCCGATATATAACAAGAAACTACTTTTTGCTAATCCAACAAAAATGAAAGCCGGAACTATAAGATAAAGTCCAAGTACTGCAGATTTTTTCATATATCGCTCAGGTAAGCGACGTACCACCGATCCTTGTAATGAAGCCATAACAACTCCTGTTGTTAAAAACATTTTGGCTTGATCAATTGAAGTGGCACCGAATTTGTGATACATTAGAAACGTTACGGTGAATTCCAAACCAGAATAAATAAATAAATATATAAAATAAACCATTCCCAAACGTTTTAAGGTTTTCAAGTCATTTAGTGGTAAATTTTTTACAGCTTTAAAATTAAACAATGATGTAATACTGATGTATTCAAAAGCTCGGGATAATGAATTGATCACATGTGTGGTGCGTTTGTCTTTTGGTAGCGATTCTTTTAAACAAACAGCTATAAATAGGAAGTCAGCAGCGGCCAAACTCATTGCAAACATAGCTGGTAACCAAAACCACACTTCAGATGATTTATCGGAGATTTTCGAAAAAATAGCACCAATCATTGGCCCTACAATAAATCCTAATGAAAATGCTATGCCAACCAATGCCATTCCTTTCCCTCGTGTTTTACTATTAGAGACGTCGGTAATAATTGCCATACTCAATGAAATGTTTCCTTTACTAATGCCACCGATAAATCTTGCTAGAACAAATAATCCAAAATTTTTTGAAATCGCCCATAATCCATACGATCCACAGATTCCAAACTGTAAATAGTAGAATAAAACTATAAATATGTATTTTGAATATTTTGATTAAAAATACGATTGGATAAAAATTTAATATTACATACCAAACAAAACAGCAAAATTGATTTCCTTCCATAAACATCCGATAATGCGCCAACAATTGGACTTGCAGCAAATTGGAGAAAACTAAACATTGATCCAAGAAATCCGCCAAATAATACAGAATTATATTTGGCCGGCACTCCAAAAATGTCTTGAAAATATTTTACACTCTCGGATAATCTACTGTATAATCCTAGTTGATCGTTATTGTGGTAATATTCTAGTAGTGACGGTAGTAGTGGTAATATCATTGTAAATGCCAATAAGTCGAGAAGTAACGAGAAAAATACTATGTATACCGTTGGGTGTGTCTTAGTTGTATTTTCTTTTAAGTCTTTACTTGTTGCCGAATCATGCTCGTAGTTGTTGTTGTCTCCGCTGACTTGGGACTTTAGCTCATTGAATTTAGAAGCTCGTAGCATTTTTGTCTTTCGAAAAATCGCCTCTGTAAAAAATCTTAATAATTAATGTTCTACATATGGGCTGCAACGTTTCTTTAATTTTAACAGTGTATGCAATTTTAGCTTAACGTGTTATGGATTAACTAATTTTCTCATTAGAAGAAATTGCTAATTTATTACTAATGAATTTACCCTTCTAAAAAGTAGCCTATTTATTTATTTATTATTTATGTACTTAAATTTTAATGTAGATTTCAAGATCACATATGGATGCAGTAAAAATTTAAAGGAAGCGACACAAAAATAAATTTGTTACTTCCATTAGGCGCAAAACGTTCCACAATTGTTTAAAAACCAATTTACCCCATCCTACACAACCAATTTTCAGTGGAGCTCACGCACGAAATGTGTGCACGAGTGTGCAGCAAGAAATGAACGCTCCACTATCACAGAATAGCGTGGTTTGTATAATGCTAAATTCTGGCACGTATACTATTGGAACAAATATACGCATATTCATGTAACACTGGGCATCAATACTAACGGTACGGTTGTAACGGACGGCCGACATGACAGTGCTTTCATTACATGATGAAACCATGAAAAGCAACATAATTTTTGCAGAAGAACAAACAGTATATGTAAAATAGTTGGAAATTCACCTCCAAAGATGTCTAATGTAGCGAATACAATCGTATTTTGCAAATGACATTTAAACCTATGCTATATGTATGGTATACACTTATGAAGAACGGCCAACCCAAATTTGAACATAAGATAGGTGTTTATAGTTCGTGACATAGGGAGAAATCTGATGGTAGCAACAATAAAAGACGAAATCAGAAATTCTAGTGTAAAATGTCACTCAAGATGTTGGCATTTTATGTCAATCAATATTTGGATATAGCATTTTTGGGGTAAGTATGAATCAATCGGAGGGATGTGCAATTGCTTCTAACTTTAGTTGTTTAATGTGAGAGTAAATTTTGGTAGTTTTTAAAAGTAAATTAGACTCAAGGCATGTGCAGTCGTATTCCATATTTAGTTATAATGGCGATCATTGCGATTTCACATATTGATACAAAATTCTGAAAGGTATTAGGGATTTTAAAGCCTAGTCTGAAATTACTGTATGTCCAAGTATTATTTTTACACAAAAAGTAATTAAAATTTAAAAGTGAGAATCTCTTAAATTCGTTCTGTAGCCCAACATCGAAAATTGCTATCAACTTACCCCTCTTGAATTGAAACTTCCGGTATAACCAGCGAAGAAATAAAAAGATCACTTATCTGGCTGTATTTTTAAAATCTTCTGAAAAATAATAATGACAATTCAAAATATCTGAAATGTTCTCTTATATCAATATTAAATGTTCCTTCAACGGATAATTATTCTCCATAATAAAATTAGCAATACAATTAGCAGTACAATTAGCAGTACAATTTTATTATGGAGAAGAATTTATCGAAATATTTCTACTTCTTTGACAATAAATTCAAATTGCTAAACGTTCTAACCTTAACTCATCCAGAATCAGCTAGGTAAAGTTTTGAATTGGCAAGAAAGATTTGTACTTCTCAACGCAATTCAAAGATTCAAACTAAACCTTTGCCTCTTGATAACTACCGAACATCACAGTACAAGATGAGCTTATTATAATCGCTGCCCATGAAGCTATGCTTCAGTAAAATTCATTTATTTCACCAGTTAGTTTGATATTATGTACAAATGTAGATATGGTCATAAATTAATTAATTTTATTAAAAATTTCATTCGCAATCGTATTGATTGTACTACTTATGACTTCAATTTACCAACATTATTTCTTACAATTCTACATCTGTAGTCGGGGAACTCTAATATCTCGTAAAGTAATAGTTATAACGCGAACATGATATCTGTAAAATACCATGGGACCATGTGTCGAAGGTTGTACTAAGTTTTACAATGGAAATGTCTTCAACAAACCTGATGGTGGATTTCTTATTGGGCTGCAGTTTTATATTTGCGTGCTTTTCAAAGCAACAGTTAGTCAAATGTGTAAATATCACTTGTTAATAAATTGTGTACGCGACGGCAACAAAAATTACCAATTTATAATTTGAAATAATGAAATTTTGAGATAATTTCATTTGTAAAATTGGTTTTAATGAAAATTAAGTATAATTAAATGTATGTATTAGTGGTAAGTTTGAGAAGAAGTCAATATTACAGGATGTAATATTAGTTAAATTATATTCAACTTATTCTCATCAATGTGAACACAGAATTCTAAATGGAATTTGACAAACTAATTGAAAACTACCAATTTAATTTAGAAATCTACAATTCGAGATTTGGTTTTTGTACAAATGAAGAATGATTTTATTTTTAAGTAATCTTAGATATTTTCGAGAAACATCAAAAGTACTTACGGAATACAGATTAAGCTTTAAGAATCTACTTGATAGTATAACTAACTGTTTACCTCTAACTTTCAATAATGTTATTAGTTTGGAAATGCTAACTAAAAGAACCAGAACCATATTCTTTTATAACACAATTATAAGGGGTCATTAAAGCAATAATAATTTCAACGATAATTTAACCTCAAGCCAAACAATTGCTCACACATTATTTCTACTTTATTAACACTATTCCGGTTTCTCAACAATATGTGCTCATGCGATGACTAAGTGACTACACGATAAACAAATAAAACCAACGAAATTTATGTCTAAGTTGTTAGTGTGTGAACTGATAAATGTATACAAGTTCTTGAATTATGCCTTTTGGTGTTGTAATTTGTAAATGAGAAATAACACAACTAAAAATAAAACGTGGGCGATTTTGATTGTGCTGTATATTAATTATTGACTTATAACATTTAAAATAGAAAAAATAAAAATACAAGAAATTGATTTTATTTTGATAACAGCAAAACAACATTAATTGCCACGCTATTTACTATTTATTAAACAAATCTAGATATGAGAACATAATTCAATGCAATCAATCATTATTATGTAATTTATAAGTACGATATATGATAAGTGTGATTTAATTAAAAGACAGATGTTTGATGTTTAATTAAACTTTCACTATTTATTGGCCTACATTTTGGTAGATACATAATTTATAATTAAATAAATAAAATAAAAAAAAAACAATTTACCGGAATATAACTGGAATGCTTTAAATAAATGACTGTTAAACACTTATTAAAATTATGAATAACCACACTGACAAATTTAATTAATTTAATTAAAATTTGATAAACTATAAGAGGCGAGCGGTAAAATTATATAGATAACTAAGTACTTAAAATAAAAATAAGAACTAATATTCTTTTATGTCTATATTTTTAAATCACATTTTTACTCAAAACTAGTTTTCAGTACATTTCTATGCAATTAAGTTTTAATTTATAAATTCATCAAATCACTTTCACTTTACTTTCCTTTTTTAATAACAAAAAGACACAACAACCACAATCATATAAGAAGTAAACAACAATATTTACACTACAAGTCTACTACTAATTTTGACTGATTTCGCGTTTGACAGATGATTGTGGTACCAGATTAAATTATAATATTATGCTCGAGAAAATTGTAATAAATGAAAAGAGGAATTTTTCGTATGTGACCGTGTACACTCGCAACAATTATGATATTTTCTTATAATGAATAAATATATGACGCGATATGAAACACAACTAAGTAGGTGTCACTAGTTGAGTAAATGTGGATTATTATTAAATTTAAAAAATCATATGTGAAATTTGTGTTAGTTTACATATTTTAACAATTAAAATTATAAACATTTTTAAAATCAAAACTATGAATTATTTTTATGCAAGTAAGTTATCTATCTATCATTTGACTGCGTAATAATCAATGGTATTAACATTTTTCATTTAAGATTTTTAGAAAAAATAAACATGGTCACTGTATATACCTTAGCAAATGCTATTTGTAATTTTTTTATGCTAATCTTACAAACTATAAATATTAATTATTAATAGTGTGCACTTTAATGATAAGGTCTTTATGTACATAAGCTAGTGTTACGCAATAGTTTTGTGTGAGGTGCCTTAAAATGTTTTGCTGGTTCAGAACCTTATTGTTCAGTGATATTTTTGGTTTCATTCCAATTAACCGAAGAGTTGCAACTTAAATACAGAAAAATGTACTGGTTAATAGGAAGAAATTCCTCCCTATCTAATCTACGTATAATAAGTTTTTGCTTTATTACCAAATCCTACAACCCGTGGACTTATGGAATACAATTCTGGAGTTGTACTGAACAAAGCAGCATATAAATAATTCAATGCTTTTAAAACAAGGTACTCCGTGGCATAATCGATGCAACATGGTATATTCTCAATGATCTACATAAGGACTTGGAAATCGATCTCGTTAAGAAGGAGATTATAAAATCAGCTAGAAGTCATGAACTGAGACTCTACCAGCACGTTAACGTCGAAGCAACCTAGTTCTTGGAGAAGGGCAACATAGTAAGGAGGGTCAAAAGGCTAAAACCAGTTATTCACTTTTATCAATTTTTTTCTGAGATATGAACAAAAAATTGAAAATATACAGAATTTTAAAACTATATATTATACTACAAGTATTATTCAAATTTTAAAATCAATGAGGTTGTTTTAGACACGACTGCATAACACGTGTTATGGTAAATAACAACCCAATAAATAAAATAGATCCTAAATAAATTCGTACGCAAATAAAAATTATTGAATAACTGTAAACACTATTTTCGAACTTAGTATGGAAAATTTAACCTTTCAAGCATCGAGCGGGATAATTGGCGTCCCCCAAAAAAGGGTTTTCCCTAATTATATCGCTAATATTTTTTTATGTTTTCCTTTCGTGTAGTTCATTCATTTAGTATAGTTCGTGGAGTTTGGTACAAATAGTGTTTTTATCCGTTAATTTTATTATAAAAAGGAAAATTATTCGTTCGGAAAAAATATTTAATTTTTTATTTAATTTTTTTTTTGTTTACTGTAAAAATGGCAATTCGAGGTGAATATTTCAGTATAAAAGAGGCGGTTGAATATTTTCATTCCTTGTCTGACAGTGCAAGTGAAATTGATGGATAATGCGATTCAGAAGCGAAGCAGATAGTGATAATGACCGAGAGTTCGTACTTGAACCAGAAAACTCAGAAATAGATGACAAAATTGAAATAGGAGATGAGCAACCTGATTATGGTTTGCCAACTGATATTGATGACGGCTATGATGTAATTAAATCTGAGAATTCCGATCAGTATATTGCATAGTCCGATCGAGTTCGGCCCAGTAAGCCGTTTGTTTACACAGACGTGACGGTTAAAGAGAAATATTTTGAACCTGATGCCCGGTGTGACCAGTTAAATGAGTTCAGCAACTGAAATTATAGATATATTCAATAATTTGTCACACCAAGAATGAAGGAAATAATGGTTAATCATACAACGAGTTTTTGAGAGATACAATGAATGATTTCCTGAGAAGCAAAGAACATGGAATGCAGTAACTGTAACTGCGGTTGATGCATTTTTTGGAGTACTTCTATCAGCTGGAAATCGACATTGTAGAAAAGAAAATTTAAAGGAAATGCGGCCGACTGGAATATTTCCACTGAAGCCATATCTCGTAACAGATTTGTTGCAATATCCCGATACCTTCGTAGGTACGTTCTTAAATAATTGCCGAAACTCATTTATACCTTTTGGCGAGGTAACGATTGATGAACAATTGGTAACATTTCGTGGAAAATTCCCCTTCCGGCAATATATAAATTCAAAACCAGGGAAAAGTGGCATACAAATTTGAGCAGCATCTGATGTAAAAATGCCATATTTATATAATATGTAGGTTTATACGGGAAAGGTGGGATTGCAGAGAAAAACCAAGGGGCAAGGGTTGTAAAGGACTTGGCTGAACCTCTGTTTGGATCTGGCACAGGCCATAACCGCCGATAATTTTTTCGTGAGTTTTGATCTGGTAGAGTTTGTTCTCAGCAAAAATTTAATACTCCTTGGAACAGTAAGGAAAAATAAAACGGATACGCCAAATAAATTGAAAGTGAATCAAAAGTGAAACAAAAATCGACCAATATTTGCTTTTACAAAATCCAGATCTATGGTATCATATGTTCCTAAAAATAACCGGATGGTGTTTTCTTCGCAACACGCGGATGCTTCAGTCTCAAGTGAGGGTCATGCTAAAGCAATCATGATTATAGACTACAATAGGACTAAAGAAGGTGTAGATACCAGCGACAAATTAATCAAAGAATATTCAGCATCGAACCCATCACGCAGAAAATCCCTTGGAAAAAGTTTCTATTATCCCTTGGAAAAAATTTGGTTAAAAACAATTTGGAACAACGATTAGAAAATGATGCAAAAAAATCGAAATTACAGCGTGCTTTGTCGGCTTGCGGTGTTGAACCTCCAAAAGTAGTAGAGGAATGTTCATCATCTGCCGAAAGAAAAAAACGTGGTCGCTGCCATTTATGCCACAGAAATAAAGATAAAAAATCAAAAATAAAGCGCGGTAAGTGTGCCAGATTTGTTTGTAACGAACATAGGATTAAAAAAACCGAATTGTATGTTTACACCATGGAAACTCTAGTGATAGTGATCATCAAATGGAAATGTGACATGAAGATTGTACGGGTACATCATCGTGATGAAATTTGAATTATGTTTTTTGTTATTTTATGTTCTTTTGTTTTATTTATTTTATTATTTTATTTTAAAGTTAAAATATGAAATGTGACATTTAAAATAATATGTGCAATATGGAATAATTTTTGGTAAAAAAACATAATTAAAATTAATATGTAATGAAATAAGCCAGAATGTATTGTTGTTTTTTAAGTAAATCCACTTTTTAACTGGAGGGGAACAAAGTAACCTCACTCGGTCATTTGGGTTCTAAAATTAACTCGGTTCTTTAAAGGTTAAGTATAAAAACATAATGACCCCTGTGGTCGGGGGCACCCATCTCTCGTAAACCTAAATGAACGAACATATTTTCCAAGAATACCACCACAGTATCCTTTGCTTGTCGTAGGAGGCGACTAAACGGTTGGATCACTGGGCTGACGACCCGCATCCGTAAAGAAATATCTGTTTATAAAGTCAACAAAACTAAAAATGGATACCGCCAAATCAACACCGTACCCCCGCTCAAGTACCCGGGCACGAGATTTAGGATCGGCACGCAGTCACTTAAGAAAACAAGAGCGTTAGAGGGCCTAATCACATGCATGAAGGTGTATCGGCTGGAACTCGTTGTTCTTCAAGAAACTCGCTGGCCTAAAAGTGGAGACCATGTGTCCCAGGGCTATACGTTGTTATACAGTGGAGATGACCTTGGATATCTTGGAGCTGGATCTCTTCTTGGGCCGCAGGTAAAGAAGGCTGTTTTGGATTTTCAAGCAGTCAATAACCGATTGTGTACGCTTCGCTTGCGCATGAAGGTAGCTAACCTGTCGATAATTTGTGTACTCGCGCCCACAGAAGTCAGCCAGCCCCAAGATAAAGACTCATTTTACAATGACTTGGACGATCTGATGGAATCTATACCCGAACACGATGTTAGAATGGTAATTGGAAACTTAAATGCTAGAGCTGGCAGAAATCAGACCGACTTGTGTGAAAACATAGGTCCGTACTCCCGACACGAAACTGCGACCGATAATGGTGGGAGAATGATGTACTTTGCAATTGCTCACGATCTTAGAGTATCAAGCACATTTTGCCCTCACAAACAGATACATTTGGAAACATGGATCCATCCTCGCAAACTTTCCCGCAGCCAAATTGACCACGTGTTAATTTCACAGGGGCGAGCTCGGGTTGTGCCGGATGTGAGAACTTATCGGTCAGCAACCAAATACGTAGGCAGCGATCATTATTTGGTCGCTGCAGAGCTACAGTGGAAGTTTTCGTACAAGGGGCCGATTATGTAAGCATTACAAGTTACGAGTTTCTCAAAATTACGACCAAACGCGATTATGTAAGGCATTTCGAGTTCTCGTAATATCAACATGTTCGACTCGAACCTATGTCTACGAATCCAAAGTCCACCACTCTACCACCTCGCCCACCGCCCTACATATGTATATATATATATATATATATATATATATATATATATATATATATATATATATATATATATATATATATATATATATTTGTTGTTATGGAAATCTTTTATACTTTCCAATTGAATTAAGAAACTTGGGAATATTTTTTAACAGAAGCTGAGTTGAACTAAAAATGTCCCATCATTAATATAATAACTGAACTGCATAGTGCAAGGTGCAACATTTAATGCGATGACATTCCAGGCAGTGTATTTCGAAGAAGTTAAAAATCTGACAAGCTGTTCCTCCTTATGTTCTTAAAAACTATAAAACTTCCGTCAATGATGCTTGTTGTGATTTTCTAGGCGAGCCACAATATTGACCACTGATACATACAGTTTTAAGTTTAAGTCAGTACATGAATAACGTCCAAATAAAAAATTTCCCTATATACAAACAAGTAGGTATAGCTGAGTTTAAGTCTCGATTAAAACTAAAAACAAATTTAATTTAATTTCTTACAAATTAATTCAATTCAGATTCTGTTAAATTTTCATTTTTCTCTATTCAAATGGTGAGTATAAAAGATTGATTTATCAGTAATCAAATTGTACGGCAGTGGTCAAGTAAGCAAAGTAATGGGCGTTTGATTAGTGGACGTGAGTTCAAGCGGCATTCGAGCTAAGGATTTTTTAATTTAATTTCATCTTACAGTTTCTATTAAATTTTTCAAATTAATGGCTAAGTATAAAAGAAAGATGTAGCAGCATTGAAAATGTACGGCGATGGTCAAATAAGCAGAGTTCAGAAAAACTTTTGGTTATAAAAAAATCGATCAGGTCAGGTATTTTTCCTCAGGGTCAGTTGGCCAATATGTTGGTTTTCCAGTTGAAATGGATTCACATCCATTTTCTTTAATGGCAATCAGTAATTCTTTTCCTTTAGTTGTAGATAATTTAGAACCCCAGTGAGTATTCTTCGCATTGAAGTCATCACCTATTATGAACCTTTTTTCCGGGCGTTTGTTAACAAGTCAGAGTATCGTTTGTTTTTAATAGAATGTCTTGGTGGACCGTACAATCCTGACACAATAATAGGAAAGTTGTTGGTTTTTATATACAAGAACAAGTATATAAAAGATCTGTATCTGAACGATTGTTTTTTAAAGTTATTCGGATTATTTTTAATGAAAGTTATAACCTTTTTGTCTGATTTTTGTGAGCCATTTTTCCGATTTTTCTGCGAGGGCCCCACTCTATATAACGCTATCATTGTTTTGTGTCAATTTAATAATTTTGTAATGGATAAACATGACGCTGAAGTAAATTCATGGTATTTGAGCACGATTAGTTTTAAATTCTGCTTTTTTTGAAAAGAGATTTCAATGCATTGACGGACATTCTATAAAACTATCATCAATAACGCATTGTTCCTAAAGAAATTTTGTCACCCGTTAGTTTAGAACTAATTGACAAAACCACTCTAGGAATTGTCTACATTATCGACGTTGTTGACATTATCTACGGGTTGTCGACACGTCAATGTAGAAAATAATAGATGACGCGTAAATGCCCATCCTGCCACTTAGTTCTCTTCCAATTAATTGCACATATTTTGCTTTGAAAATTGTATTATGGATAACCATTTTTTTTATATACATACTCGTATGTGTCTTTTATCACTATGTAAAATATTTGTTATTAATAAAACTAAATTTTACTCTAATTTTATTATATTTTTTTTGAATATTTCTTCTTTTTTTGTGATAATATGTTAATGTGTTTTTATTTTTAGTAAGTAAAATTTAGTTTTATTAATAAAAAAAATAAAGAAAATTGTAGTTTTGAACTATTTAATTATGAACGGATATTAGAATATTTTTGAAGTACACAGAAATCTTCTAAATAATAACTAACGAAACAATATGACGCGGATTACCATAAAATTCAATTTTTAGAAAAATAACATTTTACTTAAATTTTTAACTTTTTATATATGTATACGCGAGTACTTTACTACAAAACCTTATTAATTTACATTTATCAAGTAACCCGTTCAATTTCCATCAAGTATGTCATTTCAATGTCGTTTGACACAACTAAAATTTATAAAACCAAATTCATTTCCGGTCAGACCGAAACTTTGAAATCCCATAACTCACAAACGCGGCCATTTTGCAATCTGACAAAGCATATATGTACATACATTCAAAAAGTGGAAACACTATTCTACAAATGAAAAAAAAAGGTTTTGATTTTATTAATTTTTGTTATTGCTTTAAAACAAAATGGCGCGTAATTTTTTGATCAAGTTCATTACTGTTTGATCCAAATAATTTTTTATAATTTAACTTTATTTATTGTTTTTTTGTTTTTTTAAAACTCACACATTTAGTTTGAGTTTTGTTTGATTTTTATAGTTTACAAAACAATACAGATCGGTATATAAAATGGTATTTCAGAGCTCTACATCCGTTGCATTATGACGTCATTTCCGTTGCATTTTACATGTAAATTTTAAAAGGATCTCCTTAAAAAATATAGATGTAATGTACATATTATTTACTTCACATATACATATATACATATATATATATATATATATATATATATATATATATATATATATATATATATATATATATATATATATATATATATATATATATATATATATATATATATATATATATATATATATATATATATATATATATATATATATATATATATATATATATATATAATATATACATATGTGGCTATTGTCAATTTATAACTCTGATGGGTTTATCTCTATGCATATACAGTGCTATTAATTAATAAACAAATAAATAAAAATATCGCATAATATCTCGATGCTCTACCCTTAGTAAAGTATCGTATAATGAAAATAAAAGAAAATAAGTTCAATTTGAATTCAATTGTAATTGTATGCCCCTCTACATACATTTTTACGAGTAAAATATTTTGTTTCGGTCGCAAACTCACAATCATTTCCAAATCAAAATTCCTTTATTATTTTATATGCACCATCTCTCGCAATGTAAATTGTTCTTCTGGTATAGATTATTTTCTGTGATTAAATAATAAAACAAGTTCAGCAATTTTTCGGTTTTAAAATATTGTTTGTTTTATTCATAAATTTGCACACATCATATAACAATTTTTTTTATTTTATTTAAATATATATTTTATTTTCAATAATATTTTTCATTTGTTTTTGTTACGATCTAAAATATTCATTTCTGAAATCTTTTCACTTAGAATTAGAATAATAAATAAAACAAAACAAATAATGTTGTAAAATTCAGCAGAAAAACAAATAGCAGTACATTAAATTAAAAGTTTAACAAAAAATATATTGTTTTTTTAACAACGGCAACATTTGTGTTATTTTAATATATATTCCTTTTTTTACATATACATATATAACTTCTATTTAAAATTATAGATTGTCTTTTAGCATATATCGAATAAATAAGTATTATAAAATAAAATATGTAATTAATAAAAAAGTTAATAAAACTGCATAAAAATAAAAAGATTCGGCCACATAATAGGAATTTAATTATATGTATATTTATAAAATAAAAAAGAATATTATTGGCCTCCATTTTGTTCAGATAATCGGTTTTTTTTTATTACAAAATTTGAAAACGTCGAGTTTGATGACAAAATTAATGTCGAATTTCTTTGGTTGGAAATAATTGATTATTTTGACAAATAATTGATATTTTTCAGTGTTTCATTTTTCTTTGGCGAAAATAATTGATTATTTTTTGATGTATAATCAATTTTTTCAAATCATGTTTTTTTCAATAATCACCACTACATTGAAAAATATAAATGTCAAATATGACAAATAGACGCCTCGCCATTTTAATGTCAATTCTTAAATGGTTTTCTTGCTAAAAAATAAGAAATTAATTCACAAAAAATAATCGCTTGTAGCTTTATGAAATTCACATTAAACTGACAGAAAACAAAATGTCAAAATACCAACACAAAGACCAAAAATAATCAATTATTTTTCGATTTCGATTGGCAAGAAAATAATTGATATTTTTTGTAAAACCAAAGACAATCGACATAAGTATCAATATAGCGTTTATTAAATTGTTTATTTAGGATTTGGTTGACATTTCTGGTTTGTTTATAATTTCTGTACAAAAATAGTTGTTTTGGATTTTATCTATTATTTTTAATTTTAAAGTTAATTGTTTTTTATATGTACCTATAAGTTTTCTAGTTAAACGAACACTTATAAAATTTATAGCAATCTCTTCATGATAACAAATTTTTTCAGAAAATTAGAACACATAAAATCATTTTATATTAAAATAAAAGTACATTTGTTATAAATTGTGTGCCAGAATCTTATTTAATGAAATTCAGATAGAAATGTTTGGTTTCTAATTTTCGTTAATCGTCAATCTAAAAAAGGTTGAGGTACTTATCTTCCTATAATTTTAAAGCTTACTTTGTAAAGAAATACATTTTTTTTTTCTAATATACATATTTTATTGATTTTTTTTTGTAGTCGATTGGTACAAAATATACTGCCATCTTAGTTCCAGTTTACTTGAATATCTTGATCAAATTTGAATATAGGAAGAAAATTTTTTTTAAATACATGAATATAAAACTTTTACCTGTGATATTTTGACATTCGCGCGAAATAAGTCCCATTAAAACTATTTTTTTTTATTTATTATATCAAAGAGAAAGGCACAATAAAATACAACTTCTCAGCTGATGCAGAAGCAGGTGGAAGCTTATAATTATCACTTTTCTAGTAGTTTGATTACTGTTTGTTCAATGAGAACGCATAATAACATTACCATTATTATCTGATAGAGTGGAAATATTTTCAAAATTAGTTCCACTGTAGTTTTTAAGCAACATATAAGCTTTCGGTGTAATTTTTTCTCATACAAATTTTCCCCACCAAAATAACGTAAAGAATAATCGGGCAATTTATTTATTCTTTCTGATTGTTAAAACATGTTTATCGTTTGAAGAAGTGATAATACGCCACACCATTGTGCCGGCTATTGCACTTTTACATAAACATGTGATTCTGCTTAATGTTTTTATTCCGTTATTTTAAAACTATATATAATATTTACATAGCTGAGTTTCCGAAACATCTTTTAAATACTTCCTTATTCAAGCGACAGTTTTATATAAATCTGTGAATTCCGTAACTTCTTAAAAACCTTCCTTCATTTTACAAATTTCTTTTCGTTAGTAAAGTTTCCTTCTCGCAATTAAAAACAATCCAATAGGCTGCCATTATTAATTGTTTATGCAATAAAAATTGATATTCCCACAAACAAAAGTAGATTTGCATTTAAGTTTCTGGGTGCTTATTGAAAAATATATTATTGTTATATCGTTAAAACGTTTACTAAATAGTAACAAAATTTGTAATAAGTATATGAATACATACATATATGGGAAATGCGTGGTGTTGGCCAACATAATCATCCAGCACTAGCGAACGATTTGGAGGCTGTATGGTGTATTAAGACGTAACACACAGATTTTTTAATTTTGGCTAAACTTAATATGTGGTAAATCTTTAAAAAAAATATAATAAATGATTTCAATTATATTTGATAAATTATTGATAGAATTTTATGTTTCGAATTAATCTAGTTGTAAATAAATAAATAGCTGGAAATTCAGTTGTTTTGTATGAATATTATTATATAGCTGTGTATCATGAAAAGGTTACGATTGAAATCGATTTTTTTTTAATTTAAACTAGAAAACCTATACAAATTATTTTTTGAATTACATAATTATAATTTTTTGTATATAATAGTATATTTTTAAAATTTTGTAAATAGTATGTGTATTCATTACTTGCATTATGTTGTTGTTCTATTATTTTTTTATTTATTTATTTTGTGTAAGACATTTATGTATATAATTTTAAATTAATAAATATTTTGTATTATAGCAAATTTATTTGTTGTTTTTTTTGTATATACGTATATATCAAATTTATGTATGTATGTATGTTGTTTGATAATTTTTAAATTTTAATTAACATTTTATTTCAAATTTAAATTACAACAATTAGCTATTTACTATATTTGTGTATATATATATAATTTAGTTATATATACATATATATTTATGTATAATATTTAATGTTATATTTTATTTATTGCGGATTATATTAACTTTTTTCTCATTAATTGGTGCTGCGAGCCGAATTTTATTGAGATGATTCAATAAAACAGTGGCTAACTTTAAACAAGTGGAATTGTTTAATATACATACATTTATTAATTAAAATTTATTACTTTATTAAATTATATAGATTTTAATGAAAAAAATCGATACATGGATTATGTTAAATTATACAAAGGACATTTTAAGGATCAATCTTTATTAAATTCATGCTTTGTGGTTTCTATATAGAATTTCATCAACTTTTTACAAATTCATAATCTATTTTGATTTTGAATGAGGCCCTGATGAAGTTCCCGCCTTCACATGACCTTCCTTGCTTTTTGATTTTATTTTCATTCAAAATTAGTCTGGCACCAATAAAAATTAGTACTTACCAAACAATATGATTGGATCAAAAAATCTGATACATGATTGTTACGTGACTTTTTTTTATTTCAATTTTCAATTTGAACGTACAGGTCCCTACAAAATTAAACTGAAAGCATTTGAAATAATTTTTCTACAACACGTTGTTGAAGCAATTCCGTTCTTGGGTAATGATTTTAACCGATCAAATATTTTGTTTCTGTTTAAATTCCGGCAATACCAACAATGCATAACTTATCTTCGAGGTGTTAATTTAAACATATACATATTTATTTGAGAATTCCGTTATTTAAGAAATCCAATTTAAATGTTCAATTTGACACACTAGCTTTGTAACTTCAGATTTTCGATTTCCATTCTAAATGTATCGGCTATTAACACCGAAGTATTTCGACTGAATATAATATTTGCTTAAGCATTTGATTTCAATTTTAATTTGGAGGTTATAGTAAATATTGACCGTATTAGTGTTTTAAATAAAAATTTGAGTTCTAAACTGCCTATATTATCTCTTATATAAATTACTAATTGATTTAGAATCCAGAAAAGCTGAATTTGGATAAAAGTAAAATTGACTAAAAATTGGACTGGAATATGAATTGAGCTACTATTTTAAGTAAAGCATTTGAATTAGAATATAAAAATTGTATCTAGAAAACAAAAAATTAGATCGAGAATTTTATTATATAATTTCCCGTACACTATAAAGAAGAATTTGACAAAAAATTTCAGAAAGTTAGAGTTGATAATTTTATATCAGATTTAAATTACAATTTGAGATATATTAAAATTTTGAATGTAACTTACAAATTATAATTGAACTAGTATTTTACACAGAATATTGTGCAGCATATCATTATTTCAAATTTAGCCTAAAGCTCTTAAATAATCAAATTTTAAGAAAAAATGTCCAGATCTGATAAAATGCAATTCTCGTTTTCAATTTAAGCACAATGAATTATAATTTCAACAAAGTACTGGAACAATGAATTGTACCATGAAATTTAATTTGGGGAAAAAAAGGGGCAGAGAGGAAATCATTTTTATTGAACTTGGAATTAAAATAAATGCTAACTCCTTCAGTTGCACTATGGTTGTGCGGCTATTTGAAATTTCCACTAAACAAATCAACAATTAATGCGAGCAATTTAGAAAATTAAAATGAATTGAACTTTGGACAACCATAAAACACATCGTCTGTGTGCTGTTTACAAATTTAAAATAAGAAAGGATAACTTTTAAAATAAAATTTAAAGTATGTACGTATAAAATAATGTTGAATTATAATTTTAACTTCCAAAACTTTCAGTTTAATTTAGCAGAACCATAAACTGAATAAATAATTTCTTTGCCATCTAATACAATTACATTTTTGTATAGAATGAAATAATTAGTCAATCAATTTAGTGTTCTATGCGCGATTAGAATTTTAACATTTTTAACAAATAATTAACATTTAGGTATAATTTTATTAATCAAAACACAAATAAAATAATAATAATAAATTAAGTAATTTTACAATGTTTAAAATTAATATCACCTTTATTTATTTATTAATTTGTTCATTTTACAACTTTTGTTTCATTTTTATTTTAATATATAAAATAATTTGATTTTTGTCGGACTATATATAATATGTACTTATAAATATATATATATGTATATATATATATATATATATATATATATATATATATATATATATATATAAATTCGTATGTTGGCCACGTGCTAGCTTGTTGACAATACGGCTGACTTCAGTTCTAGCACTTTTAGTCTAGATGTCTGGTTTGTAACATAAGGGCAGTTTAACGAACCAAGCTCATGTATATAATAAGTTATGTTACAAAAATACTAATATTTTAGTATATTTCGTTTCTATATAAATTTTTACAATTATCTTATCAAAGAGGTATCAGTATTAATAAATAAAAGCTTCAATCAATAAAATCTGATAGAAGTAATTATATTAATTATTTATAGTGATACTGATAAAAAAAATCACTTCTATCAGACAAATTTAATTTTCCAAATGTAAAAAATTCGCATAACAAACCGGTTTGATGAATTCCCAAATGTATACTAGTATGCTGGAAAGGTGAAATACTTTCTAGCCTCTAGCCAGGCGTCTACAACTAATTCTGCCTGAATTTTAGCAATTTACAACATAGTTAAACATATGGCCAAGGTGCTTCGGGATACTCTATAAGTACATTAAGTACTTATATATTTATGGACTTAAATATACCGAAATATATATATATATATATATATATATATATATATATATATATATATATATATATATATATATATATATATATATATATATATATATATATATATATATATATATATATATATATATATTTTGCTTGTTATCTATAACACATACAAAACATTAAATAATTAATTAATAATAGTAATAATAATAAATACATTATATAACAACAACATTTATTTACTTTTTAGTATTTTGTTAAATGCTTAATAAATAGTTTATATTATTAAAAATACAAAATATATAATAAATATAACATAATTAAATTAAAATTATTTAATTAATATATATCTATTAAATAAATTTCACTTATTATATTTAATTAAGAAATAATTATGATGTTAACATAAAGAAATGTTTTCTAGTTTACTTGTTTTGGTATTCTTCTTGTGTTTGATTATTGCCATGGAAATGCTTTAATAAATTCTGAAATTACAATTAATTTATTATTACAATAACATATATGAGTACGCTAGTGTAGTATAAATTTATGCCAGAAATACACAATTAAGGCAGTATAACATGTAGAATTTTTGCCTTAAAATAAATCGCGCTGATTGGTTTTAGGTATAAAGCTTGATTTACACTTGACGACTTTCAACGTCTACAAAAAACCTGAGATACAATGATTAAAATTTATGAAAGCGAGAACGAGAAAAATATATCGTCTGCAAAAAAAAATCATACCAAAACGATCCCAGTAAACCAAAAAAAAGCAGATGCAAACGAAAAAAAGATGTCGAGCTTCATCTGCTACTATAAACAGACGTCAATTCATGTACTTAAAATGTATAATATACTAAATTTTGTACACACATTGAAAATAATTTAAAATATTATAGTTATTTTAGTTATTATAGTTATTATTAGTTATTTTTGACGTTTCTTGCAGATCTGCTTAATCGTTCAATGTAAAGCAAGCTTAAAACAAAAACCTACAATATTTATATTTGTCGTATAGAATATAAATTTGCCGTATATAAATTTAAACAATTTTTGTCTTAAAGGCATTAAAAATGGCCTACTTTTAACCAATCAGACTACCCAATAAACTTTATTTCCAACTCGGAATTAGTACTGTGGTTTTAGCACGGAAATCCGAGTTTGAAAGTCGTACTGTACACCAACACATTCAACAAATTAATTTTATATACACATTTCCGCCATTACTACATAATATATTAGTATATAATAAGCAGGCCATTATCAATCCATAATATATATATATATATATATATATATATATATATATATATATATATATATATATATATATATATATATATATATATATATATAATAAGCAGGCTATTATCAGTCCATAAGTGTCAAATATAACACAAAAAAATAGAAGTGCGGATTAATAATTAAGAATTTAATTTAAAAAAAGTTATGTTAGATGAAGTTGCTGCAAATTTTTCGTGGTTTGGTCATCAAAAAAATATACCAATAAAAAATTATCTAATAATTAAATTATTAAAAGGTACTACTGTATATTAAAAATTATAGCTTTTATACTTTTTGCAAATTTAATTATTCTTTGTAGATGCAGCTTTGCGACATTTTCCTAATTCTAATAATGTAGAAGTCACCCTCTAATCATTAAGAGATGGTTTCAATTGGCGAAAGACAGGATAAGGAAGCGTCCAAAACACGTCCAAGATTTAACTGATTAAGCAATATTTCACAAGATTAATAATAATAATTAATGAACTGTTACTGCGTTATCGAAATAATATTTATTTATGCAATGTGCATATGTATGTGATATACACATACTTTATGTGTTTACTTTAAAATTTTGTGATTAATTAAAAAAGTGTGATTATACATACTATATGAATTTATATTTGATAAATAAAAAAATAATTAAGAAATATTTTGCAATATGTTTTTATTTATAATGCAGAAAATGAGAATATATTACGTAAGGAAATCCATTCTATAATTCATATGAAAATCCGTTGTATATTAATATGGAAATTTGTGTTAAATTTATCGTGAATTACATGTGTTTTTCACACAGAAATTAGTACAATTTATATTCGTAAATCCACATGTTATTCGTAAATCCGCAATTACCAACACATTCACATATTTGGAATTTTTGTGCCAGTTTTCTTGGGCTAACAACACGGAAATCCGTGTTACATATTACTGGAATCCACGTTCCGAGTGGATCTATCGTACATATTTTTTTACGGAATTCCGTGCGAAATGTTTATTGGGTATTTAATTTGTGTGCCTTAAAGGCAAAAATTGTACAAGTATCATCGCTCCTATTCTAACGACAATTTGGGAATCCGTGTGATATTCTCTATTACAAAAAGTAGTCATAATAGTGTAACTCTATGAACCAGTTTAGTTCATAATTACAATAAATATAAATGTAAATGCACTTAGACATTTATATAAATAAAATATAAAATATACAAATACAAATACAACTAATGCTAGCTTCAAAGGTAATAATATATAAATTGCCTTTAGTCTGATTTAAATCATATACATAATCCTTAATATTAAACTATACAATTATTTGACTTAAGCTTATTTATTTAGATTAAGCTACACGACTTAAATCAAATGTATACGACTTAGACAAATATTTAACATATGTTTAACACATGATACAAAATATGTGAATTTAGATTCAACTTTATAATTAAATTATACTATTCTCACCGATGCTAGATTAGGTGACTCGAGCTAAAATTGTATGGATTTCGGTTCAGGCACTCGAATTGATTTTGCTGAATTGTATGTTTTAATTTGCACGTAATTCCGCAATTGCTTCAAAAACCGTGCACGTTCATTTAAGTGAAATAGAAGAGTGGCTAACTAAATGAAAAAATTAAGGCCACAAAATTTATAAAATTTTGTGTAAACTGGGTTAAAACGTTATTATTACAGTTAGATCAAAACGAAAGAAGAACACTAATTTTTCTGAAGAAAATGATGCAAGAATCAAAATCGTAAAATTAAATACGGCCGTGGAATAATAAACAGAAACCGTTTGCAAAAGTGTTATGTGAAGATGATAACCGAGACAATAAAGAAGAGAAGGTAGAGCCTACGGAAAGAAAACCTTCAATATACCCAAGAAAAGCACAAACGGACACTTTTTAACTATCCAAATACTGGTTAAACATTCAATCTGTATAAAATAGTATAAATACTTAAACCAATCTTTCAACATAATAAAATTACAACGAATGCATGAAGGAATAGTAGCACAGTTATACATCGCAATCTACACATCGAAACGGTTTCAGCAGCAATAAAGTAATAAAGAATTACTAGTCAAAAGTAAAACAATTTTGGATCTAGCTAACTATCATTTAGAGTAAAACATGTAAATTTACCGTAATGCGTGGATTAATATAATAAGAGCTAACATAGATTAAGTCTTAATAAACGTTTAATTACTTTGTAGGATTTGAATACATTTTGTGACCGTCCTAGTTTTAGCTGCTGCTTAAAGCAGGCGCATGCCAACAGCATTAATTATCCAAATTAATTTGAATTCGTTAATTTTTATTCATTTCTGTGATTTGTGTTTATACATACATAAATAATTATTTCAGAAATATGTATAACATAATTATTGTTGTTATTGTATTATAAGCTAAAACATTAATACAATAATATTTTTTACACAAAAATATATTAATATACATATGTATACGTACAATAAAGAAACGTAAACAGTTTTTATTTTATGAGTGAATACTTATTTTATTAAGTTTTGCAAGTTTTACGTTAATATAAGTAGATGTATGGCATAGCAAATACAAGCGGCTTAAGTTAAACAACTAAAAATTAAGTAAAGAATTATATGAATTAAACTCATTATATTTAATTGATTATGTTATGAATTTTGCATATAGCAAAGTGCATATAGAGCCTAGCAAGCTCGATTTATCCACGGTTAATTGCGGATTATACATAAAGTTGCTACAAACCAAAAACTCTGTATTTGACGGATGCTGTAATATTATTATGACCCATACGGAGAAACCATTAGAATTGAATAATCAATGGCTAACGAAAAGACGAAAATGGGATGGGATATTACGCAAATTTATGCTAATAGGCGTAATAGAAAAAGTTTAATTAAATAAATGAAATAGCGTATACAAAAAAGAAACACAAACGTCAATGCAACCCTTATGCAGCGAGGTTAGAATTTATAAAAAATAATTTAATATTAAAATACATAAATCAATGGTAACTTTCTAGATATAAAGGGGGCCTTCAGCAACGTCAGACCGAGGGCAATCACTCGGGATTAAACGGGTCACCCAGAGGTTGGATAGATCAAATGCTTAGAGGCAGGATCGTCACAGCTTATCTGGGTGGGACGTCGGCTGGCAGCTACGTGAGCAGAGGGACATCGCAAGGTAGGGTTTTATTCCCTTTCTTTGGAACTTGGTCATTAATAACCTATTACTAAACCTGGAAGGGCAAGGCTTCAAGTCATGGACTAGTCGAAGTATATAGTAATATCTACGAGGAATATTCACATTTTTACGGACAGGCTGCTATTAGACAGCTACAATCATACTCCCTGACGTCGAAGGTAGCCCAGAACTGTCTGGCATCTTTAATTGAGATCCGCTTAACGTGGGCGCCAGGGCACTTTAATATCGCAGGGAATGTAAAGACAGATGAGGTGGCCCGCAAGAGCACAGCACGCGTTATATCCCAAAGCAGGCGGGATATAAAGATACCACTTGCTTCATGTCAACTGTTGCTTCAGAAAGAAACCATAAAAGAAACGAACGTCAGATGGTCTAACGCTAGTTCGTGTGTAATAACCAGGCAGATCTGACCTGGACTTGACAGATCCAGATCCGGGGGCCTATTATAGTATTTTCGATAGCGTTTTTTTTGTCGATATTATCGAAAATGGCCTATTATAAAATTATTTTATACAAATTTCACAATAGGTAATTTTCGATAATATCGAGAAAAAAACGCTATCGAAAATACCATAATAGGCCCCCAGGCCAACTGATATCGCTTCGACGATACCATAGTGGTATAGTTGTGGGAACTATAACGGGACATTGTCTCATTGGGGTACATGCGAGCAGACTGGCTGCTCCTGCCCATCTGGTACAGCTACGGACCAATTTTGTTTCTAACCTTACCTAAAATACATAAATGTATTAACTAGTAAAATTTATGTAAAAAATAAAAATAAAATCTATTTTGCTATTTGTCTTGCACCATTAATTCAAAAAAAATATTCTCAGCAAATTGAATAATTGTATGCAGATATTTTGATTTAATAATAAATTGAATAGTTAATAACAAACTTGAACTCACCTGTTAAGCGCACAACAATTTGCATTTTTTTATATTTAAAAAGCGTACAGTTTCATTTTACTTATTGAGTTTAGATACTATTACAACAACAATATTATTCATAATAATTAATTGGCCATAATTTTTTAAGCCATCGTTAAAATTAGATTTTTTTTTACTAATTATTTTCCATTTTGATTTTTGTTTTGTTTACAGAAAAGACACTTTCACAACATTTGAAATTTCGTGAATTATCAATCCCATTATTTATTGGTTATATTAAAATTATTTTTTTTATGTTTTAACAGAAATTTTACAGTCTTCTGAGCCCAGGTACCTTAAAAAATATATAAACATAAAAAAGAAAAAATATAATATGTATAATTACAAATAGTTTTAAGAATGCAGTTTAAAAAACTTACCATGTGACAGAAACATTTAAAAAAATAGAAGAAGTTAATTTTTTTTAAGAAAATAAAAAATTTATTTTAAAAATAACAAAAATAACAAAAATAATTTCTGATCGTATATAGCTATCAAAAAACGTTTGTTTGTTTTTTTTATTTATCTTAAACATGACTTAGATAAGTTTTACGTTTTAAATAACCACTTCGAATTGGCGATGATAATCCAGTGTCATTACTAGAAAATATATTTTTATATAATTTTATTTTAGTTTTCATTTTATTTTTGTATATAGGTACATAATACATCTAGGTATATATATACGAGTATTATATATATATGTATATATATTTTTTGTGAGTGATCTTGATCAATAATGTTTAAGTGTACTTAAGTTTTGGTATTCTACTACACAACAGCACTATCAAGCAACCTAGATAAAAAAAATGAGCAAAAAATAAAAACATTCCAGGATTAAAAATAAAACAAAACACATATTTTGTATAATTTACATAAAATAATTAAAACTGCAATGCCGTTGTCATTTTGATTAACACATGAATCGTCATTTTAATCATTTGAGTATTTTAAAATAAAAACACAAAACATTCAAAAAGTAAAAAAATGTCGTTTGGTGATTGCTCAGATTTTAAAAAATTTGTGACATAATCATAGAAGAATTATATAAAACCGGAAAGTTGTGTAAGGCAAATTCAACAGCAAAATATTGGTTGTTGTGATATGACTTTATAATCTCTCGATATTTTCGAAATACTGAATATGTCAAATATTTAGTCAATTTGAGAAATGTTTGGTTAGAATTAGAAAGCAACGAAATTATAACTTGGGTTCAACTGAAAATCTAAATTTAGAGTGACTTTTGTTTGGTAAAATTAGAATTTATAATTTAAAGTAAAATTTTAACTTTGAAACAAATTTAAATAAATGAATTAATATTTTAAGTGCAATTACAAATCTAGTGTGCCTTTAGTTTTGAATTCTCGAATAACCGCAGCAATGATTTTAGATAAATGTTGAGTGCGATTTACATGAGAGTTTATTCTCCAATTACAAATCTGAAATAATACTAGATATCTACTATTTGTATATAATACGTAGCTGAATTTCATTTAAATTTCTCAGTAAAATGCATGCAATAACGTTTATTATTACACAAAATATTATTTCAAATTTAACATCCATATTCTTATTTGGCCGGTGCTGTAAACAGACATTCGGAGAAAACCTTTGAAAATAATTGATGAATTGAATCAAGGGTTCAAAGGAAAAAATATTGACAAGGTATTTAAATTTAATTCAATTAAATTAACTCAAGTAAACAATCGCTAAATTAGAAAAGAATTTAATAATAATGATTAAATTAAATTTGAGTTCAATGTAAATATTATCATATTCTTTCTTAAATCTACACAAAATTGGCAATACCTACCTACATATGTATAATCATGCCAAATGTATGTTTATGATTATCATGCCAAATTTGATATGAATTTAAGTTTCATTTATCAAACAAAATTTGAGTAGAATCATTTTGAGTATAATTTGTTTAGATGTAATTCCATTCATATTAGCATAGAATTAAAAATTCCAAATTCAAGTTATACTCTATTCTATTCAAACCATAGCTAAACTAACATCAAATTAATTTTTTTTAAATAATTTCCACTTTCGTGGACAAATTTGAAATGAATTAAATTATGGAATATGTGTATGTATAAGTAATTTTAATCAAAATTATTCAAACAATTCCAGATGGGCTTAAAAATGGGATAAAATTAAAAGTAACTTAACTTTGCGTATGACTTCCTTAGAAATTAATAATAAAAAGTTAATAAAAAAAACTTTAAGAATTTAGTAGATTAGACGTACTAGGTAGTACGTAAGGGTGTCTTAAAAATCTTAATAATTTCAAGTAGATGTTGTTCTATAGTAGATAAAGAGCTTTTGGGACATTTTGCTATAGAGATGAATACGTAGAAGTCCTAATAGAAATTTAAATTAAAGAATTTTATCAGTTTAAATGTTTACTTCTATTCGACATTGGTAAATTTAAAATTTGTAGAATGACTTCCTTTATAAATTTAATTTTAAAATGATGGAAGCTTCTTCTACAGTTTGTAGAAATGTTATTTTTAACCGGTGCAGTCTTTCTAATTTTCAGAACTTAAAGATAACTTTATATGTTGGTATATTGGCAATCCTAAACGGTTTATGAGATTTGTTAATTAGGACTTTTTTTAAACTTGCACCTTTCGAATTATGTAGTTAGATTATAAAGTTTAAATTATTCTAGAAAAAAGACAGAAAAAAATGAAAATTGAAGTTAAAATTTATGCTACTAATATTCTAATCATATTAAATTTAAATTCGCCGTTAGCTAATTTTTTCTTAGCATTCATTAAAAAACACCAATTTGAGCCGGAAATTCAATTTATTTTGAAAGGAAACTGTGACCGATTCACATAAAATTTAAGCATATTTTTAAAAGGTTCCAATTTCTTCAAATGTCGTTACAAATGGAAGAAAATTAGAATGAACTGAATCAGTATACCATAATCCCCATTATCCCCATTTTCTTGACAAGATAAATTTAACTTTGCTCAATCGTCTATTGAATTTCTTTGAGATATGTTAATTAATCAAATTTATCGCTTTATATAATTCTCTATGATAAAATATAAAAAGTATACACTACAAAGGGTCGGGATGGAACGTGATTCATAACATTTTTTCTCTTTTTTATGTGTGCTATTTAACATTTACTTATTATAACATCTATCTTACCTTCGCCTTCTAAGTGCTGGTGTTTGTCCGGGAAGATTAAAACAACCTCTGGGTATAACCATTCGTGCGTTTCCCTGAGCTGGTCGGGAACCACCATGAGCCATTAATAAATTTAAATGAGCCGCATAGCCTTCTGACAAAATGGTGGCCAGCGCCTGTAGTTTTTTACTAACTTTTCCAACAATGAAAATTTGTTTTGGTTTTACACCAATATTTGTGTAAACAGTAATGTCTTTACTACTACCGTATGCTGCATGTATAAGAACACCATGGTTTTGAATTAAATTATTGAGATATGCAGTTTTGTGGCCTAGAGGGTCAGTCGAAAGACCATCAGCAAACGAAACTAAGCCATGTGGAAAATTATGTTGACTCAACCAGGAGACAACTCGTTGCTGCTGCATATCTGGCCTGCCAGTTATATAAATAATGAGATATCCTAACTCTTGCCAATGACGACACACATCAACAGCTCCAGCTCGAACTTTTGGATCTCTTCCAGTTACTGACATGGATGCAGTAAATGAACCATCTATACTGAACACAACACATTCCGTTCGCGGTGGAATGACGGCTAAGTAAAAATCAACACCAGTATGATCACCTCGAACAACCATTTTAACAGGATATATTCCATATCCTAGGGCTTTGTCTTCCGGAAGTGTGTATATGATGCGACCAGTTTTATCTGTAACCTCTGTGGATATTAGAAACCATTCGCCACCAGGTGGATCACGCATAATATGTATATCAACTTTTTCACCAGCAAGCGTAATCATATCAAGTGGACCATACATAAATCGCGCTGTTAATTTTTCGGGTTCACCTTCTTTTACAATCACATCATTGGCTCGATGATTTGCTGTTACATTTTTCAATTTGACCGAAGTTCGTTTACGAATCCATTTTTCACGCGGTTGTGTTGGACGGAATGTTGATATATCTTTATCATCGGATCCGGATAACGTAGACTGATCCATACGGCCAATTTGTCTTAATATAAATGCAATGACGTCGCTACTTTCCCAGTAGCTAGCATGAAATAAATGTGGAAGTGCATGAGCAGGAAAATTGCTTAAACCTTCTGGGCAATAAAGAGCGTAGTCTAGTCGTTTAGTTCCCCACCATCGATGTTGCACTACATTAAAACAGGTAAATAAACAACTCATCAATTTTAACCGATAAGATTATACTTACATGCATTTATTGTCGATAGGGGAACATTATCGATTAACCCTGATATTGTACTCTGTAAGGATGTATCACTCATTCTCCGTGGTGGCGGTCCATCCGAAAATACTTGAGGATTTGTTTGGATCAATTCCACTAAAAATCATAAAATTTTAAATTAATAATTTTAACAATCTTTCCCATTCCACAGATTATGATTACATAAGTGATATGGTTGCCCATTTCCCAATGGATATTTCGCGTAACGTGGTATATTAATAGGTGCTAACATAGAAAATCGTGCACTTAATAATGGTTCTAAGCGTGCCGCAATCGGATCAGTTGGATGAAATAAATTGTACATTTGACCACAATGTGGTTTTGCTGGTCCATTTTTATGGTCGGATAAGCGACGTGCTGCTAAAATGATTGCAAGTGGACTACCAAACATAAAGAAATCACCAACTTCAAATTCAAATCTCGGTAATCGTGCTTCACTGAAATATTAGTTTAACAAGATATTAGTAACCGCACTGTCTAAAGTAGATTAGTAAATATTTTGAAATAGTTACCACCTCGATGAGGATGATCTTCGCCTTGGTGACGGGGCCGTCAGTAATTTGGTTGCATCCATGTCATTATCAACAATTCGATCGTCGAGCATGTCGAGTCCAGATGCTTCACTACCGTGTCTATTTGGTGCTCGACACAATGCATCATAAGCAAGCGCAGCACCCATAGAGTCACCAATTAATACAACTTGTCCAGTAAAACCTCGTCCTTCTTCCGTTTTCAAAAAATCAGAGTATATTAAATTACCATTTGTTATGGCTCGATTAACTGAATCATGAAAATCTGGTGAACATGATGTTAGTAATGGAATTGCACCAATTGGTACATCAGTCATATTTGGCAGGTCTGATGTTGATGGCGATGAATCGAATGAGTATGGACTTAAACTAGATAAAATTCCTAATGCATCAGTGCATACCGAAGGACACGACACTAATCTTACAGCGACATGACCCACAAGGGATGGATAGTGTTGTCGCATGACCGATTCAAATGCGCCACGAAATGTAGTTACGTCTGATTTTTTAGCCGTCATATCAATATTAGCATCTAGTACACTACCTGCATGTAAAATTAATACTAATACTGAGGTTGGACACGATGAATGACTTGGGGAGGCTGGCGGTGAATCATGAGAACCTTTGTCAAGACTAGCAGTGGTCCCAAGAGTTGGACGACGCGTTCCTCGCTCTGATGCAACTCTTTGTAAAAATGAATGGCTAAAAATGCTATCATCTAGAAGAGAAAAAATTGGTGATATAATTTAAATATGTTACGATCAATTGTTGGTTTATAAGTTTTCTAACCCAAACATTTTCAAAGTCAACAGAAATTTTTACATAATACAATTATGTACCTATATTTAACTCTCCTCATATACAAAGCAATTGTTTCTGCAACTATTTCAAAATTTTCATTTTAATGGTTAACTCCAGTGAACTCCAGTTGATATAAAACGTGCAAACATTTTGAAGTAATGAAATCTGCATAGGAAAGCGCAAATTTTAGCGATAAACAAAATCAACATATGAAAATGAATTTTGTAAAGTAAACTTCACCTGCAGCCGACACTGCAAGATTAATTGTTTCGTTAAAACAATACTATGAAAAATATCAACGGAGAAATATAATTTTTAGTGGCATATCCTAAGGCACCAATAAAATCAATTACTGTTTATATTAAAATCCTACTTAATAAGAAAATTAGTTTTTCTAGCAAATTAGAAGAAATTATATTGATTTTTTTATTATGAAATATGTGCTTGTCTCCTATCCTATTTTAAATGCTGTGACATAATTTATAGATGACCCATGATAAATTGTCAATTTGTTATGTTTAAAATTATAATTTTAAAGTTATAAGGAACAGGATTTTTTTAAATAAACTTTAAAATAAAAATGCAAACAAGTTTTGCTTCACCATACGTCTTAAACGAACGTCTTTGTTCAAGGAATATTCGAAGAAGAGGTCAATTTTGCTAAAACTTTTACATATCATGTTGATAGGTACCAAATTATAAATACATACCTTGATTATAATTTATATTTGGCGGTGGACTATCATCTTCCTCAGCTAATAGTTCAAGTGAACTCCACTTAGCTAGTGATGTTGATTCTCCAATATCTGCTGTAAAACCATTAATTATGTGTTAGTAAAGCCAAAATATTATTGAAACATTTTTGGAATGCACAAACAAACAAAAGCATTGAGCATACAAATTCTAAGCTTTATGCGAAATTATCACTGTGTCTTACCTCGCACTGAATATTTCAGTTTTAAACAAAAATGTTTTTGTTTTAGTAATCAAAATGATGAGGGAAAAGTACAAAAAAAAACAAGAATATGATTTTAATGTTATCTTAATCCTTTTTTACATTAAACAACAAAATTATAACAAAATGAAGAAACAAAACAAAATGTGGTATTTCATTTAGAAGCTTTACAATTATAATCTTACCCATGCAGTCGAAAAACTCTTCTTCCGATCCAGATTTTGAATCAACTTCTAATTTCTCCATTCTCCAACTGGTTACCTAATGAAAAAAAATTATCTTGTTAGAATTTTTATTTTATAATATTGTTAAAACTACATCATAATAGTGCAAAATATAATGATAGAGAAGGGGATAGATTTATTTGTTTTTCACTCATGTATAGTATAAAGCTGACATTATTTTAATTTAAATTGAAATTATAAGGAAACCAAATAAGGCAAGATAAAAAAAATAAAACTTTTTAATGTTCATCTTTTTTAACACGTTTTAAAATTATCTCTGTAGATTTGATAATTTTCGAAACAAATAAAAGTTAAATATACGACAAAATGACAATTGCATGATGGGTTGGTGGTTAATTGTATATTTTACTTGACTACGCCACTTATGTCAGTTCTTAGGGAGCAACGGTATTTGAAATTGCAATTGAGTTCACTGGGAATGTCTCTTTCACTGGAAATCTAGTTAGTGACAAGATTGATTCACCTATGATTTTATAGTCTATAAATATTTATGTCGCGGGATCGTAACTGCATGTTAGCTCCAGCTAAAGCTGTATTTCCTTGAGTAAAATTTAATTCGAATTATTTTGGAATAATTTTTTCACAACAAAACAGTCTAGAATTCTTTTTAGATTTAATTTACATTTTTTGTGCTTGCAGTATGAAAACATGTGCTGTCAAATATTTAAGTAGTTCGAGTTTAACCAAGCATGTAGATTAAAATTAAAACAAACATTTTGTGTTATTTATCTGGTCTGGAGTCAGTGTCAGGTATTAAAACTAAAATTAGAATAACATCAAATAATCCCAATATTTGTTTTGGACTATTTAATTCTTACGTGTTTATCCAAGGTAATTGCTGTTGTAAAAATTACGTCGTTGTTGTAAATGCGTCAGTAAAATACAGCTTAAAAAGCCAGCAGCCAGCCAATATAGTTTCTTCTGACTCTTGATTTTGTTTAATTAGTTTAAATAACGATAAGCTATTTAGATAATATGTATTAAGAATCTATCACATTTGAATGTTTGATACGAATTTGTTATGAACCAAATGAGGAAATAACCTGTTGCTAATAAATAAATAGAATATGTATAATTCTTTTTATTACATGTTGAATTTGGTTTGTGTTGATGTGTACTGTGTAACATCTAAAATACTCCCACTCCAAAATTAGGTTGTTGGTAAAAAGATAAGAAATAAGGAAAATTAGCGACCAACATTATTTTCCAAAAAATTTTTTTTTGAAATATTCCTCTCAAAATTGTGAATTTACCTACTAACTCATAGATATGTGGTGAAAAATACGTCAACTCACAAATTCTATATATGGCGCCGGAAGTCACATCAAAATTTTGTGTGTTTTCCTTTTTAATTGTTAAGTCCTTGATAAAAAAAAATTATGGTAAGCGACTTTTTGTTGTTGTTTTTATTGCGCAAGATACAGGTGTCAAATATTCTAAAAATACGTGGACATACATACTCGTAGTAATGTATTTATGGCTGTCAAATAAAAACTAGTTGTCGGATAATTATAATAGAGAACTCGTTGTTTAGGTAACAATGTGGCGACTAAGGAAAAACTATAAAAACAGGATCATCTTTAGATTCCCGCCAAAATTTTGTTTTTGAATTTTTTAAAACTATAATTTTTTTTTTGTAGACTATTTACATATAGCAAAAATTATTTGGTTTTCTTGCAAAACGCATTTAAGTACGATCGGGCCACCTTTGTAATATAGGGTGTTTCCAATTAATGAAATTAAGGGTCCCGGGTTCGATTCCCGGTGGTGATCAAAAAGTCACGGTTGGGTGTTTTTAATGTGTAAGTATATGTGTTTGTCCGGGTATTGCACCGTGGGCCCTTTAGTGGCATTGAGTGCTGGAATAATCCGCCCAATTTTAATTTTTTAAAATCAGTATTGCAAGAAAAACATAGTTTTCCACGTTCTGGCTTTTTGATATATGTATTAAGAATATTAAAGTCGATCAAAAAAAAAATATTTATAAAAAATTAAATAAAATTTTGGACGGAAGAATTTAAAGATGATGCAGTGCATACACTTTTTTCTTAGTCGCCACAGTTTTACTTAAACAACATGCCTCTATCATAATTATCCGACAACTAGATTATATTAGACAGCCATAAAAATACATTACTATATCCGCGCATTTTGCAAATATTTAACACCCTGTATCTTGCGCAGTAACAACAACAAAAAATGGTTTTCCATAAAGTTTTTTTTCACAAAATGATTTGGCGGACATAAAGTTCACTTGGAAAATATATTACGTAATTCATAATTTTCCAATTCAACGGTTTTTAATTTTAGGACATATTAACATTATTTACATAACGTTGTTGTTGTAGTTAAGGTTTCGATGCCTATAAACATTCACGTGAACTCTTTGACATTCTTATGATCTGATTATTTTATAAACATTAAGGAACTGAAATGTGTAAGTAAGCGGAGTAATAATAAAACATTTTTTTTATTAAAGTAAATTTTATTAAAAAAATAAAAATAAATCATTCCAAGTACATGCACATATAATTTTTAAGATGATGCAAATGGTTATTAACACTCTTATTTAAAATAAAAACAGTGGCCGTATTTAATCTTATTATGGTTACCTAATAGTTTCTGATTTTAAAAGAAAAATTGCTTAGAGCATTCTTTAGGGAAAGCAAGTGTAGTAAATTGGTATAGCTTACATAAAATAAAACTAATTTTCTATAATTAATAAGGGTAATAATACAATTAATCAATTATTGGTATTGCTGGTATTGTTACAGTAAAAATATGTAGTTATTCTCATCAATTTAGTGTTTTCATTTCTATCTTAAATGTGCCATTCGATTATTATATTGGCTTATTTCGTTTACAACAGCCAAATATTTCCTAAGAGAAGCCTTTCTGCTACAGTATCATATATTATCAGTATCATTAAAAATATACTTCATTCTCACTCGTTTCTTTTCGCCAAAATCAATTCTATTCAAAAACAAATCTTAACGTTATTAGATTTTATAAATCTTAATAAATCTTAACGGTTAATAGCTGGGACGATCTTTAGTATTTTAGATACATTACAATTGCTTATAAATAAACTACCACGCTTCACTAGTAGAAAGATACAACAAAACAATGAACAAATTTAATAATCAAAAACATGATTTCAACAACATACAAAAGCGGTAGGCACAAATTTTCAAAATTATTTTAATTTTTCCTTTTCTAGTGATAAGGAAAATAATCCTGTTCTGCCTTCTTCTGCCAATGTTGGTAAAGGAACATTGCCACGTTTTCTTCCCAATAATTCCTCTTAGAATATCTACTATAACTATAGGATTAATCAAACCCGAAGCAGTCCAATAAATAATAATTAGTAAGAATAATTTTAAGATTACGTCTAAATCAACAGAACAGAAAAAAACAGGAAAATTTCTAATTAATTTAAAAAATTTGGTTGGACATAGAAATGAATTATTACCTAAACTTTATAATAAATGTCTTGAACTCTTATAAGCAATGAAAAAATGCTAGAATCGCTCCGGTATTAAAACCGGGAAAAAATCTGTCTAAACCGGAAGGTACCAGGTTCAAATCCCAACAGCACCGGGATACAAAATAGCCCAAGAATAGTTAAAGAATTAAACCTAAATAAAAAATAGTAATAATCAGGAATCTACTAAATCGATATCGTACAGATCGACTCCGTCTCGAAATAAGCTTTAAAATTATAAATGACATCATTGACTTAAAAAATAAATATATTAGTTAATTGTTACATTATTCTTCAACCATTCAATTTTAATGTACAGTTGGAAAACGAGGTAGATGAATAATTGGTTATCACGTGCAATATCATAAGGGAAGAACAGTCTCAATAAATCAAAAAACACTTGATATTATTGTGTAGATAAGAAGAATTTGTAACAAAGCTGATCGGCATGGTGCGGCATATACTATAGACTTTAAAAACCCTTTAGGATTTCGGAACAAAATCAATTTCCTAACTTTATCTACTCTGAATTTTTTCGTTACTACAAATGACATTGGTAATAATTAGTAATGTTGGAATATTTGTTCAGCCTGTCCATAAAACAGTTGTTTATCTTATATGCAATTTCATGTCTTTAATCTTTATTTAGTTTTAAATGAATTCGCCATATAGAAGGGCTTCTGATATCAGCTAGCCATATAATATTTTAAATTTGTAATGAAATTTAATAGAATTTCTATATGTACTGCGAATCGCAGTCTGCGATTGATAATTAAATTACCACAGATGATTGATATGTTTGACTATGTATCTTAAAAGGCTGCAAACGCACAATTCTTCAAGCGTAGTATGGTCATAATCATTAATAATCTCATAATAACATGAAAATACCACATTAAGAAATTGTTTACGGTTTTCATAACTTGAGATCACCGTTAGACACTACATAATATAAAATTATCTTTTATGTATTTAAAAAAAAATCTAGTGCAATTTTGAAAAATTGGTATGCTTGTAAGGCAAAACTTACGTTTTTATCGTTCTGTTTGGGTAAAGCAGGCTAATATATAAGAAAAACATAGATCGTTGAACACAACATACAGAAGTAAACATAAAAATATATAACACAATTAGTTAGCAGACAGTTAGAAGAACGCCAAGATTTTAATAAAAAAAACAATGATAAAACCTTACCTGTAAATCAAAACTTTGTGTAGAACCGACTGGCGAGTGAAGAGCAACTTTATTAGAGTAAGTTGATAGTTGGGCAGTTTCCGATCTATGTAAGTAGCAAAAAATAATTTGAAACTAAAATTATTTAGACAAAAGGCCTGACTATATGCACATACTTTTCACGAATATCTTCATCTTGACTTTCATCCTCGTCAGTGTCTTCAATACTTGGTGGTTGTTGTTTTAATTTCGGTAGAACCGGAGATATTTTCCTGTTATTACTACGACCCGTATCGTTTTCATCGCGAGTCATGTCGCATGAATTCAATTGATTCGATTGCCTGCTCGGATCGTCTGATAGACTTTGTTCATCATCTTCTTCGTCATTACTATTATCATTACCCATTTTTTTTTGCAACGCAACTTGTGTTTCCCGTTCAATTTCGCGTATATCATCCATTGTCAAGCCATGCCATTCATCTTGCCATGCCCAAGCTTGCCGATGGGCTCGCACCATTGTTTTTCTCAATGCCGTATCATGAATGAATTTTTCTAATTTTGTTTGCATGCCCCAGTAACGAAATTCGACACGGCATAATTTATAGGCACACATAAGTGACATATTTCTGGCAGTTGGTTGTGTTTTTCCTTTCACTTCGGTCCAGTATTCATTTAGCCATGCTTCATTTAATGGGCCGCGAGCTGTTTTTTCGGATAGATAAAGTTTGGGGTCTTCCTCACGTACGTAATCGGCACCAGTTAATTGATCTTTTACAATATCTATTAAATCTGAAATGAGCAAAGTAAAATTGGCTCAACGATACATCAATATTAAGTGCCCTAATAAAAATTATTTTTTGGCTAAAACTCTTCAAAAACTTTTTTTCCTATATTAAGTGAGGTATTGTTCTTTTTTTGCTATATTGCAAATACATGTTTATTGAATAAAACTTTCCAGTTTTCATATGGAACTAAACTCATATACCAAGTTTCTTTTTTGATTTTTGGTATTTCTCTTCGATTATAATTTTTGCATTTAAATAAGAATCATAAATGTTCTGCTCCCTTTTGACGGCGTTCCTATTTTCAAAAAATGTTATTACGGATCATAAAATATGCTTACCAACTACACGATTCCTTAAATCACTTCCACTCAAATGGAAAACGTTTTCTTGGTGTCCATTATCGGGAAAATAATACGTTTCTATTTCTAATGAGAATTTTTCTACAAATGGGCAGGTATAACGAGTTTTTGTATAGGGGTATGCATTCCACGCTTCTTCTTCGACGGTTAATGCATTCTTAGGTAATAAACCTTTAAACCAACCCGGCAGATGACTGCCGACGTGATAAATTTTTCGAGTATATTGGCCATTACCGCCTGGACCATTTTCATATGGTTCATTTATTAAAATTTCTACACCACTACCGGCGCCACGACTCTCTTCGCGGGATTTTTTCTATTAAAAAAAATATTTTATTATCTTTAAATTTATAGAAGCTGCCTATAGCGAATATACTTACGGCTATCATATAAAGTTGAGCTATTCGATATTCTTCTATCGTGAGTGGTAATGGTATCCTGTATTCTTTGATCAACATTGTAAAGGTTGGACTATATTTTTACAGAATGATATAATTGTGAATTTTAAAATTGTAATAAGCCGAGGTAGTTTGTTGGCTGGGATATTATTCCCGGCCACGTATTGTTCTTAAAGCATGATATCTGTAAATAGAAAAACACAAAACAAAGTTAGTAAATTTGTGAATCCACTCCGGAAGTAAAATTAATTTAAGATTGTAAATTAATTCAGTGATAAGAGCATATAATGTTATTCTTTGAAGATTTTATTCATTTTAAGATAATTTATTATAAATTTATGTCATTTTAAACGAAACATTATTTGCAAACTGAACAATTCCGTTCTAGTTCAATTAGGGGTCGTTTCAGGTATACGCGATTATTGTAAAATAGAATATTGTTGTAAAATAGCACCCTATTTTTGGGCACCATAAAATGCTCAATAATTAAATTCTACTCGAAAAAGAAATGTTGAATAAGTTAAATTGTGTGTTCACTCTTAGAAGAACAGACATAAACTTTTGCTTGTTCCATCTGTGCAAAATCTCAGCCCTCAGCTTAAACATTTTTATTACAAGACAGTCCTTGTTGTGCATAATGTAACATTTATAGAATATTGCCCGCGATATGCGGAAATAATTCAGTGTTATAGCTATGATTTTCTGAACAATTAAGAAAAACTTCTAAAAACATTGTAAACAAATGTATTTATAAACAAATATATGTACATATTCAAGCGACAATTGTTTTATATAAAGATTGGGAAAGGTGTCCCGAATATATTCGTTGTATGAAACGTTTTGCGGATACGTTTTGCATATTTGACAGTTGCAACGATTAATACAAAATAATTAGTACAAAATAATTTTTCAGATATCTCAACTTTGATTATAGGTTTTAATATTTTCAGTAACGAATCACAAATATTATTGAAAACGCTCTGGATAAGAAAAAAGTCTGCTCGACGATTTTCTTGGATGTGACGCAGCCTTAGATAAAGTATAGCATGAGGGTTTGATACACAAACTTAAAATACTTCTACCCATTCAATATACAGAAATACTACATTGATACATATCAGATAAATACTTAAGAATCAAACAGGGTGATGCCTATTCTCAACTGAAGAAAATTAAAGCAAGAGTTCCTCAAGGAAGTGTACTCAGACCGGTCCTTTATCTATTGTACACTTGTGATCTACTTATGATAGAAAAAAGCAGTGTTGCTACATTTGCGGATGAGACTGCAATAATGGCTGATGGAAACTAGAGCAAATCTGTTCACGTCGATTTGACCAACAGGGAATACAAAGAGAAGGGAAAAGAGAAGAGTTGTAATTTAAATGCATTGGTTAATGGGAAGAAACTTCTCCCTGTCTATATATAATAATATTTTGCTTTATAAAAAAAACCCTAAAACCTGTCGGAACTAATGGAATACAACTCTGGAGTTGTACAAAACAAAGCAATATATAAGTAATTTAACGCTTTCAAAACAACTGGTACTCCGTGGCATGGTAGATACAATGTGGTATATTCGCAATGACGATTTACATAAGAACTTGAAAATTGATCTCGTCAAGATCGAATTTACAAAATTTGCTCAAAGTTATGAACAGAGAATATACCAGCACGTTAACGTCGAAGCAACCAAACTCTTAAACAATGGAAACATATCAAGAAGGCTTAAAAGGGTAAAACCTTTTGACCTGGCAACATTGTGAAGAACAACAAATAATTAAAATTAAAATAACACATTACAATCGTGTTAATATAAGTTAAAGCCTAAAACATTATGCAGGGATAACTGATTAGAAAATTAAATTAAATGTGGGCAAATTAAGTCAAAAATAAATTTCTTATTAGTTTTCTTGTAACTGGGTTGTAATAAAATAAAAAAAATTGATTACAACTATTAAAGCGAGTGACCGACATTTATTTTTGCTGCTAGTATCATCTTTGAATAACTGAATAAATTAAATAAATATTTAGGAAAGCCAGTGCTTTAGTAGAAATGCATAGGTTAAATTATTAAATTATGCTTAACCATTTATGGATCCGTCAGTGAAGACACAAGAAATAAATTGTAGTAAAATTACTATACATGGGGGCCCTATACTGTACATCTGCGATGTGTGGAATATGACGGATACTAATACCTAATCAGAAACAATAATTTTGATATCCTCCACAACAACACGGTTATTTAATTAATTCAATATTTATTTTAGAATGATGGGAGCAAAAATGAAATTTTAGAAACCGCTTCATCAATCTTTCAGAGACAGATCAAACAGATTTAAGCTCTGGTTCCTTTTAGTGATAGAGCCACAAATGTCAAAATTGTCATTTTCGGTGAATTTTCTTTTTTTGCATTGATTTGCATTTTTGTTTTTCCGTATGTAATTGCTTTCGGCGACTATCATACATATTTGAAAATTGTATTTACATATACCTATAGAGTTTTATACTACTTACATGGATTTACTAAAATCATTTTATTTGATTCAGATTAAATAAGTATTACTGAAACTATAATATGTAAACTCCGTCGAGATATTTGTTGTATTTTGTTCTGCATACCATATCATTAAAACAATAAATAATTGTAAACTCTTCATTCGATCTAAACAATACAATTATTTGTAAAGCATTAGGCAAATTAGAGACAAATTGTCTATGGTAGGTACGAGTATACATATTAAAATTTTAATAACATATCACTTTCAAATTATTTCCAATGTGTACAAATTTTAGTTTAGTATGGCATTAACATCTTATCGCACACTTTCCTTATATGTATTGTATCTTTATTTGATCTAAGATGCTTAACTTTAACCAATACGACCTTCATTGATTTTCTATTGTCCTTATATATAAATTTTATATTTACATTATAATTACTCATGGTTTATTGATTAGTTCTAATTATTCTAATCAAAATCTATTAAAAAGAACTCACGCGTTCGTTCATTGTGTCAATTAAAAAAACAAAACGATAAAATATTATTTTCGAATTTAAAAATGATTGGTTTATTATGATTAAAATTAAGCCAATTGATTAGAAATTGTTAGATTCCTAATCTTCAATTAAACGTTATAAACTTCAATAAAAGGTTATAATATACACGTGGGTTAAACAATAACTATTATATATGATATGCACATAAGTATATACGTAATATGGAAATTTTATATGTGTAGAATAATTGGATACAGTTAATATCAATTATTTTAATTTATTTACTTATTTTATTATTATATACATTTTATAATGAATACTTAAAATGATTTGTAATCATGAAACGCACTTGAACTAACAAATTTGTTCCCGCGTGTATACAATTGATAATCCGTGAAACGTTCGTGATACGTACACATATTATGTATTTTTTTTAAAGAGTACTAAAAACATAGTATATAGCTTATCATTTTTTTGTTGCTGCTATCTAGTTTTAAATTTGAGTGTATAATATGTAGAATACAAATTTTCAATTTGATATCACTTAAAAAAAAATTGTGCTTGTAAAATTAAAATTAATAACTTTATTTATAGTTATACTAGTTTGTAATTCGAAATTAGCGTGCATGTATACATAAATATTTAATTAATAGTAATTTAGTGCAGATGGTTGGAATATATATGCATATGTATGAATTTAGAAAATTCCTAAGTCGTATACTTTTACCTATTTATACACGTAAGAAAAACAACAATACACATAATATGTATATCCTCAGTATATTCTATAATGAATTGAGCTACAATGACAATTTATACTTTGCTCAAAATAATTTAATTATCGGTCGGTGTTAACATTTTTCACTGGACGCCCATAATAAATACAAAATTCTGCCATTTGTCTAAATAGTTTACAGTTCATACATTTATTGAGTTTTCCTATTTTAATCAAGTTTAAATCATATCAAAATACTACTGAACAAGTCTTTTGTTACTTCTCAACAAAATCACTATATATCGTCATAGAGTATTCAAGCACATCTGTCCGCTGCATAGCTCCATGCCCCCCTGTACTGACATGAAAGGTCAGTCGGCCCATGAATTCTGCATTCTAACAGAGAGTCATAGATGTTTTCAATTTAATCACAGAACGTAATCGGCAGATGAAAATTTTTTAATTTTATTTTATCTTTCTTTTACACTTTTAGTTTCATCTCTCAGAGCTTGCATGTTCTACCATCACATTTTCGATAATCGATAGACGTTTATTATTTTTTTTCACGAACAAAATTGTGCTCCGTTGCATTTTTTCAATTACGATTTTTCTATTGCGATCTCAGCCTGTTCGAATAAATTTGCAAACTATCTTCTTTTCCCCTTTTCACTTGACATCGAAAATAAAAATATTGGTGATATTTTATCGATTGAATTTATTGATATATAATCGAGTGGGCTATGACCACAATATAAATTGCGGAAATGATTACTAAATGGAATACAATTTTGTTCGTGAAAAAAGAGACACAAATGTCTATTCAAACGATTATTGAAAATGTGTACAGGAAATCCCAGCACAGATTTTTTGACGATTTTTTACTATATGTCAATGATGGCGGCCCAGAAAAAGAAAAAGATATAGTCCGTGGCATAAATAAATAAATATATATATATATATATATATATATATATATATATATATATATATATATATATATATATATATATATATATATATATATATATATATATATATATATATATATATATATATATATGTATATATATATATATATAATATATATATATATATATATATATATATATACATATATATATATATATATATATATATATATATATATATATATATATATATATATATATATATATATATATATATATATATATATATATATATATATATATATATATATATATATATATATATATATATATATATATATATATATATATATATATATATGTATATACTGTGATGGCCAGAAAATTAGGGACATCGGCTATAATATAATTATAGATCTCTGCTTAAAGCTGCCCTTTATCTTATTCAACTGACATCATTATTATCATATTTGTGTGATTCCCCTTTAAAGTTGAAAAATAGGAGTGGACAAATAATTAGGGACACGTTGTATTTCTGCAAATGTTCTTAAATTTTGAGTGTTTAAAATATAAAATTCATATTCTTTAAATCCGTAATACTGTGTTTTATTAATATTTATTAATAAATAAAATTGTATTTTTTAAAAGTGGGTGCAGGGTTGATTGTTCACCGGAAGAGAGACGGACAATTTTAAATTTGCGAAATGAAGGAAAATCGTGCCGCGAAATTGCTGCATTAATGCAACGCTCAAAAAACATGGTCGCATATGCAATTAAAGGACAAAAATCCCAGAATAAACGGGGTGTAAGGCGAGTTACAATGCTTCAAACGGATCGTCGCATTTCAAATATCGTCAAGAAGGACCCTTTCTTGACATCTACTACTATTAAGAAAGAGCTTAATATGAGAATTAGTGCTCGAACAATTCGTAGAAGACTCGTAGAGGACAATCTCCACGGCAGGTCAGCGAGTACCGCTGTTAAGTAAAAAGAATGTGAGATCGAATTTATTTTGCAAAAAAACATTCAAATTGGTCAGATTGGAAAGGTGACATTGGTTCTGATGACAAACAATATGTCCGAAGACCAAAAAATAAAGAATTTGGCCCACAATATACAAAAAAAACTGTGAAGCATGGCGGAGGCAATATTAAACTATGGGGATGCTTTTCATATTATGGTGTTGGCCCTATTTATTGGATCAAGGAAATCATGGATCAGCACATCTACGTGGAAAACATCCTACACAATGTCATGCTCCCGTACGCTGAATATAACATGCTCCTTCGATGGGTGTACATGCAGGATAACGATCCAAAACACACCTCAAGGAAGGCTAAACAGTTTGTTGTGGACAAAAAAATCAATGTCATGACTTGGCCAGCGCAATCCCCAGATCTCAATCCAATTGAGCATCTTTGGAAAGACTTCAAAGTGCTGTGGCCTCCAAAAAAACCAAAAATCAGCGCGAATTATTGTTGGCAGTTAAGGAAGCCTGGAAGGCGATACCACTTCAACGATGTCGGGCCTTAATCGACTCTATGCCACGTAGATATAAAATAGCTAATAGAATTTATTTTTTTTTTTAATTAGTCCATGTATATAAGCCTAGCTTTTGTTACTCATTTCAAATTGCCATGTATTCAACTACGTCTCGAATTAAATTTCGTTTTTGGATGTTCCTTAATATTTCATCAGTTCTTAAATTGTTAAAGGGATATTTTCCATCTCTATACACGGAATTTGAATGTTGTCAAATAAATTACTCATTTGCTGCTGTGTGGTAATTATATATAACATTGCATAATTTTGTTGGTGAAAAACAATAATATGTATAATAGTAGAATTTGTTGAGAATATAATGAGAATTTGCATCACAGGCGCCGTAAATATTTTTGTGATTTTATATTTCACGTGAAATTTTTGTATTTCTGCACAAAATCATAAGCATGTTATATATTATTATATGATACAATAACATGTATATAGTAATACAGTTTAAAATAAAAAAAGTTCATAGCAAATGACTATAGTAGAGTGTAAATACAAAATTACACACTCTACATTTCCTCCATAGAGAAACATTTGCAACTTTTTTTATATCTTATTTCAATCTTCCACTCCATAAAATCATTTTTCTCGAAGATATACTAAAAATGAATTTCATATTTAAAAGCGTTGGTATATTCTTATGGTTTGTATTTGAACCCGTTGGACCCAACAACGAGTGATAAATAAAAAGTCGCATGCAAAGCCAAACTACATTTACTAACGGTTCATAAGTGACACAATTTATTTATTACATAAATGAATATAATAAACCATAATTAAAAGTCATACCGTTGCATAGTACCGTGCTCAACGTATTTTTAAAATTTAAATGTCGATTTATTTTCCTAGTTTCTATAAATCTTCGAAACCTACACTTCATGGATCTTTTGTAAATTAAATTATGAATTATGTTTAAAAACTTTATGTGTACCAATTACAAGGGATATTCTACTGGATGCCTTAAAGTAGTATCGGGGACATTTATTTGTTTGACCTTTAGGTTTGGGGAAAATTGTCGCAAATAAAAAACCAACTTAATTTACTTTTTCCACCCAATAGGGACCTTATTTCAGAATTACATATTAATATTATACTCAATATTACGAGTATCAACTCTTATGAAAGCATTGCGTGTGGAAAACAATAGACGAATTAAATTATATAAAATAAAAATTCATTGACAAATTGAATAAAAATAAATTTACGATAATAACTCATCTAATCTATTTTTAATTAATTACATAAAGCAATATGTATATATGTACATATAAATTCTATTCTATAGTTACAGTGTATATATATATATATATATATATATATATATATATATATACATATATATATATATATATATATATATATATATATATATATATATATATATATATATATATATATATATATATATATATCAAATATCTCGAAAAATAGCCACTCTACAGAAAAAATGTCCATAATCAAAATTTAATCATACCGCGGGGGAAATACATTAGTGCAAAAAAAAAGTCCCCCCACCCCCGCTTTGTAGGTGGGGCGGGGGTAACTTTTAAACTAAGATAGGAAGCCATATTTTTTATTGCAGATACGGATTCTACGACTAAAAGTACGTATGATTTGAATAAAATATTTTGTTCGGTTCATGATAGATGGCGTTGCAATCGACGAAATTCAATTTTTTCAATTTCTCCTTCTTAGAACACACGCATTCGATTCTGCAATACGTTTGAAATAAAAAACATCACGTTTTCATTGGAAATACTCGAAATTCGTCATCAAAACAATTTATTCAGTTTTGTAAATCTAAAATAAGTGTTCAAAATGATGGCCTGAATTTTGTATTTTTGAAATTTAATAATAAAACTTGAAATTAATTTTGAACACTTATTTAGATTTACAAAACTCGACATTTTTTCCGTAGAGTGGCTATTTTTCGAGATATTTGATCGTCTCAGTTTAAAAAAAACACCCGGTATATATATATATATATATATATATATATATATATATATATATATATATATATATATATATATATATATATAAATATAAATATAATAGTACTAATAGTACATATATACCGGGTGTTGCAAAATAAACGACAAAATACTTTAGAATGGAGCGTTTAACTGTGCCGGAGAAAATTGAAATGGTTCTGGTATATGGACAAGCTGGCAGAAATCTTGAAAATGCTGTTGCTATTTACGCTCAACGTTTTCCGGATAGGATTCGTTCACGTGCTTTATTTGGCCGTACTATCAAACAATTTATTACTGATGGAAATGTTCAACCGAAGAAGAGGACCCGTAGAGCAACAGTCACTGGAGAAAATAATGAAATTGCTGTATTGGCAGCAGTGGCTCATAATCATCATATGAGTACACGAGAAATAGTTCGCGATTCCGGATTGCCCCTCACCAGTGTTTGGAGAATTTTAAAAAGGCACAAGTATCATCCATATCATGTGTCTTTACACCAAGATCTTCATGGCGTTGATTTCCAAAATCAATTACCTCAAAAACAAAGTTTACACACAAAAACCAACAACACGTGAGAACATGATTGAGCGAATCAGAAATGCGTGTGCTGAAATTCAACCAGACACACTTCTCAGTTGTGTACAATCATTTGAAATGCGGATTAATAAGTGCATTGAAATCGCAGGCCATCTTTTTGAACACTTATTTTAGATTTACAAAACTGAATAAATTGTTTTGATGACGAATTTCAAGTATTTCCAATGAAAACGTGATGTTTTTTATTTCAAACGTATTGTAGAATCGATTGCGTGTGTTCTAAGAAGGAAAAATTGAAAAAATTGAATTTCGTCGATTACAACGCCATCTATCATAATAATAACAGTGTTAAAGGCCATTACTGGCCCCTTACTGAATCAACAATCTGGCTCCAACGGTTTCGATCCTGAGCTTGGTCTTCATACTGTCTTAGACAATCTGAAGAGGCCAAGTCGTTCTCTACATCGTGGAGCCATCGTCGCCTGCAACGACCTCTGCGCCTACCATATGGTGGCTCTCCTTTCAGAGATCGCTGCACAATTCGTTCCGGATCAGCACGCAGAACGTGACCGAGCCAGCGTACTCGCTGAGATCTAACTTCATGTACAATATCGGGGATCTTCATCAGATCTCTGATCTCGAAATTGTACAGAGCACGGTATGTACCATCTATTTCGCGTTTAGGGCCGTAAATCACACGCATGATTCTTCTCTCAAATGTAAGGAGCCATCTCTCGTACTCATCCGTCAGCGCCCAACTTTCACATCCAAACATAACAACGGGCCTGATCAACGCTTTGTAAAGCTTCAGCTTCACGGCACTTGATAAGTGTTTAGATTTTAGCAGTGGCCTTAGAGGATACAAAGAACGACTGCCAGCTGCCAGCCGCACTTTAATATCCTCACCCACACTGTTATCGTGAGTGATAAGAGAGCCCAAATATTTGAACCTCCTCACTCCCTCAAATGTGTGGTGGCCACTACTAAAATCTGGTGTGCCATTGTCTCTAAAACCAGAGATCAGGTATTTCGTTTTGGACTCATTGATCTGGAGTCCAACAGAAGCTGAAAACTCTACAAGCGGATCAAGTATTTCTTTCACTCCGTTGCTATTCAGTCCAATCACGCATATGTCATCTGCATATGCAAGCACTTGATTGGACTGGCGATATAAGATGTTGCGCTGAGGTGTTTCAGTTTTACGAAAGATGTACTCCAACATGAGATTAAAGAGTATCGGGGACAGAGCATCTCCCTGCCGAACACCCGAGTTAACTGCAAAAATTGTCGATAGCCTGTTCTCAACTTTAACACAGCATTGAGACTGCGTCACTGTCATCCTACACAGTCGTACCAATTTTGTTGGCATTCCTAGGTATTCCAGGGCAGACCACAAACTCTCTCGATTGATCGAGTCGTAGGCCTGCCGGAAATCCAGGAAAACCTGATGTACGGAGATGGATGTCTCATAATATTTAGATAGAATCATCCGCAGCGAAAAGACCTGATCAGTGACTGATCGATTCGGACGAAATCCTCCCTGATAGTCACCAACCAAGCCCTCCGCCAGAGGAGTGATTCTATCCAATAAAATGTATGACAGTAACTTGTATGCTGTGCAAAGGAGAGCTATACCGCGATAATTCTCACACTTCAAGCGGTCTCCCTTCTTGAAGATGGGGCATATCGCGGCCACTTTCCATTCATCAGGCATAACTTCGGTTCGCCATACTAATCGAATAAGGTCGAAAAGACAGTTCCACAAAGTATCCCCTCCGAATATCAAGAGCTCCGAATTAATGCAGTCCACTCCAGGTGAGCGGTTTCGTTTCATTCTCTGCATGGCCTTAGTGAATTCCTCATGGGATGGCTCCTCAGTGCAAATCTCCGCAGACAGTTTTAGAGGTGGCTCAACAACAGTCTGTAACGCATGATGAACATCAAGCAGCTCAGTAAAGTGTCCACTCCATGCGTCAAGTACTGCGTCGATGTTGACACAGAGGTTTCCATCCAGGTCCCGAATGGCGGTTGACGAAGGCCTGAAAGTATGGTGCAATCCAGTAATTCCTTTAAAGAAATTACGTGAACTACGCTCATTGCTGAGTTGTTGTACTTTCAGAACCTCGGCATTCCACCATTCTCGCTTCTTCCGTCTACAAATCCGCTTAGCTGCCCTTCTTGCAAGAGCTGCCTTGTTTTTCCTTGCGATTGTGAGACGTTGTTGCACTTCATTATGGGCTATATTTTGTTGCTCAACTGCAAGACGACACTCGTCATCAAACCAATCATTCTTGGGTCTGACTTTCACTATACCTAAAGTCTGTTGAGCAGCACTGACAACCGAAGTTTTCAGTACCTCCCAGACAGAGTTCACGCAGTCAGACTGGTAATTAGCTCCCTCAATGTTGTCGCTGACAAGATCCTGATATCGTTTCTTTTGATCCTCATTTATCAGACCTTCACAGTCGAAACGTTCCATCCGTTTCGCTGTGTTCCCCGACCTGTACGAAAACTTCCACCGTAGCTTTGCAGCGACCAAATAATGATCGCTGCCTACGTATTTGGTTGCTGACCGATAATTTCTCACATCCTGCACAACCCGAGCTCGCCTTTTTGAAATTAACACGTGGTCAATTTGGCTCCGGGATGTTTTGCGAGGATGTGTCCATGTCTCTAGGTGTATCTGTTTGTGAGGGAAGAATGTGCTTGCTACTCTAAGATCATGAGCAATTGCAAAGTACATCATTCTCTCACCATTATCGGTCGCAGTTTCGTGTCGGGAGTACGGACCTATGTTTTTACACAAGTCGGCCTGATTTCTGCCAGCTCTAGCATTAAAGTCCCCAATTACCATTCTAACATCGTGTTCGGGTATAGATCCCATCAGATCGTCCAAGTCATTGTAAAATGAGTCTTTATCTTGGGGCTGGCTGACTTCTGTGGGCGCATGTACACAAATTATCGACAGGTTGGCTAACTTCATGCGCAGGCGAAGCATACACAATCGGTTATTGACTGCTTGAAAATCCAAAACAGCCTTCTTTACCTGCGGCCCAAGAAGAAATCCAGCTCCAAGATTTCCGAGGTCATCTCCACTGTAGAACAACGTATAGCCCTGGGACACATGGTCTCCACTTTGAGGCCAGCGAGTTTCTTGAAGAGCAACGAGTTCCAGCCGATACTCTTTCATGCACGTGATTAGACCCTCCAACGCTCCTGGTTTTCTAAGTGATTGCACGTTCCACGTGCCGATCCTAAATCTCGTATCCGGGTACTTGAGCGGGGGTCCGGTGTTGTTTTGGCGGTATCCATTTTTCTTTTTGTTGATTTTATAAACTGTTGATTTTTTTTACGGATGCGGGTCGTCAGCCCAGCGATCCAACCGTTTAGTCGCCTCCTACGACCAGCAAAGGATACTGTGGTGGTATTCTTAGGAAACATGTTCGTGCAATTTAGATTTACGAGACATGTGAGTGCCCCCCGACCACAGGGGCCATCATGAACCGAACAAAATATTTCATTCAAATCATACGTACTTTTAGTCGTAGAATCCGTATCTGCAATAAAAAATATGGCTTCCTATCTTAGTTTAAAAGTTACCCCCGCCCCACCTACAAAGCGGGGGTGGAGAACTATTTTTTTTGCACTAATGTATTTCCCCCGCGGTATGATTAAATTTTGATTATCGACATTTTTTCCGTAGAGTGGCTATTTTTTGAGAGATTTGATCGTCTCAGTTTAAAAGAAACACCCGGTATAACTACCTGTTATGTGATTTTACTTTTCATACAGTTAGTTCGCATGATGCTCATTATTACATTTAGTTATTTTATTCTATTAATTTAATATATTTAAAAAATTAATAATATCATGCAGCTCTATACTTATCTTAATTATAGATAGACATGAACACAGACAAAAAATTCGTACTGAACTTGGTCATTAAGTTATAAGTTTAATAGTTATTAGCAAATTGAAAGAATAAATTTGTGTGAAGTTATATCATTCCTGTACCATTTTAATAGCTATGTATAATATAAAATCCACTTCATTAATAGCAATTAATTATGATAATGCAATTTATAACAATACATGTGCATATCCATAAATGTACATATATCGTTAATGAACAAACCAAAAATAATAATAACTTGAATTCGGCAGAATAATTAAAATCATGTTTTATCTACCCTATAATTATTTTCATATTTTATTGATTAGGTTATACATATTAAAAATTAGGTTATGATATAATATTTTTTAACGAAATGAAGCTACAAAATGTTCCTATACGCATTCTTGAAAATCTATAAACAATTTTTGAAAAATTGCACACTATGGGATTTAAATTTTCGTACGAAATAAACATTTATATCTATATCTTTACATTCAAATATAAATTAAAATAATAATAATAATTCACTAGTCACCAACCAGGCCCTCCGCTAAAGAGGTGATTCTATCCATTATAATGTAGGACAGTAACTTATATGCTGTGAAAAGGAGAGCTATACCGCGATAATTCTCACACTTCAAGCGGTCTCCCTTCTTGAGTGTATTTGAGATGAATCAACTACAGTCTGTGACTCATGATGAACACCAAGCAGGTCGGTAAAGTGTCCATTCCATGCGTCGAGTACTGCATCGATGTTGACACAGAGGTTTCTATCCCGGTCCCGAGTGGCAGTTGACGCAGGCTTGAAAGTATGGTGCAATCCAGTAATTCCTTTAAAGAAATTACGTGAACTGCGCTCATTGCTGAGTTGTTGTACTTTCAGAAGCTCGGCCTTCCACTATTCTCGCTTTTTCCGTCTACAAATCCATTTAGCTGCCGACGTTGTTGCACTTCACTATGTGCTATATTTTGTGGCTCAACTGCTAGACGACACTCGTCATCCAACCAATCATTCTTGGGTCTGACTTTCACTATACCTAAAGTCTGTTGAGCAGCACAAACAACCGAAGTTTTCAGTGCCTCTCAGACGGAGTTCACACTGTCAGACTGGTAATTAGCTCCTTCAATGTTGTTGCTTACAAGATCCTGATCCTCTAGCATTAAAGTCCCCAATTACCATTCTAACATCGTGTTCGGGTATAGTTCTCATCAGATCGTCCAAGTCATTGTAAAATGAGTCTTTATCTTGGGCCTGGCTGACTTCTGTGGGCGCGAGTACACAAATTATCGACAGGATGGCTAACTTCATGCGCAAGCGAGCTTACACAATCGGTTATTGACTGCTTGGAAATCCAAAACAGCGTTCTCTACCTGCGGCCCAAGAAGAAATCCAGCTCCAAGATTTCCGAGGTCATCTCCATTGTAGAGCAACGTATAGCCCTGGGACACATGGTCTCCATTTTTAGACCAGCGAGTTTCTTGAAGAGCAACGAGTTCCAGCCGATACTCCTGATCCTAAATCTCGTGTCCGGGTACTTGAGCGGGGGTCCGGTGTTGTTTAAATGAAATTATCACGTTGCCCTATATTATGGTCTCTTTGTTTGATGTTGTTTTTCAATAAAATCACCTATAGTAAATCTGGAGACTAAAAATCATAAATTTGAACTCGAAACCGGTACATTCCGATCCAAATACTTCTGACGCTGTTGCAGATTTATTGGTATTATAACGACTCAAAATAATAATTTTAAACCCACATGGGTTTAATGATTCCCTATACATATATTTAGTTTTGTCAAGTAATACCTCAGCCCCAGTCTTTGATAACAGTTATAATTTAGTAATAGAGTTTAATTATGTTGCTGGGTTTTCTTTCAAGAATATTGAACATGGCCGAAGCTATAACACTAAATCCAATGCTGTGATGGACCACATTTAAAATTTGTTAATCTTATATTGCCAATAATTGCGCCATTCTTACTTAGTAAAATATTAGTATTCACATCTATTTTATTGTCGTCTGAATTAGAATCTCTAAAGTCATATTAAATCCTAAAGTTACTAATTTATATTACGTTTTGCTTATCTAAATGGAACAAATATTGTTAAATATTAAATGATACAATTTTTGAATGATAAGAATATGTTCTTATCACATTATCAATCCAAATTTAGAAAATATTATAACACTATAAAAGTACTTTGAGAAAATAATATTTTCATACTACAAATCTGTCAAAAAATATGCGAAGGGTAGGATGCGTCGAAGCCCGAAGGTGATCAAAAAAAGTAGACAAAAATGTTGGAAAAATGAAAGGATTTCTAACTTACTCGACAGAAATATGGCAGTGTTTTTATAAAAAAGATGGAAGTAAACTTTGTGATCAATCACACAACACAAATTGTGTGGACAGTCTAATTTGCCAAATATCTTATATTTTACAAATATGTATCAAAAATGTTCCTATCGAAAATCTGCTAACTCCGAAGGTATGCGTTACGATGCGTCGAATCTTGAATATATGTGTATTGAAAAAATGAAGTATATATAGTTTAGTCTGCGATCAGATCAATTTATTCGAGTGAAGGTGCTATAAATTTCGTTGTAATTGTATATTTGATTGTTAAGAATTGTTTTATGATTGCTGTGTGCTTAAGGCTTGCTTCACGAAAATATACTGCAGTATATCTGTACCGCAGGCCAAACTAACAGAGTTACTTGTTTCTCATCATTAAACAATTATACTGTAGTGTTGTACCAATTAATACTTGTACAGTGACATGGAAGAATGGATCTTACTAGCTTTTATCCTTAGTAGAACCAGTTAGAACTACTTATGCAATTTGATATACCTCGCACTTTACAGTTTCCGAGATCCAAGAGGCTGTCCATTATGAACCTACCCATATTTATCTGTCTTCTGCCTGCTAAAGCCGGTAATGAGCATAGGAAGAATTAGCTTTCTAGCATGTTCTCCAAACAGGCAGTGTCCTGTGATTATTTTTAATAATAGAGTTAACTATTTTACATTTTTTTAAATTGTATACTACAGTATACAATAAAATGAACGAAGTTATCCCTTTATCTTGTAAAATTGTACTGCAGTTCCGCGGTACTGCAGAACATTTTCGTGAAGCAAGCCTGCATGATGCTTCGGCGCATTTTGTGTAAAATGTATGGGGAAGGGTGTTTGTTTGTCTAAAAGAAAATAATATGATTTAGATGCAAAAGGAGCGGTATAATGTTTATTATTTGTATAAATAATCTAATAAAAAATTGATAGCTCTATTTGGTTGTTTGCCATTGTAATGGTGCAAGGAAATTGAATAAATTATTGGATTAAGTATCGGAATCTCTTAATTATACGTCATTATGAATGTACATATTTCATGTGTAAACATTTAAAAATAAATTGCTTTTTGAAATAATCTACGAAAACTAGTGTTTCGGATATATTTGACAGACTATAACGTAGATTTTAGTTCCATTTTAGCTTCCGTTTAATTTGGATATACCCCAGAATTTATATAATAGTTTAACATTTATTATAAATAATTTAAGAAGTTTGTCTACATTTAAGAAAACTTGGCAAGAAATTCATAAAATATAAACACAATTATCATCATTAATCAATACTTATTCTAATTTAAGACGGTTCTTTTTTTAATTCCAGAACTTTGAAAAAGTATAAGCAAAAATATTCAATTTAATTATTTAACAATTAATAAATTACGACTTTAATTAATTTCATATCTAAAAATAATACTAAAATTTAATAGCAAATACTAAACATAAAAACTAAATAAATAAATAAAAATTTATGAATTATTACTTTGATATTCGTTAGATGCTAGCCATGATTCGATATAACTTCATAGTACATAATATACATATATGTATGTAGGGAATTTCTAATAACCACGACACTATCAGACAGTATTGTTGAAACTCAACGTCATTCAGTACCCAGTATTTTAGTTGACGTATATTTGTTTTAGTATAATAGAAATTAAATTAAAGCTTTTCATAGGGTTAGTATTTTAAAGTAACCTAATACATAAATAACTTTGAAATAAAATTCACAACACACTCACTAACCTCATTTTATAAATAAAATAATTATTGCTTTTATTGATCTCCTTTTCTATGAAAATATACCATAAAATGTTAATAATATATAGAGCAAATTGTATCCTTTATCTTTCCTCCGACGTCATACTGAAAAACTACGTCATAAACAAACCTATTTTCTCTGTACATCTATGGACTTACATATACATATACATACACACTGGTTTTAGCTTAAAAATTAGATGATTTATGTGGATAGTTATATACGAATGTTTGGGAGATGAAAATACGCAATGCCACCACACATATATCTAAAGAAGAAGAAAAAGATACTTTGTTTATTTTGATTTGATAAAATATTTATGATTATTTCTTTTCTTTTTATGTTGATTCATAATTTTATTTATTTTATGCGTATGTATACATTCATATAGCTTTATATATCTATTATATGTATATCCCCTGAAGGACTAGGTAGCGCAGCATTATAAATTATATGTCATTAGCTACTATAAGAGATATAAAAATTAAATGGTCTCACATTAATTAGGACAAGATTATGTATTGCTTATGTCTCAGAATAAAATAATCGTAAACAATTTTGTTTGTTGGGTTATCTTCTACCGCGACTATTACATACATTATAGCATATTAATAATAAATATATACGACATGACGTGAACGAAAAAAAATTTGCTTCTACCCTTATTTTTGAACTGAGAAAAGTCCTGAACTTTAAAAAGGTACTGAAATTAAAAAAAAATATTTTAACAGTTTATTTTTCGCATACAAACAATTGTCAAAATATTGACCGTTTTTTTAGAGTTCAGAAATAATATTAGTTCTAAATTTTAGTCAAAGCTAACTTGCATTAAAAGATTCAAATATTATTAAAATTGCTTTATGTTCGATATTTATGAACTTATTGAATTTGATCAAAGACAAGTTAGACAACTCGCCTCTAGGAACAATTCAACATTTATGATTTGAATAGCTAATAGTTATATAGCTAGTCGTTCAATCATTAACACTTGGGCTACAGGAATAAGGAATAACCAATGATAAGTGAAAATGAAGATAGCCAAAATAAAATCGAAAAATTTAGACGTATTACATTTAATGTAGATGGAACTAGTAAATCGCATTATAAGACAATGCCAAATAATTCACTAAAATAAATTAAGATTCAAATGTAATGTGAACAACTGTTGCCCAATCATTAACAGATTCTCTGCCGATGTACTACTGGTATACTACGTTAAATAATACAACCAGCAACCGTGATCACCGGTATAGTAAAAAATTTAATCATCGGCCAATATACCGGTATATCAGGTAGAATAATTTAACTAGCGGCCAGTGACTACCGGTATCCCACGAATAATAATATTCAATGGCTTGTGTAACACCGGGAAACCAAGCAGACAAATATTGCAGTAGCCAGTAATCCAGCGGAATGGAACATATAATAAATAAACATATACAAATACTGTCAGCGGCTCGTGAACTCTCGGTATAATACACATACATTCTCCTTGCGGATAGTTTAGCCATTTAGTAGCACCACTCTATTTTCGATGTTCGAAACTAGAGAATGTGATTTTCTTAAGTACATTTTGAGCGTTATGTACCGTGGTATATCGGTGGCCACTGGCCATTAATAGATTATGCAACGTTGTATAGTTATGGTACGCTAGGCTTAAAGTAGAGCGAATTATTCAATGTGATGCACCGGTGGTCACTGGCTGCTACGCGAAATATTCCGAGTGGGGTACACTGTGCACTGATAATAGTTTTGAGAGGCATACTGGTGGTACACAGGTCCCTATGTGTATCGTATGTTATTAATCGTGCAATACCAATTATTAATGCATGAACATTGTAAATTAAGAAATTAAATCAAATCGTGCGGCTTATACAATATAAATATTTCGGCCAATTTAGTTTCTTCCGATCTTGTATTTGTTAGATCAATCACTTTTGTAATAGCATTTCCCATTCGGATGCACTATTCTACTTTGTTCTGTGTTGTTCGGCTGTATTTTATTTTATTTTCATTTATGGAATGTATATTATTCTTGTGATAGACCCGTTGTATTTTATAAATAATTTTCATATTTGATTATATGACAAATAAAATATCTAATCCCAATAATAATAAAAAATCAAATTATGCGAAATCCACAAGAAAACTCAAGTTAATAATGACATTTGAAATTGACAGCTACACTCAAACAATATTGAGGGTAAAAGATACAATTCCTCTTTGTTAAACTGGTTACAAACAAAATTTATTAATTTTACAAAAATTTGATGTTTTAACAGAAACCATTGTTACTTTAACTTATTTTCTTTTAAATTAACAAAATTCCTGTTTAATTATCAATTTTTGTTGTAGATTTAATTAAAATTTCCAAATAATTACGTGGTTGATTTCACAAAATATTTTATAAAATAAATGTAATTTTGGTAAAAATTACCTAGTTAAACTATTAAATTGAACAAAGTTATAGGTAAAATATAAAAAACATTGACTTGTTATTACGAAAGTCTTGTTAATAACACAAGATGTTGAATTTTTATTTTTTTTTAAATAAAGAAATTTACCAAAAGTTTTTGGAAATTTACAAAGAAAATCCAACGTATTTTAGTTTTTAGTTTTAGTTCATTTAATTTATTTATTTGTAACAATACCAAAATAAAATTCAAATTTACCACGTATGTCCAATTAACAAATTTTGAAAATGTTGTTTGTGTCTTTCTAAAATCCATTTTTGTGAAGTATTTTAATATATTTGTTAGTTTACTAATGTGTTTTGTAATTTTGTACATTTAACCAGTAATCGTGGTTGGACGTATAGGAACAAAAAAATAGTCAGTAAAACTAGGGAATTGTTAAAATCACTAGGTTTTTTCTTTGAGTGTACGCGCATTGTACACTATCTTGTTTTCTCAACGATTTTTAAGATAAATAGTGGCATTGTCTGTTGTGTATAACCACTATATTGTACCCTTTTTTCAAATCGAGGTTAAATAAATGAATCGAAATTTTCCATATGAAAATTGGGTTATGGCTTATATGATATAATATATAATATGTGATATAGTGTTAGGTTATATACGTATATAGATATATATGTATAGTCCTATTCAGATCTTAAAAAAAAAATTTTTTAATTGTTCTGCGCAGCTTTCAGTGATGTAGAAAAAAAATTATAAAAATTTTGCTGGGTCGCATTTATCTTAGGTAGTAAACTTAAATAAAATAATAAATAACCAATAAAAAGAATTATATTTCACTTTTAATACTCAAAACATTCAAAATGATTATGTATTTATGTTATTACAATCATATTTCAAGTGAAAATTAAAAGGTCAAAAAAAAATTGCACGCCTTTTGGAAACAATGTCAACATTTAATTTTGGTACGGACTAAGCAAAATAAATGACCAAATGACATTCATATCGAACAAAACCACAACAACATAAAAAGCAAAATCAATTTTCAATTTTATTCTTAATTTACCGAATTAAATATTAATTTCAAAAGTGACAGTGATCATAAGTTAAATTATAAAAACATTTTATGATTAATAACCTTCCTTTTCCATTTAAATACAAATACAACATAAAAATGTAAACAATTAACATGAAATATTGTACTTAATACATCACTGTGTATCCGCCATATTCTTTCTGCGCGATAACTGTCAGAATTCCAGCGAGAATTGAATACTACTATATGTATGTATAAAATATACAAATACATATAATATAAACCATCATGAAAAATTAGATAATTTTCATTTAATATTTTTTGTTGTAGTAAATATATACAGTTTTTTCATTTTTCTTATTATTCTATTAATTCCGTCCAAAAGACGGTTGTTTTATGGCTCAATGCTGTACACAAATATACCAATGAGGCAAGCACTGTATACAAACATAACACCAAAAACAAATAAATAGCGAGATATATGTATATGTATATATTGATACGTACAACATTTTACTCGATTTAGCTCGTTCTAGTTTTGTTTGCATGATATGCTTTTCCATAATTTCATGCAGCAATGAAAATTATTCAATTGTAATGTTTGTAATTTTTTTAATACCATTTTCTTTGTTCAATAATAAATTTAATTAAATTATTTATTAAATCTGAAACTGTTATGCTTGTTTAAATTAAAATTTTAATCTTTGATATAATTGTATACAGAAACTCAGTTTCATCAACCATTTTGTGGAATCATTTTACAGTCAAGAGTTCAAGACGCAATTTCGAATATCGAATCGAATAGAAAATTAGCGACAAATTGGTTATTAATCCATTATAAATTAAACCACGAGATGAACTGAAAAAGCGAATGACTAATTTTTGTGATTTAGTAACAATTATAATTTTTTTAAAGAAATTTTATATTTTTTTGAGTAACAAAATCAAAAGCTGGTAGGTAATTATAGAATGAATATTTTCAAAAATCAATTTTTCTAGCCTCTTCAAAATATTTAAATGGATATAAATTGTATGAATGTATATATATAAATTATAAACATAAATCAATTGTAAATAATTGATATTAATTGTGTTCAAATAAAAGTGAAATGAAACTATCAATAAATTTAACTAAATATATATAATATATGTTTACACTGTTACTATATTATTTCATTTATCATCAAATTAATACACAAGTGCGATATCAAATTAGCCAATTAAAAATATTTTGTTATCTAATATCTATGTTATGACTCAGGTAGAACCTAATCATATTTCAATTGGTTGTTAATCATAAATTTAATGATATTACAAAGATTACAATTTTAGTTTTTAAATATTGTTAGAGTGTAATGAACTAATGACGTACCAATATTGGTATTGTATCGATGTCAACGTAGGTCTAGCATTTCGAAAATACTTGCAATTATAAATACATCCGAAAATTTAACGACTTTTTCCTTCCATCTAATTTTAAACTTCCCGTGTTTTATGACCGAAATTTTGTACTGGTAATAAATAAAACTAATGGAAAGCATAGTCAGTTTAATTAACCTCTAAACAAAACTATATACATACTATATTGAAAATATCAACACGATAAAATAAAAATCCATACAATATATTCTTGTGCTAAGGGGATAAACAACAGCAATACATAAAATATTAAATAAACTTTGAATCCATAAAAAATCCTAAGTAAATTAAACAGAAAAAAACTGGTATTTAGTTATACATATTATGTACATATATCATATATATGAATGTACAATGTATATATTATACATATTCACAAATTTGTTGAACAATTTTGACAAATAATTACCATTTTTATTTCTTTATTAGTAACCAAAAATCTAACAACTTATAACAAATAAGCTTTATTATTTTATTGTTTGAATATAAGTTTTTGTTATATTTAATGTAACGTATGGAGTATTGTGTATGTTTGACGCGATCAATAAGTCTGGAGACAGAATTAAATTTTTCAGCAAACTTCTTCAATTTTATATATAACGTTGCTACGGCTTATTATAGAAACCTTACTTTAACTAGAATTATATATAAATGTATATACATATATGTACATATAAATGTAAATATATAATGTCAACACGGATTTTGTCGGTGTTTTAAGAGATGTTCATATTATTATTATTATGACAGTTTATTAAAGGCCATTACTGGACCCTTATTGTGTCAACAATCTCGTTCCTTCGGTTTCGATCCTGAGCTTGGACTTCATACTATCCTATAGACAAAATGAAAAAGCCAAATCGTATCGGTCGATTATATCGGTTGGTTTTATTTCATTCGCAATATTTCTGTGCATAAGAATTATAACCAGTCCATCTAGTCGATTTTCGGTCATCGTAGACCGTAGTTCAATATCGTAGCAATTGTTTCACCGTTGAAAAACTTCTTTCCGAACTTGCAACACTTACAGGAAGTGTTGCTAAAATAATTAAAGTACAGAACGTTACGTAATTATATATGGAATAAATTGTATAAGAAAAGAAATTAATGGAAATAGAAGAAGTAATAATTATTTATTAATAGTATGTTTTGTTATAAATTGCTATAGCTTTTGTAGACATGAATACAGCAACTTACGGCAAAAATAGGCGTTAGGCAATCGAACCCACCCCCTCCCTCTCCTATTGGATCTGCGCTTGATATATCTACTTACATCAAAGCCATCTTAATAAATCAAGCCTCCACGTTCAAAACAAACTTTTATTAAGATACCTAAAATGACAAAAATAATCGCTCTCTTCAGACATTTTATATGGGGAGACATGATTTTCGTTTATAGAAATATTTGAATGAAAAGTAGCTCAAAATTATAATTTTTTGAAATCCATTGAAACTATAAACATTGGTTTTCATTTGACTTGAAGTATTTTTCCGTGGGGTTTTCCAATTTATTGTATTAATTAAAGGAAAATAAGATACTTTATTCTCTAATAAAGCTCAAATAGAAATATAATAAACATTTGTAAGAAAGGGACATTGTGTACATAACCAACAAAATAATTTATTCCCATTAAACAAATAAACCAAAAGAAGAAAACATCAATGTTTTTTTTTTAAATGGAACAAACATAATGATCTTAAAACAACGCAAAAAACGAGAAAAAATATATGAACACAATTTTTTATTTCATAGCAACAACAAAAAGTAATCGTATAAAAAATAATATTGAGAGCGTGATCAAATTGTCCCTCTCCTAATCCTAATTGACATATTGTATATAAATTATGTAACCTTTTGTAACCTTCAAAACAAAACACAACATTTTATCATTTATTTGATCGATACGATCAATAGTTTTATTTTGGTTTAATGAGAAATTTCCCAGCGTTTATCCGATTAATCTTCTAAATTTTAATTTATCGTAGTTATCATAATTTTTATACATATTTTTCGATGTTTAGATTTTGAATTATTTTATTTCTGTGTTGGAGTGAATGCAGTATATTGAAAGAGAGTATTAGAATATATCAGATATATATTTGTATATACAAATTTAAAAGCGCAAATAAATTAAATTAATGACAATTTTATAATCATAAAAATTATGTTTAATTAATATAATTTCGAAAAATAACCCTGGCCATCACCTAATTCAATTCTTTATCTATTACTTTATGTAATAAAATAGTAAAAGCTCTCACTATTAATAGTTGAACAATTCAAAATAAGTTTGTATGTTTTGCCATGGGATTGCATAGACTTCTTTGTAAATTACACATTTTTTGGTTAACTAAAAAAAGCTCGTTTGAAAATATCGCTCAACATGGAGGCTTTATATATTAAGATGGCTTTGACATAACCAACAAAATAATTTATTCCCATCAAACAAATAAACCAAAAGAAGAAAACATCAATGAATTTTTAAAAAATGGAACAAACATAATGATCATAAAACAACGCAAAAAACGAGACAAAATATATGAACACAAATTTTTATTTCATAGCAACAACAAAATGTTATCGCATAAAAAATAATATTGAGAGCGTGATCAAATTGTCCCTCTCCTAATCCTAATTGACATATTGTTATACAGGGCTGTCACTTTACTACAATTGTAGTAGATCTACTACTTTTTTGAAAATATAAATATTATATACGTACTTAATCAAATCTACTACTTTTCTGACATATTACATAGTTTTCATTTTATTACATTTACGTTCTTACGTGAAATTGCAATGGAATGCACCCATTGTTTTTACAAAAATATGTACACGGTACACCAAACCAATAGGGCAACTTTTTAGTTACAGTTTTTGTCGCTAAATGCGACACCGTAAGGGATAAATATAGAAATGTCATTTTCTTGTATGAGGAAACATGTTTATCTTAACGTGAAAAACACAACAATTATAAATGGATTTGTGAAAATTAAATTAATCAGATAAGTTTTTTTCGTAGAAATAGTTTTAATTAATATATTTAAATAAAAATATGTGCAATTTCGTTGTTTTTTAGGTTGCAGTTTAACAGCAAAGTTAACCATTTTTTTTTGTATATCAAATATTTAATTGTCAAAAACATTTGTCAATAATGCGCGGGATAACAAATCGACAGGATCAACGGTTTTAACAGTTTGTGATTTGAAGCAAAATGGATCCTAATAATAATAATATAAATAATTTAAAAATTAAATTAAAAGCTGTCGGTGCAAAAACGAGTGGTTGCAAAGCTGTTCTAACTAATAGGTATGTTAAAAGGTTTAATGTGTATAGAGACCCATTTAAAGTTATAATTATTTTTAGGTTAAGGCTATGGAATTTTGGAAACTTAGGCCATAAGCTTTATAAGGCTGATGTAGTGCCAGCCGTCGACACTACAGCTTTTTCGACACAAATGGTGTACGTCGAACTAAAAGCGGATTCGGACAGACGTAACCTACAATGGCTGTGTGAAGCAGTAATTTCGGAATGGTTTCATGAAAGAAAAGCCACTGCCGGAGAAAAAAAGGGGCGTATATTATTTTTTAATGAATTTATCAAGGGTATTAAATTTTCTGATATGCATAATAATATTTTTTTTAAAGGGATTTGTAGCGCTGAAACAAAGAAGAGTGTGGACTATGCCGTGCAACTACAACTAAATTTTGTGTTACGACAAATTATGAAGGCAACTTGTAGTTGTCCAGCTGGCGGAGGATTAAGCGCTGCCTGTAAGCAGGTATCTGCGCTTTTATACGCAATTGAGTGCTTCGCAGTTTCAGGTAAACATTACAAATTCTAAATACATATACGTATTATGATTTTTTAAATGTATTAACGAGTTTTAAATTTCTAGGAAAAGTACCAACTGGTTTCAGCTCGACATCTCAGCTTCAAAAATGGCACAGACCATCAGGACGTAGCTTAGAGAACGTGTCGATTAATGAAATGCTCAACATAAAAGAGTCGACTCAGAAGGAATGTGATATTTCCAACGTGGCAATTAATCATGTTATTAATTATAAAAAAGAAACTCCATTCTTAGCATCACGCTATGTTTCTTTCTTGGAATACTGCAGAGAACACGATTACTGTGCAGAACCACTGCAGTATTATTTATTAAATTAAATAGTCTTATTATCCATTGTCTTTTTATACTAACATTATTAGGAAATCGATGGAATTTTATGCCATTTCCTTTTGAAGCCTTTGATTTGCACTTTGGCACGCAGCAATAGTTCACCATCTTTATTAACAATTTTAAAGCTGATCAAACAATTAAACAATATCTATTTCTATCGTTTTTGGTCTATTAAATATAGCACTTTACAGTATCACACGGTTTTATAAAAATTAAAAGATTTTAAACACACAAACGATTCTTTAAAATTTATTTTGTAAATGTCCCATACGAATCTGACAATTCTCGTATTGTTTATCCCTAACATACAACTGGTGTTAATCGGCAGAACTAATTGAAAAATTGCCCTATTAAAAAAAACTAAAATTGTAATTGTATCAAACTTCACAGTCAGTCACTACATTTTTGGTCTTCCATATTTTCTTTTTTCGTTATTAATATAAAGTGGTGGTTTACAATATTTTACGTTTGTAAATTCTGTCCTTTTCATAAAAAAAATTTGTGTTGTTCTCATAAATAAAATATTGAAATTTCAAATTGATTTCATTTGCTTTTCTGAAAATTATTTCTAAAAATGAAGAGATATTTTCCAATTATACCCAAAAACATGTAAGCAATAATAATAATAATTTGTCGTTTAAATTAAAAATTAAGAATATTTTACTAGTATATTTTTGGTGAAAATATTTTTCTATTTTTGAATGATTGGCCAATCTGGTAATTAAATATAAATCTTGTTGCTTATTAGCGCCAGTGGCAGTGTTTCAACAAAGTCTCGAAAAAAATCCAGTGAGCCGTCGTCTTTGCGAATTGCCGATGAACAAAATTCTTCATCTGATAGGTAAATATTTTGTTATTTTTTACGAATGTTTAATTACAAATAATTGTGGTTTTTTTACTACCAGTATCAATGTTTCAACAAATTTTCGAAAATCTCGCGAACCACAATTATTATATCGAATGCTTAAAATTGATTGAAATTTTGTTTAGTTTTTTAATAAAATACGTTTAATGAACGAAAAATTAATGAAACTCTAGTTTAATTTTATCTACTCCGCTTTTTCCCAATCTACTACTTTTTTCCGGAAAATCTACTCCGCTCTGCCTAACCAACAGTGACAGCACTGATTGTATATAAATTATGTAACCTTTTGTAAGCTTCAAAACAAAACACAACATGTTATCATTTATTTGATCGATACGATCAATATTTTTATTTTGGTTTAATGAGAAATTTCCCAGAGCGTTTATCCTTTTTCCATGTTTAGATTTTGAATCGAACTATTTTATTTCTGTGTTGGAGTGAATGCAGTATATTGAAAGAGAGTATTAGAATATATCAGATATATATTTGTATATATGTACAAATATAAAAGCGCAAATAAATTAAATTAATGACAATTTTATAATCATTATAAAAGTTCTCACTATTAACAGTTGAACAATTCAAAATTACTTTGTATGTTTTACCATGGGATTGCATAGACTTCTTTGTATTTTACACATTTTTTGGTTAAATAAAAAAAGCTCGTTTCAAAATATCGCTCAACATAGAGGCTTTATATATTAAGATGGCTTTGCTTATATACATATATTTATAAATTAAATTGTACAAATAGTTAGGAGCATTAATTTTTCTTTTAAAGGCAATTCCTATATTTCTGTTTCTTTTGTGGTTTCGATTTAGATACGTAGAATAAAAGATCTAAAATACTTGGGAGGATGTCGGATATTTTAGTAAAGTTTATCATTGTTTCTGTATAGTGTTCGCTAAATCGCTCGACATAGAAGCAATCTGACAGAAGATAAGTTATATACAAGCAAATACCTATAATAATAATAATTAGTCGTACCGCGTTAATGCATTTGTACCTTTTCCAAAATTTAATATATTCCGAAATTGTTACCGAATTCTGATATTTTATTGAATTATAAAAAGTTTTTAATGTCTGAGTTTCATCTTTTGATAAATCTTTTCAAAGTATTATCAAATTCCTAAGGTTTCAAACGTTTTTATCAAATTCAAAAGACATTCGCGTGAATCATCATGTTATGCACGTGATATGTACACAATTTCGGACATTATTCTGAAATAATTTCGTTTGCTAATTTGTCATAAATTTTTGCTACTTGCCTATATAAAGATAAAGGATACACATCTGCGATTAATGAAAAATGTTGATCCTTGTTTCTCAACGGAAAAACACATATTACAGACAAACATACTCTGCCCCTGAGACCCATAATATTAAAATTACGAAATGTCTGAATTTTTTTGAGAACGTGCCACAGACGAAACCGCAGATCAGAATCAGATAAAACTGAAAAGTTAAGTTTGTTATAATTATAATCACCGCAGGGTGCACATTATTTTGGCGGAAAGCCATATAGTATCGATCGCGTCTCTATCTCTTGGTTTTGTTTCAACAAAATAGCTTACAATACTTAGGCAATAGGATTCCCATTTGAGGTTTGTGAGATTTATATACAAATTTTCAATGCAGTAGAATCATTATTTTCTAAAAATTAGTTAAAAATCATGCAAGCTTTAACTTTTAACCATACATTTTTCGCTAATACATATAATTTGAAAGAAAAAAATATAATCACATTTCTTAAATTATCTTGACCTTGAGTCGAAATTATAAAAACACATACCTATACTAGAATATTTTTTTAAGATAAATCTGTATACAAAGAAAAATAAAGTAAAATTATAGTACAAACAAAAACTATTAAATTTATTTTAATGAATTCGTTAGACTACATTCAATTTAATTCCACAAAAGAGTCAAAGTACAAATAATCAAAACATTTTATGTATATCATAAAACATCATATACATTTAATAACTATATTATATACTTATTGTAGTAGAAGTAGTACGGTTGATTTTCGATTCTGGTATGACGATAACGTTAATACACCGCTTCGAGTCATAACCGCATTCTTATCTTTGATAAACAAAAAACCAAAAAATTAAGAAAATTTGTAGAATTTTAATGCGATTATTTTGATAGGCCGGTTATACATTTTAGTTGGTGCTGCAATACACGACTGAAGCATTTTGTATAGGTACGTATGTATGTAAATTTATGTATATGTGTAGACGTTAAATGTACGATTTTAACTTGTTTGATAAAAGAAGTTTAAATTGGTTTTAGTTTTCATCAAGGTTCTTTGGTTAGTCTCATTATACCTGAAATATTGGTAATCGATGACAAAAAATAAAAATAAAAAATAGATTTGTCTAATTGGATTCGGTGAATCGAATTTCATTTTTTTACACGCTTGAAAACAAATTGCACGGATAAAATTGTCATTCGGAATATTTGTTTAAAGAATTTTCTGTTTATTTCCTTCTTCCTTAATCTTGTAATATGATATCATTTATCAACAAATTCCATTACAATGCGCCATTTAAAACATATACATAAATACATTGTATACATACATATACGTTTACATTATGCAGACCACTGAACTAATTTTCTCTGGTTGTTTTCATCGAAAATAATACATTTATATGTATATACTTGTAGAAATGTGTACATTTTCAAAAGTAATGAAATGCGATGGAAAAAATTAATAAACATATGAAAAAGTAAAATAAAAATATTTTCCACCTGAATTTACTTCTTGTACATATAGTATACATATTTCGTTGATTGTTTGAAATCGTGAAGTTAGGTCAAGTAATACAGAGCGAAAAAAGCACCGAAAACTTTAACAAGAATTCAAAATGAAATGAATGTTTATGATGGATTCTAAAATACTAAATTTTTTAATGGACAATACCCTATAGTCTATATAGTTTAAGCACTATCCTAATTTAAAGTCAAAAATCAGGATTACCAGTAATTTTATGTAATCCTTAGTAAAATTTATTTAAGTACGGTAAGTGGCTTTCTTTACAAGGGATTTCTCGTGAGAATTGAATTGATAAAAATCTCATGTAAATACAGATGAAATAAAAATTATTGATAGTAAAACATCCGAACAAATATTATAGACTTAGAAACGTAAATATTAGTTCGAAACGCAATTATTTGTCACTTTCATGATGAGCCCAAAACGAGTTAGCGGACTTGCAGCGAAATGATAGAACACTTTACAGGTGGATTTAAAAAAACATTTTATGTTGCAAGTCAAAAATATAACGTTTTATCTGAAATTGCTATCAAAATACTTTTACCATTTACCTAGTCTTACATATCTATATATATAAATCGGCATTTCAGCTTTAACTTAAAAAATAAAAGATAACATGGAAAACCAATGAACATTCATCGAATTAATTTGAACTATTTCATGTTTAGTTAAAAAGAATATCAGTGATTTACCTTAATTTAAAAAAAAAATAAAAAATTAATAAATTAACAGATAATTTTATTTTTAATTGCGTAAATTCATGTTTAATAATTTTCGGTGAAAACGGTTTGTTGAACTTTGGACATAATTTAGGTGACAAAAATAAAGTTAATAACAAATAATTTGACTGATAATTATTATTTGATTTTGGGTCATTTTTAAAAGATTATTATTTTAATTTTGATATTTTTCATGAACTTTGTGTTTCTCATGATAAAATATAGAAAATTAATTCAGTAGCACAATATTTAAGGTGAGGTGAAGAACATCAATATACGAACGCTTAATTCACTTCAGTTGATTCCGATAATTCAGTTGGATCGAACGCGCTCATAGTTACTTGGGTAACAAAATTTACTGGTTTTGTTCTTTAAGAAGTAGATATGCGAAAATCACGATTTTACTTCTGAAAGCCATCTAAGATATAATTTTAAAAATTTCACGGAAAATTTTAAATAAATTAATTACTTTTTTATTATCAAGATACAATAGCGTACATTAATCTAGTAAATTGAACAGACTGAAAGTTACATATCTACATAATATATAATCGTAGTTATTATAGAAGAGGTATTAGAAAAAGTACTCTTCAAAGTGTGTCTGTTTGTCTGGATGAGTTGGTTTTTGTGTTCTCTCATGCGGCTTAAATTGAGATGAATATGTAATTCAAATTTCAGATTTCTATATTAATTGTGAGGGGTGACTGTTAGTGAGTTACGGTTTAAATCGACTAACCGCTGTCTAGCGAATATCTCAAAAAATATAATATTTATATGAGAAAAGCTATAATTAGTACAAAACGGTTCTAAATTAAATTTGCGATAAATTTGGCACATTTAACTATTAAAAGTTACCGGAAGTGGTGATTTATGTATTGACAATTTTAAAAGTTAATTGGTTGCGGTTAGAATGATGCATTGTAGTACTTAACGTCTTAACCATTTAACTATAACAATTTATGTAAACACAAAAAAATCGAATCCATATTTGTGGGCTTGTTGACATAGACTTTTGACTTCAAATAACCCCATAAAAGAAATCTAATGGTGTTAAATCACAAGATCTAGGGGGCCAATTTTGATCACCGAAACGAGAGAGTACACGACTTGGAAATGTCTCATGCAGTAATTGAATTATTTCACGGGCTGTATGGCATGTGTTATCATGTCGCGATGTCGAGCACCAGTAACAGTTACTGCTTGACCAGCCTCATTTTCACAAAAGTATGGTCCAATGTAAAGTCAACGGCTTAATCAAAAAATTTTGTGTTTTTTAAAACTATTTAACTGAATGTTTGAGTGAAATAACCCTAGCAAAATATATTTTCAGTTAAATATTCAGAATTTTCGTCCATTTACAAAGAAAAAAATGTTTACAAATGAATAACTGCTACAAACAAAATTATTTTTTCCATAAATTGATAATTGTAGGTATTACTATATTATTTAAATGTACATACATTTTTTTTTAAATGAAATTGTTATAAAAAGTTATTTTATTACTATAAAAAATTAATGTTATTTTGAAACTCTTCTATTTCATTGAAAATAAAAAAAAAATTGGTAATTGCTATAAAACAAAAAAACGCCGAAATGATTGTAGTGTACCATTTTCAACTAGAGTTGTTGTCAACTAAATAATAAAAGCCAATGTTCATAATCCCCTGTTGGATGTTTATAATTATTTACCTCAATTTTTATCAGTAGGGAGTTTTTAATTTATGCCAAAGCATTCGGTTTATTAAAACTAGTTATCTTTACTTAGAAATTAACAAAGTGCCCCTTGTTATGATTAAAACTTTATGAGAATTAAATTCCGAAACACCAAAACAGGATATCTGACTTGTTTGCAAATTACGACACAATAAAACTATTCTAAACTAATAAGATAAATAACTAATTCTAAATTATTTTAAATACAGTCATTTTTGTTTTAAATGCGATTTGTCAAAAATGTTTTTTTACAGTTAACTAGAAACTTGTGAGAAACTACAAGAAAATACAGAATTATTTAAAAAAAATTAATTCAATAAATAAAATATTTTGTACAAATTATTCCTTTTTGATTAAAATTGAACAACAGTAAGCGGAAATTTTACAACAGTAAGCGGATTAGTATTGCTATCGGAATATTAGTAAACAAATGTTTCTAGAGAAATCTTGTATATTAGCTATCTCTTATTGAATTTTCCTAAATGGAAAAAGTTAACATTGAGATATATGTATACTCAAATGTAAATTAGTCTCAGTTGTAGAATTCTATATGGGATGGATCCTGGATACCGCCACTATTAACTGCTCATGCCGCCCTTGCTTTGTTATTCGAGGGTCTAGGATTCGATTCCCGGTGGTGACCAAAAATTACGGTTGGGTGTTTTTAACGTATAAGTATATGTGTTTGTCCCGGTATTAGTGGCATTGAGTGCTGGAGTAATCCGCCCAATTAAACAAAAAAAAAATGCTCATTTGTTTGTGCGTATATTGCGATTGTAAATGTACAGAAAGCACCATACTATCGGAAAATTCAAAAATATAATATGCATGTAAATTACATTTTAGTCTTAAATGACATTTATTGGTATGCAGAAAACAGGTATTATTTGCATTAGATTAATCAAATTCTGTTTTAATAAAAAATTATTCTTGTTGTCAAATTTAGCAAAATTAAAATTTTCCACATGTTTATATTATACCAAAGAAGATATACTAATAGAAACACTATTTGTATGAGAGAAATATACCCAAATAAAATAATTTCATATTATTTAAGTTTTGTTTTTGCAATTTTACGAGATACTATTACAATTTCGTCATGTCTCTTTCTTGCATTTACATTTTGAATAACACAGCAAAATAAAAAATAATAGTGAGCCAATTGGTTGACGAAAAAAAATTTCATAAAAAATAACATTTTAATGAATTATAATGTATTGGTATTGGTGGCAAATAGATCACAACAATAGACCAACAAAACATTTCAAAACGCAATTTGAGTTATTTTCAGAAATGTTACAGTACAGCACTCATACATGTTATATTGACATGTACGATTTATATGAGAGTATATATTTATTTTGGGGTCTAAACTGTATATAAACAAAATATCAACATAACAAATTATAATAAATCGGATAAAGTTATCCCTACCTTCCTCGATTGTGTTTTAATTTTAAATAATGAAATGAAAACAAACATTTTTTTCATTTTTTTATTGTTTTCAATCAACCTGTGAAAAGAAGGAATGGATTTCGTTTGTTTCTATTATATTGATATTTTAGTTATATACAGTATAGGCATCAAAATCCCCTTATGATAACATGGAATATCGCAATTAAAATTGTACATTTCAATATAATGTATGAATTCTGCACTGTAAAACTTCTGTAAATAAAATAGACTTGTGTTGTGAAAAGTTGTTGTTGCGTTGGTCTAAACAATTTGATATTTTCAAGTTTATTTCATCAATGAAAATCGTATTGTAAGAGAAGATCGATGAATGAGTATTTTGATTTTCACTTTTAGGAATATATTTACGCAAAACCGTCTATAGGTTACTTCCGGCTTGTATCTATAGAAGTATAGACTGTTTCTCTAGTTTAGGGGTAAAATTAAAAGCATCTTTTGATTTTACGAAAATTGTTCTTCAAATACTTAACGTAATTTGTTGATTCATTTGAAAGATAAATGTTTAATTGAGTCCACACGATTGTCACAGCCGCGACTCCTCTTTTGAGAAGCAGTCTTCCTGATAAGTTTGGAAAATCACCTCATTGAAAGAAAAAAGAAAATTTATCCAACAAAATAGCCTAACAAAAACCAAAATTATAGAATAAAAAATTAAAATTTGGTTTTTCGTCTGAAGCAAGACGATTCATTAATAATATTAGGGTATTATATCGTCTTAATTTCTATTGTAGTGAAATTTTTATAAATATTTTTGGTCTGTACAAATAAAAAATAAATAAAATTAGCAAACAGAAAATGTTCCTATTGTTGTTTTCGATCAATGCCAGATTTTGCTACATATATAAAAAATATATCGTCGGCGAAGAAAATGCGTGTCAAGTAGAAAACATATATCTATGTGAAACAAAAAATAATATAGCAGACGGACGATACGTATGATTTTTTTTAGAAAAAAAAATTACGATCATATAAATTTTTTTGTAAATATTTATTTTGAACAATACATGCATAATCCTTTTATAAAATAAAGTTCATTAATATATGTCTAGCATATTGTCTATCTATATCACTAATAGGTAATTGGAAATATGTGATTAATTATGTACTGATTAACAAGACATTCACTGCTTCAAAATTATTTGAATTGATTAAAAAAAATATAATCGTATGTCAGGAAAAAATTGGGTTAAACGTAATAATGTTAACATGTGATCAAGGGGCGGGCCATAAATGTGCAAGCATATAAGCAGCTCGGTATCACATTCTTATTTTATATTAGCTGGCAAAAAAGTTTTTGCACAATACGATCCTCCACACATCATTAAATCGACCAGAAATGCATTTGTTAGTATGTAACAAAATTTCACATAGTAAAATTGGAGTAGCTGATATAGATGTAATCAGAAAAATTGTCGAACGAGATGCAATCAACAAATGTAAATTATTACCTAAGTTCGGCCGGAAACACTTATCCCCAAATTCGTTTGAAAAAATGAACGTTTCGTTGGCCGTACAATTACAATTACAATCGTCAAATTACATCTAAATTTGTAATAAATGGTATGGATATCACAAAACAAAATGTTTACAACATTGCTTATGGCTATTTGCAATGGATGTGAAGTATTCCACACTTTTTTCCACAATAATACGTATACAAATCTTATTGGAATCAACCATATCATATTGGATTCTAGCTCAGTTTTTATGTGTTGGTGCATAATGTACACTGTTATGAATTCCAAGAAATATAATATTAAATTTATATTAAAAATCTCGATTTAAATTAGAAATATAATTTTTATTTTAATATAATATTTGTAAAAAATTGTATTAATGCGATACATAAAGCTCATAACTTGAGATAGCAAGATTTAATTTTTACATATCTAACTATAATTCTGTGTGATCTAATAAATTGAGCTGCTAATGTTAATTAAACAATGGAAATAGTAAAAATGTTTAACGAAACCATTTTTAGGGACAGTTTAAATGAAATATTAAATTAATTGGAATTATTTTTTTAATTTATTACATTTTCTACTATGTAGATCATGATATGTCAACCAAAAATAGGAGTACTAAAACAAAAAAGCAAAGATCCAAACCATCCAATTGTCAAAGAGTTTTAGAACAGCGTACATATATATTATTCAATTCAAATTGGAATCATACAATCCAGCATTTAAAATGAAATAAGTCCGTTTAAATAAAGAATAAAGTAAATATTTGAATTTGTCCGATTATCAATATAATCAATTACATAGTGTACTACCGAAACCTGAGTCCAAATCTCTGGGTAGAGGTGCAAATAGCTCCTAACAATTTTATTCGAAATAGCAATATCAGCTTCCCGATTAATTTATTCCTGGGGGTAGAGTGTAGTTTTCGACCTTGGTGGATTAGGAATATAGTCATCTACCTAGTGTATTATCGAAATTTCAGTCCAAACCTCTGGGTAGGGATGGAAAAAGCTCCTAACAATTTTATTCGAAATAGCAATATCAGCTTCCCGATTAATTTATTCCTGAGGGTAGGGGTTAATTTTTGGCCTTGGTGGATTAGGAATATAGTCATCTACCTAGTGTACTATCGAAACCTGAGTCCAAATCTCTGGGTAGGGGTGCAAATAGCTCTTAACAATTTTATTCGAAATAGCAATATCAGCTTCCCGATTAATTTATTCCTGGGGGTAGGAGGTAATTTTTGGCCTTGGTGGATTAGGAATATAGTCATCTACCTAGTGTACTATCGAAACCTGAGTCCAAATCTCTGGGTAGAAGTGCAAAAAGATCCTAACAATTTTATTCGAAATAGCAATATCAGCTTCTCGATTAATTTATTCCTGGGGGTAGGGGGTAATTTTTGGCCTTGGTGGATTAGGAATATAGTCATCTACCTAGTGTACTATCGAAACCTGAGTCCAAATCTCTGAGTAGGGGTGCAAATAGCTCCTAACAATTTTATTCGAAATAGCAATATCAGCTTCCCGATTAATTTATTCCTGGGGGTAGGGGGTAGTTTTTGGCCTTGGTGGATTAGGAATATAGTCGTTTACCCAGTGTACTATCGAAACCTGAGTCCAAATCTCTGGGTAGGGGTGCAAATAGCTCTTAACAATTTTATTCGAAATAGCAATATCAGCTTCCCGATTAATTTATTCCTGGGGGTAGGGGGTAATTTTTGGCCTTTGTGGATTAGGAATATAGTCACCTACCTAGTGTACTATCAAAACCTGAGTCCAAATCTCTGGGTAGGGGTGCAAATAGCTCTTAACAATTTTATTCGAAATAGCAATATCAGCTTCCCGATTAATTTATTCCTGGGGTTAGGGGGTAGTTTTTGGCCTTGGTGGATTAGGAATATAGTCATCTACCTAGTGTACTATCGAAACCTGAGTCCAAATCTCTGGGTAGGAGTGCAAAAAGCTCCTAACAATTTTATTCGATATAGCAATATCAGCTTCCCGATTAATTTATTCCTGGGGGTAGGGGGTAATTTTTGGCCTTTGTGGATTAGGAATATAGTCATCTACCTAGTGTACTATCGAAACCTGAGTCCAAATCTCTGAGTAGGGGTGCAAAAAGCTCCTTAACAATTTTATTCGAAATAGCAATATCAGCTTCCCGATTAATTTATTCCTGGGGGTAGGGAGTAGTTTTGGGCTTTGGTGGATTAGGAACATAGTCATCTACCTAGTGCTCTAATGGAACCTGAGTTCAAATTTATGTCACAAAGTGCCAACACTTTCAGTCTAAATCTCAAAATTATAAATTTAATTTGGATTTGAACTGGTTTCTGGGCAAACATAGCGTTCAAATTTTGCGTGGTAATTGGAGTCACTATCTTAAGAGAAGACATTGATTTCATTTTATTCTTAATTAGTTTATTATTATTTAGAAATTATAATTTAATTAAATTTATAATTTTCATAGTGAACATTGTTTTTATTCTTATTAGAATGTAAATTTATTTCAGACATAAACCGAACAAAGTATTTTAGTACCACAAATTTTGTATTAACTATATAAACAGCGCCATCTAATTATTATATTAATATACTATAAAATTATTATAAATAACCCGGGTACATCAAAAGAACGATTAAAGGTTGGTTTATATTATCCGTTCAGTTTAGCACAGACACGTACCGGCACAGACATCAAGTATTTTTATCCGTACGTATCCGCAGTCCGCACATACATTGATTCGTATTATTTCGCTATGTCGATCGTATAAACTCGTAACTACGTACAGTACAAACAAACAACCAGAATATAAAAATAAATAAAATGAAATATTTGATATGAGATACATATTTAATCGGATGATAATATCAGTATTATTATGGAATGTTGATAGTAAATATTAATAAAAATATTGATAATCATAAACCTTTAATAATAATATCTGAAAATAATTTAAATGCTTAGGTAATTAGGTATCTGAAATAAAAATATCTGAAAGTAACGTACATACATTTCTATGGAAAAATCGACCTATTCAGATCACAACAACAATACCAATATATAATAGGCCGTTTCACAGCATTTGGGCATTAGCATATGAGTAATGGAATAGAAAACACTAAAATTGAACAAAATCATATGGCAAAAGTAAATTCTACGTGTTTTTTTTCGCTTAACATTCTTATATCTAAATATATAGGCCAAAAAATAATTTTTCATTGATGAGGATTTTAATAATGATTATTTACCAAGAGTTCTGTAAGATGATTTTCAATAAGATTTTGATTTTTTCGTTCGTGTGATTTCTACGTTCGGTGTTGTTTTGTTAGTCAATAATTCGATAAAATGCATAAATAGTGATGGTATAACTTAACTCTTCTTTTTCATTGATAAAGAAATATTCGGTTTCTTTTGCTTACGTCGTTCCAATTTTTTTAATTTTTTGTTCTTGATGGTACATTACTTGTTCAAGTGTTTGCATTTGTTTTTGTAAATAATATTATTTTTTGGCAGTTATTATAGATTAAATTTTTTAAATTTAAAATCCGTAATATCTTTAAATGATTTTAATTTTTTCCAAATTCCACTTGATCTAGTATTCGAATGCAAATCTCTAACTCGTCTCGACTCAAATAAAATAAAAGCAAACAAAAAAAGTGTGTGTTAAAATCCCATAAACCAATAAATTATTGTTGCAATAAATCACTATAAGCAAGAGACATATAGTAGTATTCAAATCTCGCTGGAATTCTGACAGTTATCGTGCAGAAAGAATATGGCGGATACACAGTGATGTATTAAGTACAATAATTCATGTTTATTGTTTACATTTTTATGTTGTATTTGTATTCAAATGGAAAAGGAACGTTTTTAATCAAAAAATGTTTTTATAATTTAACGTGTAATAACTGACACTTTTGAAATTAATATTTAATTCGATAAACTAAGAATTAAATTTGTGATTGATTTTTTCTGATTTTGCTTTTTATGTTGTTGTGGTTTTGTTCGATATGAATGTGATTTGGTCATTTTTTTTCCAAATGCTTCAATACATTGTCAATTACATTTTCTCCCGAGTTATCAGTTGAATCATTTTGTTCTGTCGATGTTATCTGCTGATCTTGTGTACGATCTGAGGTAATGTTTGATGCTTAATCTCATAAATCGCCACTGTCAAGGCAGACTACCTCGTCAACAAAATTATGGACAACTATTATGGACAAATTATTATAACCAAGAAAATCATTGAATTGACATAAAAATGGCGAGGCGTCTATTTGTCATATTTGACATTTTTATTTTTGAATGTAGTGGTAGTAGATTATAGAAAAAATCATGATTTGAAAAAATTGATTATACATCAAAAAATAATCAATTATTTTCGCCAAAGAAAAATGAAACACTGAAAAATATCAATTATTTTTAAAAATAATCAATTATTTTTAACCAAAGAAAATCGGCATTAGTTTTTTTACCGAGTTTGTTTTTTTTTTGGGTAATCGAAAACGACATAAAATTTTCAAATGAGGAAAGTGGAGTAGAATTTGGCTAGTAGTACGTACTTAATTTATACTGGGTTTCCATCGTCAATAGCATAATAGTATAATAGTAATCATTCATAGTCGCGTTTCCATCATATAGTGTGAAGTAAGCTGTATAATTATGTTTGAATATTGAAATTTGTCTTTTAATGTTTTATACAAATTTCATTACAATATTCAATTCACAATAACTATTTATGTAAATTAAAAACGTATAGTTATATCAAAATGCCACAAAAAAAAACTTCGAACGAATCGAAATTGTAATAAAAAAGTACACTGTCATGAAATATATTGTTAAAAATATAATTTGATACCTACTTTAATTTTGATAGATAGTATACTGAAATATTATAATAAAGTATTATACTAACAACTTCGCGTTTCCATCGTCGTAGTATAATATAGTATAATACTATTTAACTATTATACCACATATTACTAATATAATTATACTATAACGATGGAAACCCGGTATTATAAAACGATAGAAATGTAGTAGATCTACTACAATTGTAGTAAAGTCACATCCCTGGAAATAGTACGTAAGTGAAAAAAAACGAACAAAACGAAATAACTCGAACACATAGTATCATTTCATTTTCATTATGATCATAAATCATTATCCATTCCATATTCCATCCATGCTGATGTATTTTGTACATAAACTATTTTAGTTTGTTGTCAATACCAATATATAACAGGCCGATTTTTACAAAAAAAATGGCCGGTCCTATGCATGTGTAATGGAATAGAAAACCAACAATTCATTAGAAAAAATCGATGTTTACGTGATTTTTTTTTTATATCTTAAAAAATAGGGCTAAACATAATTTTTTATATACCAGGATTTGAATAATGATACTTTACCATAAGATCTATCCAATAACTTTTCAATTTTATTAGTCTTTTAATTCATTGTTTGAAGATTTAGCCAACTAGAATTTTATTTTATGAATCTGGAATAGAAATTACGAATGAAATTGTATGTATAAGTTCCTTTGTCTTTCTCATAGAATTTAATTATGATTTTATTCTATATATCACTCTCGGGCTTTTTTGTTGTTGTTTATTTTGCTACTCGTTAGTACATTCCGTTTCCGGTTGATTTTGGGTTTATTCGTGATTTTTTTTTCTTTTGTAGTTAATAACAAAAAAAAGAGTAGGAGGAACGAGGAGGAGGTTGTCTGTCAAAGTGCCCTCACGAAATTGTTCGGGACATTTGGCCCGCGGGCCAACATAACAAAGTTAAATTTTTTTCAACTTTTGAAATTGTACTACAGTGTCATACCAACGAAACAAAAAAAAATTATATATTTTTTAGCTCAAAAAATAAGCCACAAATAGCTTATTTTTTGAAGTTAATTAATATAATTAAAAATAAAATATATATTTTTAACTTACATGAATATTCACAACATACACAGATAATAGATAATATATATTATGATGACAGCTACAAACAAAAATATTTATAGCTACTTTATGTTTCCATAAAGATCTAAAACATCAATTGAGCCACAAAAAGAGCTAAAAAATAAAATAAAAAAATTTTGTTTTGTTGGTATGACTTTCAAAATTTTTAAAAAATTTAGTTTTGTTAAGTTGGCCCGCGGGCCAAATGTACCGCGGGCCAACTACCTTCAGCTGCAGAATTATATTTTTTCTTATTATTTTTTTTAGGTTTACGTAAATTTTATTTTGTTTTTTTTATATTTTTTAGGTTTACTGAAATTATGCATTTATCAGAGTTGTAGATTTATTTTTATAATTAATAATTTAAACACACGATAATTATTCAAACATTAATTAAATATATTTCTTGAAGTACAAAATTATAAACTTTCTTAAAACATTCGACAACGTTTTGTTTTACTAAAATTATGATTCATAATCATACAAATTAATTTTGATTAATATAAATACATAATACTAAATTAACCGTTATTGTATTATTGTAGTATGTAATTATATTTCTACAAATATATTATATTTAACTAAACTATTTTAATTCATGCATAATTATAATACTAATCCTTAATCGTTTATTATTCTATTCCCCAAAAAAAATTTAATCCTTAATAACTGCCAAAAAATAATATTATTTACAAAAACAAATGCAAACACTTGAACAAGTAATGTACCATCAAGAACAAAAAATTAAAAAAATTGGAACGACGTAAGCAAAAGAAACCGAATATTTCTTTATCAATGAAAAAGAAGAGTTAAGTTATACCATCACTATTTATGCATTTTATCGAATTATTGACTAACAAAACAACACCGAACGTAGAAATCACACGAACGAAAAAATCAAAATCTTATTGAAAATCATCTTACAGAACTCTTGGTAAATAATCATTATTAAAATCCTCATCAATGAAAAATTATTTTTTGGCCTATATATTTAGATATAAGAATGTTAAGCGAAAAAAAACACGTAGAATTTACTTTTGCCATATGATTTTGTTCAATTTTAGTGTTTTCTATTCCATTACTCATATGCTAATGCCCAAATGCTGTGAAACGGCCTATTATATATTGGTATTGTTGTTGTGATCTGAATAGGTCGATTTTTCCATAGAAATGTATGTACGTTACTTTCAGATATTTTTATTTCAGATACCTAATTACCTAAGCATTTAAATTATTTTCAGATATTATTATTAAAGGTTTATGATTATCAATATTTTTATTAATATTTACTATCAACATTCCATAATAATACTGATATTATCATCCGATTAAATATGTATCTCATATCAAATATTTCATTTTATTTATTTTTATATTCTGGTTGTTTGTTTGTACTGTACGTAGTTACGAGTTTATACGATCGACATAGCGAAATAATACGAATCAATGTATGTGCGGACTGCGGATACGTACGGATAAAAATACTTGATGTCTGTGCCGGTACGTGTCTGTGCTAAACTGAACGGATAATATAAACCAACCTTTAATCGTTCTTTTGATGTACCCGGGTTATTTATAATAATTTTATAGTATATTAATATAATAATTAGATGGCGCTGTTTATATAGTTAATACAAAATTTGTGGTACTAAAATACTTTGTTCGGTTTATGTCTGAAATAAATTTACATTCTAATAAGAATAAAAACAATAGTCGTGTTTTTTAATTCAAAACATTTTCTTATTGGAATGAAGTTCTGGATAGAATTTTCTCCTTTTTTTCAGTAAAATCCCAATGAATTTAATTTTTTATCAATAAATAAGATACATTTAATGTTAAACTACACATTTTAATTCACTATTATCGAAATAAAATATAATTTAACTTTTTTTTTCAATGTTCTGGATAAAACATTGGTTTTTTCAAGTTCGCGATAAATTCATAGTACACGAACTCGAAAAAAAAGGGAAATTTTAAAAGGAAATATTTTAAACAAATATTTTTCATTGTTTTATGCTTGATACCTGTATTATTTCACAATAGACGTCAAAAAATATAGTTAGAAGTTGAAATTCATTCAAATAAATAGAACTTAAATTAAATATATTGGTTAAACCAAATAAGATTTCCCAGTATTATTCCCGATGTTCTTATAGAACTTGAAGTTCTGTTAATTAAAAAACGCACCTTATGTTATCTATGAAAATTATAAATTTAATTAAATTATAATTTCTAAATAATAATAAACTAATTAAGAATAAAATGAAATCAATGTCTTCTCTTAAGATAGTGACTCCAATTACCACGCAAAATTTGAACGCTATGTTTGCCCAGAAACCAGTTCAAATCCAAATTAAATTTATAATTTTGAGATTTAGACTGAAAGTGTTGGCACTTTGTGACATAAATTTGAACTCAGGTTCCATTAGAGCACTAGGTAGATGACTATGTTCCTAATCCACCAAAGCCCAAAACTACTCCCTACCCCCAGGAATAAATTAATCGGGAAGCTGATATTGCTATTTCGAATAAAATTGTTAAGGAGCTTTTTGCACCCCTACTCAGAGATTTGGACTCAGGTTTCGATAGTACACTAGGTAGATGACTATATTCCTAATCCACAAAGGCCAAAAATTACCCCCTACCCCCAGGAATAAATTAATCGGGAAGCTGATATTGCTATATCGAATAAAATTGTTAGGAGCTTTTTGCACTCCTACCCAGAGATTTGGACTCAGGTTTCGATAGTACACTAGGTAGATGACTATATTCCTAATCCACCAAGGCCAAAAACTACCCCCTAACCCCAGGAATAAATTAATCGGGAAGCTGATATTGCTATTTCGAATAAAATTGTTAAGAGCTATTTGCACCCCTACCCAGAGATTTGGACTCAGGTTTCGATAGTACACTAGGTAGGTGACTATATTCCTAATCCACCAAGGCCAAAAATTACCCCCTACCCCCAGGAATAAATTAATCGGGAAGCTGATATTGCTATTTCGAATAAAATTGTTAAGAGCTATTTGCACCCCTACCCAGAGATTTGGACTCAGGTTTCGATAGTACACTAGGTAGGTGACTATATTCCTAATCCACCAAGGCCAAAAATTACCCCCTACCCCCAGGAATAAATTAATCGGGAAGCTGATATTGCTATTTCGAATAAAATTGTTAAGAGCTATTTGCACCCCTACCCAGAGATTTGGACTCAGGTTTCGATAGTACACTGGGTAAACGACTATATTCCTAATCCACCAAGGCCAAAAACTACCCCCTACCCCCAGGAATAAATTAATCGGGAAGCTGATATTGCTATTTCGAATAAAATTGTTAGGAGCTATTTGCACCCCTACTCAGAGATTTGGACTCAGGTTTCGATAGTACACTAGGTAGATGACTATATTCCTAATCCACCAAGGCCAAAAATTACCCCCTACCCCCAGGAATAAATTAATCGAGAAGCTGATATTGCTATTTCGAATAAAATTGTTAGGATCTTTTTGCACTTCTACCCAGAGATTTGGACTCAGGTTTCGATAGTACACTAGGTAGATGACTATATTCCTAATCCACCAAGGCCAAAAATTACCTCCTACCCCCAGGAATAAATTAATCGGGAAGCTGATATTGCTATTTCGAATAAAATTGTTAAGAGCTATTTGCACCCCTACCCAGAGATTTGGACTCAGGTTTCGATAGTACACTAGGTAGATGACTATATTCCTAATCCACCAAGGCCAAAAATTAACCCCTACCCTCAGGAATAAATTAATCGGGAAGCTGATATTGCTATTTCGAATAAAATTGTTAGCAGCTTTTTGCACTCCTACCCAGAGATTTGGACTCAGGTTTCGATAGTACACTAGGTAGATGACTATATTTCTAATCTACCAAGGTCAAAAACTACCCCCTACCCCCAGGAATAAATTAATCGGGAAGCTGATATTGCTATTTCGAATAAAATTGTTAAGAGCTATTTGCACCCCTACCCAGAGATTTGGACTCAGGTTTCGATAGTACACTAGGTAGATGACTATATTCCTAATCCACCAAGGCCAAAAATTACCCCCTACCCCCAGGAATAAATTAATCGGGAAGCTGATATTGCTATTTCGAATAAAATTGTTAAGAGCTATTTGCACCTCTACCCAGAGATTTGGACTCAGGTTTCGATAGTACACTAGGTAGATGACTATATTCCTAATCCACCAAGGCCAAAAATTACCCCCTACCCCCAGGAATAAATTAATCGGGAAGCTGATATTGCTATTTCGAATAAAATTGTTAGGAGCTTTTTGCACCCTTACCCAGAGATTTGGACTCAGGTTTCGATAGTACACTAGGTAGATGACTATATTCCTAATCCACCAAGGCCAAAAACTACCCCCTAACCCCAGGAATAAATTAATCGGGAAGCTGATATTGCTATTTCGAATAAAATTGTTAGGAGCTTTTTGCACCCCTACCCAGAGATTTGGACTCAGGTTTCGATAGTACACTAGGTAGATTACTATATTCCTAATCCACCAAGGCCAAAAACTACCCCCTAACCCCAGGAATAAATTAATCGGGAAGCTGATATTGCTATTTCGAATAAAATTGTTAAGAGCTATTTGCACCCCTACCCAGGGATTTGGACTCAGGTTTCGATAGTACACTAGGTAGATGACTATATTCCTAATCCACCAAGGCCAAAAATTACCCCCTACCCCCAGGAATAAATTAATCGGGAAGCTGATATTGCTATTTCGAATAAAATTGTTAGGAGATTTTTGCACTCCTACCCAGAGATTTGGACTCAGGTTTCGATAGTACACTAGGTAGATGATTATATTCCTAATCCACTAAAGCCAAAATCTACCCACTACCCCCAGGAATAAACTAATCGGGAAGCTGATATTGCTATTTCGAATAAAATTGTTAGGAGCTATTTGCACCCCTACCCAGAGATTTGGACTCAGGTTTCGATAGTACACTAGGTAGATGACTATATTCCTAATCTACCAAGTCCAAGAACTACCCCCTACCCCCAGGAATAAATTAATCGGGAAGCTGATATTGCTATTTCGAATAAAATTGTTAGGAGATTTTTGCACTCCTACCCAGAGATTTGGACTCAGGTTTCGATAGTACACTAGGTAGATGACTATATTCCTAATCCACTAAGGCCAAAAACTACCCACTACCCCCAGGAATAAACTAATCGGGAAGCTGATATTGCTATTTCGAATAAAATTGTTAGAAGCTATTTGCACCCCTACCCAGAGATTTGGACTCAGGTTTCGATAGTACACTAGGTAGATGACTATATTCCTAATCTACCAAGGCCAAAAACTACCCCCTACCCCCAGGAATAAATTAATCGGGAAGCTGATATTGCTATTTCGAATAAAATTGTTAGGAGCTTTTTGCACTCCTACCCAGCGATTTGGACTCAGGTTTCGATAGTACACTAGGTAGATGACTATATTCCTAATCCACCAAGGCCAAAAACTACCCCCTAACCCCAGGAATAAATTAATCGGGAAGCTGATATTGCTATTTCGAATAAAATTGTTAGGAGCTTTTTGCACCCCTACCCAGAGATTTGGACTCAAGTTTCGATAATACACTAGGTAGATTACTATATTCCTAATCCACCAAGGCCAAAAACTACCCCCTACCCCCAGGAATAAATTAATCGGGAATCTGATATTGCTATTTCGAATAAAATTGTTAGGAGCCTTTTGCACCCCTACCCAGAGATTTGGACTCAGGTTTCGATAGTACACTAGGTAGATTACTATATTCCTAATCCACTAAGGCCAAAAACTACCCCCTACCCCCAGGAATAAATTAATCGGGAAGCTGATATTGTTATTTCGAATAAAATTGTTAAAAGCTATTTGCACCCCTACCCAGAGATTTGGACTCAGGTTTCGATAGTACACTAGGTAGATGACTATATTCCTAATCCACTAAGGCCAAAAACTACCCCCTACCCCCAGGAATAAATTAATCGGGAATCTGATATTGCTATTTCGAATAAAATTGTTAGGAGCTTTTTGCACCCCTACCCAGAGATTTGGACTCAGGTTTCGATAGTACACTAGGTAGATTACTATATTCCTAATCCACCAAGGCCAAAAACTACCCCCTACCCCCAGGAATAAATTAATCGGGAAGCTGATATTGTTATTTCGAATAAAATTGTTAAGAGCTATTTGCACCCCTACCCAGAGATTTGGACTCAGGTTTCGATAGTGCACTAGGTAGATGACTATATTCCTAATCCACCAAGGCCAAAAACTACCCCCTAACCCCAGGAATAAATTAATCGGGAAGCTGATATTGCTATTTCGAATAAAATTGTTAACGAGCTATTTGTATCCCTACCCAGAGATTTGGACTCAGGTTTCGATAGCACACTAGGTAGATGACTTAATTCTTAATCCACCAAGGTCAAAAACTACCCTTTACCTTATGGAATAAATGATTCTGGAAGCTTATATGGCAGTATTGTATGACATTATTAAAGGGACATTATCACCTCTTGCCAGATATTTGTTTTCTATTTATTATATTTATTAAGTTAGCTGGTTTTATTCTCTTCTTGTTGAACTTTAAAACCTTCCCCTATCTCTAGTATTAATTTTTATTCGATTGATTTTGTCGTATAAATATTATATTTTTAGTACTATATGTATAAATAGGAATAATCATGTTTTCCAATTGGAATTCGATTTTACAGTGTGAAACTAACACTTATATAAAATCTGTGGATTTGTGGAAATCTTCACACCCATCTATTTGCAACAGATTAAGAACTATTGAAATTAAGTAGAAAATCAGGAAGGGCCAACGAAGGGTGGTGGATGCCACCTCTAATTTGAATAGAAAACGGACATGATCTTGATTATCAAATAATTTAATACAAATCCACACTATATAATCCAAGCGTGCAATATATGTAAAATATTCTGGCTTTCAATTATTAGATGATATGATTAGTGAATAGTAGACGAAAATTACAAAAATTTAAACATTACGTAAATTTTTATAAAAGTTAATAAAGCAGAAATGTATATAAACTATTGAGAATTCTAAAGGAATGAAAAACTAACACCTGTATAGATACTTGGTTTCAAATATGACAATACATTTGTGTTGGTTTTGCAATATGCTACACATATATTAATGAACTTTTTTTATAAAGGATTATGCATGTATTGTTCCAAATAAATAATTACACAAAAAATTATATGATCGTAATTTTTTTTTCTAAAAAAAATCATACGTATCGTCCGTCTGCTATATTATTTTTTGATTCACATAGATATATGTTTTCTACTTGACACGCATTTTCTTCGTCGACGATATATTTTTTATATATGTAGCAAAATCTGGCATTGATCGAAAACAACAATAGGAACATTTTCTGTTTGCTAATTTTATTTATTTTTTATATGTACAGACCAAAAATATTTATAAAAATTGCATTACAACGGAAATTGAGACGATATAATCCCCTAATATTATTAATGAATCGTCTTGCTTCAGACGAAAAACCAAATTTTAAATTTTATTCTATAATTTTGGTTTTTGTTAGGCTATTTTGTTGGATAAATTTTCTTTTTTCTTTCAATGAGGTGATTTTCCAAACTTATCAGGAAGACTGTTTCTCAAAAGAGGAGTCGCGGCTGTGACAATCGTGTGGACTCAATTAAACATTTATCTTTCAAATAAATCCACCCTTGATGGTTTTTCACTTTGCAAAATAATAAAACAACAAATTATGTTAAGTATTTGAAGAACAATTTTCGTAAAATCAAAAGATGCTTTTAATTTTACCCCTAAACTAGAGAAACAGTCTATACTTCTATAGATACAAGCCAGAAGTAACCTATAGACGGTTTTGCGTAAATATATTCCTAAAAGTGAAAATCAAAATACTCATTCATCGATCTTCTCTTACAATACGATTTTCATTGATGAAATAAACTTGAAAATATCAAATTGTTTAGACCAACGCAACAACAACTTTTCACAACACAAGTCTATTTTATTTTCAGAAGTTTTACAGTGCAGAATTCATACATTATATTGAAATGTACAATTTTAATTGCGATATTCCATGTTATCATAAGGGGATTTTGATGCCTATACTGTATATAACTAAAATATCAATATAATAATAGAAACAAACGAAATCCCTTCCTTCTTCTTACAGATTGTTTTCAATAAAAAAATGAAAAAATTTTTGTTTTCATTTCATTATTTAAAATTAAAATACAATCGAAGAAGGTAGGGATGACGTTAGGTAGGGATAACTTTATCCGATTTAAGCCTCTATTCCATTGTGAAAAATTTACTGCCAACATTTTTTTGTTGCCATAATGAAAGGAGAAAGAAAAGAAAAAACTCCATTAGTGTGACAGAGATAGTAGTTTTTTTATTTTTTATTTTATAGCGAAACTTTTATGGTTACGTTTTGACATCTTCTGTAACATAACCAACAAATTTCATAATTTTTTTTATGTCTAGAGTGCGAACATAATTTTATTCATTTATTCATATGTTATTACATAATAAATAGTTTATTGTAATATAATTAATAATAATAATAATAATAATTTGTTATTATAACGTCTGAAATATTAAAAAATAAATGTACAAAAAAATTACATTTGACCATAAAAATATCCAAACATGTGTGTGTGAAAAAAATTTCGTATCCGCACACAATTTTTATGTCGATGTGTGTAAATGTTGCCATAAAAAATACTCAACTTGATACTTTTCTATAATAAATTATGGCAACACACCAACACAAACACATTTTTCTCTCCAGTAAAATTTTGCTGATGAAACTTTTTGTTTCTTTCGCACCACCAGCAAATCTATATTTTTATCCCATTTTGGTTTTGCTGACAGCAAATTTTTCACAATGGAATAGAGGCTTTATTATAATTTGTTATGTTGATATTTTGCTTATATACAGTGTAGACCCTAAAATAAATATATACTCGCATATAAATCGTACATCTCAATATAACATGTATAAGTGCTGCACTGTAACATTTCTGAAAATAACTCAAATTGCGTTTTGAAATGTTTTGTTGGTCTATTGTTGTGATCTATTTGCCACCAATACCAATACATTATAATTCATTAAAATGTTATTTTTTATGAAATTTCTTTTCGTCAACCAATTGGCTCACTATTATTTTTTATTTTGCTGTGTTATTCAAAATGTAAATGCGAGAAAGAGACATGACGAAATTGTAATAGTATCTCGTAAAATTGCAAAAACAAAACTTAAATAATATGAAATTATTTTATTTGGGTATATTTCTCTCATACAAATAGTGCTTCTATTAGTATATCTTCTTTGATTATACTGAAAAATAAAAGACATAAACGTCGAATTACGGTCATATTAAGTCTGCGGTTTAATCGTGGTCCAAGCTTTTAACTAATTTTCAAATTATACAAATTGAGAGATCCCGAGCCTGGGATGGGTATGAAATCAGGATATTTCAAATATCAAGTCACAATCCGAATTATTGAAATCCTGTTTTTCAAAATGCCGATATACAAAACCGTCCTTGATTTTCTTGATTCTGAACAGCAAACATCGTTCTTGATTAAACAAAACGAAACATTTTTTGGTGTTTTGCTTTCAAATTGATCACCGCAAGTACTTATAAGCACTTACGGTTTTTGTAGCCTGGTGGTCGAATGGAAAGCAATTATTATTCCCTACAGAACTAAATGGGCCACGGACCAATACTCGCGTAAAAGTCGACTTTTACTTTAATTTGCATTAAAATTATTTACCCTATCAAAAAGTAGCGTAAAGCTAAGACACTATTAAAAATGTTGATGTTTACGTTATTCGTTTTTATTGATCTACAGATTCAGTTAAACACTCACCCTACTCAAATAGACAAAAACACGTATTTCAGCCAGCAAAAATACTAAAAATCATATTTTAGCGAAATAAACGTTTTTCTCGAGTATTGGTTTGCAGCCATGTATGTATGTACATATTCATATATACGAGTATATAAGGCAATATATTTATTTAAAATGTTGGTGAAATTTCATATTCCTGGTGTAACTGATTGGTATTAAATATACATTTAGAATTTCATTTAATTTTGAACTGTTTTAGAACTGTTTCACATTGCTATCAGAAACATACTTATCTTAATTAATACATAATATATGTAGGTATTGTTGGCAAACTGTATTTAATATAATAGGATTCTAATTGCTATAAACATTTTTTATTCAATCTCTTTGAGGAGTTCGACTCCTCATACTCATATAACATATTGGAAATTACATATGTATGAAAAAAATTATAATTCGTTTATAAAAAATCCTTATAAAATTGCTATTTCTCATCCCAAATTAAAAAATAAGAGAGAACGAATACCAGTTTAACCAAATTTACACTTCATTTGGATATACACAGTTAGTTAGTTAGTTTTAGAGTGGCTGCCTCGGCACACTTAGACTAGTCCGTTGTGATATCACATCTTTTTAACGATTACAGGTGCTTATTCTTGAATCATTACGAAAATTTTCGTAATACTATTTTCGTAATCGCAACAGAGAAATCCTAAATTGATATTCTTGAAATCATTACGAAAAGCGATAATTGGTGAATAAAAAATGATGACATTTCGTAACGAGATGATTAATAAATGTCAAACTTTTTGTGAAATGTGAATATATTTTATGAATAGTTTTGTGAACCGTATATGCTAGATTTGTTTAAAATAATAATTTGGCAATTCCCACTTGTGAATTTAAATTAATTACTAGATAAATAAAATTGATTAAAATTTTTTTGGATTTAAAATAATAAATACCTAATGGCTGAAAGTGATGATTTAAAATGGCTTTTCCAAATATCTGAATTGGAACAAGCCGAAATGAATGTGGAGGCAAATCAATGAGTTTGTTGATTGTTTTACGTTACCCTATAAAAATTTTGTAAAGCTCTTTGGTGTCAGTAAGAAAATTGGAGAAGAGCTTGTAAAAACTTTGTTTAACTACTATATCACTCTTACTCATGAAAAATAAAAAACCAAAAATTTGTTTCGTATAATATGTATTGCGAAAATGAAATAAGAATCGAAAAAACCTATACGAATATTTTAGTAACATTCCGTTGCGAAAATTATCGGAATCCGATTTCAAGAATACTATTTGCGATTTTCGTAATACTTTGACATTAAATTGGTACCGAAAATTTTAGTAATAGTTCAAGAATAGGGCCCCAGGTCTGGTTTTTCAACTGAACAATCTACACATTGCACAGCTCCATGACAGCCTGTATATTGATAAGAATGATAGTTCGGCCCATGGATTTTGCACTCCGATAGAGAGATGATGTATTCATCATCATCCTAAACAAAATCAAGGATGAACCATTCCTTTTGCATCTTGCCTCTATTGGGCTTCGAGAACCCGATACCTTCCAATTCAAACGCCACATTTTTAACCACTATGATATTAGGCTTTTTTGTTTCCGTTGAACCATAGATGAAGGCGATTTTGTTAATATTTTAAAGCGTAAGTAAACAACATTGATTTTGCAAAAACTAACTATAGGTTATTTTTGATTAAAACCCAATGTTTTTTTGTATTTTAATTTAGTATATTTTTTTCAAAGTGATAAAAGTGAAATTAAAAATGGATATCCATAACATAAAGGTTTTTTGATTTTAATAAAATACCTAAAAAACCTCTGTTTTTTACATTTTGCAATTGTATCGTAATTATTTTTGAAGAAACGGCAAATCGAGTCGTAATATAGCACAAAAGTATAATCAAATCGTATGGCCATCAATAACGGTCATTAATTATTTAAAGAAACAACACGAGTATGGAAAAAGCTACAAAGTACGCGTTGCTAAATAAGATCAAATTATTCGGTAAAATGAAGGCTAATTCATGTAAATCAATATGTAGTGGATTTAACATTTCATTTCACATTGAAACGGATCTTTGTAGCCGTATGTCACCGAATTTGTTAAAAACGAAGCAAACTGCAAATCAAATGGAACAGCTTGGAGCCACAGAACACGTAGAGAAATTAAAATTTTAAGGGAAATAATTCAAGTTAGTCAAATCGAGCCAAACAAACATACGATAAAATCGAAAATTATTAATTAAATTTATTAAAAATAAAATAAATTAAAAACCTCCACAACTACCACCTAGAGTTTTGTGAAATATTTTAAATAGTAAAAACATTTCCTTCATCTACCTACCTGGACATTAGGAATGAGTGGGGGGAAAATTTATAATCTTAGAAAATCAGTGAGTTTATCCTAATTACGCGAAGTGTACATTAAAAAATAAACGTATTGGAACATACAAACTTAAATTTTTAAATAATAATCCACTGCGTGATAATCTGAGATGGTCATCATCGCAATCGATAAACCATAAAGCCCTCTTGTTATTTTCGCGACTCAAACTAATTAAATATGTTATTTAATATATGTATTGCTAAAGAATTATTATTGTGTTGATTCAAAGTGAAAGTTAGTCTTATTGTTCAAGATTCTTTACAGCAACGAAAATATTTTGGTTTAGCATGGTTAACATGACATCACTACGAGGAAGGATTTTATTCCAACATCTTAAAGAAATAGATCATTCAAAGACATTTAATCAGAGCCACGTGTATTTATTTTCTGGAATACCTATATATTGCTTGTCAATTTAGATAGAGTGAACCATAGCAAAAAATAAAATACGTTTTCATAAATTTAAATTTATTTATTAGTGACATGTTGAAAAAGGAAAATTATTCGAAAAATAATGGTTAGTGAGATAAAATTAAATCACTGATTTGGTATACACTCAGTCTTAGGATTATTATTATGTTCTATTTTATCTGTTTTTATTTACATTGAAATTTATTTAAACATTTAGGTATATATATATAGGTACATATGTATGTATTAGGGTATGTAATTTATATAATTCGTCAAAATGACTTGTTGAATTTTCGATGACATCAAAGAGGTTTAACATACATTGTATCAGTTAACAAACAGCAAGAATGAAGTTAACGTATTTTATTATGTAACATATCATATTTGACCTTGCAAACCGCGTAGTCTCTAATTTAATTATTTAAAAATGATGACAAAGAAAAAATATGATGTGTATAATTTTGTGGGATAGCAATATTTATATTTTTAATTTTACAAATAAAATAAATTTTGCCAGCCACATTTCGATTACAGTTTTATTAATTTACTTAAGAAATTGGCTTTTATTTTGCGAAAACATCATAATGATTCTGTTCTATCTCTTCTCAACTCATCATCAGCATATCTATCGATCATAAAATAAAAATATATGATAGGCGAAAGATTAACACGCGTTGCATATATCAGTAACAATCTAGCTCTAAACATTATTATATATATATAGGTTCCATTTTAACTGTCACCCCCCAAAAAAAAGATATGCGTAAGCAACATTTAATTTAATTTTTCAATTTTAATGCATCGATTGAATTTCTCTAATACTATATTAATCGTCCACGAATGATGATATATGTATGTATGTAAATATACAAAAGATCTTAAAGTAAATATTTCGCCAAACTTGGGCTAGAATAATCAACGAATTCAATAGTAGGGCCTCTGACTTAAAAAAGTAGGTGTTTTCTGGAGCCCTATCCTACCATGACTTTCGTCTACTATTTTCGACGGCTATCGTTTTCCTATATAGTAGACAAAGAAAGAAAACAATAGTAAATTTATAATAATATTCTTTTCCTTTTTCTTCCTTTTATTTTAAATTGAAATATTTTTATATTAAATTGTATATTTTTAAATACATTTTTTGGAGTGAAGTAATTACGATATTTAGCCAGTTTCTGATATAATACCAATATTATGTATATACTCGTACATACTTTCAAATTTTATTTACAGTTTATATAGTACAGGCGTTTCATGAAAGTTATAGATTTTTGATATACATATGTAAATGCGTATATGAAGCATAACTAATTGTTTTAACAAACCTATATATTGTTTTATGTATATTTCAGTTATATTCTTTGACACAATACGCAATTTTTTATCCAAGGATTTATAAAAGTAGATTGGGTTGGAGAAAGAGGTAAAAAATTAATTATCATTCATTACACTATTACAGTGTCTATCACAGCTTAAATATATGGAATTATTAATAATAAATTGAACTAAATTACAGAATCCCTGCCGTTAAACTAAAATTTAAATTAATTAATTAAAGGTTGGAATGCAGAATAAAATAAATCGTAACTAATTCTAGTTGAATTTTGAGGAACATCTCATAAGTCTGATCCAGTATACTAATAAATTTTATTTCAAAGCCCAGTGATGCTGTTAAAAATTATAAAAGTAGATTAGAACTGTATCGTCCTGTGTTACTAACTATTGGCTATAGCAGTTGTCTGTAATCGAGTCAATTTCTATCATACTAGCAGAACCTATCCAAATCCTCTTAATGTTATGTGTAACTGGGTGTTCAGTGAGGCCCTGCAATCTCCGGGAGATCCTGCTTAATGCTTTGTCGAATACTCCATTCAAATCAAATCAAAGTTTATATAGTAAAGACGTTTCATGAAAGTTATAGATTTTTGATATATGTAAATGGGTATATGAAGCATATAGCTAATTGTTTACGTATCTATTTCAGTTATAGTTTTTGACACAGACAATACGCAATTTGTATACAAGGATTATATCAAGATATGGTACACATAAAAGTTTCTGCTTTCCTTCCGTTTAGTTTTCTTCACTCTTTATAATTCCTATAATTTCTCCTCCTTCGAAATGTAGATTTGTGGTTTCAACTAATTTTATTGTACAACAAGGAACCAAAACAAAAAGTAGCACATCTTTAGAAAAAAAATAAAGCAACATCAATAAACGTATTGTATTATTGTCTTGAGAAATGAAACAAAACATTTGGAGAATTTTAATTCCTTTATTTTTCCTTGTTTGGGAATTTATTTTTACGGATTTTGCGTATATTATATATTTTATTTTCCACCATTTTTTTGGTATTTCTGCTAAAATTTTCCATTTTTGGGTTATCAATAAACTAAGTTTATATTTGATAATTTAAAAAAACTATATTTACGTTTCTGTCGGAAAATTAGTATTCCAATGAAAATAAAAACTTACATCTTTTAAATATAATTTTTAAAGATTTATTTATCTAATACATTTCCTATATCGTTTGCTCACACAATATGCTTACAAAATATTTTTTCTTTTATCTTAAATTAACCACTTTAGCAAGAAAATAAAAAACTAACACTTTAAATTTTGGAGACAAATCAAATATATAGTAAAAGCACCCAAAATCACCAGCAAATTTTCTTTTTATTAATTTCACACGCACACAAATAAAATATAATAATTTTTCTATAAATTTTCTTTTCTTATTAATTTTTTTTTTAATCCAGCCACAAAAAACTGGAGCACAAAACTAAACAGAACAAACAAAATTTTATATTGTATACAAAACTATAAATATGTATTTTAATAAAACAACAATATGCTTATAAATCACAGACTTGTTAAAAAGACGACCACAAGACTATACAAAACATAGAGAAAAAATTCACCCGCGAATTAAATATAACAATATCGCGATATAAATAAATAAAACAAAAATATAAATTTATTTATATTTTAATATAAAACTAAAAAAAATAACTTTTTTTTTCACGTCTATTAATTTAATTTACCCGCGCTGCTGCTGAACGAATAATTTCGATACTGAATCATTTTTCTAAACTAATCAAATTTTTTTCATTTCAAGTAACAGTAACCAGGGTTAATGTAAAAAATTTGAGCGTGTGTAAAGCGCATTCTCAGATCAAATACTAAAAAAAAAAGTAATATGTATACTCGTATATACTATATACACAAAAAATTGTTAAAGAAACGAGTATTATATGTAAACTTTTTTAGTGTTTTCAAGATAAGAAAATTAATTTTCACTGTATTACGATGGAATATAATTTTACGTTGTTGTTGCATTGAAATCGAATACAGTTTTTTTCGTTCTTTAAGATAACATAAATACACAGTAGAAATGTTTAAAATGTAAGTGTAGTCGGCAAGTTATTAGATATCGTTTAGCTTGTGAAATGTTATTTTAACAACTTTAGAAAATAAACACATTATGGTTTATCGAGTATGGGGCTGCTATCTATTGTTTACTTATAGGTCTCCGAAAAGAGTCTACCGGTAGCATTGACAATTAAAATCTTTGAAGTGAAAACGTCATACAACTCAGCCTCCCATCTTCGTGGAATGTAAACAAACAAGGCCCCATTGTGGCATTGAGTGCGGAACCTCAGTTGGTTCCAACCGTTTTAACAAAATAAGATAAAAAGAGACGAAATTTCTCTCTTCGGTCATTTAGGTAATTACGTTTAGGTGAAGAATAACCATTGCATTCAATTTAAATATATATGTATATGATTCCATAGATTGGTTCTTCCCTTAGACTTCATGGCTTACACATAATATTATTGCACTTTCGGGATCAGGTGAGGAATGCCGCGACGCAAATCATTAATTTCGAGGAAGATAGCTCGTAAATATGCCATTATAAATATGACAACTTTCGATATTGTACATCGCTTAATCAACTGCATTTTGCAGTATACAAAACAACATTCATTATACCCTTCCATATTAAAACGTCCAATATTTTTGTTACATCAAACGTGTTATTAATGCCCTGAATAAAGAAAAGTTGAATTGAATCTGAACCCCATTAAAATTTTTGCGAGAAAAGCTATACACTTTTGAAACCGAACCCCTAAAATTACGGTCAATTGTTTCCACATACAGTTTTTAACCAACTCTTCGTCAGCATTCCACTTCGCTTTCTGTGTGCAAAAGGGCGGCGAAAGCTGGAACCTGTATAGAAACTACATTACTTATTTCTTATATTAGCCGACATCTCATGTTTAACAATGCAGAAAACAAACATTCGTAAGAGTAGTACAAACAATTCTTAAAATAAACATTGAAATTTTTTTAGAGAATCAAATTTTTCTGGAATGAATTTTCATGGTGCCAGTACTCTATCATTGCCAGTATATATTTACATTGCTATATACACAAACTGCATATTGAACTGGGCTGACAATCTACCAATGTTTTAAATATATTTATTCAATCTACAATATGCAGTAAAAATTTAAATTTGTATATTCATTCAAGCATCGTAAAGTTAAGTTTTTTCCATAACGATTAATATTTTGTTCGAAACTAATCCATTAAAAAAAAATAAAAATGAAATTTACATTACGCTTTAAGCAAACTAATATAAAATAGTCAAATATTTTAGTTCAAATTTTGAAGATAATTCAAAGTATCGCTTGCACACAAAGTATTTTCTTTGATAAACTTGCAAAATACATCATCTGCAGACAAGTAATTTTAATATTGTAAAGAACTCTTTGTACTTATTACTCCAATAATATAATTAAAACAGAATTTTTACTTGTCATCACCGGGAATCGAACACGTAACCCCACCAAGTTGTAAAACAAGACTCTTGAAGAGTGAATACTTTTATACCACTGAAAGTATTAAAACATTTAATCAAGACACTCAATTACATGTTTTTGTTTTTCATTTTTCGAAAAAATGTATCTGTATATAATTAGTAAATTATAAGTATCAAAATCAATATTATAATATTCAAATTACAAATGATCATTTCATGGCCTTTATGTGTGCCATAATATAAGCTTTAAAATCTAAATATCAAAATCTGGATTGAAATATGTATTGACATTATAACATTACACTCGTATACTACTAATTTTGACCGTATTTTCAAATTCTTAAAATTCAACGCTATAAAATTTTGTTTTAAGTTTTAACCAAATAACTTGTATAACTATAGAGGAGAAATTGCTTCAAAAAATCGAATCAGTATACGGTATCATAATGTAATAACGTATTAATTTTTTAGAAGACACCAATGGCAACTTAACGCAATTTGGACGATTTTTTTTATTCAACGAAAAAAAAAGAAACCAAATCTAAAAAATGTACCAAAAAATAATTAAAACTTCAACAAAATCAAAATGACAATTCGGTTGAAATTGAACTGAGAAATGAAGCAAAAATTTGTTAATTATTTATTTATTTTAATATTTTTATCAATAAATTTTTATAATTTGACATAATCAATTATAAATTATGTTTATTGAAATTAGTTAGTGTTCATTTTTTAATATGTACCTACTACTTGCAATACCTAATCTCAAATAAAAAAAAGTTTAATAAATTTAAATGAGTTTCAAAGCATTTACTATATTCAACGCATTAAGACATTATTTACACCATAAATATGTATTTAAGTAGTCTTCTCAATGAGTCCATCAACTTAAATTTTAGAAGCACAATCACCACACGACAACGACTCAAATTTCTCAAGTTTCTGCAAATTCATAACGAATGAAATTCCTTCTTTTATTGCAGGATGAGTTTAAAAGGCTTTATCGTTTAAATATACTTAATTTTCGCTATGTATAAACATCGATGAGGTTTGCTTTATTCAACTCTTTAACTCAATTATTTTTGATCTACATACATATATCGTTAAGTTATGACCAATGTTGATCCGAAGTTGGAACTATATTGAGAAGACTAGGCAAAAACGAAAATTGTATTGGCGCTTAATAAGTTGATAATCAAGACGAACTGCCACCGCTCGCCTAAAAACCCATATTGTTTGACGAATTGTACGTGGTCATTTATGTGGAAATTTATTGAAAATGTAGAAAAATATAGTCGATTTTATAGTATATTCGAATAAGTTGATTTTATTCGCAATATCGGCAAATTACAGTTGGATGTAAAACTGATTTCTATGGTGCTAATTGGGTAGTGCTAAATTGGCAACACTAACCCTCATGGTAGAATTTTCAAATTTATCTTATAGTCTACCCAAAACTAGCTTATAGTCTACCCAATAGTTTACCTCGACCGCTCGATGCTGTAAAAATATTCTCAAAACAATTCACCATTTTCTTGTCACGTCATACAGATGAAAAAAACTAATTTCAATTTTTGACCACCTTTGTGAATATTTTTTTAAAATTTGTGTGTCAATTTTAAAGTTAATTAACGTGTATTTTTGTATTGTGATGGACACTGTAATTTTCAAACGAGGTTTAAATCCCAATACTATATTTTGATCGAAAGTCGAAAGACACAAATATCTCTCCAAAAGTAATTTTCTTTTATCTATGGCCATTAAAAACGAAAAGCGGGCATTAAAAATTAATTAAATACATTTGATCAACTTTTAGACATGAGTTTATGAGTAAAGCGCTTAATATCAGAAAAGATTTCTCTCAGTGTACGCAGTACAAACTTTGAATAGCTTCATGCCAGCCTGTACTGAATTATGCACTCCAACAGAGAATCAGATATGCGTTCATCATCATCCTGATCGAAAACGGTGAATAAATACTTTTGCATCCTGCCTCTACTGGGATTCGCATCTCCCGATCTAAACGTCACAGCTTTAACTACTGTGCTTATTTGCTCGTTCTTTCACTCCGCTACAATTTTATTGAATTTCTTTCCACATTTTAAGAAATGTAAAATGATTTTATTTGATAATTTTCACTGGCATACCGCATAGTTTGGGGATTGCATTATTTTGTTTCGTGATTCGATTTAAAATAGTTATATTACATTTACATATATGAATTTGCTTATTCTTAAAATAATATTTGGTCTATCAGCTTATTTTCATATACATACGAGAGGTGTTCAATAAACACGGTAAATCTATATGAAAGAGCGATAAATTTTATTCAGAAGTATTTTTATTTTTCAATAGCTTTTTCAATATCTCTACCGACGCTAATGCACTTATTTTGACAGGTGTAATAAGTTTGATTTTTACAAACCATCAAAATAAAATAATTTCTTTTGTTCTTCAAAATATTCTTCTACAACGGATATTACCGCACTGTAATTTAAAAATTTTAGCCCCCATAATTTTTTCTTCAAATTTGTAAAAAGGAAATAATCAGTTGAGTGCAGATCTGTAAGGTCAGTACTGTAAGGTGGATGAGGTATTTTATTGAAGTTGTAATCTCGTAAGACTTGTTGTGCAACATTCGCCTTATGAGCTGGTACATTGTCAAAAGCCCCGAATAATAAGCCCGTGTTGTTGTGGTGTTATGAGGTAAGTATAGTCAATGATCAAAATTCCATCAGCATTCCAAAAAATTGTTGCCATTGTCTTACCTGCAGATGGTTGAACCTTAAAGTTTTCCGTGGTGGATTCCTGTTTCGACTCTGGATCATAGTGATGGAACTTTTGACAGCTTAAGTTCATGATTGTGTAAAATTGTGCTAACACTGTCAATAGATATGTTTAATGTTATACTTAATTTTGCAATGGTTATCCGTCTGTTTTCCAATATAAGATCCTCGGTTAAAATGACGATTTCGTGACTTACAGCGTCTGCCGGTATTCCGATGCGGGGGTCATCTTCTAGCGATTCTCAACCTTGTTTGAATAAACGGACCCACTTCGTTATTGTTTCATAAAACGGATTAGATTCTCCGTAAACATTTTTCATTATTCTTTCGATATCCTTAGAAGTATTATTTTCCTTTACAAGGAATTTAATCACAGCACGATGTTCAATATTTTCCATATTTTTATATTTTCAAAACAAGTGTGCATTAAATTAAATCACTGATAGAAACTAACTGAAACAATTGATTTGCATGAAATTTTGTTTCTGTCGGTAGAATAAACAGAGTAATAAGAAAAACAAAATAAAAAAATTTTAATACCGTTATTTCTTATAGATTTACCGAACTTATTGAACTCCCCTCGTACATGGTGCATGTAAGTTATTTAACGTACTGATTTCGATTTTCCATTTTGTATTATATATATATAGCAGCTATATGCAAAGTATTTGGAGAACAGGTAATATACAAACAGGTTTCATTTTCGTTCTTTTTCGCGCATCAGTCAACATGGCGGCGTTAGTCATTAGGAAAATTTCGTGATTATATTTGCGTTTCAATGTTTACATTTTTGTTTTAATAATTTTTGATATAAATTATAATAAAATTATTGAATAAACACGCTGTGAATGTTTTCGTGTATTTACAAAAAAATATTGTGTTCAAACTTTTATATTTCTGGTGATTTTTTAAGTGAAAAATTAACGCTTTAAAATTGGCTTGTAGTGTGTGTTTGAAGTGAAGAAAAACCATTTTTTACAAAATTGTATACTTTGGTGATTTTAAATTGACCAGTAGTTTTTTAATATGTTCGTTTAGATTGTGTTTGTAGTGAAACAATTATTTTCCGCAAAAAAATATTGTTTAGTGATTTTTTTTAACTGACTATATTGTGGTTTAAGTGAAAAACATTTTGTCAGTGTAAACTTCCTTATACATAAAACAACAACAATGTCGTGTGTTTTTTTTACACCAAGCAAACACAACTTGAAACTCATTACTTAAAAATCCATCGAAACATAAAAGTTTAAAGAATATATTGTTTACAATACATATGACACAATTTAACATTCACTGTTGAATAAATTTTATTTTAATTGAATAAATCATTACCGAAAAATAAAAGTTTTACGAAAATATTTTTTTGCTACAAACAGACTCATTTTAAACATTAATATTATCAATTAAAAACCCCACGAAACACAAAAGCATTAATACGATGTGTTTTTGACGTATAGTCAAATATTATCTAAAAGCCGAAATTTTTTTTTTTTTTTTAAATTTAATTCAAAAATAATTTATTACCAAACGTGAATATTAAAATTGAAACGCAAATAGAAATATATGCGACTAGGTCCGCCATGTTGATCAATTGTTGTTGCTTTTTGGGTATTTAAATTTTTGAAGTATGCGCAATATAATACCATGTAGTCGATATATTTTGAGCTATATGTACATATAAAATATATGTACGTATATGTGTATAAATATTTATATTTATATATATATATATATATATATATATATATATATATATATATATATATATATATATATATATATATATATATATATATATATATATATATATATATATATATATATATATATATATATATATATATATATATATATATATATATATATATATATATGTATATATATATATATATATATATATATATATATATATATATATACATATATAATATATATATATATAATAAATAAAATAAAGTGAAAGTGAAAGTTGGGCACTGACGGATGAGTGCGAGAGATGGCTCCTTACATTTGAGAGAAAAGTCATGCGAGCGATTTATGGCCCAAACCCCGAATTAGATGGTACAAATCGAACTCTGTACAATATCGAGATCAGAGATACGATGAAGATCCCCGATATTGTACATGAAGTAAGATCTCAGGGACTACGCTGGCTCGGTCACGTTCTGCGTGCTGATCCGTAACGAATTTTTCAGCAATCTCTGAAAGAAGGGCCATCATATGGTAGGCGCCGAGGTTGTTGCAGTTGCAGGCGGCGGTGGCACCACGGTATTTATTATTGTATATATACTGTGTATTAGATTATATATATATATATATATATATATATATATATATATATATATATACGTATATATATATATATATATATATATATATATATATAATATATATATATATATATATATATATAAATATATATATATATATATATATATATATATATATATATATATATATATATATATATATATATATATATATAATATATATATATATATATATATATATATATATATATATATATATATATATATATATATACATATACATATATATATATATGATGTAGTTATGTCTACATATATATATATTATGTAGTTATGTCTACATGCATATGTATATGTATGTAATAGGATTATATTCGTCACAGAATTTTTTCTTCATTCAATTTTTAATATTCTCACGTACATAATATAGAAGTCATACCATGCATACAAAATTTGATTCCAATTTAAATTTTGTTGCTGGTGGTCGTTAGTTTTTGTTTTTTGCGTTCACTTCATGTACCATAACCATACAATTAAAATTAATCAACTGCAGTAGTTATATATATATGAACATATATGGAAGTGAATTAATTTTGAAAATTCTGAGCGACATGTTTATCGCAAATACATCGTTGCATTTTATAACCAAAGTAAGTTCAGCCACATTAATGCTGAACTTTCTCGGCGAAGGATAGCACAAGGTGTTCCATAATATTATAAATTTCATCTTTGTAATCTTCTTTGAGGAACATGGTAGTTAATAAACAATTTTGTAAAATAAAATTTACTAGAAACCGTTGGTTTTAATCTGTAGAATATTAAATATATTTAAAGATTTGTCGTTCTTTATTAAATTAGTTGAATTGTATAAATTGATTAGGATATATTTTTATTTCAAAGTCAAACTGTTGATGCCTCTAAAAGTTTAAAATGAAATCTACATAAAGTTAATATTGTAATACTACTTGAACTTTTGCTTAAAATTTAAAACGCCCAATTTCAATATGTACATATTTAAAAAACTATATTTACGATTGAAGACAAAAGCCATTTGCGCAGGTACAGCGTTAGTATTGGGTTAATAGGAAAAAAATAAACGTCTTGAACTCTTGGATTAACTCGTTGAACATTTTTCATTTTGGGTCTAACGACTCACAGTTTTTAGTAACAAACAAATTCGTCTTTTTCTAAATCAAATTCTACACAAAATAAAAAAGCTAGTAAAATTTTATGAATTGTACATTTTAAAATTTAAATTCAGCTTCAAAATTGGTTATCATAAAATTTATATTTTAAAATTTTAATTTTAATTTAACTGTAATTAAATTACTAATCAAACTCGATTTAATTAGCACTCATATACTATACATTCAAATATGATAGTTCCCCCTCCCTTATTCTGAAATAGAATCATTATATACCTCTTTCAATTGTTCCTTATGAAACAATTGTTATAATCATACAAATAACTATAGAGGATTAGTGTGTCGAAATTAATATTTTAAATAAAAATGAAAGTCAACTGTTGCCAAATTACAATTCGAAAAAAATGAATTGCTGATAAATAGTAATAATTTGCAAAAAGAAACTGTAGAAAAATTTTCTTTTGAAATTTGGAACTTCTGCAGTTTCGAATTTCAAATATGATAGTTTAGATAAAAAAATGTGTGAGGTTATTTTCAATTTATCACTTCTTTTGATATTATAATATGCAAATATACCAGTTAATACGAAAGTTAGGCCCAAACATATCTTCGCAACTCAATAGTATCTTAATGTCGCTATAGCCACACAATAGAAATAAATAAATAAAAAACTAATGACGTTTGACTGTAGCTTTGCATATGTGTATAAGTTGTGAAACATCATTATACAAAGTTTATTTAACCTCCTAAATTAAATTCCTAGATTTTATTTTTATTTTCCATTTTTTTTTTAAACTTCCTTAAAATATACGACTCAATTACCAAACTTTTCATTTCTATAGTATTTTGTTAATTTTAATATGTCGTAAAAAATGTTTTCTTTTTTCATTCGGTCTCCTTTATTTTATTTCATTTTTGCAATTCACAGCCAACGCATGCGTATTTTTAAATGTCAAAGGTAAACCTTTCTTCTTTTGTATATTATTATGTATTGAAAATGGAAAATATTTACACTCCGCATCACATATTCAAACTCTAGATTTTTAGAAATAGTATTAATTATTAAGGAAAGCGTTCATGATGAAAAAATATTGTCAGGATCCGTTCATGATTAGTTTTTTAAAAGAAACGCGTGCTCTTCGTATTGTTTTCATGAATGGCAAAAAAAGAAACAATAACTTTTAACGGACTAGCGCAAATATATAAGCGCCTCTTTATACCTTTTCACATTGAAATTTACCTTCTATATACCAGCAAAAAAAAAATCTATTATATAGAACAAGAAATAAATAAAATAATACGATATTTTATTTATAAAATTCGTTGGGATTAAGAAAATGACGCAGAGTGTACATATATGTACGGTACATATACTAAAAACCAGAAACGATATGAACAGTTTTGCTATAATATACAGATAGCATAAAAATAATAAGCTTTTAATTTTTTTATTTGCTGACGAAAGCTTGAGACCGAACAAATTATGTGGTTCATTTTTCTGTTCCATATGAATCATCAGGTTTTGACTTTTATATATTTATAATATATACATATTAAATATACATGTTATGTATGTACAATGTACTGTTAGTAATCTTAATAAATAAATTAAATGAGATTTTTGCATAATTTTTATTTTATTTTTGATAAATTATTTTCTATCTACATTTTCCTGTTTATTTAATATTTTCATTTTATCTTTTGTTATTTATTATTGTTATTATGATTATTAATTGTGTTCTGGCGATTTATTAGGGAACTATGGAGATGGTTGCTCTATATGTACATACATACACAGCATCAAATATAATTTCTTTTTAGTTCATTTGTTTTCAAAACATTTTCCAAAGTCTATGTATATGTATGTATGAATGAAAATTTAGTTGGTTTCAGGATGGGAAGTAATTTTATTTTTATCATATTAATGTCTATTCATATCAATGTTATTAAACAAGCATAGCTATTGAATTGGACATATGATGAAATTAGATTTTTCATTATTTTCATAATTGCCTGAAACAGTTGGTTAACATAAAGTCGTTGTAATCAATTCTGGAGCAGCTGATATAAGAATGTTTTAGCATAACAGACGATTATGATTGCGGTACTCAATGAGGAATACATATTATTAATTAATAATTTGTTGTAGTATATTCAGTTTTACATTTTTATGATTAAAGACATAAAATGAATTAAGCTTCATATTATGTCTTTATATAGTATCTAATTTAAATAATAAATGTAACTATAATAATAATAATAATAACAGTGTTAAAGGCCATTACTGGCCCCTTACTGAATCAACAATCTGGCTCCAACGGTTTCGATCCTGAGCTTGGTCTTCATACTGTCTTAGACAATCTGAAGAGGCCAAGTCGTTCTCTACATCGTGGAGCCATCGTCGCCTGCAACGACCTCTGCGCCTACCATATGGTGGCTCTCCTTTCAGAGATCGCTGCACAATTCGTTCCGGATCAGCACGCAGAACGTGACCGAGCCAGCGTACTCGCTGAGATCTAACTTCATGTACAACATCGGGGATCTTCATCAGATCTCTGATCTCGAAATTGTACAGAGCTCGGTATGTACCATCTATTTCGCGTTTAGGGCCGTAAATTACACGCATGATTCTTCTCTCAAATGTAAGGAGCCATCTCTCGTACTCATCCGTCAGCGCCCAACTTTCACATCCAAACATAACAACGGGCCTGATCAACGCTTTGTAAAGCTTCAGCTTCACGGCACTTGATAAGTGTTTAGATTTTAGCAGTGGCCTTAGAGGATACAAAGAACGACTGCCAGCTGCCAGCCGCACTTTAATATCCTCACCCACACTGTTATCGTGAGTGATAAGAGAGCCCAAATATTTGAACCTCCTCACTCCCTCAAACGCGTGGTGGCCACTACTAAAATCTGGTGTGCCATTGTCTCTAAAACCAGAGATCAGGTATTTTGTTTTGGACTCATTGATCTGGAGTCCAACATAAGCTGAAAACTCTACAAGCGGATCAAGTATTTCTTTCACTCCGTTGCTATTCAGTCCAATCACGCATATGTCATCTGCATATGCAAGCACTTGATTGGACTGGCGATATAAGATGTTGCGCTGAGGTGTTTCAGTTTTACGAAAGATGTACTCCAACATGAGATTAAAGAGTATCGGGGACAAAGCATCTCCCTGCCGAACACCCGAGTTAACTGCAAAAATTGTCGATAGCCTGTTCTCAACTTTAACACAGCATTGAGACTGCGTCACTGTCATCCTACACAGTCGTACCAATTTTGTTGGCATTCCTAGGTATTCCAGGGCAGACCACAAACTCTCTCGATTGATCGAGTCGTAGGCCTGCCGGAAATCCAGGAAAACCTGATGTACGGAGATGGATGTCTCATAATATTTAGATAGAATCATCCGCAGCGAAAAGACCTGATCAGTGACTGATCGATTCGACGAAATCCTCCCTGATAGTCACCAACCAAGCCCTCCGCCAGAGGAGTGAAAATGTATCTATACATACAACAAAAATAATAAACAAAATTATTTTTAATTAATAATAAAATTTAGTATGAAAATACCTCTCATTGATGCATCATATTTTAAAAATTAAATCGTTTACGCACCATCTTAAAATATGCGTATATATTCACTATAAGCTATCATAAACACAATATTTGTATCTCAAATCATGATTTGCACTTAATGAGTTTATTTCCTGGGTTATCAAATGAGCCAAGATATCTTTTATTATAATAATTACTAAGTTTCGTGAAATCGGGTTGCTGAAAATTGTCCTTTTCGTGTTTTTTTAAATCTAAGAATGTACATAAGTATTTACTATAAGAGAAAGCAAATAAAAAGTAACAATTAAATCTAGATTTTTATTTCAAAAAAGTAAATTATATAATAACTGATATATAAATATGTACACATAATATATACCAAAAGGATAATTGTATAATTTACTGGATAAATGTAGGGCTTTGTATATCACCTATAGGGGACCTAGGGGTTTGTAGATCACTAAGAATTATTTACATATTTATAATAATTAAAATATAAATAATTATTTTGTAATTTTTATTTTTTGTTTATTTTAACACAAATGTGTTACGAGATTAAAATTGTAATTGTTTGCACTAAACGAGCACCGATGATTTATTAGAATTGCCAAATTATTAGCAATAAACACTATTCATAATTCTTTCCCACAAAAATCGGATTTGTTAAAAACGAATAATAAGTATTTCACACAAACATTTCATGTTTTGTAATCAAACAGTGTACTTTGCAGTAAATATATTTATAGTTTACCATAAACAGTTCTCGAATTTATCATAAATATGCTCTTCTTAATTTCTACATTTCAAATGTTTCCTGCTTAAAGTGTTGGTCATAACAGAAAAGGTAGGTAACATTTTTGACAGTCAATATTTTAAAAATGTTAAAATGAGTAATTATATATATATATATATATATATATATATATATATATATATATATATATATACATATATACCTATATATATATATATATATATATATATATATATATATATATATATATACATACATATGTTATATATATATATATATATATATATATATATATATATATATATATATATATATATATATATATATATATATATATATATATATATATATATATATACATACATATGTTATATACATATATATATATACATACATATGTTATATACATATATATATATATATGTACATATATATATACACACATTATTCATACTAATCGTCATCGATATACCTATACTGTGAAACCGATTACTTAAAAGATCGATTATTTCATGAAGGAAATTTTCTCTCAAACATCGTTGTAAAACAAACGAGAATTTCTGTCAAAATTCCAAAATAAATATTAACTGATCTACCTAACCAACAACTGACGATCATGAAAGATTTTGATTTATACTCGTGTAAGATCGCTTATAGATAGATGTAGAAATTCATTACAGCTACCCTTGAATCTGCTCGTAATCATATATGAACATGATAGATTTAAAAGCGCAATTCACAAACAATGAATCTGTTGACTATGATCATAATCGACGAATATTAGCAGAGCCACCTATATATACAGAGCCCTAAGGTTAAAAATTGAGCTTTTTCTAGAGGAACTAAAATTGACGAAAAAAACATTTTTTCCATACAAAACATATGAAAAATTAAATTTTTTTCGGTGCGATATTTTTCAATGAAAATGTCGATGGATTAAGTATTTTAACATTGAAATAGAATCTACAATTATCATTTCATAATTGATTCAAAGCTTGATCAAAGAAGCTGTTTAATTTTTGATATATTTATTAATAAAATTTATAGAGAAAAAAGCATTTCTCCATTGAATTGATATAAATCAAAACCAACACAAATGTACTACAAGCCTGATTCAGACAGTGAGAACACAGATACCCTCTTACATTTAATAGCTTATACTTGAAAGTGTTAGTGCGAAAATAGAATAAAAATACTCTCATCACTGCAAATTAAACACTAAATTCATTGATAAATTACGTTTTTTTTATATTCGTTCTCTTGTTAAAATAAAGTTTGTTAGTACGTTTGTTTTCTTTCTTTTTGTAACTCTTTCTGAGATCATGAAATTAATTTTTTTAAATCATTTAACGATTTTCAAACCTTAATTACTTTACCTTAATTAATTTAAAACAAAAATTAAATAACAGGAGCAGTACACAAAATGTTTCTCTACAAATTTTATAATGTAATAAAGTTAAGGAATAACCAACAATGTACTAACGTATATAATCTATTATTTAAAAGAGAATATTATGTTTGTTTTCCATATTTCGATACCATATTTTCTCTGCACAATTCGTTGGTTTTGTTTTGACTAAAATTTTTACGTAAATTCTCACTCATTTGTATAGTGTATCGATCACCAATACTTTCAAGTATAAGCGCATAGTAAATTAAATAATATTGGTGACAATCAGGCTTGAAGTACATTTGTGTTGGTTTTGTATAAATACACACAAATACCTACGCAATAAAATTAAACTGCAAGACGAAAAGAGAAAATAGTAAAATTGTGGTTATGTATCCTTTTGAATTATATTTTTATGAATAAAATAAAATACATACTTAAATACTTATTTCAATAAAAGCTGCATGATTTTGTTTGAATAAATCTCAAACTAATTTCACTTCAATTTCAACGTAATTTTTGGATTTTAGATTATAAATGGATCACCATGACATGACTATCACAGTTCTTCTGGCACGGTTCTATTTTATTTTGGTAAAGTTTTGTTACGCATTTGTGCATAATTATGGTTCTAAATTTGTGCAGCTGTTATTGGAACTCCCTATGACATGTTGTAAGTTGTCATCACAATTTTTTTTCTATCGATCGATGTTTATGTTCTCTTTTTAAATTTTACGCTATTTCGTGAATTCAATTTTGATTTTTTTCTATTGCGATCTCAGCCTATTGGAATAATTTTGCACTCTATCCCTTTTCCGATTTCGCTACAAGGTAATGAAATAGACATATGTGGTGATACATTTTCAAATGTATAAAAGGAAATAGAATAATGCTTTATACGAGCATGCTGCGATCGCAATAGAAAAAGCGAAATTACAAAAAAAATGTGAGATTTAATTCTTAAAAAAGAGACAAAATCATCGATCGAAAGGATGACAATATATGTTTTATTTATTTATTTACCTACACATTCAAATAAATTCATGTTTACATAAATATGATAAATTCATATTTAATTTTGATTTAATGTTTATTAAATTAATAAAAGGTTTAAGGTTCTGACTTTCAGATATGTGCTGCTTCAATATAGAATCAATTCCACAAAGTGTTTATCGAAATGTAAGATTTAACTTTTCATTGATGAAAAGTAATTCGAAAATGGTAATTTTTACATTGATTCTTATGGGATAATGCAAAAAGTAGTTCCTCTAGAAAAAGCTCGACAAAAAACATGGCTGATCCTTACGGCTCTGTATATATAGGTGGCTCTGATATTAGCCTAACCCAAAATTACTTACCAATTTGCACATATACATATAAACAAAATGTTTGTTAACAATGCTTAGAGTGGTGACGTACAGAATAATAATACAACCAAATTGACGATGTCATCGAAATAATATCCAATTTCGGAACATTGAACAATCTAGCTCTAGCATAATATTTCTATGTATAGATACATTGGTTGACATGGATACGAATAACCAAATATCATTGCCCTATTATAATACGACAAGCGTATATATAAATACGTGCAAAAAATTCACTGAATTTCCAATCAAAAAATACAAATTCAAACAGAATTTTATTTTTATTTTTCAAATAATTAAGGATTTATTTTTAGAAATTTCCTTTTATATTCTCCGTTTCAGCAAATTGAAAATATTCTAAGAATAAATATTTAAAAATTGGGATATAATTGGGATTTGTCGTTGTAAACAAAGTACAACGAAAAAAATATAAACATATTATGTAGCTTTAAAGCGAAAAGAAAGCTATTCTAGTATTTATTTTTATTTTACCTTTTCTAACTCAACGTTCTATTCTATCTCATTTAGTTGTATTTCGTTTTAATTGACGTCATTCAAAAAACAGTGTATAGCCAGCTAACTGTACATTATATAGCTGGAGCGTTTTGATGTCACTGCTTGATTTTCTATAGTATCGCTTTCTTTTTTCCTCACCTTTCATATCAAAATTACTGGTATCCTCTCGTTTATAATTTTGTTACTGTCGATCGTGTTGTCTCATGCTATGTACAAAACATTTTCAGTGTTTTTCCTTTTGAATGCGAAAATCGTAGTAAAATAAATGGTGGTACATAATATAATATATGTATGTATATAATTGTACAGATGTATATATACATAATGTACTCGTATCTGCGAGTTTCAATTCATGCTGGTTTTATTTACTCGCTTGTATGTACATATACTGAATTCTATCTTGCTATTCTATGAAAATATGACGTCAATATTTATTTATTTGTTACGTCAACTTATATTGTATAATAAAAATAAAACTCCATCATCAGCAATTACACTTATTTCTTAAGAGATTTATTTTTATATTATGACGACGTCATCGATTATGATGTTATATTGAAAACTGTTTTGGAAAATGATTATTTTTAGAACAAAATATAACATAATGGGTTAAAATATTATGTATGTCTGTTTATTTAAAGGTTTTGACAAAATTAAATGAAATGATTATCTATTTGTGATTGAATATGATTAAATTATAATAAATTAAAATAATTTTGGAACTGCTTTTACTATGCACATAAAAAGGTTATAGTTTTTCAAAAATTAGCAACAATTTTAAGGAATATTTACTTTGAATCTGTGTCAAGGCTATATGAACGGATTATTTGTCAATATTACAACCAAAATATAGAAAGTGATATTGGTGTTGGTTTCGCATATATACGAGAGCGACAAAATCCCGAGACTCTTAATCTAAAAGGTACCAAAGCCCGAAGGCATCTACAAATCCCGAAGATACAAATCTTAAGGGGTGCAAGCGGCCGAAGGTAAAAAAATTCCATAGGTATAAAATCCCGAAAATCTAAGAAAATTCCGAAATTCATTGTTTTGGGAACAGGTGCATTTTTTTTTGGAATTGAAGGTCAATTGATGACACAAAAAAAATTAGTGACAAATACACCGCGATTCTAGAACTATACCAAAAAGAGAGAAACTTAAGGAGTTAAGGAAAAATAAAAAAATGTTTTTATATATTTGTAACAAAATTTTTTTTTGGCTAATCGTTACAATTTTTTTTGCATAATGGAAATTTTGGTAACTAATTTATTGATAATACTAGAATAAAACTAATGCCAATTAGTCCCCATGTTCCCGACACGTTTGCTAAACCTAGCGCCTCGTTTATATGTACATAGTTTAAAATAAATTTTAATTGAATTTACAAAATTGTAAGTAAGATTAAAAACATTAAATTCTAATTATATTTAATTTGAAAAGCAAACACAAAATAATTTTGCTATATTTTCTATTTTAACTGTTCTGTTTTAAAATAAATTACAACGAAAATTCACTGAGTTTTGTGTAATGCTAACGTACTTAACAGTAATGCTTTATTTGAGGAAGTTGAAATCAATACAAAACTTCAATTTTGGATTTGAAGATTATTCGCTTGGCGGTAGTATTCAATTCAAGTTGAATTTGCAAGCGAATACAATTGTGCATAGATTTAGGAACTACCTGATGTGTAGAGAGTTGTACTAGATTTTGTATAACCAATTTTTTTTTTCAACTTCTGATATTTCCAATGTCATCGTTGTATTTGTGATATATAATAATACTTTTAATTTTATTACCATCATCATGTATATCGAATAGTGTATATGCCGAATAGTGTAAACAATGGCTAGTTCTATCCAAAATATAGTGGCGGTCTGGTGTAATAAATTACTATAGGTGATAAAATTGACAGTTTGGATTTTTTCTTTGAATGTCATTACGATTCTATCAAACTAAGTTGATTTTTACACAATTAATTTAGTAATTTTTCTCTACCTCTTACCAATGAACTGTAATTAATTTGTAATAAATTCTAACCCAAGTCCCATCTCGATATCACAATTACATTAACAGTTACAAAGTGGCGGTGCAGGTTCAAGTAGAAGTTACACCGATCTTGCATTTGTGTAATAAAATTGGGACCTGCTATGTAATAAATTGTAAATTATGAGCTAGATTTCATTGTGGTGGACTGATTTGGTTGGTGCAGCTTCAACGCACTAATTTAAATCATTTCTTTAGGAATTAAACATGACTTTCCGATCCAGTTTAGAACAAATCTTCCACGAAATTTAAGTTGTTTCCTGTGCTACTTTTGAATATTTCCTGACTAAATATATCAAACAATCCTCGCGGATTATAAATACTCACTAATTAAAATATAGATATATTCAACATACAAGGACATATCATATCAATTGTGTATTTAATTTAACAAAACAAACGAATGCTTAACGAAACGATCTGAATTGTGCGAATTCTCACCATAAATAAATTGGGTTGCTCCTTATCCTCAATCCTCATCTTCTAATAAAAGAAAACAATATAAAATGCACAGATAATATATTGAAACAGAAAGAGAAACAATTCATTTAAAGAATAATATATTCAAAATATTATTCTTTAAATGAACGTGTTTTTGCTATATTTGGAGTACGGAAAGTAGGACGGAAATATAACTCTTTTGTCGCGTTTACTTCTTACGACCATTTGCATATTGGGTATTCGTTACTTTTACTATCTAAAATGAATAATACGAATCACATTGTAATATATAGCAAAATAATTTGTAGTATTTTTGCTATCGTATTTTATGTCAAAATTGTTGTTATTCTACGGCGTACACTATGTGATAATGTAATACAGGCCTAATCAGCAATTAACTTTGTCGCTCCAATTTACCACTCGTTAAAATTAAAAACATTTTATTTCTTTTAGACATTTTATGCGACAGCCTAACTTATAAATAAATACTGTACATAGGTCTATTTTTGTATGTTTCCTTGATTATCATAGCAAAATAGTGTAGAGTGCAAGGATACTTTGTTGCTCTCGCCTAGTTCGCAACCGGAACTGAAAAATTAGATAAATGTTAAAACAACCTATAGAATATGGACCGCAATATTTCGGCATATTAAATAAAAGTAAACATCTCATGAGAACCATTTAGGTTTATTATACCCGGAAGGAACCCTAAACAAACATAAGAAATTTATTATTTTAACTGATTAACTAGTAAATTAAATTTTTATGAATTAATTCCAACTTTTCAGCAAATTTCCTTGCAGCAATTCCAGAGAATTTTCAATTTTTGAAGCTGTAATCATACTGGAAGCCCAGAAAATGAATTTTTTTTTTGGATTAATTAAAGCCCTTGCATATTTGAAGAGCCAAGAAATTCACAAAAAATCTTGTTTTTTGAAGCAGAAGAGCAGTCCAGTTCAGGTCCAGAAGAACAGTTAGCAAATCAAAGAGAAATACGAATTGGGAACCAACACAGGTAAATTATTTTGGATTAACTTGAACATTTAATTAAATCTTTCGCACATTTTAAGAAAAATTCAAATAAATATTGTTAATTGAAGCAATTTCCATTTTATTGTTTAGAAAAGAGTCGGTAACCATATTAGATAAAGAATATGATGATAAATAAGAAAATGAAAATCATGCTCTGCAAGGCTCTATATGTTTGTATTTTGTGTAATCTAGTCCTTGTAAATTGTTTTTCTCTGTCTTTTGCTAAATACGAAAAATACCCAAAGCATCTTTTTTTACTAGCGTGAATTTCTACCAGCCTTTCTAAAGAAGATATATTTTTGAGTTTGATCATTATTGAAAATATGTAAGACGTTATATATACATAAAATTCACAGTATTTTATACACTTAATTTTTAGATATAATTTTTAATAAAAATCAACACAATCTTCAAATATTATGAAATTTGTTTACTTTCACTTTTTTGAATTAATCATAAATATAGTTCACTAATATCGAGATAACTAAAATATATAAAGTGCATAATAAATAAACAAGATTCAAAAGATAATTTTTTATAAAATCAATGTTTTACTAAAAGCAGGTCTGGTTATAAGGGCAATGGCCCACCCGATTTTAGTAGTGGTCACTACACGTATGAGGGAACGAGGAGGATCAAATATTTGGGCTCTTTTATCACTCACGATAACAATGGATGAGGATATTAACAACTACCGTGAAGCTGAAACTTTACAAAACTTTGATCATGAATCAAAGAAGAGAAGAATCATCATCTGATGAAGATCCCCGATATTGTTCATTTCAGCGAGTACGTTGGCTCGGTCATGTCCTGCGTGTAAATCCGGCATAAATTGTACAGCGACTTCTGAAAGAAGAGCTACGTTATTGTAGGCTTAGATGTCGTCATTGTAAGCGACGATGGCTGCACTCTGTATAGAGAACGACTTGAGTTTTTCTGATTGTCTATAGGGCAATATGAAGACCAAGCTCAGGGTCGAAACCGCTGGTGTCAGATTGTTGGCCAGTAAGAGGCCAGTAATTTCTTTTAAAAACGGTTAATAATAATAATTGATTTGTTTATAAATAATGTTTTTAAAACATTGATTTTGAAGTGATTACTAAAATATATTATCATCACATATGTATGTAGACCGAAATGAAAACAGTCTATGGTGATTCAACAAACACATTGTTCTACAATTTTATTAAGTTGCACAGCTTGCGAACAAATATCTCTCAATACAAAAGTATAACCTGTCTTCCAGGTTGAGCACTGATCAATACGGGCATAAAGATTATTGGATGTACATATGTTGGCTTTCCGTTAATTTATATCTTGTGCCTTATAAGGTTTGGCGTTTTCAATTATTACCCAGATAATACACGTCAAGCGAACACCTGACATGGTCGAAAATAAATTATTGAGCTTTTGCGTATTACAGAACTATCAGCTGTTAGCTAGTTTCGCAATTTACTACAGGTAGCAGCAACATACAATGTTCGATCACCACAGAAACGTTTAAAGTATACGTTTTACGGCAATTTTATTTAAAAAGTTTAAAAATTATCTAATTTATAAAGAAAACTGTAAATGCAAAAGCGATTCTCGAATTCTCTTGAAATTGCGCTTTAAAACTAAATACCTATAATTTAAATTTAATTCAATTGCTTTTAAATTGATTTTGAACAAAAATCAACTCGAATTTGAATGAATATAGTTTAAGTATGTAATCAACAACAATGTGTTTATATGCGGTACTTTACAAGTTTCATTGGGCTATTCCGTTCCATAGTGTTTTAAAGGTTGATTACTTACACTAGTTATTTACATTCGATCATAAGATAGATATAAAAAATATTTTGACTTGAAAAATGACATATGGCTGAATTTTTTTTGACAATACCGACTTAATCTTGTGTCCGATTTTAACTCGTAATAGGGCTTTTCGCTCACATAGCAGAATTTAGGTTTTGGTGTTAAATTAAGCTATATGAACTGAACTAATTCTCTAGTTTGTAATCAGTAATAAATCAGAAGTAAAAAAGTATCAAAATTCAATAAGCAATTTAGATTTGAATTTTCTACGCAGACTTTAGAACTATCATAGATTGAATATTGATTTTAGTGTATAGTTATGGTTAACACAGTTGACTAATCGTATGCATTGAAAAAATCGCATTAGTTTTATAGGGATTTTTCACTTTGTTCATTAAAAAATGACAATATTTCAATTTCTACTACCCGATATGCGAACCATCAGTTTTCATCACCATCTCTCGTTCATACTCAAACGAGTTCAAAGATAATATGCAAATCGTGGTCAAACCATCATTTCATGTTCGACCGATCTCATTTCCACCTTTCGTTCATATTTATCTAATGTTTGTATTCACGATCTTATCATTGACACAATACGAAGTTCTACGTTTAAACAAAGCGGATGAATCCACTTCAGCCCCGATGATTTTTATTGGTTTAGAGCTTGAATATAAATAGCTAGGATAGATATCTGACATCGCAAACGAACCTTGAACGATCAATTAACCATAGAAAAATAATAAAAAAACATATGAAAAGTACAATTTGTTAAAGAAGTTATTATATACTATATTTTCACCTATCTTTACTCTATCTATTTACATGAGATCTCTAAACCAGTAAAATCACTCAACGTAACCAATTCCTGTCTTTCAAGTTAAAATATTTTTATCTTATGCTGGGGTATAAGTACCTATATATAGGGTAAATCCGTCCTCGTGAGCCGACCTTCATTAAGTAAATTTGAAAAATGTCGCAGGAGTCGTGCTAAAGATCGATTTTTAAGTCATAATTTTGTTATTGTATTATTTTCAAGCAAGCCTCAAATTATTAATTTGTTATTTAAAAAAATAAATTTGATTATTATTTATTATTTCATTATAAGCATTTAGTAAACTGTAATCTCACAAGTGATTTATAAAAATAAAATGAGGAAAAAAAACCGCTAACCGCACGCTGGGAATAAACAAACTTTAGGGCCGACAACTCGTCACAGAATTTTAGTTTAAATTGCTACACATTATTGTTCTTGTTCTATAATATATAATTGTGCTAAATTCAATTAATGAAATGGGTAATAGCTTATGTGTAAACAGAACCAGTTTCTTTGTCAACGATCCATTATATAAAACATCATTTCTTCAAAACATCATGCTTCTTAATATCTTTTGAAAATAACTAACTGAAAAACATGAAAACTGATCTACTAACTATATACGTATAACATATACAGTGTTTACATGAAAATACAGAAGAAAATTTATTTCGACACGATATCATTTTTCACTATTCGTTCTTTTTCCATCTAGTTAATGATACATAACATTTTAATGAGGTCAAGAAAAATTAGAAATGAAATGTTATTTTTCATAAATCAAAAAGTATAACACAACCAAATGACGCTATATAATTATGTACTTCCTATATGCGGTAAGCCCATTTAATGTATGGAAACCTTTCCTCCTGCACCCCAATATTCAATCAATAACCTAAAGTTTATCTAAAATTTAAAGAAACACATTTTCCAAATATGTATGTACGAGTATTTATGTACGTACATAAAACCGATGAAATCATAGTGATATATTATAATTATGTATTTATCTCGAATGACGTCATAAAGTGAAATATGTTATTGATGAATTTAATAACCATAGCACCATTTAATTCAATACGAACAATTGTTTTATATATTTAAACAATCGTAAAATGTATTTCCTATATCTGCAATAATTCATTTTTTAATGCCTTTATTATTGCCGGAATGAACATAAAATATAATATATTTCCATAGTTTATATGTATTTGTAGGAGGAAAAATATAATTTTTCGGAAAAAAGTAAAAGAAGAATATTATAATTTACAATACTAAAAAATTGTATTTTCTTATTTTCTTTCTGTACAATCAGACCGAGGAGAACACGCATTATTGAAAATACAGACGAACAGCAAATATTGGAAATGTATACATATATTAATATTAATACAAAATTAATAATTTTAACGCGTCTGAATTTAAAATTTCTGTATAATTCAACTCAAAAATTCATAAGTATGGTAGTTATTATGTAAATGTTTTGTAATTGAAATTTAATAGCGCTTGTATAGGTAAATTTCGTAAATTCATATCTCGTACAACAAAGGACAATCTCGTCCTAAAGCTGTTGTGTTTCACTAAATTTACTGTTTAATCAAGGTGTTAAAATGGTTTAACTAAATACGATCGCGCTTACTGTTAAATTAAGAAGGTTTAGTTTGCTTTTAAAACTTTTATTGTTTATTAAACCAAAGCCATCTTAATATATATTTTTATTTAGATTTATTAAGATGGCTTTGATTAAACACATTTGGTATTTATGAATTTTGTTTTACTTTCAAACATATGTAACATTTCTCCAATTAATAGTAATAGTATTTTCCCGAAAAATTTGTCTGTTGTCGCGCACCGTGTCTGAAAGGAAACGTACGGATAATATAAATACTTCTAAGTAAAATGTATGGAGCAATATTTTTGTTGTCTGTACCGGTACGTGTCTGAACGGAACTAAACGGATAATATAAACCAACCTTAATGGATTTCACTCGCCTATTGATGATGAACAGGGAAGGAGTGCTCGCCTATTGCTAACTTTGTGCTCGCCTATTGATGATGAAAAGGGAAGAAGAAGATTGTGTTCACCTATAAAATATGAATTTGAAGCGATGCCTGTGATTTTTATGTATCCGAGTTGTCAAGAAAGATGAGACTGAGCTGATGAAGTCTTTTTCGTACAACCACGCTTACCAAGAAAATTATTTTACTTCGTTGAAGTTTTTCTATGATGACTATATGCGTAATCTATCGATCGAACGAAGTTTATGTTTCCTTAAAAAATTGGTAAGCAAATTTAATTGGGTTCTAACTTCTGGCCGATTGTATCCTTTCCGTAAAATTTTAAGTATTGGTTGCCGAAATTATATTTAGTTGGATTAATATAGTTTCATTCTTAAAATTGTGATATTATGCAATTTCTATACACCATTTTTATAAAGAATGAATGAATTCAGGAATATAGCTGGTGGCCATTTTATATTTAGTTGGCCCGAGTCATCAAAAGGAATAATGTGAAAGTGGAAGATATCATTATTAATAATTTTCTGTTTTATGCAATATATTTTTTATTAAAATTTAATAATTTATTTTTCTTTATTTTAGGTGCTTTATTGTAGATATTCTGAAGGCTGGAAACTCATCATTTAATTAATAGATATAGAGGTTGTTATATTATACAATAGTTACTTATTAAAAATAGATATTAATTTTTTACATATTTGTTTCTTTTCAAATTTATAATTTTATTATATGTTAAACCAGGTATTTATTTGTATTCTAAACGTGTTTTACATATTTTTACTACTACATAGTATATAGATAGATAGATAGTTGTAAAGGGTGGGCCAAAGGTTGTTTCACCATGTGAATAGTAAATAAAAAATTATTGCATTGAAATGATGTTGATTTCTTTATTGGATCATACTTGTTACCGGTAACAATTATGTATGAAAGATAATATCGACCAAATGCTCACCCGGTTTCGGCAGTACATATCAATTCGTTTGGCCAATCTATTCCACTAAGATACCTTATTACCTCGTCGTTTTGCTCTCGAATTGTTGCTGGCTTTTTTGTGATAACCCCAAAGATAGAAATCCAAGCGTGTCAAATAGCACGATTTCGGTGGCCAATTGACCTCACTGGTTCACGAGAAAATACGTCCTTCGAACTTCTCATACACTAAAGCTATTGTTGCATTGGCTGTGTCTTGTTGAAACCATGGTACGATAGCTTTCACCATTCACAGTAACAACATTGTCCGCTCTCAGCCACATGCTCACGTACGGCAACATTGTTTTCGTCTGAACGGACTATATGAACACATACTGATAATTTCACAACTAATGCCGGACCGGTTTCTGCGAATTTGCCCACAATATTAAAACTGTTCGCTCAGTCGGTCGATTATTAACAATAAAAAGATCATGTAATGCACGGTATGCAATTCTTTTTGAACGCCCATTTTCATTATAGGCTTCGATAACCGTGTATCTATAAATGTCTAAAATTGTTAATGACTGTAGATAATAAATCTGAAACAATTTTTTTTTTACATTTTGATTTTATTAATAAAGAAGTATTATAACCTAAAAGATTGATTACTTATTAATATTTTGAATATTAAGAAAAAATGAAGACGTTTTCACGATTGTCTTACAACGTTTTACATAGAATTAATCAATCTTCATCTATATGCGGTGATGAAAATGGTACCAACCGCAAGTGCGTTAATAAAATTCAATGCAGCCGAGTGTTTATATTAGATTTGAAGAAACAAATTAGTACCATTTTTGAAATTAATAAAAGGACAGATGGACAGGGTGGAGATAAAAAGTTTCTCTTTTTCAGCTTTGCTAATTGTAGATGTTTTAAAATTAAAAATTAATTAAAACAGTTTTAGAGGCCATTACTGGCCCCTTACTGAGTCAACAATTTGGCTCCAGCAGTTTCGATCCCGAGCATGGTCTTCATACTGTCTAAGACAATCTGAAGAGGCCAAGTCATTCTCTACACCGTGGAGCTATCGTCGCCTGCAACGACCTCTGCGCCTACCATATGGTGGCTCTCCTTTCAGTGATCGCTGTACAATTCGTTCGTCGTCAATTCAAATTAAAAATACCTAATCAAATACTATGCAAATTTCGATTATACACATTTTATATTTACTAAGAACAAAAAAAACGTTTGAAATGAAAATCATAAAACAGGTAACTTCTTATAAACTTTAACATTTAAATATTTATCGTTAATTAATTTTAAAGTGACATGCACAATACCATACTATATCAATCTATTTACCTTGGGAAGAACCTATCTATATTTTTGAAAATAACTACAAAAATTTTATAGCGCAGAACATAAAATAGTGAATACACACATCTTTTCAATGTTGTTAAACAAATTAATTATACCATAGCTTCAACATTGGCGTTATCGGCATTCGCCTAAAGATTTCTGAAACGCCGATCTTTCCTGAATAATTGAACGAACACTAATAGGTTTAATTATGCACTATAATTATTATAATTTTAATTAAATTTTATTTTTATAGATAAATCATTAGGTTCATTTTTTTAATACATTAGCTACTTTATTTTACTATTCAAAAAGAAAGAAATTAATTAAAATACATTTTTAGAACGAACAAAAAGTTGTAAAATGCTTAAAATTAACATTTAAAATTAAAAAACGTTTATATAAATATTTAGTTTAAATGAATTTTGCAGTTTTAATGTGTTGAATTCGGATTTTTTGTATTTTTGTTTATCTGTGAATGCATAAATAATACGAAATGTAAATAATTGTATTGCTTTAAATATAATATATTTTGTGTGAGAACTATTAGAAAATCAAATTGGTAAGATTTGACTGAATAGCTTGATTTAATTATTATATCATATAAACGTTTGATCCATCTAGCAATTCTGGAGATTTAATTAGTGCAATTTTATATAATGTATATACGTACATACGTGGTTCATAAACATACCAAGAAAATTTGTTGAAGACGTAATCCTTTCCAGACATCATGATCCAATCTATAAAAATAAAAATAAATCGATATTACTCATATTGTATTATATACGACGAGAATTAGAATTAAACGGTGTACTATAAAATAAATTTCTCTGATGAATCATTGTTTTTAATATATTGTTTTTATCAACTGATTGATAAGAAAAACATTGTTTCTTACAATGAATATCAATAGATTGTATTGAAATGTATATATAGTTATCAACTGTGTATACAAATTATTTCGGTGGAATGAATGAAAAATTTACGAGTTTTTATTACATTTTGTTTAATAATTATATGAACGTTTAACAACATATAAATTTTGGATATGACCGATAATCAATTATCTATACGAGGAATATTGTTAGAATTTTATTGAAATCTAGAATTAAACTTAAATCAATTTATCAGAAAGCATTACAAATAATCGCAGTTAAGAACTTCTAAATGTGTATATGTTATGTATGCGTCTGTAAAACTAAAAATTACAACGTGCCCCAGCAATTTAAATGGAAACAGTTTTGAGGATGAAAAAACTTAGTATCTGAAACTGACCCAATAAACTTACACATGCCGATTTATTCAATTTGAAATGTAGAAAAACAATTTCTATACCAATATTATATACATATAAAACTGGTATAGTCTCTCTCTCTCAATTATCTCTAAATGTAATTGTAATTGAATTTTAAATATTTGCGGAAAATAACACAAGCTTTTTATCACAAAGTTTGAAAACTAATTCCAAAATTCAGGTTTGTTCAAAGGATTGCTGTGAACTCTATAAAAAAATAGAATATGTATAATAATTGCCACGAAACTAAGAGATAATTTAATAAGAGTTATATATACACATTTGTTAAAATACATTAAGAATTTGTCAAAACTATAATTTTAATTTTTCTTTACTTAGTTTGGCAATGACCATTTCAGTTAGAAAACTGAAGAATAGTCAACATTTAAATTAAATAAGTAACATATAGCTAACAGGTGGGCGTGGATTTAGATTTCAGTTCAGTCGGTTAACACTGCAAATATTCATTCATTTTTGTCGAATTCTAAGAAACACTATTGGAATATTTCAGAACCCTAATGCTTTCAATAGGCAAAAGCGATTTACCATACGTCATTTCTACTGGTAATTCAAAGTGAGCCACAAATGTTTGACCAGTTCTATTTAGTTTTAGTATTTGAATTGCCGAAAAATCTAAAACGGTGTTCTTTACAAATGTAATTTAGTAAATCTTTATATATTATCCTGATAATAGTATGAATCTGGGCATTATCCTGATGGAAAATCCAACGCTGTCCATTAAAAGTTCAGTAAATTTTGGAAAAGCTCGTTCCAAAATGTATTATAGACACTGATACCCATCTGACCCGTCCAAATTAATTTTGTTTTCATCAGAATAGACAACTTTTGCCACTCTCTGTTTCATCTAATGTGTTCCTTTGCAAAACAAAGACGCTGGTACTTCATTAACAGCGATTTTTTCTTAATTGCTTAAAATTTTAACAACAGTTTTTTCTTAATTGGTTAAAATTATAAATGTAGAGCACGCTGTATTATACGGTGGACAGTTGTTCTGCTGGCCGTAACACCGATTTTAGCCCTTATTTTGCTAATCGACAGAGTAGAATTTGAAGCTTTTCTAAGAATCGGTTTTGGACTGTTGTAGCCATGCTCACACATCATTTACTGTTTTTTCCATAGCTTTAGATTTTACTTAGGTAATTCTGTACAACGGTTGTACTTCTTCCAATTTTAGCAGCAATTTGGCGGATAATGAAGCAGTAATTTAGCATCAATTTAGTGGATTATAATCGCCCTCCTTCAAAGGCTGAATTTTGGCTTTTTCGTCAATAAGAACTTTGATATTTATAATCCGGCCGCCGGATTATAAATATCAAACCTTATCCAAAATCGAACATAGTTTTCGAGATTTTCAATTCAAAATTTTCCCTTTTGCGAAATTTTCTGTTCGAGATAAATTTTTTATTTCTTTTTAAGTTCAAACCTTTCATAACCCTCTATTTGTTGAAATGGATTTGAAAAAGAATTACCAATTTGACAAATCTGAAAATTTCTTGCGGTCGAATACATTTTTTTAAAATGAGATGAATGTTTGTATGGTGCAGCCTTTAACTATTCCAATCGACACAAATTTTTTTTGATGATAAGAAACATATTCGCGAATAGAAACCACAGTAAATAATTAATCATAGTGAAGTGTACACTTAAGTTTATAATAGTGTTAAAAGAAAAAAGTATATTTAAAAATGACATCCAGAATGTCGCAATCGGACGAGCTTGAGGAAATTATTTATTACATAACCGAAATGCGACGAAAAGTGAACTCAAAAATGGACGATTTCTTCTTTATAATCGAACAACAAAATAAACGGATACACGAACAGAATACAGTGATCGATGAGCTGGCATGGCAGTTGCGTGATTTGCGTGATTCAGTACGGGAAATAAATGCAAGACGTGATCATTGTGCGTGTAATTACGAAAATCATGTACCCAGCATAAAGGATTCATTACGTCATAAACTTGGACCAAGTAATAAAAACAATTTAAGTAAATTTACAGGTAGGTAACCAAATTTTATTTCAACATTTATCGTATAGGCTAATCACTTTAATTATTGATAAGATAAACTATACTTAATCCGCATTGAGTTTTGTTAAAATAATGCAATCTATAAAGTAGATAGTACAATGTGGTATTTTAAAATAGTATCGTATTCGTCAAATGCATACATATTGAATCAAACAAAGTAGTAAATTATCAACTTAGTCATCGAGAATATTGTATTCGTTCCACGATTTTTAATTCGTTTGACAAATTTCACTTAAATAATTTGAAATAAAAAGCTATATACTCGTATGTATGTATGTATATGTACATAGTTATCTAAACAAATTACATATACATATAGAGTTTTCAAATTAAGACAGAAAATGACAATATCAATAAAATCGCTAAAAGGAAACCAAAACAAACTAAAACAAAAACTATTTATCGAAAACTACAAAAATTTGTATTATAATTTAATTTTAGTAAAACTGAAAACAAATTAAGTTTAGAGATAAAAACTTCTGTGATTTTCCGTTTCTGTTTATATCGAAATAACACGAAAGTTTAATTTAATGTCATGAAAACAGATTGCAACCAGATTGTAGATGTCTGTTTTTGTGAACACATTACAATGTCACATGTAAATTTAACAATTTTATTATTTACGTTTACAATTTTAAATTGAGTCACGTTGAAATATATGTTGTTTATCAACTTTATGTATTTCGATTTTATTTAATTAATTTATTTTTTTGATAAGCTTCACCAACATTAAAATTTTTGTATGTGATTTAAATTTTAGAATACGTCAATCGATTCTATAATGGGCCACAAATATAAAGGTCACAAGAAATGCAAATGATGCTAAGTATGATACCAAAAACGATTAAAAAATTTAATTTTCTGACAAGCAAATCTGTTTGGCACTTTACTGTAGTATAGTTTATTGAATGTTGAAAATATTTACTTTCTGAGTGAGTATGTATACGAAAAATTTTTGTAAAAAAAAATCAATGAAAAACCTAACTACATATTATGGCTTTTGATCAAAGAAACACCAATTTTTACGAAAAATGACTATTCGTCTGGCGTTCCATTTGAAATGTTGGAAATTTATTAGGGGCTCTTTCCTTTCAACTTAGAAACTACGTTCTAAACAACTACATATGTATATATGAATTTATTTAAAGCTAAAGTCATAAATTTTACTATGATATAAATATTTAGTCCAATTGATTATGAGTATTTAGGATAATTATTTATAATACTAACAATTGTCAAATTATGAGCATCTTTATATGCTTCAATTAATAATAACGTCTGACATAGAATGCTATAAATTAGTGCATAAATCAAAGAAATATAAGATTGCGACAACCAATAATAAAACTAAAGCTAATACAAAAACTAAAGCTAATAATACAAAAACTAAAGTTAATACAATGATCAAAACTAAAGCTTTTAAATGTTTTTAAAGTTTTAGTTAAAACACAAAACATATCAGAGACATCAATTCCCAAATAAATAACAGTAAACTTAGTTTTTGTTTGAAAATATTTTTGTATAGCCATGGTTAGGTTAGGTTAGATAAGGGTGGCCTTCCTAAAGGACTAGCATAGACACATAGTTGGTCCGTAGCTATACCACATTCGAGCTGCCTCCTCTTCACTCGTTAAACCATCCTAAGCTTACCAAGAAGCGTTTAAAGTCCCGGACCCCGTACTTACTAAGATCCGTGAGATCGATGAATGGGGAAGTTCCCATAAATTTTGTTCTGCTGTACGCTAGACTAGGACGGATGTAGAGTAGATGGAGCACACTTTCCTCCTCCCCCTCATCACCGCAGCTGCGGTAGGAGTCATGGGCAGGGAAACCCAGTCTCTGCTCGCATGTATCCCAATGAGACAATGTCCCGTTATAGCTCCCACGTTCATACCAATTCGCCGTCGAAGCGATATTAGTTGGCCTGGTCTGGACCGGTCAAGTCCAGGCCAGATCTGCCTGGTTATTACACACGAACTCGCGTTAGACCATCTGACTTTCTTTTCTTTTATGGCTTCTTCCTGAAGCAGCCGTTTACATTGTATAGCCAAAATCATCAAACAAATAAAATAAAAAGCAAGTTTAAATTAGAATTAATAACTTTATATATACATAGTATATACTAGTTTCTTTTTGTAGAAGTCATATTTCATCCAATAATTTAGCAATTAACATTTAGTTTTACAGCACATAACATAAAACTATAAACATTTAATTGATACATATTTATGTATCTGTGTACGTACATATATATTACTTTTTATTAAAAATTCGCCCATAAAACAAACCATAAAGTGATAACCATAAAAAAAGATTTTCAAAACTATGGTGAACAATTAAATTCAATTTATTTAGAATTATTTTTACAATAACTTAACAAATGAAGTACGAATGTCATTTGCGAGATTGAAGTGCCACGTACCATACGCAATATCACACCATCTTTACCATATTAATCTATATTTTTATGATCTTTTAGGTATCTCCGCGCTATTCGTCTGTTTGTGATCTTTTGTTAAGTAGAAAAATACTTATTTGATTTTCATAAAACAAGCAAGCTAATAAACCTTGATGACCTATGAAAAACTCTTAATATCTGTAACATTTGTAGGTGGTTGAATTCCAAAGAGATCGACACACAAACATTTTATTGATATGCAGTAAAACAAAATAATTTCATCGACGTTGTAACACAAAAATGGCGCAAGACAAAATATGAAATAAAAACTACCGTTTTTAATTCATTTTGAATTTTAAAATATTTTTTCTAATTAAGAAATTGAATTAAAAAAATGTCTTACATTTACATGCAAACATCGCCTATTCGAATTCACTTTTGTTCTACATTCAGCCTCGTGTTGCCATCTAAATGTATGTATATATATGAATATAGTATTATAGTCAATTGAATACAACATTTCATCGATTTGATGTGCGCGTATTTAGTTGTAATTAACATTTTCAATAATTTTTACTAAATGTTAAGATTATCCAAAATTATTAAGAATTATGTCATATTATTAAAATAGTTTTATGTCAAAATGGATGAAGATAAAAATTAGGGCGATTTTATTTTATTATATAACCAATGACTCTAAAAATAAAAAGAATAAATAATAAAACTATGACTTAAATTTGGATCTTAAAAAAAAAACAACAACTTTTAATTTACAAAATGTTCTCGTTATATAAATAACTCATACGCGAATACAAAATAAACATTATAACATTTGCGGATTTTCAAAACAAATAAATAAAATAATAATAATACAGTGTTTAAAGGCCATTGCTGCTCCCTTACTGCGTCAACAAACTGGCTCCAACGGTTTCGATCCTGGGCTTGGTCTTCATACTGTCCTAGACAACCTAAAGAATGGTGGCTCTCCTTTCAGAGATCGCTGCACAATTCGTATCAGCACGCAGAACGTGACCGAGCCAGCGTACTCGCTGAGATCTTATTTCATGCACAATATCGGCGATCTTCATCAGATCTCTGATCTCGATATTGTACAGAGCTCGGTATGTGCTACCTATTTCGCGTTTTGAGTCGTAAATCACACGCATGACTCTTCTCTCAAATGTAAGGAGCCATCTCTAGCACTCATCAGACAGCGCCCAACTTTCACATCCAAACATAACAACGGGCCTGATCAAAGCTTCAGCTTCGGCTGCCAGTCACAATTAATATCCTCACCAACACTGTTATCGTGAGTGATAAGAGAGCCCAAATATTTGAACCTCCTCACTCCTTCAAACGTGTAGTGGCCACTACTAAAATCTGGTGTGTTATTGTCCCTATAACCTGAGATCATGTATTTCGTTTTGGACTCATTGATCTGGAGTCCAACAGAAGCTTTTTTTTAGTTTTTGACCAACGTAACTAAATGTTTATATTTTTACTCTGTACTTGAATGTGATATATCAAAATTCTAAGACTAATTATAATAAAATGAGATCCTAAATTATTTCTTGCTTAGGGGTCCGGAACACGTAGCTACGCTAGCGGATACAACGTATATTAAGGTACAGCGTACATATTATATGAAATTTATGTTATGTATATTACCTATTTGTTCGAACTATTGATTGATCCTTAATAAAACTGACTAGATTTACAGAACTGACCCTACAAAATTGTGGATATACTGATATAGATAGTTTTTAAAAAAATGTATGTAGTTGGACAACTATATATTGTTATATTGATTTGAAATTATGTATTTAGAAGTAAACTTATTAACATTACCAATTTCAGGTTATCGTAATGTAGTATGGACAGTGAAATGTACGAGTATTTGTATTGTATCATCATGATGCACATTTTGTGAATTTGCTTAAAAGAGTATATAGTATATGCGTCTATATAAGATAAATATAGGGAGCTAAAGATAACTCATTATATTTTAGTACCATTTATGAATTTAAATGTTCACCATACTTGACTCATGAAGGTACATTATCTTTGATTTTATATTATCCTAGTTGCCAAATACTGTTATAGTAAATAATACCTATTGATAATATCGTTAAATAGCCCTTTGACTATAACTTTGTACAACTTTTTGGATAATAAATCTTTTAAGTAAGTTAATTTATTTTTTATTTTTACTCTCCTCTTATATTTATATTTTTATCAGATCAAAACAATAACATACTTGATGATGATCATTTAGATGTTGCCCAAGAAGATAATAATGTTGGTCAAAAAAATAATTATTCATCATATAACAAGAACAGAGAACAAACTGATGATGATTATGAGCCAATTGAATTCAAAAATTATGCACCACGATTAAATAACCTCAAACAAGAACCACAAAACAGCAATAGTGGCAGTAGTAATAATAATAATAATCGTGGAAATTTGAAGAAACTATTAAATAACGAAAATAATTACGATAACAAAATGAAAAAGGTTCAATACTCTAAAAGTTGTACAAGCGCAGATGATTTCAATGATGACACTGGATTCCGAAAAGAGCGAAACAAAACACGCGATGCGCAAAGTGAGCAATTTGCTAAACCGAATATATCCATGGCGGAAGAAGAAGTGAGCGAAGATGTAATTTTACGACGACAAACTGTAGTTATGCCGAAAGTAACTCGAACTTCGCATCGTGGAAGTAACAGTGGTATATCTAGTATAATGTCTGTAAGTATATATAGTTAAGTTACATGAATTATAAGGACTATAACAATTTTTTTTTTGTTTTATTGTTTATACACAAAGGACATTGAAGAAGAAAGTATTAGCGATATGATGATTAAATTGGATGAACGAAGAAGTATGAATTACAATCGTAATCAGAAAATGCGGCCACAATCCTTTAAAACATCGTTTTAAATAATAAAAAACAGAAGCAGACAACCGTGCATTGTGACCGAAAAATCAAATAGAAAATATCTCGATGTAGATTCTATTCTTTTGTTTAATTATTTTTTGTCATATAAGTATGTGGAGATACTAGATACCTTTCGTATTTGGCTTATTTCCAAAAAAAATTATTATTTTACAATAAAGGGAAAACAAATTTGTTCAATAAAAACATAAAAACATATATTATTTTATGTTACATACTATTTAGTTTTTGGATTCGTTACTTTATCATAACGGGCAAATCTGCAATCCATTGTTCCAATATCTAATAAAAATATAATATGTTATTGTGTTTAAATTTAATTAAATGTTGCATAAACTAGATTGAATTTAACAAATATTTTTGGGAGAATTTGTTGTAGAACCACTACGAAAAACGTACGAATCACAACCTCACAAAAAGCAAACTAGAACTGCATTGAAAATAAATTTAATTTTATAAAACCATGTCAAGAGACAGGCAGATGCGCTTATAGAACTAAATTTGATCCTAGATGGACCAAGTCAATCGTTCAAAAAGCACTAAATGAATTAATGGCACATAAGATAACTTGAATCATAAGAGAAACGAATCAGCTAATCGGCAAAACAAAAGAGAAACAAATCAGCTAGTTGGAGGAGCTGTTGTAGCTCTGGCTAACTACTGTCTCAATACATTTCCAGTTATTCCGTCATCGACTTTTGTCGACGAACTAACGATTGCCTCAAAGTATCGAATCTTTGAATACATGTTCAAAAATGATATTGACGATATCAATAAGTGAGTTCCGACACATAATAAATATATGAGCTATTAAACAAGAACAGAGTCAAAAATATCCCAGGCATTGTATTAACAATTAAGGAAAATTCCATAATTCACATTTGTTTAACTGATATTCAAGCATGAATTCTTTAGGAAAAATTTGTCTGTACTTTATACTCTCTACTTTGTATTTAAATCCCAAAGTGATCTAGAAAAAATTGATGAAAGTTATAAACAAAAGCGATGTGTTTTAAGCCTAATTTGTTAAATTTAATTTACAAAATTGTTGCTGAAGCAGTCAGTACCTTTGAATTCACCCTTTTATTAAATTGTCAACATTATTGGTGATGTTAATTATAATTTTACAGGCAGTTGAATGCACTTGTCCTGTAAAAAAACAAATGCACAAAACCTGGATTGTAGATTTCAAAATGACTATTTCAACTAATATTAAATTTCTAATATTACTTAATCTGATAAACATCTTCACAGTTAAAAGAAAAACATCTTCATTCAGCTTAATATAAATTTTATTCCTAATGTAACAAACCGTTTTTTAAACATTAAATTAGCCAATTTCATAACCAACCTTAATTTCTTTTCTTTAATATTGCAAAAATAGAAAACAACCTCAATTCAATTTCTATCAAATTTAAATAGAAAATACATATTTATACATATTTTCTCTTTCTCTCACATATAAAAATCACTTTTGCTTTTACATGTGAAGTGAAGTGACACAAAACTGTATGCATTGTCGAAAAATAAAAAGTTTTTAGCTCGAAAAAATCATAAAACTTATCGATTTTTAAAACTTACACTATTTTGCCCTAATTTTGCGTATTCTCTTCACAAGTTTCAGTTAGAATTTTTAATCGATTGACGATTCATTTAAATATCAAACTAAAAGCTGGAATAGTAAATTTTTATTTACACTTTTTAACCAAACACTAAATTCTATAACATTTTTAAATTACATATCAATTAACACAACGTTTAGTTACTAGTTAGTAATTATAATAATTAACACAATGAGTATTATTAAATCAAATTTATTAAACATTTAATTATAGTTTATTTAATTTATTTCTTTTATGGCTATGTTGACATTTGGATGTGTATATGGTTCGGTCTTACTGTTTTTTCTTATTAGAAATGTCAATACAAAAATAAAATAAATGTAGAGTCATCTGCTAGAGCCATTCATGATACAATAATTTGATGTGAGACATCTTTGAACGACTAGCTGAAATATTTGTTGTTAACTATTTGGTGGACAAGAAATAAGTGTGAATTTTTTTGAGATATAAATTATTCAGAGTTAAAGAAATGTTTTAATAGTGTTTTGGTCTAAGACTAACTTCTTATAAACACACCGGTAAAATAATCATTTTCTTAAATATCACACCATAAAATAAAAATAGTCGATTTGTATTTTGAACGGAAGGTATAAATAAGAACGGAAGAAATAAATGTGTTCAAGAATTTAATTTTGGAATCAATAAATGTGTGTGTGTGTGTGTGTGTGTGTGTGTGTGTGTGTGTGTGTGTGTGTGTGTGTGTGTGTGTGTGTGTGTGTGTGTGTGTGTGTGTGTGTGTGTGTGGAAATAAATAAAGGCAACTTTTTTGTCTTAAATTAAAATCTACGAAAGCATAAGTTTCGAATTTGTATTAATTTGGTAAGTGCCTCGTTACCTTTGCACTTACAGATCAAAGGAATTATATCGCACCTACTAATTATTGAAATACAACAAATGTTACAAATTGAGATTTGGTTAGCTTCATCCATTGTGTTAAATTAGAATGAATATCAATGTATAGATGAGTTATGAATTTATGCTAAATTGATAAATGGTTCGTCAATATTGTAGTGCCATATCAAATATTTAATCGCACTTATACCAACCACATTCTGATAGTATTATCTACAACAATTTTGCAATAGATTTTAAATAATTTTTTGAAACAAGATTTAGGATCCAGAATGCGGATTATATGATCGATTATATTAAATTTGTTAATATCATTCACGACAAAGATATCAAAATTATTTAAACATAGTTAATAGATAAATAAATGAGTTCAACCGTGCAACGAAAGATGTATATTAAATTTGGAATTAATAAAACAGTCAAGTATTTCACTATGAGACCTGTTTTCAAGAACTCATAGAAAATCTTTAACATTATTTTGTTGACGCCAAAGCTATAAAAGTCACAAAATTAAAAAACATCGCACATCTCAATTTACTATGCTGTATACCAGACCAGTACGCCGTTGTCAAGTATGATATAAAAACGAAAACACAAGTCAAATTAAAGTTTGAGTGATTATTTATAAACTTACAAACGTTTAAAACCATATTCACTCAAAATTTAACCAGTTTATATGGTCATTTTGAAGACCGGCAAAACTTTAATTTCACTCAACAGGAATAGCGTACTACATATAGGTCTGACAAAAATTTAATTAAAAAAAATATCAAAATTTAACAGTTTTATTATTAATTTTAGGGTAAACTTCACAGTCACCATAACTTTTTCTTGTTGCTAATAAGTTATACATACTCAAATGTTCTATCTAAGAAAAAATAGTAATGAAATTCTATTCTAAGTTCGTGATTAAATAATTATGTGTTTCTAATTTTTTGTTTTGAATGTTTGATAAGTACGTGAGATGGATAAGATGATGTGATAATTACCAATATATGATTTTGTGTTTGCATATTAACCTTTTACAAATATGGATGACACTTGTGATTTTGTTTTTAATTCAGTTGAGTTTAGAGACCGAGCGAGTATAACTTTTAAGAAATCGCTGTTTCAGCTAGTGAAAAATAACGAAAATTTTAATAAAATGAAAGTTAAATTGGCCGAGTGTATTATTGTATTCATTTTATTTAATATAAATTTAATAATTGCCCTGACAAATCAATCGCAATTAGAAAACAATACAAATATTGAATTCACAACAGAAATTTTAGATTTGAGTAAGAAAAGTGTAAGTGGGCAGGAAATCGGCAGTGATTCGATTAAATTAAAAAAAGTGATACATAGGCAATGTGATAAATGTACAATGATGAAGAGATCAATTGATCGAATTCTACCAAGGCGCAAAAGATTCTTGATATATCCAAGTGCAAGTAATGTTGTGGTGAGTTACAATATAAAATAAATAATATGTTAATTAGGAGATTATAAAAAATTTGTAGTTATACCAGTGAATTTAATAGCTACGAGTATAGCACACTATATTTAGTTAAAAATATAATGCCATTCACATAAATTACATAATTTTGTCCGATTGAACATCAACAAACAATACTATATTAAGTGTATGTTCTTATTATCTATAGTAAATTTAAAATGAAATACTTTTAAGTTTCAATCTCTCATTTTGGATTCATTCACCTGCGATGGAAATAAAATTCAAATTTCTTATTGCAGGTTATTGGAATTAAAAATGGTTTCTGCTGTTGATAAAATTAAAATACACAAGATGTAAATGTTAATGCTTCTTTAACCGGAAAATTCTATTAATTTAGCACTAAAAAATGAAACGATAGATATCTTTGGTTAGGTTATTGACTTACAAGTCCTCCAATCGATTATTTATCTGATTACTTTCTAGTTGCCTTTATTATTTCGAACAAGGACTGACTCAAATGATAATTAAAACAGTTTCACTATAAGTAATTCTCTAAATATAACTATAGCGTATGTTCCATTTTTTTTTATATTATGTATATACTCGTATATGTGTTCCACAATTGTGTTGGATGAACTTCCACTAATCGTCAGAAATAATTACTTGTACGGAAGGAAAGTTCGTAATTAGCTTAATGAAAATTATCTAGGATGATGGACTGGTCGCGACGGACCCATAACTTGGTCGCCATACGATCTCCCGTACTAACGACATTAGATTTTTATGTGAGAGGACATTTAAAAGGAATTTTTCTATAACCACACCTGATGCTGTATTGTTGTGTTTTATTTTGAAATATATATAGTTATGAACAGTTACAAATAATAATAAAACTTCTAAATGAATACTTTCTAGCATGACGTACAATCCATTTTTTTGAAAAAACTTTATTTATGTGTATTTTTCACACTTTACAAAACCTTATATAAATATGTACTCGAAGTAAACAGATCGAAAACGTATGTAGCACAAGTATTAAAATTATTGATCATTTTTGTAAAATAAATTGAACAACGCCAAACATATGTAGTTACCTCTGACTTTCATGTCGAGTAGTCGTGTTTGTATTTGTTCGGATTTTTGATTTAAAATTTGCGATTTTTATATTCTATGTCCACATCCATTTATACGTATGTAGTTTTTTTATACTTTGCATGAATTTGGTGAACGAAATGTGCTAAAAAGCAAATAACAACAACCCTACGAAGCTAAACAGTAGTACAAAGATCAAATGAATGATCAGTAGCAACGGCTGCAAAATTTTTACATGGTTGTTTTCGTCGTTGTTTTCGAGTGTTGTTTTCGACTTATCGTGGACAACAACAAAAACTTAACTGATCGCTCTTCGGTTTTAGCATCCATATTGTATATAATAGTATGACTAGTCTTTGCACAGTTGACTGCAATTTCTTGCTCAATTAATTCTAAATCGTCTTCAAAAGACTCATTTAGGAATTCAATTTCGGAATAATTTATGGAACTCATATTAGTATTTTTAATTGATTTAGCGGAACGTTATAATAATGCACCTCTACACAATTGAAAAATTATTATTATATTTGTACCACTGACAGGTCGCATTTGTAAACAAAAAAAATATCGATGTATCGATAAGTTACATTTAGTTATTACATAAAACTACAAAAAACAATTAAATATATATATTTAAATACATTTTTATTATTAAATATATCAATTTAAATTCATAATTGTAATAAATATAAAAAAAATTAAAAATATATTTAAACAATCGATAAGTTATTTTTCGAAAACAACCAAAAAGATGTATGGGGGACATATTTCTGTTGTTTTCGAGTGTTGTTTTGGGTACACTGTCAATGTACATATTCAATATTTTTACGGTGTAAACGATCAATTTTTCTATGGGAAAAACAACAACAAAAACTAAAACTGAAAAACAACACTCGAAAACAACGACGAAAACAACCATGTAAATGAAGACACATATACTCCAAGAAGTGAATATCAAACGAAACACGACACGAGAAAATAAATAAATTTTAACGTTTTGTTATAGTAACATGTGATAAAGTGTTATAGTAACATGTGTTTTTGTAATACATATTTAGAATGGCGATTTAAATTGTTAAATGAGAATCAGGGGCCCTCTATAACTTTCGACTTCTGTTTTGCGACAACTATCGTTTTCCTAAAGTAGGCAAAGGAAGAAAAAGGTAAACTATAGTAAATTTATAATATTGTTTTACTTTTTCTTCCTTTGTCTACTATATAGGAAAACGAAAGCCGTCGAAAGTTTTAGTAGGGCCCCTAATTCACAAACGTTTGTGAACAAGCGCGTAAGTAACGTCAAAGTCTGACATCACAAACTATGAGATTACTCTCATACTGAATTATGAAACGTTTTACATGAAAACTATTAAAATGTATTATCAATATCGATTCAATGTTCTATATTTCAATTGTTTGCTTTGGCATGACTTTTTTGTTGTTATAACAAATTAAGATAATATTCAGCACTCAATTAAATATTTACATAATAAATGGGTTTTTTAAAGCTTAACTGTATCATATTGTTATGATCAAATACATCATTGTATGCATATTAATGAGTATTTACCTATTGGTTGGTTATCTGGTTGGTTCGAATTAAATAAAAATTCAGTTTGGTATAAAATTTGGTATCACTGTAATGAACAGTTGAATATTGAAAAATTATAATACATATATTAAAAATTTGATTGTCTAAATTTCTAAATTCGTGTTTAGTTCTCTTAGTGTAATTGTACGAGTACGAGTATAAGCAAGAATGTTAACAAGAAAATTTGATTATAATATACTTTCATTTGTGTTAATAGTTTTATTTTATAAACCAGAAATATTTGCAAGCTCATCTCGTCAAATTGCAGTAAACAGTGATAGTTTAGAGTGTTTGAATATTAATACTGAAATAGTTCAAAATTCTAGTGAAATCCTAAACCAAGAGTTGACTAAAATATTTAAACATAGTGAGCATTACGAGAACAATTCCAGGACGAAGAGATCAATTGATCGAATACTATATAGGCCGAAAAGATATGTAATATTTCCAACTGGAAGCTCAATAGTGGTAATAGACACGAGAAATTCTTCATGATTTTAATTCATTAATTTGTAGGTTTTTGTATCTCGACAAGTCTCTTATTCTCAAAACTGATAGGCTATAAATAACGTGAAATTCTTATATAAATGAGCTGAACGTCAATATAGAACGATTAAAGCATTCGATTTGTGTAATTTACTAAACTAATAAAATTAATTTAAATCCGAATTGTGCAAAATACAAACAGCCAGTCTCGTATTTATAAAATACTGTATGCCTTAATTAGGGTGACCAGAAAGCGTACATACTCTTTTTAGTTTGTGTTATTTTTTAAACATAATAAAAATGTACTCTTTAAGTTCATGCCATATTTTTCTAGATTCATATTAAATAAGTCAATTTACAATAAGTCAAAGTAATATAATTACAGAACAGGTAACAATATAGTCACTTATTTGTTCTATCGTATAAGAAAAGATTATGTTGATAAAACGTATAACGTTAATCGTGGTTGCAATGAGTGTATCGAGGCAGTTAATTGTTGAAATGATTGGTTCGAAACGCTGTGACCAGCGAGAAATATTTGTAGTAGTACTGTTGTTAGAATCCAAAGAACTGATGCAACAATATGTGATTTTTTGAATAAGAAAATTGTTAATCTTTATATTCTATATTTATAAGTTTCTCCGAAATTTTTAATACTTTTTTCATTTCTTAATTCTAAAAATCAGATAATTTTCGAAATATTCAAATGGTTTTATTCGTAAATTTCTTAGATCAAATTATTCACCTTTATTCGAAATTGAAAATTTATAATACTAAAGCTAACAAATTTGTAAACTTGCCAAATACATCAATTCATAAATTTCTTAATAATTAATTATTTAATTCAATAAAATTTAAATTCCCAAAATTTAAAATTTCTAAAATTTTTCTGCTTTCTTGGAATATTTAGTTTCTAAATATCGAAATTAGATATTTATTTCCAAAATATTGAATTTGAATAAAATTTGAATTTTTAAATCCCCAAATTAATAACACCTGTTAAATTACAAAATCACTATATTTAAAATTATCAGATTCATAAATTTGTTTACTTTATCATTTCTCTGGTCTATCCATCTTCAATCAAGTTTCCCTTCAATTTGACTTGCCAAATAAAAAGAAAAAGTTGAATTTTTAAGAAAGTCAAATTCGAATCCCATAGCTCGATGTTGTTTAGTGAATATTTTAATTTTTTTGTTATTCGTTTTTAATTAACAATTACAATTCGATTGGTCAAATTATCAAAATTTTCAAAATCAATTTTCGGCCTCATGTAAGTTCCTGTAATAATTTAACTCTTGTCAACAAAAATTCTTTTATTTTTTCTAGTGTTTGTTTGCAAAACATATTCGATTGCACCAACAAGGTATTTGCAAAGAACGAAACTTACAGAAACAACCAATTATTTGGAATCCATTCAAATTTTACATAATTTAAATAAATTTAAAATTTAATGACCATTTGATGCTCTAATAAATTATTATACACGTCATTATGCGGAAATTAAAGTAATTCCAGAACTATTCAAATATGTATTTTTAATTAATTCCAAACAAAATTTATTCAAATTCTAATGTTTCTATTTAAAATGAATTCTGAAATTCAAAAATGAAAAATACCGGTCAAATGCGAGTGTAACTCACACGTCTAGGGTTTTGTTCAACCGTTTCTGCTCAAAGGCTCTAACACAAATTGATTGCGATGTAACCAAGTGCATATTTTAATTTGTAGTGGTTACATATTCTTAAAAAAAATTTCAAAAAATCTATAAATATGTATTAGGAATATCTCGTTTTCTTTATAATCTTTACGAGACCTTTTTGCATTGCGATCTTTTTCATATTGTTTGTCCTCGGATGTTCAGAATTCGAAAATAAAGATGCCATATGATGTAAAATCTAAAAAAATGTAAACAAAATTTTCGAATTCTATTTATGTGCATGCGACATGTCGAATTTTATCATAATCGCTTCAGAAATAAATAGCTTATTTCTGTTCCATAATTGGTCATATTCCATAACTTTATCAAAGAATCTTTAAATTGAATGCTAGACCTGGCAGAAATCAGGCCGACTTGTGTGAAACTGCAACTGATAATGGTGAGAGAATGATGTACGTTGCAATTGCTCACGATCTTAGAGTAGCAAGCACATTTTTCTCTCACAAACAGATATACATTTAGAAACATGGATCCATCCTCGCAAAATATCCCGCAGCCAAATTGACCACGTGTTAATTTCAAAAGGGCGAGCTCGGATTGTGCAGGATGTGAGAACTTATCGGTCAGCAACCATATACGTAGGCAGCGATCATTATTTGGTCGCTGCAAAGCTACGGTGGAAGTTTTCGTACAGGTCCGGAAACACAGCGAAACGGATGGAACGTTTCGACTGTGAAGGTCTGATAAATGAAGATCAAAAGAAACGAGATCAGGATCTTGTCAGCGACAACATTAATGAAGCTAATTACCAGTCTGACTGCGTGAAGTCTGTCTGGGAGGTACTGAAAACTGCTGCTCAACAGACTTTAGGTATAGTGAAAGTCAGACCCAAGAATGATTGGTTTGATGACGAGTGTCGTCTTGCAGTTGAGCAACAAAATATAGCCCATAATGAAGTGCAACAACGTCTCACAATCGCAAGGAAAAACAAGGCTGCTCTTGCAAGAAGGGCAGGTAAGCGAATTTGTAGACGGAAAAAGCGAGAATAGTGGAAGGCCGAGGTTCTGAAAGTACAACATCTCCGCAATGAGCGCAGTAGATCAATGAGTCCAAAACGGAATACATGATTTCAGGTTATAGGGACAATGGCACACCAGATTTTATTAGTGGCCACTACACGTTTGAAGGAGTGAGGTGGTTCAAATATTTGGGCTCTCTTATCACTCACGATAACCGTGTGAGTGAGGATATTAAAGTGTGGCTGGCAGCCGTGCTTTGTATCCTCTAAGGCCACTGCTAAAATCTAAACACCTATCAAGTGCCGTGAAGCTGAAACTTTACAAAGCGTTGATCCCGTTGTTATGTTTGGATGTGAAAGTTGGGCGCTGATGGATGAGTGCGAGAGATGGCTCCTTACATTTGAGAGAAGAATCATGCGTGTGATTTACGGCCCAAAATGCGAAATAGATGGCACATACCGAGCTCTGTACAATTTTGAGCTCTGTACAATTTCGAGATCTAATGAAGATCCCCGATATTGTGCATGAAATAAGATCTCAGCGAGTATGCTGGCTCGGTTACGTTCTGCGTGCTGATCCGGAACGAATTGTGCAGCGATCTCTGAAAGGAGAGCCACAGATTGTCTAGGACAGTATGAAGACCAAGCCCAGGATCGAAACCGTTGGAGCCATATTGTTGACGCACTAAAGGGCCAGTAATGGCCTTTAAATACTGTATTATTATTATTAATGAATCATTTAAGAATCCCATTTAAAACCAACTTGCCTAATTATCGTCATCAACGGATGACTTAAGTAAAAATGTTCGCCTTAAAAATTCAGTTATTGGACTGTATGTTTAACAGCTATAAGTATGTTTCCAGCAATATTAATTAATGAACTATATGTTCACATAAAATTTCTTTACTTGTCGTGACCTCGTGACATCATAAATTATAATCAAATGCAAATTTTACAAAATAATTTTGTATCTTCTCTTTCTTAGGTTACTATGTCATTGGTTAAAGCACTAACATTTAGTACACCGCGAGGCTACAACTTTTTGGGAGAAGTTGATTTCTTTTATCCACTACCCGATAAAATAATTCGTCCACATCATCGAACCACAACCACTGAAGCGCCGCCACCTTCAACAACGCCACCAGATATGTTTGATCAACATCATGATCATTTACCTACGGGATGGGATCATGATCATGATGGTGAAATATTTATGCCCGACGATGGATGGAAAGGCGATATTTTTAAAAATATAAAAGCTGGTGATCCTCCAATGGATATGATGAATATGGATGCAGCTAATTCGTCAAGGCGATATTGGAATGAAGATTTATCATATCGCAATTCATACAATAATTTTAGACCACCATCATTTCAACCAAATTCAAGAAGACGATTTGATGATTATATTAAACCTACACAACCTAAGTCACCAGTTTATTATCAAGGAAAGCGTTCAACAGAAAAGTTATCCACGGCAGACAATTTGAAATCAGAGAATCATGGTGATTGGGCACATTATAAATCGCATCGTGATCGTCGTGATTTATATAGTAATATCGAATCAATTTTCGAATAGTAAGTATAGAATTTAGTTTGTTTTAATCATAATTAAAATAATTTGGGGTGGACAATTCCAGCAAAGGCCTACAAATTAGAACGTGTATTTTGCGGGCGATATGTGAAGCTAAACATTTTCTATTGCCCAAAGGAAAATCATTGTTTCATGATATTTTTCGGATTTTATTTACGTAATTATTTGAAATATAGTCCCGTAGATTACAAGATCAGTCAACAAATTTATAAATGTATTGTATTTTAGGATACCAACTAAGGATGAATTTAATGATGATTACAGCAATGCAGTCAGAAATCATGATGCCAGTGAAAATTGCTGGAAATTATACGAAAGTGAATGTCCGATTAGTATTTTGGAATTATTGTTAAAAAGCCAAAAGATTATATAAACCGCTAAAAACTTAGTACATACTACATACACTCGTATGTTTTTATTTATAATTATTTTTTAAATATATTTTGTTAAATAAATAATTGTTTTTTATTTAATATGAAACCTAGATCTAGCGCAGACAATTTCTTAAAAAGAAAAACAGATTTAATTTGAAACTTTAATTATCACTTGCTTGTAATACTCGAAATATGTCTGGACGAGTATGTAAAAACCGTGGATTTTTTATTTACATAAATCTTATATATGAAAAATAATGATAACAGACAAATGGGCGTGTTTATTAGCATTTAAGTGATTTAAGTGTCTAAACTAGTGCGGATAACTAATCATCGGATTTTTATTGGGTTGCTATACGTATCATATTTTATTTTTGTTTTACAGTGTGCTTAATACAATGTACAATAGAGAAGAGGAATTTAGGATGAAAATGGTACAAATGTATTATAATAGACCACAAAAATCCTAGGTAGTCTAAACTATCCGGAAATATACATACATGAGTACTCGCGGATTTCATTAAGATAGGCACTTAAAATTATTAAAATTGGTTTAAAATCACGAACCTTCAAAATTCTGTGAACATCTAACCGCTCAATCTAATTTATTGCCTATGGATGCAAAGGTGGCAGTTGCTCTAAGATATCCGAATATGTACTCGAGAGTATGTAATTATTTCTAGAATCGGCAGCATACAATTTACAAAACACCACAAATTCAAATTTTCGTATAAATAAAATTCCGAGGAACAATTGCCAAATTTAACAGTGTAATTTTTTGTTATTTTTTTAGTATGAATTTTACTGTCATTAATAGAGCACTATAGATTGCCATCAGTCTCATAATTGGTATGTTATAATTCAATGCCACAAATAATCTTAATCATAGCAACATTCCTGCTGCGACAAATTTGATGCTGTCTTGTACTCAATGTCAAAGACAAACAGAAGTAGTGGCATGCTAAGTTGTGTTTTATTAACCCAGAAACCGTCGTCGTGAACAGGGATGGGCGTTTACGCCTAGAAAGAGCAGCTCATAAAAATCGGAAAAATTGCACAATTATGATTTTAAAAAAACTTAACTTACATTAATTAATCTCTGACGGAATTCGAGTTCAGGAAGGCTTTGAGCTACTGAGTTATTAAATAATAAAATCGTTCAGATAAACAGAACTTTGTCCGCTAAACCTGCCAGACTGCTCTATGTCCAAGTTTTGACAAAATTTAACGAATGTGTTTTGATTTCGGATGTGAAAGTTGATTTGAAACAGGTTAGCAGGTCAAAATATATATCTTGCCAAAAATAGTGACAATGCACTCCAGCTAAATATAAGCACTTCAACTTAGATAAATGTGCAAAAAGAGTTAAGATGACAAGCGAATTACAGTTGTCGACTTTTAGTCTTTGCCAGGTCTTTGTAACATTCTCGACAGTAGCGTCGAATGTGACTAAACATATGATACAATTTATCGTATGAAATTCAATATAAGAAATTCGTCGCAATCAATTCAACGCGATAACAATTCATCGCGATAGAAATTCATCTCAAGCAATTCATTGCGAATGGTAATGGCAATTCAGCGCGACAATTAATTATTAAATTACTATCAAATTTGACATGGTGGATGGAAACTGGGCCACGGAACAAAGTTATTTCTTGACTATATAGTCATATATGATAGAACTCGACATGTCGGATATAAATGATAATTTAAAGGTATGGACCAACGGAACTAGCCTAATCCATGACCAATTATAATGAAACTCGACATGTTGGATGGAAAGAGGGTTTTTCAGTGATTTTTGATTTAAAAAAAAAATGGGATTAAATATTTTTTGAACACAATTCTTGAATATTGCCAACTAGTATAACGCTAGTCCATTTCTCGACCGATTATGACGAAACTTTATCTGTTCGATAGAAACATGATTTAAAAATGAATTTTGAGATTATTCGCTAACCGATTATGATGTAATTCAACATGTTCGATTGAACTGAAAATTCTAACATGATTATTGAAATAAGTTTTTGAATATGAATTAGAATAGTTTTCGAATGTGGCTTTCACTGATTAAGATTAAATCTCATCACTTATAAAAGAATTTTCATTCGCTTAATGTAACAAAATATGTCCTCTTTATGAAAATTTGTCCTTAAAATTAGTGTAATATATGTAATACATATAATCCAGGACATATTTGCCTTTAGTTGAAAACAAATCCAAAAAAAAATGTTTAAATTAAAGTAAATTTTACGTGTCTAGAAGCGCATAGATTACACGGCTTAATCTACCTTACCCATCCCTGGTCGTGAACAATGACTTCAGCGCGAGACCTATATATCTGAGCGGAACCTATATTCTAGATCTAAGATTAAAGACACCAGTTCCTAGATATTAGCCCAGAATTTGATACAAAAGCACCATCCAATATATAAATTCGTTTTAACGCTGAAAATTTTTTTTTTTTTTTTTTTATATTACGACTTGTACCCATTTAGTAATTTACATTGCATAATAAAGTATTTTGGATAGTCGGCGTAATCAAGTGATTATACCCAGTTTCGTGTAACTCCACCCTCAGATTTTTCGCCACAGTAAGTCTACTGACCTGGTCGCGATAAGTCCAGTGGTTTGGTTCTTTGCAACCTTCTTGTTGGAGATGTAGTCAGTATACAGCGTATGTCCAGATTTTGATGCTGGTGCAGACGTTGTAGGTGTTTTGTTGCATGATGCTTAATTTCATCCGCGACAAGCTCAATCTTGAGATCTCGATGGAGGTTGTCATAACAATACATCATATGATTTTATTGTGAATCCCCATAATTGGCTACCATATGTCCATACAGGCTTCAGAATTTGTTTGTATAACAGCAGTTTGTTATGGATCGCTAGTTCAGATTGTCTCCCTAGGAGCCAATGCATTTTTCTAAATTTTATGTTTAGTTCTTCTCTCTTCTTTTTTATGTGTTCCTTCCATCTAAGCTTAGCATCTAAAGTCATACCAAGATATTTGGCAGTGTTTGCATGGGGTACTACTATTGAGTTTATCATTATTGGTATATGGTTAACTTTTTGATTTGTAAAGTTCACTTGGATTGATTTTGCTTCATTTAATTTAATTCGCCATTTCTTTGTCCAATTACATATCAGATTAGTAGCCCTCTGTAATTTACTAGTGGAGTCATTGATGTTCTTTGCTGTTGCAAGTATTGCCGTGTCATCGGCCATTGTTTCTTCTGTAATTGGTATATCTCTAGTATATAGGAGATATAGGATTGTACCAAGAACACTCCCTTGCAGTACTCCGGCTGTTATTCTTTTTAGTTGGGAGTATTTATTCTCATACTTTACTCGGAAATGCCTCTCTGATATGTATGATTTTAAAATTTGAAAAAATTGCTCCGGAAGATCTCGATGAAGTTTGAATTCTAGCTCCTGGTGCCATACTTTGTCAAATGCGTGCGCCACATCAAGGAATATAATTGAGCATATTTGTTTGCTTTCTAGTGATTTCTCGATTACATCAGTAATTCGATGTACTTGTTCTATCGTAGAATGTTTTTCCATAAATCCAAATTGATGTGAAGGGATAAGATTCCTTTCTTCGATAATTGGTTTTAGTCTTGTAAGAAGAACCTTTTCAAATAGTTTCGATAATGTTGGTAGCAGAGAAATTGGCCTATGTGAAGCTTTATCATGCGGAGGTTTGTTCGGTTTAACTATCATAATTACTTCTGCAACTTTCCATTGACTTGGTACATATCTTAGTCATAATGCTGCGTTAATTATATGCACTAGTTTCCTCAACCCTTTCTCCGGTAACAGTTTTATTACCTGACCCGTTATAAGATCATATCCTGGAGCCTTATACGCATTCAGATTATTCTTGATTTCCCATTTTAGTTCTTTCAATGTTACAGGTGTAATATTTACTTCATGCTGTTTATTTATTGGTGTAATATTTTCCTCTTCCGTTTTTTTTGGGTAAGGTTGGAATGTTTCTTCAAGGTGATTTGCAAACAAATCTGCTTTTTGTTTAGCATTTCGAGCCCAATTTTCATTATTTTTATTTGGAGGAATCTGAAGTTTAGGTCTTTTAATATTCTTAGTTGCTTTCCATAATGAATAATCAGTATCTTTTTGCCCAGTTAGAGTGCTGAGGTATTTATTAACTGATTGATTTTTAATGTCTTTTATAAGGTATTTTAATTTGTTACACAAATGATGGAGTGTTTACCTTTATTTTCAGGATTTCGATGTTTTTGCCAATTCTTCAGTGCTTTTCTTTTATTTTTAAGAAGTTCTCTCACTTCCTCTGGATAGCTAGCATTGCGCTTCATTTCCTGCCTATTATTTGGAGTACTTTCTCACGCAGCATATTGGATATTATGGATGAGCTTATCTAATTCGTCTTTTATTTGGACTGGTCCCTGAATTGGGTTCTGCAGACTAATTCTTTCTGTCAACTGTGTTTGGAAGAAATCCCAATTGGTTTTGAAGCTCGTTAATTTCGGGTTGCTCTCTTTCAAAATCATTGTTTGGCTAAGTATCATAATAACTGGTGAATGATCTGATGATAGACTTTCACTGTTCTCTATATGGATATAATTATCTGAAATCCCTCTTGTAATAAAGAAGTCTATAAGGTCTGGAATCTTACTGGTATCCGTAGGCCAATAGGTTGGTGTACCGCCTGAGTAACTCGCATTTTAGTTGTTTGCCTGCTGCGAACAGTTATTTTCCTTTAGCGGTCGTTAACCGAGAACGCTGAAAATAACGTTATTTTAATTGCAACAGATGCAACTACATTTAATAAAAATGCCGTTCGATATTTCTAAACGAAGAGCTTTTTAATTTTCGTGTTGTTATTCTTTTCTTCGTAACAATGAGCATGTATTCTAGCTTTATCGAATATAGTAAGAGACTCATCGGTGTGAAGTATCTGACAAAAGTTGTGAAAAAAATAGAGACGCGAGTGTACATCTTTGTTTACAGTGTAACTCAACAAATAATAATTGAACCGTAATTTAAGATATTTAAAGACAAGTCAAAAACTGGTAACCATTCTATAGTATGTATAGTAATAAATAAAATAAATTTAACGTTTTTCGTTCATAAAACATTAGTTATAAAGTTATATTATAATATATTGATTGGGTATCATCACTATGCTAATTCTATGTATTTTTTAAACATTAAATAACTCATTCTACAAGCTTTCGACATTTTGATGTCAAATTAATGGCTAGGAAAACTATCAATTCCAAAACGGACCAAATTTATAAATTATTAGGTGGAAATGTTGTTCAATTTATTTTGTCGGGCCGATCCTAGAGTTTTCCAAGGGGTTCCACCATATACATTAAATACAGTATACTATATACAAGCTTTAAATTAATAAAAACTGGTTTACAGGTTTAAAGAGAGTGGACAATTTAAGCTGCAGTTTGTTCAGAACGTTATAACTTCTGAAATATAAACAGAACAGAAGAAGCTGCAGAAGACGAACTTGAATCACTTCAATACATGGTTTGGAGTATTTGATGTGATATTTTTGCCATATATTTAAGAACCCAGAATAAGCAGTTGATAATTTTATAGTAAATACTAATGATGATACAATTATCCAAAAGTGGTCTTCAAAAACAGAGCGAAAAAATAAATCAAGAAATGTAGCAACTCAAATGCATATTTACAAAATTTTACGGCGACAATATAATATTTGCCCAAACTACAAATGTATAAAAGTTTTATTAAATTTGTCGTGTAATGTTGCTTGTCCTTCTGAATAGAAAGGGCGAAAGAAATATTTTCAGGATCAAACAACTTAGTATGTACATATTAGAATACTGATAATAGCATGAAGCGGAAGAAAAAAAGGAAAGAAAGAAATCGATTTTATAAATAAACAATTGTTTGTGACAATTTTGTTGGTGGAAGAACTGTTACGCATGCTAATTCGAAAATTTATAAACATAAACCACGTTTATGAAGGTAATGCAAAATGCGCCTTTAATTATTACGAAATGGGTATGCAAATGTGAACTGAGAATCAAACCGTTGAAGTACTAGTTTAGAAAATACATAACCCGATAGTTCCCCTCTTACCTTAACCCACACTAGACGACAATAAGTTTAACATTGTGGGAAGAGTGAATAAGTAACAATCGAATATAGCTACATATGTACTCGTGCAGGAACGCCATTGGTGGAGTCAATAGATCGAGTCTAAAACCGGAGCTGGTGCACTGGCTCTACACCGCCATAGTAAGACCTGTCCTTTTGTACGAAGTATGTATGTGGTCGTGGTAGCCAGTACTTGTTAAGGAGACATACTGATATAAGATGCAAAGAACTGCACACATTATAAGCGTGGTGCGGGTACAACAACTAAGGAGTTTAGACCAAGGGTTTAATTTTATTTCCTCGTATGAAAATATAGCACTTTTGTCGCACTTGCATGTAGAGATGTAATTGAATAGTGATTCACTTAAGTTTTTAATATTATATTCTTATATATCCAAAATTATATACAGTTTTTATATCATCTTTATGAAGTCCGTTAGAAAGAGACCTAACCGTTTCAGTATACATACAATATTATATACGTACATATACATATTTATATTATTAAAGGTATAATGAATAAATCAATAGTTTACTTATTTGTTTAACGCCAAATACAACAGACTATATAAACGAATTGTTGATATTTTAACATTGGCTAAGAAGACCGGTTAGCTGTCGTGGCATATATAATGTTTGGTAAAATCATTGCTTCGTGAAACATTAGCAATGACATGTAAAGCCGATTTGGGCACGATCGGGTTTAAAATTTGTTGTCACAGAAGTTAGGAAATCCGACTATATCCTGCATTTCAGTAGATTGTCGCCTGGTCGGATTTGGTATATATGTATAGAGCTATTTTAAACTAATTCATACATATATGTATAAAGAATTGAGTGGATTGTGAAAAATGCCAAAAATTAAGCTGACATTCTGGTATACGTCAATTATTTGTAAATGAATAACGTAAATATTCATTTCTGTGTTGGTATATAATAAAGTCAATGTTCTAGATTGAATTGAATTGTTTGGGTTAAGCATACAATCAAGTCATTTTAACTCCCAAAATTGTTGTTACAATAAATTGAGACATTTTTGTTATCGATTAAATATTTACTTAACGAAGATGTTCTATTTTGTTTCTTTATTGTTACGATAATATATAATATTTACATCGTATACTTACCGGTAATTGTATTTACTTGCATTAGGACATATTGTTAGTTTTTCTGATTTGAATTAAATACAAAATTCAATTGAACTTCAGTTAAATAATGGTATCACTGCAATCGACAACACGATCGGATTTGTAGTTTTGACCTGCAGATAGTATAATTTTGTCAATTCGTGGATGTTGTCATTAGACGGTCTTTTATTAATCAAAATAGAAAGCAAAAATGCTAAACGGAAACCGAAAATTTGTTTGTAATGTGCTTTGGAAATTTCAATATTTTGGATTCCTGTTAATATTTTTATTTCATATTATATTAAAACTAGTAATTGCAACTAGTCCAAATACAAAAGAAACTGATCATTTTAGATACTTTAATAATGACAGTTCTGAAATAGTTCTAAATTCCAGTGAAGTCCAAAACCATAAGTGGAATAAAATTTTTAAATGCAGTGTACAATGTGAAAACCGTACCGTGAAGAAGAGATCAATCGATCGAATACTACATAGGCAAAAAAGATATTTAGTGTTCCCAAAGGGAAGTGCTATTGTGGTAAGAAAATAGAAATACGTAGATTTGTTCATATAATCTGAATTGTAAAGTATTTTGCAATCAATATTAGTGAGCGTCTTTGCCACGCTAATTTAACTGTGGAATAAACGCAGGAATATTGACTTTTATAATTATTGTTTGAGTATTGTGCTGTTGGTGTTCTGGAATATTAACGAAATTAAGTAAATATAGCGTCTGATTTTATTTGGTGTTTTTTTCTCAAAATGTACAATATTACGGCGCAACAGTTTGGTTAAGACATGACATGCGTGAGCTATAAATCCCAAATCAAGCACTTCTATTTGAAATGTCCAGTTATAAATTATTTGACACCAACATATCATGCAATACAATGAGATGTCAAAAACCGCCCGGTCCTCACCACTGTTTTTGAAAATTAAGATTTATTGTCTTTGCGGTACTTCTATATTTTTACAGTGCTTACGGCATATTTTATTAGCGGATATCGGTTACTCATACTCAGTAATTTTAGGAATGACTCATATATGTATGTTCTACAACCAAAATAGAATAAAAATACCACAACTAAATTTCAACGACTATTAAAAGAATGGTTGTTTAATGGTATAATCTACAATCGAAGTTGTATTTTAACTGTGTTCTAAATGACAGTATAGATACAGCTGTTTTGGTTCCGGTATTGTTCTTTTCCAGGTCAATGCTGGTCTTCCTATACTTTTCTGTCTTACAGAAGACAGAAAAGTATAGGACACTTCTTCAGTTCCATTCTAATGGCACTCCTATTATCTCGTTTGGTGTTGTTTTCCTCCAGGTATGTGGCTCCATCAAGGCTTTAGTTTTATAATTTTTGATTCAATGTCAATTTGTCTGGTGTGCCGCAGAAGTTACTCATTTGTAATGGTGTTTGACATTTGTTCACTAACATAATACGAGAAGTCAATCATTTTCTCATGATTTTACACTAAGTATTGCACATTCGTAGTTTTGTATTTCTTGACAGCACGGGCACATTTCAGATCTTATGAAGCAAGTTAGTCGTATTCCTAGCTTTGTTAATGCATTGGTTAATGGCTTCTTCAGAGCCCCCTGTTTTTGCTACAGTACAACCAAAGTATACGAATTTATTGATATCCTCTGTGGTTTATTGGTTGTAGTGAATTGGTGTTCTAATATTCGTGATCAGTCTTGTGGTCTTGGCCTTTATTTTGAGGCCTACAATTCATTTCTCCAGTCCAATAATTACTGTACTTTCTGCTCGGCGTATTTGTGAGTTACCTTTGCATGACAGATATTATGCTCCTCCTGAATGCCATTTGGGGTTGGGTTATCTAACTGTCGCATGATACTATCCAGTTCTATATGATAGAGTGAGAATAGTACACATTTTTCTACTTCCCAAACTCGAAGCCCGCGAAGAGTAAGTATGGTGATGAGTTTCATTCATTGGATTGATTCATGACCAGTCATGTGGTCTGCATAGCTCCCTCATGAGCTAATAAAGCCATAACATGTTCGTTTCTAATTTGATCGTTCATCGTTGGTATGATTCGTTCAAAAATGATTATTGCTAACACTTTTTTTGTACTATCGAGGGGAGAGACGTTTCTCTAGTTTCAGTATTCTTTTAAGTCACCTTTCTTTGGGATTGTTACAGTCATAGAAAAAAGTTATTTATCCATTTCTGTGGAATATTCTATTAATAAAGTATGAATTTTTCAAAATCTGCTCAATTTTGGTTATATTTAATTGGCATCGTAATTTTGGAAGACTCGACATTCAAAATATTTAATTTTTTGAAGCAATGTTGAGGTACTTCAAAACTTAGCTGAAATCTTCAGTTTATTTGCTTTAATTGAACATACATTTAAAATCAACTAAAATCTCGGCAACATTTAAACTGGACACCAAAAATTATAATTAAATATTACGAATTACGATCTAGATTAGTAATTTGTCTATTAATTTATTTATTTTCCTTAGGTTACTATGGCAGGTGTTAAGGGCATCATTTTTAGTTCACCGCGAGGCTACAATTATTTGGCAGAAGTTGATTTCTATTATCCACTACCCGATAAAATAATTCGTAGACATCATCGAACCACAACCACAACTACTGAAGCACCACCACCTCCAACAATACCACCAGAAATGTTTGGCCATTCAGATTTCCACGATCATTTGTCCACAGGTTGGGGTCATGATCACCATGATCACGATGAAATATTTATGCCTGCAGGTGGATGGAAAGATGATATTTTTAAAAATATAAATGCTGGTGATATTCCTATGAACGCGAATATGATGAATAAGGATAAGGCTAATTCGTCAAGGCGTTTCTGGGATGAGAATTTATCATATCATAATTCATACAATAATTTTAAACCGCCATCCCTTCAACCAATGTCAAGAAGACGATTTGACGATTTTATTAAACCTACACAATCTAAGTCACCAGTTTACTATCGAGAAAAGCGGTCAACAGAAAAAATACTCCCGAAAGACAAGATGAAATTAGTAGATCATAGTGATTGGGATAATAAATCGCATCGTGATCGTCGTGATTTATATAATCATATCGAATCAATTTTCGAATAGTAAGTATAGAATTTAGTTCAAAGTTTTTAATCAATACTAAAATAGTTCGGCGTGTGCAATTCTAGCAAAGGCCTACAAATTAGAACGTGTATTTTACGGGCGATATGTGAAGCTAAACATTTTCTATTGCCCAAAGGAAAATCATTGTTTCATGATATTTTTCGGATTCTATTTACGTAATTATTTGAAATATTGTTTGGTAGATTATGAGACCAGTCAATAAATGTATCATTGTACTGTATTTTAGGATACCAACTAAGGATGAAATAAATGATGATTACAGCAATGCAGGCAGAAATCATGATGACAGTGAAAATTGCTGGAAATTATACGAAAATGAATGTCCAATTAGTATTTTGGAATTGTTGTTAAAAAGTCAAAAGATTTTATAAATCGTTCGGCTAATTAAAGCATAAATTTGTTTATATATTTGTACATATATAAATAAATTGTATTTCATTATTTTAAAAATATATTTTACCTAAGGAATTGAAATAAAAATATAAATTTCATTTGTATGCTGAATTTTGAACTGTCAATCGATGGACATCCATTGGAAGCTATAAAAGTACATGTACACCCAGCCCAATCAACAAAATATAACGTAGCACTTTAAATAATTAGATTTGTTGATTATATAAATTCAACATTACAACAACAAACACATACCATTAATTTCTTGAAAATGTGCCATTAAATGGAATAAATGAAGATGTCGTGTTAGCATATTAATTAACACATTGAATGATCAAGTTCAATGGACCATTATATAATAAATAAATAATATATTGGTACGTATATGATCTTTTTAGGTTGACCGACATAAATAAATTTATGATAGCACAAACAGACATTTATATTATGTTTACCCATATTATATTTTGAGTTAACACATTTGAATTGTATCTACACTTTTCTCAAACAGCGAACCGTACAGTCTGTATCATTACAGAAAATAATTGCCTGTTGCCTTATTGGGAGGTTTATTTCTTCCCGATAAAACATGGATATGCATGAAACACTCTAAATAACATCTTAAATATGAGCGCCAGGCCACATAATTTTGAGAGTGTTCCTAATAAAACTTTATGAGGGTTCTAGAGGAAGGAAATTAATGGGTTTAAAGGAGAAATGGACTCGAAAGGTATCTCATTTGATAGGCACAGTTATAGTGCTTTAGGCACAGTTAAACTTTACAACTATGTACAGGTTTTGAGTACCTATATTCCATGCAACAAAATATTCTGAAAAGTTTATGAGAATTTTGAACACATATTAAACCATTATTATACCATTGTATGAAAATAATGTTAACATAATTTGGGTAAGTATTTGTTACAATACATTTTTAATCATTTTTGTTTGCCATTTACTATCTTATTGTAACATGTTTTATAAAAATGTAACTTAAAAAATGTAGATATCTACTGTTTAGTGAAGAAAATTTGTTTTGTCTACATTTGGGTAGATGTTTCAGTTTAGTTTGAATTCAAAATTGTGTTTTCTTACATTTTAATTTGTTATTTTCATTTGAAACATTTAATTTTTTATGCCTGAAAATAGTATAAAATCTACGATACAAACTAAGCAATTTGTAGATATTTTGCATTCTGCCCAGAGCCCATGTATGGAATTCTACAAATGAAACTAATCTACATTTGAGCATATCTCAATGGTAGGCCTACCTGGGCTGGATGTACCGAATTTTACCTACATAACGTACATCTCAAAAGTTCTTTTATATAACTTTTTATAAAAAAACATCAATTCACCCACAAATCCACCTAAAAATTAAATAATTTTGTTGTGGTTTTGTTGGCATGACGAGCTGTTAGGGATTATTGCTTCTCGGTTTTAAAATATAAAAAAAAGTTAACTTTAATGTTCACACTGTATTTCCTAATTTGGTTCTTAACCCTTTGAATTTAATTCTAAATTCAAAAGTAGATTTTAATTATAAAATTTTATTGGCAAAATATTGCTTACAACAGAGTTTATTTACTTTACAAAAAATTGCTTATAACAGAGTTTCAAAGTTCAATATTACTTTAATATTACAATAATAAATTGCTTATAATATATAAAATATTATTAAAGTTCACACACTTATGGCTTAGTAATTCGTTTAGGTTTTGCAATGACCGCATCATGTGTTCACGTAGTGATGATGGATATAACTCTTCTTCTCCAAGATTGTTAACATCCTTGTTGACATTTAGTCTGATTTGTTTGATGAGAACTTTGTGGAACTTGTTTTTTCTAAAAATATAGATAAAAATTGCTACGATTGCAATAATTGTAATTAGTGAGAATCCTGATGATGATGGGTTTGATTTAATGATTTTTTAATACTGTTTATTGTTTTTGCGTTTGTGAAATTTTATTGTTCAAGTTTCTGGAACGTGAAGCAACGTACATAACGTTAATTTGTTGAATAATGACAAAAGAAGCAAACTGTAATACGCAGTGTAATATAAATGTACTGCATATTATAGTTTGCTCTTTTTGAATTTTGACGTTTTATTTGATTTGATTTTTCGATTCCGTGTCACCGATAATTTTTATGTATATTGTTTTAATTATATTTCGTGTAGCTATTTAAGCTATTTAAGTTTATTATAAAATTATGTAATATTATAATAAAATTAGATTTTTAAATAATATAATTATTACATATTGTCAATTAAAATAAATGATTTTCAGTTCGTATTGTGAATTTGTGAATATCCGAAATAAACTGTAGTAGAGATAATAATCCGTCATAGAGATGAGAATCGTTTTGTCCGACGGTACACCGATCTACCCGAAAAAACCTTTCATCATTTGATTAATATTAATTATTAATATTAATTAATTCTCTCCGTTTAATTCGGAATTGTGCTTTGTTGTTTAATCAGTAAATCAGTCTCCAAAAGGCCATATGCATATTTTACTCCATTTCATTGAGAGTATCTGTTATTTAAAATCACCGCTAGAACTAATAAATTAAACAAATCTAAAATAAGACATGTTATCTCAAAAGCACAATAATAAAAAATTTGGTATTAGCATAGCCAATCTCAAATTGATAATGAAAAATTTGGCAAGTCTAATGCCAAACAAAATAGACTAAATTTTGAGCAAAAACATCAGTGTCTAACTTCAACTCAATACTATGGTGAATTTACCATATTACATTTTTCCCCTTTTTTCCAATCTTTCGATCAATCAAATCGCTTAAAATGATATAAGCCCCTCCTACTTGTGCCATACTCGAGTTAAAAAAAAATTTATCTTTGAGCAAAATGATCCGCAGGGTTACCAACAAAAAAATATATTTTTCTAAATTATGACTGTAATACGCAGTGTACTATAGATGAACTGCATATTATAGTTTGCTCTTTTTGAATTTTGACGTTTAATTTGATTTTATTTTTCTATTCCGTGTCACCGATAATTTTTGTGTACATATGTATATTGTTTTAATTATATTTCGTGTAGCTATTTAATTTTATTATAAAATTATGTAATATTATAATAAAATTAGATTTTTATATAATATAATTATTACATATTATCAATTAAAATAAATGATTTTCAGCAGGTATTCGCATTCATTCAAAATTCATAATTTGTGAGTATCCAAAATAAACCGTAGTAGAGATAATAATCAGTCATAGATATGAGCATCGTTTTGTCCGACGGTATGTCGATACGGCCATATCAATATTTTGCTCCATTTCGATAAATTTATTTGTTATTTGGTAATGGCAGCTACAACTAATAAGTTGAAAAATTTAAAATAAGACATGTTATCTTAAAACGCACAATAATAAAAAATTTGGTATTGACACAGCCAATCTTAAATTGATAATGAAAAATTTAGCAAATCTAACAAAATGGGCTAAATTTTGAGCGAAAGCATCAGCGTCTAACTTCAACTCAATACTATGGTAAATTCTCCCGATGTTATGTACGCTGCTGAAGTGTTTCTTCTAAGCTAGTAGTTAAATTGGCTCCGTCAAATCGTTGGACAACTATGGTGAAGTTATGGTATCGACTTGCTTTTATATTGATTATTCTTTATAAAGATTGTGCAATCTATGAACTTCAGTAGCGTTTTGCCATATATAATGTTGTTTTTGTTCCGGTTGAAGATTAGATATGCAACAGTTAACAGTGTTGTATAGCTGGTTAATATTGCAATAATATGTATTCTCTACTATGTTGTGTGGGTTATTTATTTCCATATATAAATTTTCAGAAAGGATTAAATGATTTGAGTTTATGATAATTCTTTGGTTATTTATGGTATTATGACACTGGCTTTTTTTCCGACTTTTCTAGCGGCTAGAAAAGACAAACCGAGCGAGAAAAAAAACATGTATACAAAATATACACATGTGTGGATGAATACGACATAGTACGTAAAAAAATCGTTATATGTCAAAGTGGGCAATTCTAGCAGAAAAGAATTACATTTTGATTCTTTTTTTTTGACATTCACACTTTTTTTGACATCTTCAATTGTAAACATTGGTAACATTGTAAGAATAAAATTTGATTAAAACTTAAAACTTAAAATTTAATTAAACTTACGGTATTTTCAAGCATATAAAAAAATCATTACCACTTAAAAAATTTGCAAACGTGGTTGTAATTGGTGCGGGAATTTCAGGACTAGCAGCAGCGCAACAGTTTCAACAATTTGGAATGGATGTTATTGTGTTAGAAGCAAGAGTTCGTGTTGGAGGGCGTATTGCCACATTTCGAAATAATAATTACATTGCTGATCTAGGTGCAATGGTGGTTACTGGAATATGGGGTAAACCTCTAACTATATTGAGCAGACAAACTGGTATGGAAATGGCTCCAATAAAACAAGCTTGTCCAATGTACGGGGCTGGAGGAAAATCAGTACCAAATCATAAAGATGAAATGGTTGAAAGAGAATTTAATAGACTGCTCGAGTTCACAAGTTCTCCCATCAATTAGATTTTAATTATGCCGGAAATAATCCAGTATCATTAGGCCAAGCATTGGAATGGATTACAAGAAAAACATGTTAAAGAAACACCAGTGCAACATTTAAATAATGTGATCCAACAACATAAAAATATGTATATTGAGAATGAGTTTAATGTACGTTTAGCTCACCGTCAATTGCATGTTCTTTGGGCTGACGTAGAACAGTTGAATTCAAATGGAATCAAAACTCAAAGAAATGGAAATGAATCCTCCAATTGATGTATATCTGTCATCAAACGATCGTCAAATTTTAGATTGGCACTTTGCAAATTTAGAATTCGCTAATGCGACACCACTAAACACTTTGTCCTTTAAACATTGAGACCAAGATGACGATTTTGAATGCATTGGCAATCATACAACTGTGCGAAATGGATATTCATGTGTTCCAATCGCGTTACCGGAGGGATTGGATAAAGTATTTTCCTGGCGGTGTGGAGGTTACTTCGGAAAATGTTAAAACCAATAATTCATCAGTACCTTATAAAGCTGATCTAGTCTTATGTACCCTTACGTTAGGCGTACTGAAAATTGCCGTATCTCCATCATCCAATCAATTAAACACGGTTAAATTTGATCCCCCTCTTCTGGAGTGGAAACAAGCGGAAATTTAAATAAAGTTGTGCTGTGCTTCGATGGAATATTTTGGGATACTTCGTCAAATTTGTTTGGTCATGTTGGTAGTACAACTGCAAGTCGTGGTGAGTTATTTGTATTCTGGAGTATATCGCAATCACCGGTATTGTTAGTCCTTGTGGCTGGACAGTCCGCTGCAATTATGGAAAACGTATCTGATGATGTAATTGTAGGACGTTGTATTGCCGTACTCAAAGGTATTTTCAAAAATTCGGCAGTACCACAACCAAAATAAACTAGTAACAAGATGGCATGCTGATCCTTGGGCCCGAGGATCTTACAGTTTTGTCTCAGTTGGATCATCCGGTTCAAATTATGATTTACTCGCCGCGCCTGTAACACCAACATCTCAAACCGATTCGAAGAATGACGATAAAGAATTACCACGGTTATTTTTTGCTGGAGAACACACAATACGAAACTATTCAGCTACCGTGCATGGTGCATTTTTAAGTGAACTTCGAGAAGCTGGAAGAATTGTAGACTACTCTTTAGGTTTTCCAAATACAAGTGCGAGTGATTCCAAAGTCGAGTAGTACAATTTCAGTACACAGTTTGTGTTTAAATAAAAAATATGTTGCTAGTTTTATTGTATTTGAACAAAACTAATTATAAATAAATATATGTTTTAATCAAATTTTTAATAAAATCAAATTAAACTCTAACTCAAATCCCATATAAATTCCAATCCCAAAAATTATTAGGAAAATTAATATTTTTGTTTATATTTATATTTTACATGCTGACGCACGTGACGTCCATTATAATAATGTTGTCTCCTGTTCCTTTCTCTTTCTTACAAAAATTGGTTTACAGCACTTTATTGCACTTCAAAACTAGCCAGTGTCATAATACCATTAGGATAGGGATAGCTATAATAAAATAATAGGGAAATATTTCTTGATAAAATTGTGGTATTTCAATAACAAATACAATATTAGTATTATAGAATACTTCATATTAGGTTTATCTTGGCGAATGTTATTATTTCATAAATCTCCTGTATTTGAACTTTTAAGATTTCTATATTATGGTCTACATAATAGATAATGATATTTTTGTTAAAGTTTATTTTCCCAATTACTATATGACTTATTAAACTATAGTTTATACATTTCTCAGTTTATTTATTAAAACTTGTTTTTAATAGCCAAATTTTAATTCATTTATTTAAAAGTTTTATTAAAAACCAATATAATTGTAAATAGTTCAAATTTTTATTTTTATTTATTAAAGGAATAAACGCCGAAAATAAGTACAATGCTTAAATCAGTTATACTACTAACATGGTAAGCAGTTTTCATATATAATTTCCGTTCATACTAATTTCCTAGTTTCTTAACACTTGATGAGTTATTTTATTTCACTTCTCCAAGTATAAATATTGGTGCTTGTAAAATTCTTTTTTAGTTCATGAATGTACCGAGTACCGTGTACCGTAAATAGTGAATTTTTTGAGACAGACGATAATCTAGAATTCGAAAGAGAATTGTATAATAGGGACCACCAAAATTTCAAAACTTTATCAAAGAACAGGCAAATAACGACTAGTTAGAGGGATTCATAGAAAATTCACAAGATTTTGATAAAGTTAGGTCACCAAATTATTTAAAGGATATAAAGATCATTAAAAATGGAAAAAGTTATTGAACTCTTTAAAGTGAATAACATCACTAAAAATATAAATTCCTTTGACGGAGACAAGTCACAAATATATAACTTCATCAACTCTGTTGATGAGACGCTTCTCCTATGTCAGGAAATTAAAGAGATAGATTGTTTCAAAGTAATCCAATGAAACATCAGACAAAATATAACTGGTAAAGCTAGTCAATCCCTATAACAAATCATAATGTTCTAAATGAATGGGGAAATATCAAAAAACATTTAATTGAGCAATTAGCCGATAAGCGCGATGAAGCAAATTTATTATTTGAATTATATGGACTAGTAAAGAAAAATTTGGAACCATAAATTTTATATGATAAAATATGTTCGATAAATAGTTTATTATCAAATCAATTGAAAATAAAAGATCTATCATGTGAAATAGTTGATTATCAATTACAACAATATCGAAGCACAAGCTTAATTATATTCATGGCGAATTTGAAAGTACCAAACAATATAAAAAACCATATAAAAATTTGACATTCTAATAATCAACAAATTAAAAACGAACCAGGAACGTCTAATAACCAAAAACTATTTCATCACAAATTATTTCCAAAATAAATATGTAAAACAAGAGTTTTTTTTTTTTTTTTTATTGTTTTAAATATTATACATACATATATCATCTAGTAATTTCTCTATCTTTCTTATGTTCAATTTGCAGAGATATAACCCATTAGTTAGTCTCTAAAAATTTGGCCACCCTATTGTAGTCTTCCCAATTCCAGTGGTTTCTTTCTTTGGAGCCTTCGTACTCCATTTGTGTTACTCAGCATACCACGTAACTCAACATTTTCATGTTGACCAAGCCGTTGTATGTGTTTCTTTGCATGAATTGTTATTTCTTCGCTGACGTTTTCCATCCGGAGGTCCCTATGTAGGTTATCGTTTCTTATGTACCAAGGAGCGTTCACTATTCCACGTAACACTTTATTTTGAAAAGCTTGTATTATTTTAATATTGAATATATTAATATATTAATATTAAAAGCTGAATACCATAAGTCCATATAGGTTTTAAAACTTGTTGGTATAGTAGCAACTTATTAGATATTGACAGCTCTGAATACCTTCCAATTAGCCAATACATATTTCTATATTTAATGTGTAGTTCCTCCTTTTTCTTTTTAATGTGCTCTTTCCATTTTAACTTAGCATCGAGAGTCATGCCAAGATACTTGGCTGTGTTAGCATAGGGAACTTGTTTGGAATTTAGTTCTATTGGTATCCAGTTAACTATTTGATTGGTGAAGTTAACGTGCGTTGATTTTTCTTCATTTAGCTTAGTGCGCCATTTTTTGGTCCAGTTACTAAGTTGGTTCGTAGCCCGTTGCAGTTTTCTGGTTGCTTCGTCTACTTTATAACCAGTAGCTAAAATTGCTGTATCGTCCGCAAATGTTGCTATTGTTGTGCCGCTTGTGTTTGGTAAATCACTTGTGTAAAGTAAATACAACACTGGCCCTAGCACGCTACCTTGGGGAACCCCTGCAGATACCCTCTATAGCTCGGAAAATTTATCTTCACATCTAACGCGAAAATATCTGTTATGAATGTAAGATTTCAATATCTGAAAGTATTCTTTTGGCAAATCTCGATGCAGTTTATATTCCAATCCAGGATGCCATACTTTATCGAAGGCCTGTGCTACATCCAGAAATATTGTTGAGCATATTTTCTTATTTTCAAGTGCATCTTCAATAATACTTGTAATCCTGTGAATTTGCTCTATGGTGGAGTGGTTTTCTCTAAATCCGAACTGATGTGGTGGTATTAGCTTTCTCTCAAGTATTATAGGTTTCATCCTTTTGTATAACAGTTTCTCAAAAATTTTCGAAAGTACTGGAAGCAGAGAAATTGGCCTATATGACTTTTTATTATTAGATGGTTTGTTCGGCTTTGGTATCATAATTATTTCTGCTACTTTCCATTGCAGAGGTACATATTTCAGTCGAAATCAAGCGTTGATTATATGAAGAAGTTTTCGCACCCCTTTCTCAGGAAGTGCCTTCACTATTTCAAGATGAGATGCGAACAGTGCTGCTTTCTGTTTGGCACTTGTTACCCAATTTCCCTCATCATTTTTTATTGGCGGTATTTGATAATTTGGTCTTTTTAATGCTTTTGTAGCTTTCCATAGAGAATACTCTGTTTCTTTAGTGTCTGTAAGACTACGAAGATAACGGGTGACCGATTCATTTTTTAGTTCTCTAATTCCTTGCTTAAGCTTATTGCAGAGGTAATTAAAAATTCTTTTGCTTTGTGGTGCTCGGTTTCTCTGCCATGTTTTCCTTGCTTTCCGTTTTTCATTAACCAAGTCCCTGATCTCGACTGGATAAATGAAATTATTACGCTCCTTGTTTTGAATTACAGGGGTGCTATCCCATGCTGCTTGTTGTATATTATTGATTAATATATCCACTTCATTTTCTAATTGAACCGGATCCTTGATTGGTACAAGAAGATCGGTGTTATCTTCAACCAATTTCCTAAATAATTCCCAATTGGTTTTGTTATTTGTTAGTCTAGGTGGATTTTCCTTATTAACAATCGTGGAACTAACAGTCATAATGACGGGGGAGTGGTCCGATGAGTGACTTTCACTATTTTCTAGAAAAATGTGATTTTCGGAAACAAGAGAGTGAAAATTTTCAGGAGAAGCCTCAGAAAATTCACAACTGTGATAAATTTAATCAAAATTAGCGAATTGGGATTTACAGTTTTAACCTGCGGTACACAACAGTTTAAATTCTTAATTGATTCTGGGTCAAATAAATCATTTATACATTCTGATTTCGCCGAAGAAAAAATACCCGCAGATCTAACTAAAGCCAATTACAAAAATGACGTTACCCGTATCAAACAAAAATCTATTAAAACGTTTAACGAGCATAATAATCTAATAGAACTTTATATATTCAACTTCCATGCAGTATATGATGGGCCTATTGGGTATAGAGACTTTAAATGAGTTAAACCAAAGGTTAAACACAAATATTTCGTTAACACAAACTCGTCTCTTTAATAAATTCTTTAATGAAGAAATTCATTATAAATTTGGTCTTGTGTTCCACCAATAATGGTAGAACCAAAAACAGAACAAATAATATAAATACCAGTAAATCAAATGGCAGGAGAATTCTATACAGACCAAATTAAAATACAAAATGATTTGTTCATTTATCCAGGAATTTATAAAATAACCAAACCTAAAATAGCTCTAATGAAAGCCGTTAATTTTTCAAACAATCCACTAGAATTTAATTTATTACAACCAGTTTAACACAAAATTAGAAGAAATAAATCTAATATGGTCAGATCAGGAAATTGAAAAATTAAAAATCCCATTAAATGTAGAGCATCTTAATGATGAAGAAAATAGAAAAGTATGTAATTCAAAAATATCAAAAATTTAAATAAATTTTATAGTGAAAAAGATAAACATTCAGTAATAACATTAAGCATGGAATAAAACTCTCAGATCCAAAACCATTGTATGTCAAGCAATACAAACAACCACAAAACCTGACGGAAGAAATCAAAATACAAATTGAGTAATTATTAGATAATATCATCATCGGGCCATCATTTTCTCCATGGTCAAATCCTATATGGATCGTACCTAAGATACATAGTCCTGACGGTAATATAAACTGGAGATTAGTTATCGATTTTAGAAAATTAAACAACCAAACAATCGATGACAAATACCGACTACCAAATATAACAAACATTCTAGATAGTTGTGGAATGTGAAAGTGGATTTCATCAAATTGAGATCTGTGCACAGGATATACCAAAAACAGGGGTTTCTATAGAATCCGATCATTATGAATTTGTTCGAATGCCCTTTGGATTTAAAAACGCACCATATACATTCCAAAGAGCAAATGGTAATGTACTAAGAGACTTACAAGATAAGGAAGTGCTATGCTATATGAATGATATCGTATGGTTTTTAGTCCAAACCTACAAGAACATTACCACCTCAAACAAACATTCATCAAACTTCGTCAAGCGAATTTGAAGATATACAAGTGAAGGAAGTTTCCTTGGACATATAGTCTCGAAAGATGGAGTAAGACAAAACCCATCAATCATATAAAACAAAGGAACGAATCGGCCTATACGCATACTAATGATTTGATTTTTTTTTCCTTGTGTCAAGGCCTATAGTATAGAGGCATTGATGTTATGTTGACAATAATTAATCGGTAAAATACTAAATACATAAAAATCGATCTATCCATTTCAAAATGTACACAAACCCACTAATAATATATTAATCGTGTTTTTTTATTCAAAAATTTTCGAATATGAATGAAGTTCTGGATAAGAATTTTCTCGTTTTTTCAGTAAAATCCAAATGAATTTAATTTTTTATCAATAAATATGATACATTTAATGTTAAACTACACATTTTAATTCACTGTTATCGAATTAAAATCAAATTTAACTTTATTTTTCAATGTACTTGATAAAACAATGTTTTTTTGAAGTTCTCGATAAAATCATAGTACACGTACTCGAAAAAAAGGGAAATTTAAAAGGAAATATTTTAAACCTGTATTATTTGACAATAAACGTCAAAATAATATTGTTATAATCATATAAAATTTTCTTCTTTAAAATTATCTTTTATGTCAATATTTATTTACTTATTTTTTAATGCCAAATACAAAAAACTAAATAAACGAATTTTTGATATTTTAACGACCGGATTTAAAATTTATTACAGGAGTTAGGAAATTCGGCTATATATCTTGATTTTCAGTAGGTTGTCGCCTGGTCTATTCTGGTATATAGAGCTATCTTATACTAATTCACATACATATATAGAATTGAGTGGATTTTGAAAAACTCTAAAATTTAGGCTGACACTCTGGTATACATCAATCATTTGTAAATGAATAACGTAAATATTAATTTTTGTGTTGGTATATAATAAAGTCAATGTACAATCAAGTTATTAATAAATAATAAATTGAGACATTTTTGTTATCGATTAAATATTTACTTAACGAAGATGTTCTATTTTGTTTCTTTATTGTTACGATAATATATAGCATTTACATCGTATACTTACCGGTAATTGTATTTACTTGTATTAGGACATATTGTTAGTTTTTTCTGATTTGAATTAAATAGAAAATTCAATTGAACTTCAGTTAAATAATGGTATCATAACAATCGACAACACGATCGGATTTATACTTTTGACCAGATAGTATAGTTTTGTGATTTTGTCTGTATATTAATCAAAATAGAAAGCAAAAATGCTAAACGGAAACCGAAAATTTGTTTGTAATGTGCTTTCGAAATTTCAATATTTTGGATTCCTGTTAATATTTTTATTTCATATTATATTAAAACTAGTAATTGCAACTAGTCCAAGTACAAAAGAAACTGATAATTTTAGAAATTTTAATAATGACAGTTCTGAAATAGTTCTAAATTCCAGTGAAGTCCAAAACCATAAGTTGAATAAAATTTTTAAATGCGTTGTACAATGTGAAAACCGTACCATGAAGAAGAGATCACTCGATCGAATACTACATAGGCAGAAAAGATATTTAGTGTTCCCAAAGGGAAGCGCTATTGTGGTAAGAAATTCGTAGATTTGTTCATATAACAGAGCTCTCACAATGGAAAACTTTTTACTTTTTAAATACAAGTTTGTATGAGTTTTATTTTGAGAAAAAAAAATTTTTTGTTCGTTATGTTGGTGAAAATCTTTTAGAAAAAGTTATCGAACTCCTAACAGAGCTCTCACAATGAAAAAACTTTTTACTTTTTATTTTTGCCTTTTGCCTTAAGAATTTTTTTAGCTCGCACAATGAATAAATAAAATTGGAAATTGAAGTTGACTTCATTATTGTTTATTTGATTGTTGTTGATTTGTCTTAAAATCTATTACAGAGCTCTCACAATGGAAAACTTTTTACTTTTTAAATACAAGTTTGTATGAATTTTATTTTGAGAAAAAAAAAATTTTTGTTCGTTATGTTGGTGAAAATCTTTTAGAAAAAGTAATCGAACTCCTAACTTTTGCCTTAAAAATTGAAACGAATGAAGTTAACAACATTTTAAAATAGGCGCCAACAAATATTTTTCGTTAAATGTCAGCATAACATAACCCAACAAAAAAATAATTTATAATTTTCTATTTAGTACACTGTCTAAATACTATTATAATTAATTGTACTTTCAATTTTTATTACAAAATTAATTTTTTTTAAGAAATACGAGAACAAAAAAATTATTATTAACTATATAGAGGTTGGAAAATTAAATGTCACAATTTTTGTAAACAACTTTTGTAAACAATTCTTAATAATGATGAAGTTGGCTTCAATTTAATTTTCTTTTTCATTGTGCGAGCTAAAAAAAATCAAAAGGCAAAAGTCAAAAGTAAAAAGTAAAAAGTTTTTGCATTGTGAGAGCTCTGTAAGAGAGTTTTCTCCTCAAATTTACAACCCGGCGAGTCAACATATGGGTGAAGCTGAAATAAATATGTTTATGGCAATGTATCATGGCAGATAGAATATTACCGCCGTTTGATGTGGTTTTTCATGTATATAAGAAGTTATAAATTTTGTAGGAAAGGAAAAAATTGAATAAAAACTTTATTTATTTACACACATGTACAACTCATCTGGTATATATTTTTATTAAATGAATTTTCCAATTGAATCCCTTCACAATCTAATTTTCTAGAATATGTACAGTATTCCCTTGTATTTTGTAGTAGATATTATGCGTGTACATGCAAATTATAAAAAAAATCTATGTCCTTAAAATAATTATTTTGTTGTTCGAGTACATACATAAATGTTTATATACATATTTGGCAAGGCAAATCATAACAAATAAATTCTACAATTTTGACAATTTTGAAATGTAGCTCACTTCATCTCTTTTTTCTTAAGGCAAAAGATTGGAGTTTGTTAACTTTTTTGAAAAGTTTTTCACCAACATAACGAACAAAAATTTTTTTTTTCTCAAAATGAAATTCATACAAACTTGTAAGTAAAAAGTAAAAAGTTTTGCATTGTGAGAGCTCTGTAACTTTTGCCTTAAGAATTGAAACGAATGAAATTAACAACATTTTAAAATAGGCGCCAACAAATATTTTTCGTTAAATGTCAGCATAACATAACTCAACAAAAAAATAATTTATAATTTTCTATTTAGTACACTGTCTGAATACTATTATAATTAATTGTACTTTCAATTTTTATTACAAAATTAATTTTTTTTAAGAAATACGAGAACAAAAAAATTATTATTAACTATATAGAGGTTGGAAAATTAAATGTCACAATTTTTGTAAACAATTCTTAATAATGATGAAGTTGGCTTCAATTTAATTTTCTTTTTCATTGTGCGAGCTAAAAAAAATCAAAAGGCAAAAGTCAAAAGTAAAAAGTAAAAAGTTTTTTCATTGTGAGAGCTCTGTAACCTGAATTGTATGTAAGTATTTTCCGCTCGTTATTAATGAGCGTCTTTACCGCGCTAATTTAACTGTGGAATAAACACATTCATTTTATAATCCAAGATTTGAATCGTCTTTAGTATCCGACCCTAGATTAAACTAGAAAAAATTTAGTAAATGTTTGTTGTGAAGCAATTTTTACGATTATTTGTTTACTTTGCGTTTATTTTGAAATATGAGAAAGAAGAGAGTGAGACAATTATAAATAACAATAATTTAGTAGCGGATTAATATATTTGGTAGAATAGGGGGCATACAACGGATAATGTAATATTTATGTCATGGCACTTGTTGTTTGTGTATGAATTTTTTTTATACTTTTAAATAAAAACTTAGATTAAAATCACTTTTAACTAAATAATTTTGATTATGAATATATCCACTACATTTTTTATCAATATTAACAAAATCGAATATTCCATTACTTAGGAAATTCAAAACAAACGATTTGTTGACATTTTACAAAAACTTACCTATGGAAAGAAATTTAATTTTCTTTAAGTAAATATGAATTTTCACACTTAAAAGAATAGCACTTTGCCATTATAAAAGAATACACGCTATCACAGTTAAATATTTATACTAATTTTTTAAAGTTTTATTTTATGTTTTAGCACAAAAAAATTACATTCACGACAAACTAAAAAAACGTAATAATAATTTTTTGCTTAGTTCTCGTCGCTCGCTTTAATCAGTATTTTCCTATTTTTACTAACCGAAATCAATTGTGTCAGTATTTGTTTTTATTTGGCATTGTAGTTGTTATGTTGTTCTATCTATGGTAATCTAAGTATCCGACAGACCACAAAACCTTAAAAATTTACATTTATCAGTCATTTGACACAATCAAAATAAACCGAATCGTATCATTTGATACAATCAAAATAAATCGAATTATAAAATTTAATTAATTTCCGGTCAGTTGGAAACTTTGAAATCCCCTAAATAACAAAGGGTCTATTTTTTAATTCAACCCGAGCGAGCAGTGCGCTGTCAAAAATGTGCACTGCGTTTTTTAATTCAACCTGTGTAATTTTACTCCACACACTGGGTTGACATGTTCTACCATCACTTCGATTCGCTTCGATAGTGAACATCGCATCGAAAAAAGTGATAGTCGGTATGTTGTACCATTTTCGATGGATACTATAAAGGAACATATTTTCGAAAATGAAATGACGTTTGACATCTATTTTGACATCTATTTTTAATAGGTATTTAATCTGTCTGACTGCGTGAACTCTGTCTGGGAGGTACTGAAAACTTCGGTTGTCAGTGCTGCTCAACAGACTTTAGGTATAGTGAAAGTCAGACCCAAGAATGATTGGTTTGATGACGAGTGTCGTCTTGCAGTTGAGCAACAAAATATAGCCCATAATGAAGTGCAACAACGTCTCACAATCGCAAGAAAAAACAAGGCAGCTCTTGCAAGAAGGGCAGCTAAGCGGATTTGTAGACGGAAGAAGCGAGAATGGTGGAAGGCCGAGGTTCTGAAAGTACAACAACTCAGCAATGAGCGTAGTTCACGTAATTTCTTTAAAGGAATTACTTAATTGCACCATACTTTCAGGCCTTCGTCAACCGCTATTCGGGACCGGGATGGAAACCTCTGTGTCAACATCGACGCAGTACTTGACGCATGGAGTGGACACTTTACTGAGCTGCTTGATGTTCATCATGCGTCACAGACTGTTGTTGAGCCACCTCTAAAACAGTCTGCGGAGATTTGCACTGAGGAGCCATCCCATGAGGAATTCACTAAGGCCATGCAGCGAATGAAACGAAACCGCTCACCTGGAGTGGACTGCATTAATTCGGAGCTCTTGATATTCGGAGGGGATACTTTGTGGAACTGTCTTTTCGACCTTATTCGATTAGTATGGCGAACCGAAGTTATGCCTGATGAATGGAAAGTGGCCGCGATATGCCCCATCTTCAAGAAGGGAGACCGCTTGAAGTGTGAGAATTATCGCGGTATAGCTCTCCTTTGCACAGCATACAAGTTACTGTCATACATTTTATTGGATAGAATCACTCCTCTGGCGGAGGGCTTGGTTGGTGACTATCAGGGAGGATTTCGTCCGAATCGATCAGTCACTGATCAGGTCTTTTCGCTGCGGATGATTCTATCTAAATATTATGAGACATCCATCTCCGTACATCAGGTTTTCCTGGATTTCCGGCAGGCCTACGACTCGATCAATCGAGAGAGTTTGTGGTCTGCCCTGGAATACCTAGGAATGCCAACAAAATTGGTACGACTGTGTAGGATGACAGTGACGCAGTCTCAATGCTGTGTTAAAGTTGAGAACAGGCTATCGACCATTTTTGCAGTTAACTCGGGTGTTCGGCAGGGAGATGCTCTGTCCCCGATACTCTTTAATCTCATGTTGGAGTACATCTTTCGTAAAACTGAAACACCTCAGCGCAACATCTTATATCGCCAGTCCAATCAAGTGCTTGCATATGCAGATGACATATGCGTGATTGGACTGAATAGCAACGGAGTGAAAGAAATACTTGATCCGCTTGTAGAGTTTTCAGCTTCTGTTGGACTCCAGATCAATGAGTCCAAAACGAAATACCTGATCTCTGGTTTTAGAGACAATGGCACACCAGATTTTAGTAGTGGCCACCACACGTTTGAGGGAGTGAGGAGGTTCAAATATTTGGGCTCTCTTATCACTCACGATAACAGTGTGGGCGAGGATGTTAAAGTGCGGCTGGCAGCTGGCAGTCGTTCTTTATATCCTCTAAGGCCACTGCTAAAATCTAAACACTTATCAAGTGCCGTGAAGCTGAAGCTTTACAAAGCGTTGATCAGGCCCGTTGTTATGATTGGATGTGAAAGTTGGGCGCTGACGGATGAGTACGAGAGATGGCTCCTTACATTTGAGAGAAGAATCATGCGTGTGATTTACGGCCCTAAACGCGAAATAGATGGTACATACCGAGCTCTGTACAATTTCGAGATCAGAGATCTGATGAAGATCCCCGATATTGTACATGAAGTTAGATCTCAGCGAGTACGCTGGCTCGGTCACGTTCTGCGTGCTGATCCGGAACGAATTGTGCAGCGATCTCTGAAAGGAGAGCCACCATATGGTAGGCGCAGAGGTCGTTGCAGGCGACGATGGCTCCACGATGTAGAGAACGACTTGGCCTCTTCAGATTGTCTAAGACAGTATGAAGACCAAGCTCAGGATCGAAACCGTTGGAACCAGATTGTTGATTCAGTAAGGGGCCAGTAATGGCCTTTAACACTGTTATTATTATTATTATTATTTAATCTGTCAATTATCTTGTAAACATAATAAATGTAAGTACGTTATTTATAAATCTCTACAATTGTTGACTTTAATTGTTTAATTATAGTAATGAATATGATGAATCCTAATTTATTTATTGGTGCTATATCGACTTCACACGATGTTGATAGGGAGGATGGAGATAATTATATATACATAATATATACAATATTATATTGAACATTTGGAAATTTTTATATGTACTTTCATTATAATATAAAAATAAAAATAAATAATATTATTTTTAACGTAATTTAATTCAAATAAATTCAAATAAAAGTCAGTAATTTTCGCTTATTATGTGTATCACAAGCAAAAAATTCAGTGATAGATTGTGGAAAATTGTGATGGTCGAAAATGATACAACATACCATTTTATCGAAATCAGTGATATTTCATCGAATATCGAAAATTGTGATGGTAGAACATGTCACCTCTGTATTTTTTAATATGAACTGAGCCGACTCGGTGCAGCCACCGAGCGAGTGAAAATTTTTGCTCTGAAATGAATGTAATGCCATATTCTTCCGCAAAAAAAAAATAACCTTGAGGGCAAAAAAAAGTGCTCCCCGACAGCTAAAAAAGTGCTCTGACAACTGAAAACACGTGCTACGTTGACATTACATGTTCTTTGGAGAAACCAGGGAGCATTTTTTTCTTGCCCCAGTTCACTTTTCAAAAATCGCGATTTTTTCATAGATTTCAATAAAAGTTCACGCATACATAGAAATATTAAACGTAAATATCAACAAAAACAAGGCGCCTTTTCCAATTTTATTTGTGAATTACGTTTTGACGGGGCTTGTTTGTTACATTTTTGTTATATTTTTTTTCAAACATCTACGAAAAAAGAGCACTTTTTTCATGTTTTTTTCATGAAAATAAAGTCATATTCTTTGGTCTTTATGAAAAAAGGGCAATTTTCATAAAGACCAAAGAATATGACATAAGTATCAAGAATAAGCAAAACATAACCTTAGTTTTAAAGTAAAATTTGTAAAAGTTAGTTGTAAAATTTATTTATTGTTATTTTTGTATTTTGATTTTGAAAAAATAAAGAAATGGAAAATCAGGAAAAATCTGATATTTTTTAGGAAATCAGGAAAAATTTGATATTTGAACTATTTTTCACTTCGAACTTAGTAAATGTCAAAACAAATATTTTTATAAAAACAGATTACAACAAATTTTATTTTTATAAAAACATTTTATTTATCCACGCTGTTTTTACTCTGAGTACATCGACCAATTTGACACTACTCTGTGTACACTGGTTGAGTAAGTACACTCGCTCGGGTTGAATTAACAAATAGACCCAAACACGGCCATGTTTCAACGTGAACTTTGCGGCAATGAACTTTTAGAGAATTGCAAAGCATATAAGTTTAAAATATGAAAATTAATTTTTTTAATTTTATTAAATCTCTTTTTTATAACTTTTTTATATCAATATGGCACGCAGTTGCTTGAACAAGTTAATTACTGTTTATATACGATCCAAATAAAATTTTATAATTCAATTTTATTGATGGTTATATTGTTTAACTCACAAATCTAGTTTGAATTTTGGTTGATTTTTACAGATTACAAAACTATATAAATTGGTATTCAGAGTTCCCAGATCCGTTGCATTACCACGACATTTCCGATTGCATTTGAAAATGAAAAAATTATTTTTAAAAATAAATTAAATATGTATTTCTTAATTATATTCGCACCCAAGTTTGGTTTCCTTGATTAGAAACAGTTTGGTTTCCTTGATAAGAAACATTTTGGTTTTGAGGAAAACTTATTAACAGTTCTTTCATTTTTATCACCTGTATATGGTTATTTAAATACAAAGTTGAAAGTATCGACTATTTTTATTGATATACTCGTACATACCTAAAACTTTCATTCCATCAATCATAAATTACTAGTACATACGAGTATATACATAATAAACTGTCTCGCATCGCGAAGTTAGGACATTGTGATCAATTTATTTAAAACATATTTACAAGGTCCAGTTCAACGTATTATATTCAAATTTATAGTAATGAAAAATTTGTCAATGCTGGAGTTCTATAAGAACTGGAATTAGGACATTTTTTGTTTTCGCTATTGATATATCGTCGAACTCTTTGAAATGTTCAGTTATAAATTATTTGACCCCAACGACTTATCATGCAATATAATGCAGTGAGGTCGATTGCATTAACGACAAACATACAGAAAGATATAAACAGTATAATGAGTTACTTGTGAAAAATCGCACGGTCCTTACCACTATTTTTGAAAAATAAAATATATTGTATCTTCAGTACTTGCAAATAATTATAGAGAATTTGGCCGATTATTTAAAAAATGGCTGTTTAACAATATCGAAGTCTTGTTTTAACTGTATTCTAAATGACAGTTTGGATAATAACTTACGCGTCAAATACTAGGTAGATCTATCGAACTCTGTTTGAGGCTCCTGTTTACAAATGTTTTAAGCTGTTTTGGGTCCGGTATCGTTCTTTTCCAGGTCAATGCTGGTCTTCCTATACTTTCCTGTCTTGCAGAAGACAGAAAAGTATAGAACACTTCTTCAGTTCCATTCTAATGGCACTCCTGTTATCTCGTTTGGTGTTGTTTTCCTCCAGGTATGTGGCTCCATCAAGGGTTTAGTTTTATAACTTTTGATTCAATGTCAATTTGTCTGGTTTGCCGCAGAAGTTAGTAATTATGTTTGGAATTTGTTCACTAACATAATACGTCTTTTCGTCATTTTTTCAAAATTTTAATTTTACTCTTTTATTTTGTGCAATGCTTGGTGCAAATTCGAAGTTTTGTATTTCTTGATAACATGGGCGCATTCCAGATCTTACGAAGAAAGTTGATCGTATTCCTAGCTTTGTTAATCCATTGGCTGATGGCTTCTTCAGAGCCGCCTGTTTTTGCTACAGTACAACCAAAGTATACGAATTCTTGACATCGTCTGTGGTTTATTGGTTGTAGTGAATTGGTGTTCTTATATTCATCTGCAGCCTTGTAGAAGGCAAAGACCTCTCTGATATTTATTTTGAGGCCTACAATTCATTTGTACTTTGTGCTCGGCGTATTTGTGTTATCTTTGCATGACACATTTTAAGTCATCCGCATAATCAATATTATTGAGTCGTCTTACTGGCTCAAAGTGCCGTCCAGATTGAGCTTCTGTTGATCGGATCGAACACGTATACTCGAAGCCCACGAAGAGCAAGTATGGTGTTGAGTTTCATTCGTTGAATTATTCACTGGTCATGTGGTCTGCATAGCTCATCCTGAGCTAATAGAGCCATAACACGTTTGATTCTAATTAGATGGTTCATCGTTGGTATGATTTATTGTACTATCGAGGAGAGAGGCGCTTCTCTAGTTTCAGTATTCTCTTAAGTCACCTTTATTTGGGATTGTTACAGTCATAGAAAAAAGTTATCTATCCATTTCTGTGGAAAATTCCATTATTAAAGCCAAATTTTTCTTTACTAGTCTATATAATTCAAATAATAAATTTGTTTCATCGCGCTTATCGGCTAATTGCTCAATTAAATGTTTTTCCCCATTCATTTAGAACATTATGATTTGTTAGGGATTGGCTCGCTTTACCAGTTACATTTTGTCTGATATTTCATTGGATTACTTTGAAACAATCTATCTTTTTAATTTCCTGACATAGGCGAAGGGTCTCGTCAACAGAGTTGATGAAGTTATATATATCTGTGACTTGTCTTCGTCAAAGGAATTTATATTTTTAGTGATGTTATTCACTCTAAAGAGATCAATAACATTTTCCATTTTTTATGATCTTTATATCCTTTAAATAATTTACGATTATATTTATTTAATGCTATTATTTATTTAATGCCAATACAACAATTGGTGAACTAACTTTAACAAAATCTTTTGGATTCTCTACGAATCCCTCTAACTCGTCTCCCTCTAGTATATTAGACAGACCACTTCTATGATTTACAAAACTGTAAAAATATACATGTATCAAGTGACCCGTTTAATTTCCATGATGTAATGTCAATGTCATTTGACACAATCAAAATAAATCGAATTATAAAATTTAATTCATTTCCGGTCAGTTGGAAACTTTGAAACCCTCTAACTAACAAACACGGCCATGTTTCAACGTGAACTTTGCGGCAATAAACTTGTAGAGAATTGCAAAGCATATAACGTAAAAAATTGAAAATTATTTTTTTAAATTTTATTAAATCTTTTTTTTATAACTTTAAGACAAAATGGCACGCAGTTGCTTGATCAAGTTCGTTACTGTTTACATATATACGATCCAAATAAATTTTTATAATTCAATTTTATTGATGGTTATATTGTTTAACTCACAAATCTAGTTTGAATTTTGGTTGATTTTTACAGATTACAAAACTATATAAATTGGTATTCTGAGCTGTACATCCGTTGCATTACGACTACATTTCCGATTTCATTTTCGTTGTATTTTTACATGTAAAAATTTGTATATTAGTATGTTGTATGCTGTTCTAAAGTGTTATTTTATCGAACGAGATCTATCGAACTCTATTTGGGGCTCCTGCTTTCCCATGTTTTAAGCTGTTTTGGTTCCGGTATCGTTCTTTTCCAGGTCAATGCTTGTCTTCGTATACTTTTTTGTCTTGCTTATTAGTTCCATTCTAATGGCATTCATGTTATCTCGTTTGTTGTTGTTTTCCTCTAGGTATGTGGCTCCATCAAGGGTTTAGTTTTATAATTTTGATTCAACAATTTGTCTGGTTTGCCGCAGAAGTTATTCTTAATTTGTAATGATTTGTATTAATTTAATTTGTGTTCATAGCTTTTAACTTAATTTGTATTCCTAGCTTTGTTAATACATTGGTTCATCTTCTTCAAAGCCGCCTGTTTTTGCTACAGTACAATAAAAGTATATGAATTTATTGACATCCTCTGTGGTTTATTGGTTGTAGTGAATTGGTGTTCTAATATTCGTGTTCAGTCTTGTAGAAGGCAAAGGCATTTCTGATATTTATTTTGAGGCCTACAATTCTTGTCTCGTGTGTTATCTTTGGCTCCTCCTGTAAGCCATTTAGGGTTGGGTTATCTAATTGGCGCATGATACTATCCAGTGCTATATGAGAGAACGGGAATAATACACATTTTTGTCTGACTCGCCATAAATATGTATCAATCTGCTTCCCTCGGTGTTGCACTCTATTGCCTACATTTTTTTGATGAGACGTTCGATATAAAATCATTCGGTGCATTTCTTTGATGAGACGTTCGATGTAAAATCAATCGGTTTGATTTTATTTTCTGCAAAGTGCCTTCCAGTTTGAGATTCTGTTGGTCGTATTCTCGAAGCCCACGAAAAGTAAGTATGGTGCTGAATTTCATTCGTTGAATTATTCACTGGTTATGTGCTCATGCTCTGCATAGCTCCATCCTGAGCTAATAAAGTCATAACACGTTTGTTTCTAATTTGATATGGTTCATCGTAGGTATGATTTATTGTACTATCGAGGAGAGAGACCCTTCCCAAGTTTCAGTTTTCTATGAAGTCACCTTTATATGGGATTCTTACAGTCATAGAAAAAAGTTATCTATACATTTCTGTGGAATAGTCCATTATTAAGGTTTGAATTATTTGAAATCTGCTCAATTTTGGTTATATTTAATTGTTACTTCAAAAAAAGGTTTACAATTAAACTTGAATAACATTTTAATTATAATTTGCTTTTTTGCAATAAAATTTGGAAAATTTGGAATTTGAATAATACTTATGTATGTATTTTTATTTAAAAATTAAAAAGATTTTCAAAATTGAATTTGAATTCCTATAGTAGAAATTTATTTAAGTTTAATTAAAAATCGGACACGACTTAATATTGCTTGTAATAGGAGATTTGAATAGAATTTGCTGGACTAAAACCTTTTTTTATAATAAAAAAAACTGATTAGTTACCATAAAAGTAAATTCTGTTTAGATTTTTTAAAATCAAATCAAACTGTAGACTTTGTGTTTTCCAGGAGGATTCTTCCAGGCATTGTAATCTTGGAAGACTCGACATTCAAAATCCATATGTAAAGATATTTAATTTTTTGAAGCAATAATAATAATTATCTTCGAGGTACTTCAAAACTAAGAGGAAATTTTCAGTTCATTTCCTTTAATTAAACTGGGCAACATTTAAACTGGACACCAAAAATTATAATCAAATTACAGTTACGAATTACGATCTAGATTAGTAATTTCTCTATTAATTTATTTATTTTCCTTAGGTTACTTTGGGGAGTGGTAAAGGCATAATTTTTAGTGCACCGCGAGGCTACAATTATTTGGCAGAAGTTGATTTCTATTATCCACTACCCGATAAAATAATTCGTAGACATCTTCGGAGCACAACAACAACCACAGAAGCACCACCACCTCCAACAATACCATCAGAAACATTTGACCATTCAGATTTCCACGATCATTTGTCCACAGGTTGGGATCATGATCATCACGATCACGATGAAATATTTATGCCTGCAGGTGGATGGAAAGATGATATTTAAAAAAAAAACAATGCTGGTGATATTCCTATGAACGCGAATACAATGAATATGGATAAGGCTAATTTGTCAAGGCGTTTTTCGGATGAAGATTTATCATATCACAATTCATACAATAATTTTAGACCACCATCCGTTAAACCAATGTCAAGAAGACGATTTGACGATTTTATTAGACCTACACAATCTAAGTCACCAGTTTCTTATCGAGAAAAGCGGTCACCAGAAAAAATACTCCCGAAAGGCAAGATGAAATTAGTAGATCATAGTGATTGGGATAATAAATCGCATCGTGATCGTCGTGATTTATATAGTCATATCGAATCAATTTTCGAGTAGTAAGTATAGAATCTAGTTCAAAGTTTTTAATCAATACTAAAATAGTTCGGCGTGTGCAATTCCAGCAAAGGCCTACAAATTAGAACGTGTATTTTGCGGACGATATGTGAAGCTAAACATTTTCTATTGCCCAAAGGAAAATCATTGTTTCATGATATTATTCGGATTCTATTTACGTAATTATTTGAAATATGGTTTGGTTGGTAAATTATGAGACCAGTCAATAAATGTATCATTGTATTGTATTTTAGGATACCAACTAAGGATGAATTTAATGATGATTACAGCAATGCAGGCAGAAATCATGATGACAGTGAAAATTGCTAGAAATTATACGAAAGTGAATGTCCGATTAGTATTTTGGAATTGTTGTTAAAAAGTCAAAAGACTTTATAAATCGTTCGTCTAATTTAAGCATAAATTTGTTTATGTTTGTACATATATAAATGAATTGTATTTCATGATCATTTTAAAAATATGTTTTACTATGGAATTCAAATAAAAATATAAATTCCATTTGAATGCTGAATTTTGAATTGTCAATCGATGGACATCCACAGGAAAAGCTACAAAAGTAAATGTACACCGAGCCCAATCGACAAAATAAAATATTAAATGGAATAAATGAAAACGTCGTGTTAGCATATTAATTAACACATTGAATGATCAAGTTCAATGGACCATTAAATAATAAATAAATAATATATTGGTACGTACATGATCTATTTAGGTTGACCGACATAAATAAATGTAATATAGCACAAACAGACATTTATATAATTTATATTATGTTTACCCATATTACATTTTGAGTTAATACATTTGAATTGAATCTACACTTTTCTCAAACAGTGAACCGTCTAGTCTGTCTCATTACAGAAAGTAATTGTCTGTTGCCTTATTGCGTGGTTTATTTCTTCCCGATAAAATATGGATATGCTATTTACAGGCATGGCGTTCCAATTAAAACGAAACACTCTAAATTCCTTCTTAAATATGACGCCAGGCCACATCATTTCGAGAGTGTTCCTAATAAAACTTTATGCGGGTTCTAAAGGAAGGGAATTAATGAGTTTAAAGGAGAAACGGACTCGAGTGATATCACATTTGATAGTCATTTTAACTGTCTTTACAACTATGTATAGCTTTTGAGTACCTATATTCGAAGTGACTAACAACAAAATATTCTGAAAAGTTTATGAGAATTTTGAACACATATTAAACCATTATTACAGCATTGTATGAAAATAATGTTAACATAATTTGGGTAAGTATTTGTTACACTACATTTTTAATCATTTTTGTTTGCCATTTATCCTTATTGTAATATGTTTTATAAAAATGTTACTAAAAAAATGTAGATATTTACTGAGTGTTTAGTGATGAAATTTATTTTGTCTACATTTTATCTACGTTTGAATTAAAAATTGTGTTTTCTGACATTTTAATTTGTTATTTTCATTTGAAACATTTAATTTTTTATGTCTATCACAAAATAAGAAATAAGATAAGAAATCTAGGATACAAACTAAACAAAATGTAGATATTTTTCATCCAGCATTCATCATTCAGAGCCCATGTATGGAATTCTACAAGTGATAGTAATCTACATTTGAGCATATCTCAATGGTAGGCTGGATGTACCGAACTGTACCTACATAAAGTACATCTCAAAAGTTCTTTGATAATATAACTTTTTATAAAAAAAACATCAATTCACCCACAATCGACCTAAAAATTAAATAATTTTGTTGTGGTTTTGTTGGTATGATGAGCCGTTAGGGATTATTGCTTCTCGGTTTTAAAAAAGTTTAACTTTTATTTTGACACTGTATTTCCTAATTTGGTTCTTAACCCTTTGAATTACTATTTAATTCTAAATTCAAAAGTAGATTTTAATTATAAAATTTTATTGGCACAATATTGCTTACATCAGTGTTTATTCACTTTAAAAAACGATGCTTAGTCTTCATTTACATGGTTGTTTTCGTCGTTGTTTTCGAGTGTTGTTTTTCAGTTTTAGTTTTTGTTGTTGTTTTTCCCATAGAAAAATTGATCGTTTACACCGTAAAAATATTGAATATGTACATTGACAGTGTACCCAAAACAACATTCGAAAATAACAGAAATATGTCCCCCATCAATACCAATATATAATAGGCCGATTTTCTACATCAATTTTGAAATTGCATATGTATGCATCGAGTAATAACAAACAAAAATCGCTCCATACAAATCATATGAAAACTACTTTTTTTTTTGCATTTTTTGGTCTTAGATTTGTAATAACTTCTAAATTAGGCCCAAAGACACTTTTTCATGTACCTGAGTACAAGGAACAATATGTTTTCGTTCATTTTAAGATGAAAAATTATTCAATTTCCACACTTTTCATTCATGAATTTCAACAACTCTCAGTCAAGATTATCATTATTTTTTTAGGGGTAAATATGAGAAATTAATAATTTTCGCTATTCGTGTCCCTTATTATTCATATTAAACTGCATCTGTTTCACATTCGAAATAAGCGAGCTAACAAAAATCGGTTGGTGTGAGTGACAGAGATAAATAAAATTTTTACGAAAACAAATGGAATGAAAAATTGAAAACACGCGGAAATTCTCAGGAAGAGTATAAAATACAATATAAAATATTTATAATTTACACACACATGCAAACCGGAGAAAATATACTCAACTTGAATTTCTGTAATTATAAATTTTAGTTATACATTTTTAGTGGGAGAAATATGATGCACAATTTCACGTGGGCGTTTTATTGTTGGAATGATGCATTTATTGAATTAAATTAATTTTTTTTATGATCAACTAGTTTATTATAATTTATGTTTTACAAAAAAAATGTTTGCTATCATATATTTGTTGCACATAAATAATAATAAACTAGTAAATTCATTTTAATAAATTAATTTAATTCAATAAATATAATTATACCAGCAATAAAGAGCCCACGTGAAATTGTGCGTCATATCTCTTTGACTAAAAATGTGTAACTAAAATTTATAATTATAGAAATTCAATTTCTCCGGTTTGCATGTGTGTGTAAATTAAAAATATTTTATTTTGTATTTTATACTCTTCCTGAGAATCCCCACCTATTTTCATTCCATTTGTTTTCGTGAAAATTCTATTTATCCCTGTCACTCACACCAAGTGATTTTTGTTAGCTCGCTTATTTCGAATGTGAAACAGATGCAGTTTAATACGAATAATAAGGGACACGAATAGCGAAAATTACTAATTTCTCATATTTTCCCCTAAAAAAATAAGGAAAATCTAGACTGAGAGTTGTTGAAATTCATGAATGAAAAGTGTGGAAATTGAATAATTTTTCATCTTAAAATGAACGAAAACATATTGTTCCTTGTACTCAGGTACATGAAAAAGTGTCTTTGGACCTAATTTAGAAGTTATTACAAATCTAAGACCAAAAAATGCAATAAAAAAAGTAGTTTTCATATGATTTGTATGGAGCGATTTTTGTTTGTTATTACTCGACACATACATATGCTATAACAGACTTGTCAGGCCATTAATACATAGGCATTGCCCCCATACATCTTTTTGGTTGTTTTCGAAAAATAACTTATCGATTGTTTAAACATATTTTTAATGTTTTTTATATTTATTACAATTATGAATTTAAATTGATATATTTAATAATAAAAATGTATTTAAATATATATATTTAATTGTTATTGGTAGTTTTATTTAATAACTAAATGTAACTTATCGATACATCGATATTTTTTTTGTTTACAAATGCAATCTGTCAGTGTCGTAAATATTTTTCAATTGCATATTGACACATTGACATCACAACAAATATGGATGCTACAACCGAAAAGCGATCAGTTAAGTTTTTGTTGTTGCCCCACGATAAGTCGAAAACAATACTCGAAAACAACGACGAAGACAACCATGTAAATGAAGACTTATAACAGAGTTTCATAGTTCATTAGCTTTACTTTAATATTAGAAGAATAAATTGCTTACAATATATAAAATATTATTAAAGTTCTCACACGTGAGTGGCTTAGTATTTCGTTTAGATTAAGAGTTTACAATGACCGCGTCATACATTCACGTGGTGGTTTTGTAGGTGATGGATATATGACTATGTAGTACAATTTTAAAAGATGAAAAAAATTAACTCTTTTATGTTGGCCGGCATTAACAGTCATGCATAAGGGTAATCTAACAAAAAAACTAGATTTTTAAAAATTGAGCTACATAAAAAAAACACATTTTTGTAGTCAATCGTAAAATTTTCAATCAGACTTTCCAAATTCAGATTGGTTTTTTTGGCCAATCGAATTCGACATTAAACATTGTGTTATCTAACACGTACAACCATATTAGGCCCACATTGATGAAGCCGATAGCCAAACAATTCCATACTCCTCCCATATGCTGAATCGTCATTGTTTAATAGAATTCCGTAAGGCATTGAATAACCTATTTGTGTATCCATTTGACTACATATTTTACCCAATTTATTATTGGTAAAAGAGTTGCGCGTCATCTAAATGACTTCGGCTAGGCCCCAAGACGATTAGAAAGTTGCAAGGATAGAAGCGATGGATTGGAAAATAATATTCGAATACCTGCTCCGTGAAACGAACACAAGTATTGTGACGAGCGAGGGAAATATATTAAAAGTATCGTAGACTGTACACCTCATTATGAATGAGCTTATTATGTTCAAAATGTTTCCATATTAAATTTTCGTTAATAAAGATATAAAAATAGATACATATTATTTATCTTTGATTATAGTACATATATACATTAAATAACTAGTTAAATTAAAATATCCCGTTTTGGGTATACTTTAACAAAATATTTACAGTTTTAGTTTCTCTTTAATTCGCCAGAAATGTTTATCATCAGCTTTGGTTTCAACCACAATGCCATCCTTTTTGAGTTTATGTAAATGATGATTCACATTGAAAGCGGCTGGCATTATCAATGACTCGCTAAGCCCAATATAGATTTCTTTAACTAAATCAATTTCAGTAAATTCTTTGTCTGGTGTATTATTTAAAACTTCGATGATTTGCTTTTCGCGTAAATTTCTGTGATCGATATAACCTTGTATTCTCTCCATTGGATCTTCAATGATATTACCATGAGCCGGATAAATATACGTTGGAATTAGTTTTAATAGCACACCTAAACTTTTCATATAATCGTAAAGATCCTCAAACACTGCGGTACCTTCTCCTAGTATACAATCACCACTAAATACAATTTTATCTTCCTGTAGCTCGATAACGACATGATCAGTTGAATGGCCTGGTGTATGGATTATTTTCAATGTGGCACCATCGATATTAAACACTTGGCCGTCCTGTAATATTTTGTATGGGAAATCATAAGACTCTGTTAGATCATCTGAGCGAGGAAATTTCCACACTGTACAATCTATAAATCAAGAACAAATAAGGTAAGATAATAAATTTATCTTATCTGCCAAAACTTGAGTTTAACTTAGTACTTCTCGTTTCGGGTAAATTTAAAATGTCTGGAACCCCTCCTACATGATCGTGATGCCAATGTGTAACTAAAATGTTATCGATAAGAACATTTTCACTTTTTAACACATTGGAAAGATGCTTGATAAACTCTGGTTTTTCTGCATCACCAGCATCAATCAAAGTCCGTCTGATGAGAATAAAATTTTAAATTGACACTTGATTGAGATTATTTTGTTTACTAATTCGACTTACTTTGGCCCAGATCCGACTAGATACATGTTCGTACCTTGCAGTGTCATTGGCCCAGGATTACATCCTAAAATTCGTATTATTTTGGTAGATAATTTTGTTATACTCGGTATTACAGGTACCACGTTCATTTTTTCAACCTTTAACACGGATTTTGTTATGATTCGGTCCCAATAACCACAACAATAACAAATATACCGCCTAGTAACCAATGCGCTAGAAACGTGAGTTAATTTTGAGCTTAATTTAAAATACGTTCCATTTATGTTCCATATGGCATGATTTTAGTAACAATGTCTGCCGCTATTTGTAGGGAAGCTCGCGTTCAATTCCAGGATAAAATAAGATTTCGTTATTTGTGTTTCCTATCGAAATGTATGTCAAAAGTATCTCTATTAAATTTTTATATTTTAAAATATTTGGTACAAGTAGTGTCAGTAAAAATGACAATATTAAATTAGTAAAATGTGTTTAAAAAAGTTTTGTATACTCCGTTTCTGTCACACAACTTATAAATCATATATAAAAATAGTTTCATGTTTCAATTTTGATTAGACATATTACAAAATTAAGTATTACAAAATAGGGCTATGCGAATTATTTTAAAGAAAAATAGATTTGTTTCTAAATCTGTTTAAATAAATTCACTTAATTAGTTGAATGTGGATCAAAGAATAAAGTTTAATGTTTTAATATTTGTATTAAAAATTATAAATGGTCTTTTACCCAATTTTAGTAGAAAAGTTAAAGTATGTGGGTGATATAACTCAATATAATTTGAGAAATAAATTTGAGTTTAGGTTAGATTTTTTTAGAAATTATAAAACTCAGAATTCCCTTATCTATAAGGGATTAAAATTATATAACGAGCTGCCTATAGAAATAAAAAATGAAAACAATTTATTAAAATTTAAGAAAAAATTAGAGCTTTATGTTAGAGAACATTTTAATTGATTTTGCCTATTTTATATTATTTTCGTTTTATAAGTATAAATTTTGTAAAATAGTAAGTGTACTAAATAAAATAAATAAACATATTAATTTCTTTCCTAGTATAAGTTGATTTTATTATTGTAGTTTAGTCACATATTACTAATATACATTTGTGTCATTACTCAACTTTCATATGAAATATTTTCATCCGAGTTATTCTACGCAAGGGCTGCATAAGCAACTATATTTGTATGATACTACATAATTTTATAGTGGCATAATTATTTTTAAAAAAATAATAAGTTGATTTTATATATGTATTTAGTCACATATTACTAATATACATATTATGTGTCATTACTCAACTTGCATATGAAACATTTTCAACCGAGGTTTTTCGCAAGGGCTGCATAAGCAACTATATTTTTTAAAAAACATGAGTGTACAATATTTAAACCGTGCCATCAACGTCATAAAGTACAACTATGTACATACTACATATTTAATTTATTTGATGTCATATCTGTCAAAATACCGGCATTTGCTACCAAATGTTGGTTTCGAAGCAGCGCAAGCGCTTAGAGGGAATCTTATCCGCGCCGCGATTATATTCATTAAATACAAGTATATACATAGAAAATACGAGTATATTATGCGTATATATAAAACAAGAAAAAAATTAAAAAACAGAAGATTTAACATAATTTAGAAAACAAAGGATACAAAATTTGTTTTGAAGATTATTTTGCATTTTTTTCCCGTTCCATAGTCCATTCTATGTACAATTCTATGGTCGATTGTCGCTCTCTACAATTCGAGCGAGGTTGCCAGCCACACTTTAATATCCTCACCCACACTTTTATCGTGAGTGATAAGAGGGTCCAAATATTTGAACCTCATCACTCCCTCAATCGTGTAATTGCCACTTTTAAAATATGATGTGCTATTGTCACTATAACCAGAGTTATGTACATATTTCGTTTTGAATTCATTGATCTGGAGTCCAACAGAAGCTAAAAATTCTACAAGCGGACAAACTGTTTCCTTAAATCATAAATACATATGCGAATATAAAAAAAACACCACAGAGACTTTACTCGGAGACCGAAAAACACATTGACATTTATATGTCTGATTTCCGATATTTAAAAAATATGCTCTTAAATAAAATATTCCTAGGCAAATTCTTGTATAATCATAATTTAATCTATTTCCTCTCGTATGGATTAGCGGCATTAAAAAGGCCAACATACAATTTCCCTATTATTTTTGGACGATTAATTATACCGAATTAGATAATTAAAAACATATACTTACATATTATATGAGTATATTTAAAAACCAGTCACATTTAACGTTATTGTCTTTAAACGCAGATTAAATAAATTTATTGAATATTATTAATTATACTTAATTAAGAGCTATTCAGCCTCGTCCATAGCATTACTATCGGGTACAATACAATCCTCAAAAACACGTTCATGGGGATGGTAGACTTTAACGGTGAATGTTGATGGAAATGATCCCTAAAAACCCATTTGAATTACATGAATCATAATTTAATTAAGTATTTAATACAATTAGATAAGCCAAATTACCGTATTAACAAATATACAGTCTTCTTTTTTAATATGAAATGGCGTATTAGGATCTCCGATAATAACTACATCGGGGAATGGATAGAATCCCATGCAAGCATCAAAATCCCACCAAATTGGTACCACAACCTGGTCAAATGGCGCTAACGTTAATTGACTGGAAATGGTTTTAGCAAGCTGAAAATAGAAAAGGCATGATTATTCAGCTACTATAAAAATTGAAGACATACGTGTTGCTCAATTTCGCCATCATAAGGATAGTGGATCGTATTCCGACACATCTTTGATACGGTATCAATACGAGCAATCAAAAGCTGCTGGGTACAGTACTGTAACCGACATGGGTTTGTGGCCAAATGTAAATTGGTCACAACCTTTTTTAAATCAGATACCAAATATTCGGGAAGTGGAATTCGCGGATAAATATAAGGAACAGCTGGATCCTCTATGGCCGGTACTATAATAAAATTAGTTTTTTCTTTTATATTTTTGGTTTCCTTTAGAAGTTCACCTAATTCCTTGAAATATTCTTTAATTTCGTAAACATCTCTTGTGTTACTTGAAAATGGCCCCATCAACACTATAGCAATGGGCTCATTCGATTCGTATGCTTGGAATGTAACCTTAAGCTTTGCAATCACTTCCGGATTATTAAGATTACAATCAGATATAAACAACATACATTTTTCTTTGACATTATTTTCGTGTTCTGCCAAGGCAGTTGAATCCTTTAATAGTGTTTTAGAAGCTCCACCCCAGTAATTATGAGTATCAAAATAATCTCGACTAGATTTTCCCGATTCAACGGGTGGTAGACCTAATTCTTTAACATTCAATATTCCATCATCGTAATCACCAAAAGCAATCACAAAACATCCCTCTGTATAGACACCGTCATGGAATCTGGTTTTGGATAAATCAACCCGCACCACTCCTGATGGATCCTCCAAAAAATATTTTCCCTCCTCGAGTTGCGTCAATAAACCAAGCAAGTTGACTTCTTTTAAGTCGGACGCAGCCAACAGGTTTTCTACATATTTCAACTCAAAATTTTTATTTTTATCATCTGCACTCATAGTTTTGATCTTCGGTGCAAATAGCTCATGTCTGATGGTCCGTTGCCATATCGTTCGGTACCGATTCAGCCAGTATTTTGATTTAGCTTTTGTGTCACCCAATAGACTTTTTGGTGCAGTATTACGTATAAATTTTTTTTTATCAACTTCAAATGTAAAAGTTGGAATTTCAAATATGTTGATTACATCTAGCACTGTTTCAGTTTCATCCAAGCCAATCTTTTGAACTTCACGTATGGCTTTTTCCAAATGTGATTTCTCTAAATTCGATACATTTAAACATTGATTTTGGATACTGTCGGTTATCTTATCGATAAATATTTTGCGGTCCTCTCGACTAGCACCGCTTATTGTTTCAGCTACGAAAGTGGCCAATTCTCTGAAATGAAATATCTCGGTATTATGTACAGACTTTACTTAAAAAATACGACTATTTTTTAAATAAAATAATTACGATCTAATGTGGTATCCACTTATTGTTAATGCACGTATCACTTCTTTTTTAATTATTTGAATATCACCCATTTTTAATTAATAGCAAGAAGTTTTATTTAGTAGTAGACATAAAATCACCCAATAAATTATTTCGCGCCTAATTCTATATTTTTTCCATATTTTCCATTTGTCAAAAAAATGATTTCTTTTAAGTTCAGTGGTTGGTAGTACACCAAACATACGACTACAGTACATAGCTGTCATTGTCAAAATTACACGTGAAATTGACAATTCGTTCTCGAAGTTTTGTTTTGGTGTTGTGTAAAAATATGGAACTTCCAAATAAACCTATATTTCGTGACCTAAATCCCGACGATGAAGACCAGGAAACAACAATGATTGAATCTTGCTGTATGAATTGCTTTAAAAATGTAATAATCTTAAAAATAATTTTTCCTTTCTTTTATAACGTCACCATTCTTTTTATTGATATTATTACAGGGCATGACAAGGCTTCTTCTCACCAAAATACCTTTCTACAAAGAAGTAATAATCATGTCATTTGCATGCGAATCATGTGGCTATCGTAACAATGAAATTCAATCGGGTAGTGAAATTCAACAGAATGGTATTAGAATTGAGTTTACAGTTACAGATCCAAAGGACTTGAATCGGCGGTTGGTAAAGTCAGATTTCACTGCAGTACGAATCGAAGAGTTGGATTTTGATATACCGGCTCAGTCGCAAAAAGGTGAAGTAACAACAATTGAGGGAGTACTAGAACGGGCCATTGCCGGGTTGGAACAAGACCAAATTCCGCGGCGTAAAGATCATCCAGAAGTTGCAAAGCAAATTGAGGAATTCATTGAAAAACTTCGCAAGCTTATAGGTCAAAATTTCACTTTAAAACTTGAGGATATATCAGGGAATTGTTTTGTTGAAAATACATATGCACCACATTCGGATCCACATATGAAAACCTCACATTTTAAGCGAACATCTGATCAAGACCATCTATTGGGTATATACAATGAAGCTGAACTTTCAGATGATTTTAAAAATAAGGCAAAAGTAAATGATGGTCTTCTAAAACCAATTCAAGAGGGCGAGTGGAACCTTGAAGAACTTCATGGCGAAATACTCCAATTTCAAACAAATTGTCCAGAGTGTAGTGCTCCATGTGAAACAAATATGAAATTAACTTCAATACCACATTTCAAAGAGGTCGTCATTATGGCTACGGTATGCGATGCGTGTGGAAGTAAGACGAACGAAGTTAAATCAGGTAGCGGAATCAATGAATTTGGTGTTAAATTTGAAGTAAAAATCAATAGTAGAGACGATTTTTCGAGAGATGTGTTAAAATCAGAAACGTGTAGTCTTTTAATACCAGAGCTAGATTGTGAAGTTGGAGCATATGCATTAAACGGTCGTTTCACTACGGTCGAGGGAATTTTAGAAGCGATGAAAGAACAACTAACCCATAGTGGTGTCATGTTCCGCGATTCTCAAGATGTCGAAACTAAAGAACGTTATGAATTCTTTTTAACGTGTTTGGATGAAGTTTTAGGTGGAACGAAAAAAGTCACCCTAGTCCTTGATGATCCGGCCGGAAATAGTTATGTGCAATCACTAAGCGATGATGTTGGTACATCTGATTCGAGTTTAAAAGTTACAAAATATACTAGGACCCATGAACAAAATGAAGAATTAGGACTTAATGATATGAAAACAGAAAATTATGAAACGGAAAATTAAGGAAGAATATTATTGTATTATATGAACTAGAAAATAAATTTTATTTTCAAAAAAATATATATGTAGTACTGCTTTTTAATCATCATCATCGTCACCTCTGAGCACTGGTTCGCCATCTAATTTTTTCAACGATGGTAAACGTTTAATGGCTTCCGCTTTCCATGCATGTTCGTCTAGTGATTCACACAATGGGTTGCCAACCATTAATAAATCTTCAAGCGTGGGAACTTCTTGCAGACGATTAAATTCAGTCCAGTCACGAATCAAGTTGTTACTCAGATACAGTACTTTAAGTTTTTTCAATACGTTAATGCCCTTTAATTTTTCGATTAAGTTGTACGACAGCCATAGTTGTTCTAATGTCTCAGCAACACCTTCCTATAATTATAAAAATATTTAAATTTTGAGGTGAGCAAACTTTGTTTCACGTTTATTATTTTATGCCTCAGCGACGAGACGAGATGGTGAATGATCATTAATAGTTTTTTAATTGTGAACAAATAGTCGATTATTTTAAGACACTCTGGTATGATAAAACTTTACTAAAATGATATTTACCAGACCCGCAATTTGTTTTATGTAATTTCTTCCAAGTGATAAAATTTTTAAATTTTTCATGCCACCTATTCCATAAATTTTATCGATCATGTTCGTCGATAGGCTCATATATCTATAATTGTAGATGGTAATTGATTTTAGCTTGTTGAAATAGAACTGGATTTTAATTAATTCACTTACTCACAAGCAACTAAAGCCGATAATGTGTTGTCCATTCGTTCAATCGGTGGCCATTGAAATTGTAATTGAATATCTTTAGAGTCGGCTGCTGTTTGTTTCGTCTTTTCTTCCCATCGTTTGAGCGCTTCTTTTATGGTAGTGGCTTTTGCCATTTTAATTTAAATTTAATGTTAAAATTGTTTTATTTTAAAATTATTTAAATTGAACTTCAATCGTTTCAAAGCCAAATCGAAGTAATGAAAAAATTGTTTATTTTTAATAGAAAGTTGCTACGTTACATACAAATTACTTGTATCTTTTTCTTTCAGATATTACCATGTTTCCATAGTGGAGTTAACAGTATTAACTCGGATTATCTCGTCATGGAACCATGTCGAGTTTAGAGTTATCGTTAAATTTTTTTATCAAGCTTAACTCAATGAAGTTCAAACTAGTTAACAAAACGAAACTCGCAGCTTGACAACTCTTAAACACATTATTATTATTATTTCAGTTGTTAAAGGCCATTACTGCGCCTCACTGAGCTTGGTCTTCTTACTATCTTAGACAATCTGAAGAAGCCAATTTGTTCTATACGCTTTGCTTTTGAAGATAATATTTAGATCCGCAGTCTCATGACTTCATGAGAAAATTATTTACTTATTCTTAATGGCCGGATCACTAAATAATACAAATTAATACTGTACGTTATCTTTAAGTTTCTGCATATATTCTCTCGTATACTAAATAAAATGTTCTCGTACATTTAGGTCCCGCGATGCGGTGATGTATTTGATTTGCCCCCGGCCGGTCGATGTAAATTTGTAAAATACCCAGAACATTGCAAACACTTAGAATCCAAACTGGATTGCGCCGAATTTATGTTTTGTGCATTTGGTGATGACGAGTAAGCATACCGGCTATCATTTGTACTGCTCATAATAATAGGAATTTTCCTCGTCTATTTATTTATAATTTATTCATCACCAAATTGTAAGTACATATAGCTAAATACATATATGAGGATCGTATATGCTCTCTGTATTCAAGTAATTTTTATCATTCCAATTTTTTTTAATCTGAGTTTTGTGGACACAACACTATCGATTAGGCGAAGGTTAAATTTGAATGAATATTTAACCGGTGTTGGTATTATCACAATCGCTAATACATTATACTACTATTGTTTTGTATTTTATGCCGAAGAGCCAGATTCGACAAAAGGAACGGCGTTAATCTGCTTCGGTGTACTTGTACCGGTTATAATAATGATGAAGCCGCACCTGATTATAAAAGAATATATGTTGTTTATAATAATTAATTATGTCTGGCTTAAGGTGTACTTTGCGAGCCACGAGATTAACCGTTTAAAATCGATTTTTTTTTGGCATGTGGTTACGTTTTTTACATAATGATTTTATGTGCGCTGGCAGTACAAGTTTAAATATGTGAAACCTAAACCAGAGATCAGGTATTTCGTTTTGAACTCATTGATCTGAAGTGCAACTGAAGCTGAAAACTCTACAAGCGGATCAAGTATTTCTTTCACTCCGTTGCTATTCAGTCCAATCACGCATATGTCATCTGCATATGCAAGCACCTCATTGGACTGGCGATATAAGATATTACGCTGCGGTGTTTCAGTTTTACGAAAGATGTACTCCAACATGAGATTGAAGAGTGTCGGGGACAGAGCATCTCCCTGCCGAACACCCGAGTTAACTACAAAAATTGTCGATAGCCTGTTCTCAACTTTAACACAGCATTGAAACTGCGTCACTGTCATCCTACATAGTCGTACCACTTTTGTTGGCATTCCTAGGTATTCCAGGGCAGACCACAAACTCTCTCGATAGATCGAGTCATAGGCCTGCCGGAAATCCAGGAACACCTGATGTACGGGGATGGATGTCTCATAATATTTAGATAGAATCATCCGCAGCGAAAAGACCTGATCGGTGACTGATCGATTCGGACGAAATCCTCCTTGATAGTCACCGACCAAGCCCTCCACTAGAGGAATGATTCTATCCAATACAATGTATGACAATAACTTGTATGCTGTGCAAAGGAGAACTATACCGCAATAATTCTCACACTTCAAGCGGTCTCCCTTCTTGAAGATGGGGCATATCGCGGCCACTTTCCATTCGTCAGGCATAACTTCGGTTCGCCATACTAATCTAATAAGGTCGAAAAGACAGTTCAACAAAGTATCGCCTCCGAATATCAAGAGCTCCGAATTAATGCAGTCCACTCCAGGTGCACGGTTTCGTTTCAATCTCTGCATGGCTTTAGTGAATTCCTCATGGGATGGCTCCTCAGTGCAAATTTTCGCAGTCTGTATTAGAGGTGGCTCAACAACAGTCTGTGACGCATGATGGACATCAAGCAGGTCAGTAAAGTGTCCACTCCATGCGTCAAGTAGTATTTTTGACTATAGTCAAATATTATCTAAATCCGCAATTTAATTTTTTTTTTAAATTTAATTCAAAAATAATTTATTACCAAACGTGAATATTAAAATTGAAACGTAAATAGAAATATATGCGACTAGTGCCGCCATGTTGATCAATAGTTGTTGCTTTTTGGGTATTTAAATTTTTGACGTATGCGCAATATAATACCATGTAGTCGATATATTTTGCTCGGTGCTAGAGTCACGTCGTGTGAACTGTGAAGTGATACGACTGCGGGAATTAAGATGTAAATAATACAAATACTGTGAGTTATATTTAAGTTTCCGCATATTCTCTCGTATACTAAATAAACTTTTCTCGTACATTTAGGTCTCGCGATGCGGTGTTGTATTTAATTTGCCCCAATTTTCAATTTTTATTTGTCAAAGTATTGTAAATAAAATCAACTAGCTGCATACATCACAATCATGAAGTACGCCAACGAGCGACGTGCAAAATAATTAGTTGCTTCTAAACCAAAGCAAAAATATAGTATTTGTATGATACCATAGATATCCATACATATGGGAACCCATATCACCGTTCATGTTTATAGTTTCGTATATAAAACCGTCTCCCTATTTCGAAGTAACCACGGAAAATGACCGTGGCAAAACATCCGGCCCACGCAATTTTTGGATAACCACGTTGCACCAGATTTATCTCTAAACTGAGATCAGAAACAACAGCAAAATTAAATAGTGACCGCAAATTGGCTCGCGATGTCACTTTCAAAATCACACAGCAGAAACATTGATGAAATAATATTTTTCACTTCGGTTATGATTCCGAATGTGATAAAAGTAAAACCAATGAAAATGCACAGCCCGTAAGTAGTAGTATTCCGGAGCCCGATCCGTCAGTGATGTACAAAATATCAAAAACGCCAATACAAGAGTGCCACAAAAAACGTAATGGTAATACTTTGTGGGTACTGGAATACAAACAAAATAAAAATTTAATTAAAAAAAATTTTTTTACTTACTGCCCATTGCATAACAGCATGAGATCGGATATAAAATTACGTTAATAATCCGCATAATTTCGACCATTTGTGGCAGGGCTACCAAGTCAATGAGCGGCACAACAAACCGGAACAAAACGACAAACAGTGTCGATCATCCGTTTGATATTAATAAATTTTGAAACGCCTTATATCGAAATACCAACAAATCATCTTTAAATTGCTTAAAAAAATACTTATTTGCCGGTCCCCGCTCCGCTGTATTAAACCACTCTGCATAACGTTTCTTAAATACATTTTTATCCTTCTATACGGCATTTTGGCATACATTAACGCCTGCAACCGTTCTGCCAGCGCATATAGCGCGAATCAATCCATAAAATCATTATGTAAAAAACGTAACCACAACCCAAAAAAATCGATTTTAGAAGGTTAATCTCATGGCCCGCAAAGTACACCTTAAACCAGACATACATAATTAATTATTATAAACAACATATATTCTTTTATAATCAAGTGTAGCTTCATCATTATGATAACCGGTACAAGTATACCGAAGCAGATTAACGCCGTTCCAACGGTTGTACCGTATATTATTTTTGTCGAATTTGGCTCTTCGTCATAAAATACAAAATAATAGTTGTATAATGTATTGGCGATTGTTACAATAACAACGGTTAAATATTCATTCAGATTTAACCTTCGCCCAATCGATAGAAGTGTTGTGTTCACAAAACTGAAATTAAAGTGTACATCTTGTGTAAGTATGTGGTGGTAACTTCATAAATAGCCCATAGGCGGCTGCATCTGTTAAGCCGCTCTCATACGAATAAAATAGTTATAAATAGTTAAATTACATATTTCCATCCCACTATGAAATATTTCTATAATTTATTTTTGTTATGTTTTCTTTGTCATGAGTTCGGATCGAAAAAAACCTAGGCTTATTCGTATGAGAGCAACTTTACTGATTTTTTCTCATTTTAGGTAATAATTTAATTTTTAACAACCCTGTAAACTCCAGCAGGCATGACAACTTTCGGGCGCCTGTGCCAAGTTTTCACAGTACAGTGGGTACATGAAGAATTTTCTGTGTCTACATAAGTCCGCATCAACAATTTAATTTTTATGGAATCACCGTCCATTTAATTTCGCTTCAATAAATTTTTCACATAAATTTTACTAATCAGCTGGTATTTCGTTTGGTGAGACCAAGCTTTTAAACATCTTAATTGTTATTGAAAAATATAAATATAAAAATATAATATATGTATATGTGTATATAAGTCCCCGTAAACTTCATATTTAGCCGCAAACTAGATTTTGAACTCAAAATGGAAAAGGCAACCTTTAAAGATAGTTTGCGGGCAAAATGCGGATGTCAATGTCACAATTGCCTTTTCGAACAACTGTGTAATTCTTCTTATCGGTTTTAAATTAGTTATCAGTTTCAAGGAAACTTTTCTTAAATTAAAGGATAATCTGTCACACCTTCATTGATTTTTTACTCATTCACGTACATTTATAGAATCACGATTTTATAATACAAGATTTATTGTAATGTTAATGTAATAATATTTATATTCCACACATAAATTAGAATAAAGGCACATACATAATATATTAAGCACACACATCCGATGAAAATGGAATTGAATGAACATTGAGATCTGCAGTTGTTATTAAAGAAGGTTGTTGGTACGGTCCTTATACATTTTTAACTTGAGCAGTTGCTTGGCACGGAATGTATCTTCTGCATTGTGATGTATACACAGCTTATGCAACAGCATAAGTTAATTAGAGCAGTGAAGACTGAACTAATCGTTCGTTGATCACCTACAATTCTACAACTATTCGCACATCACAATCTTGAATACTTTTATATATTAATAAATATAATTCATAAATAAAAACGAAAGCAGTATTCTTCAAAAAAATATTTATTTATAATTTATTTTTTTCATCTGGAAAACTAAAAAGAATAATTATTTATCATTTATTACATATTTTTATTAACATTACAGTTTTACAAACAAAAAATATACTTTTAATTTTTTTTATCACAGACTAATGTCATTAATTTTTTCTGAATAATAACAATAATTAAAAATTATTTATTTATAGTACATTTAATATAATATTTTAATTAATTACATGCTACAAACAAACAGAGATAAAATGAAGTAAGTAAAGAAATAAAATAAAAAAAGTTAAGAAAATTTAAAGTTTTAACTAAATATAATATTATAATTGTATGCATGTGATAGTTGACTTGTTTTTTTTAATAATACATATTTTAAAGTTATTAATAATTGTATAATAAATATAATGTAAATGTATGTATATTTTTAAGAACACAAAATAAACTATTTCAATTTTTTTTTAATTTAGTTTTGTATTTTGTGTTTAATTTATTTTTTTAGTTTCATTTTGTCCTACAAATAAAATTAATGATAGTTGGGCAATTTTATGTATCCTTTAATTCCTTCCTTAATTCATATGCACATATGTAGAAGATGATCATATATAGGTGGACTTGGATGAGTCGAGTGAATTACCTGGAACAAAAAAAAAACAACAAGATTAATTATAATTTCACATGTTGAAGTCAATCGTTTGAAAATAAGAAATTTTTATGAGTTTAAGCTAAATTTCAATTTTTATCCTTTTAAAATCTTAAGTAATAATTAATGAATTTGGTCGACGACTGAACCATATTATATTAAAATTATGTACATACATAATACAATTTTCTCGAATTATATTAAAATGATTAGTTCAGAGAAATGTATTCGCTACATAACCTGGAAAGACGATTGGCCTTACGATTATGATATACATTACGATTATGATTGGCCTTACGATTATGATATACGATTTTATGGTATAAAAAGACAACATTATGAAACAAACGGAAACGCACGTACGATCCTCCGCACGTGACGTCACAACATTATAATATGTAACGTAGGAACTATTTTCCAATGCGCGCAGAGGAATACCAATCGAGCCACGCACAATATGTATCTGTATGCAAACGTTGCTATTCAAAACAACAGATGAAATCAGGTGTTAACATTATAGATAAGTGTAAAGGTTCTATCAAATAAATATATACTAAATATAATTAAAAAGAAATAAAGAAATTAATAAACTGAAAATTGTTTTTTTTATAATAGAATCAAGATCAAAAATATAAATTTGCTAAAAAGTGCATTTAGTGGTAACATCTTACTCTAACATCATAATATCAATGCACTATCCATACAGAAATTACTTGAATTAAAGATAACTGATAGAAACTTACGATACCATGAATTGCTACATCTCGACATCCATAAAATAAAATATGATGATGATCAACCAGTAAACATGATGGACAAAAGCTTTAATAAAACGGATCACCATGTTGACTTTCCAAGCTAATAGCGCAGTGGCTAAAGCTGTGACGTTTGGATCGGGAGGTACCGGGTTCTCGAATCCCAACAGAGGCGGGATGCAAAAGGCATTTTTCATCTCCCGATTATGATCGGTGATTAAGTTGAAAAACATCTGTGACCCTCTGTTGGAATGTAGAACTCATGGGCCGACCCATCTTCCATGACACTGTACATGGTGACATGGAGCTATGCAATGCGGATTTGGTATACTGTACTTGTGGGAATGGGGATGAATGGGTTGAATGAATGTTAGTGTGAATGTGGGTATTGTACCGTGGGCCCATTAGTGGCATTGAGTGCTGGAGTAAAATCCGCCCAATTTTAATTTAAAAATGTTGACTTTTGTATAAGTAGAAATAGTTTTAAATTTAGATAAATTTTAAATCCACCTGATTATATTAAAGTTTTATTTTTATATTTACAATTTTATACTGAATATGTAGCAGAATACAAGTCATATTTGTAAGGTTGTCTTCTAATAATAATAATACAGTGTTTAAAGGCCATTACTGGCCCCTTATTAAAACAGTTTTAAAGGCCATTACTGGCCCCTTACTGAGTCAACAATTTGGCTCCAGCGGTTTCGATCCCGAGCATGGTCTTCATACTGTCTAAGACAATCTGAAGAGGCCAAGTCGTTCTCTACACCATGGAGCCATCGTCGCCTGCAACGACCTCTGCGCCTACCATATGGTGGCTCTTCTTTCAGAGATCGCTGCACAATTCGTTCCGAATCAGCACGCAGAACGTGCCCGAGCCAGCGTACTCGCTGAGATCTTACTTCATGTACAATATCGGGGATCTTCATCAGATCTCTGATCTCGCTATTGTACAGAGCTCGGTAAGGAGCCATCTCTCGCACTCCTCCGTCAGCGTCCAACTTTCACATCCAAACATAACAACGGGCCTGATCAACGCTTTGTAAAGCTTCAGCTTCACGGCACTTGATAGATGTTTAGATTTTAGCAGTGGCCTTAGAAGATACAAAGCACGGCTGCCAGTCGTACTTTAATATCCTCACCCACACTGTTATCGTGAGTGATAAGAGAGAACAAATATTTGAACCTCCTCACTCCTTCAAATGTGTAACGGCCACTACTAAAATCTGGTGTGCCATTGTCCCTATAACCTGAGATCATGTATTTCGTTTTGGGCTCATTGATCTGGGGTCCAATAGAAGCTGAAAACTCTACAAGCAGATTAAGTATTTCCTTCACTCCGTTGCTATTCAGTCCAATCACGCATATGTCATCTGCATATGCAAGCACCTGATTGGACTGGCGATATAAGATGTTGCGCTGAGGTGTTTCAAATTTACGAAAGATGTACTCCAACATGACATTGAAGAGTATCGGGGACAGAGAATCTCCCTGCCGAACGCCCGAGCTAACTGCAAAAATTCTTGATAGCCTGTTCTCAAATTTAACACAGCATTGAGACTGTGTCACTGTCATTCTATACAATCATACCATTTTTGGTGGCATACCTAGATATTCCAGCGCAGACCACATACTCTCTCGATTGATCGAGTCATAGGCCTGCCAGAAATCCAGGAACACCTGATGTACGGGGATGGAAGTCTCATAATATTTCGATAGAACCATCCGCAGCGAAAAGACCTGATCAGTGACTAATCGATTCGAACGAAATGAATTCCTCATGGGATGGATCCTCAATGCAAATCTCCGCATCTGTATTTGAGGTGAATCAAATACAGTCTGTGATGCGTGATGAACACCAATCAGGTCGGTAAATAGGCCATTCCATGCGTCGAGAACTTGTCTTCTAATAACTAAATAATTGGGTTGGTGTAGGTCATTCTAATTCAATAATTTGAGTTAAATACAATTTGAATAGAAGTACAACAATAATGCAAATGGGAGAAATTTGAACAAGAATTATATAAAATGTGATATAAACTTCCATAATTTAAAAATTCTTTAATATTATTTAACAAACAAATAACTAATCGATCAACAAACTTCATTGATATAAAGGACCCCATACACGTTCGTTTGATGCCTTGTATACAGTACAAATTTGACATTATAATTTGTGCTACGGACTAGGGATCTATCCAGGTGGTCGAGTATACGAATACACAAACATTTTTCACCATTATCGAGTAATCGAATACTCATTATATTGAATATGTCGCAAATATATGCTAATTTGCAAACTACATTTTACTTCAAAAATAGTCACACAAGGCAACTTTAGCTCACAGAGACGAATTATCACTTTACCACGTAATGTAACCTAACAGTAACATAATCAGATCCCACTTCACTCATTCATTAACGCACGCTGTAATTAAAACAATTACCTCGAGCTAATTAAATAGCCCATCAGATGCTGACTTAACTCAATAAAACTATATGCACTATATACCAAATTTATTTAGTTGACGTAATCCAAATTAATTTAATTTTATTTAATAGCTTATCTATAGCTTTAAATAATCTGTAGATTTATAAAAATTATAATTTAAATTGCTTTGGTTTTGTCCTAATTTTTAATTCCTTAACATATTGTGAACTTAATTAATTTTTGATTTAACTTAAAATTTAACATCGACCTTAATGTGATTCACACAATGTATTTTAAAATTGGATATGATTTAATCGTATTTACATAGCACCGACAACCTTCTTACTGGCCCCAATTTGATTAAAGTTTATATTATACGATGGTCAAAATACAAAACCCATTATACTATGACTACATGTACATTTTATTTCTTTATTTACTTTTTAATGTTCATTAGCTATAATTGACGCTAGTCAATCTTCATATTTTAGTTTTGATCTATATTCCAATCAAATCACTTTTTCAAATTATTTATCTCGGATGAAATTGAAATAGTATACGATCAAAGATTCCATACATAAAGAATTTTCACGTAATAACTAATATAATATTTACAATTGACTTACGACAGTCCAGAGAATATTGTTGAAAGCAAGTCTTATCGGCATTATAGTGCTTAGTAAGAAGTGCAATGAAAAACAAAACAACATTATTTTTGTCATTTAGGTAACCCTTTGGAAAATTTAGCCTTAATCTTCAGAGAAGTGGTTTAGTTTATTTAGTCTCTAACAGATATATTCGTTGTGGTATATACCATAAGATTACATATATGTATAAGATTATAAATGAATAAGATTTTGAACGGAATTACTTGAGGACTGAAAATCAAAATCACATTTACTATGTACAAAATATGTATTTGAAATGGATCAACATTAGCCTTTTCAGATTCATTTATGAACCACATTATTGCATGGTTACGTTAAATTAGTTAATTTTGGCATTTTGATTAGACATTTATCTTTTTTTTGGAAAGATGGATTTTTGTTTGTTCTATAAAATGTTAACTTCTACCGACATGAATTATTATAATACGGATATTCCGAATAAACATGGTTGTTTGTTTAATTTATTGTACATGTTGTCTCACGCTCACCATTTACAATCCTAACGTAATTTGAGTCTCTCTATAGGAATATCAGAAACAAGCTAATTAAGTATGTAAACATGTGCAACATCTGCGAGGGATGTGTTACATTAACTAAGAAATGCATGGAATAACATATCTTGAAAATTTGAATAAATGAGAACATGCCAAAACTTTATCGCGTAGTTATTCAAGCAAAGGAAGGCCATATCGATAAGCGCTTAGTTTAGTGCTTTTTTAAATTTTTTTTGGTTGGCTTATTAAATATGAGTTAGAAATAAATTAAATTAAATTTAAATAAAATATAAATAATAATAAACTAAAATGTTTAACCTGCGCAGCGTATATATTATATTTGAACCTCGTTGGGAATTTCTTAACTAGAAACGGGCTGAATTTACTGTTGCAGGCCTACCTTTTACAATGACCACTTTTACACTATATACATACATATATTTATATGGATTAATGTGGGGATTTAAACAATTTTGAAAAGTTAAGGGCCAGACTAATAATAATGGAGTAAATACATATATAAGTAGTGGCACGGATATAGGATTTTGATTTCAAACAAGTGCTATTAATTATTTACTACCGTGTATTGTATATCTTATTATTTATGCACAGCTAGTCGATCAATGAGACAGATTAAGTTCACGTTGCCAAACATTTTGAACCATTTTTGATGATTAAGAGTATGAACATAAATTGCGATCGTAACGCAACGATTTTTCTAACGATCTTATGACCTACATATAAGTTACTATTTAGAATATGTATATAATGTAGATTACAAACTGTTGTTCACAAATTTTGTTAAAACTATACACTCTTTATGATACGTGAGCAGTATAATTACTATATATATCGAATAGTAAATCTAGATCAGTATATTTGTTCTAAATTTATTAATATTAGTATACAAATTTACAAATTCCCCCGACCTCAGGGAGATATTCCAAAAATATTAGTATACAAATATTTTTGGAGTATGTCCCTGAGGTCGGGGGACACTCGCATGCCTCGTAATTCCTAAGCGTAAATCTGAATTACACGAACATATTTTCCAAGAATACCACCATAGTATACTTTGCTTGTCGTAGGAGATGACTAAGTGGATGGGTTGCCGGGGTGACGACTTACATTCTCTAAAAATTAAGCTGTTTAAAATGTCAACAAAAGATATAATGGATGCAACCAAACTAAAACCAGATCCTTAAATAATGGATGCAGCCAAACCAACACCAAGTACCACGACACGAGATTTAGGATCGGCACATGGAACGTACAGTCACTTAGGAAACCAGGAGCGTCGGAAGGCCTAATCACATGCAATAAAGAGTATCCGCTGTAACTCGTTGCTCTTCATGCAACTAAAAATGAAGACCATCTGCCCTGGAACTATATGTTGCTCTTGTTGTAACTCTCGAATGTTCTAACGCCAGTATTATGTTGTTCGTGTTATTTGTCACGTTCGATTGGCATGTACACAATGCGATGCAACACGTTAGATTATTATATTACGAGCCGAATGTAGGTGTAAGGAATAATATACAATGGCGTGCTTTGATTAACCATTTAATTATGTAATAATTATTAATTATTATTTAATACACAATGGCGTGCTTATGTTTTATTAAGTGATTTGAGCCATTATATTATTAATTTTAGGGTAATTACAAATTACGACTGTTACTGTTCACAGTTATTAATTGAAAATATTTTATAATAATAATTAATTATAAAACAATAAACTAAGAATGATTATTTAATACATAGGTTAACTTAATTCTTTCAGAATCATTATATATACAACTCTATTTTATTTATTGAAATTACTTCCTTTTTATAGCAATTAGTAACATAACAGTATTAAACATCCTATACTCATTTAAATATACATACATATCTGTCAAGTGCCGTGAAGCTCAAGCTTTACGCTAGGCCCGGTGTTATATGTATGGATGTGAAAGTTGGACGCTGACTCCGTACATTCAGCCACGCAGATGGCTCCTTACATTTGAGCAAAACGCGAAGAACATGGTATATACCAAGCTCTGTACAATACCGTGATCAGACATATGATGAAGATACCCGATATTGTACATGAAGTAAGATATCAGCGAGTACGCTGGCTAGATCACGTTCTGCGTGTGCAGCGATCTCTGAAATTGGAGTCATCATATGGTAGGTGAAGAATATAATATTTCATATATTTTCTATTTGGATATATTTTTTGATTTGCTTTGATCATTCCTAGCAAATGCTATGGAGAATAAATGCTAAAGCTTGATTTGTAAGATATCGCTTTCTGAAATAATAATTTAATTTCACAATAAGTTACAACAAATGAAATCGTGTCTTTTCATATAGAAATAGGTCCGTCTCTTTTGTGCCTTTATTTTAAGCTCTTTTAACTTGCGAAACTCTTAGTCATATAGCTTTGGTAAAATATAATTTTAATAAACAACAAATTATATTTTTAACATTTCATTTCGAATTTGTGAATGGAAAAGCTTTCAATCTATATAATCTACGAAAACTGAATTTAATTGCCGTTCTCAATTTGTCAAATTTGAGGCTTAAAAGCGGCTTTCAAATTTATAAACTGTATTCTATATACAACTACTTTATAAAAGAATACATATAAAAATTGGTTTATAAACGCACGCAAATTCAACATGATACCGCAACGTCGTCATTAAAATATCACAACAAATAATTAACCCAAAAACTACCATCATCTAAAATAGAAACCGAAATCTTGAATAAAAGAAAAATGTAGCATTTGAGAACGAGTTTTTGGTTTTTTAATTTTCTAAAATAATAATGAAATAAATCAAAATCTTATTATGTAGTTTATAAATAAATTTATAATTTATATATTGATAACAACGCTGAGATTGGGTTTTAATCACAAGTCACAATATGTGTATTATAAATCTTAAACTATACCAGAAAAGTATGTCAAAATTCGTCGTAAGTATGTGTGGTTTACAATATTCAACTGAAACCTTTAAGTAAAAGATAAAAAAAAAGAAATCAACTGAGGTAATAACATTATTTTTTCTTAAGAATATGAAGTAATTACATTTTACAGTACTTACATGTTGTATGTAAAAAAGACAGAGTATGTATAAAAATGTAAAACATTCAGCTATGTAACCGAAAGACCTTGAGTATTCACCAAATCTGGGTTAAAGCAGGCTAACGACCGCTTTTTGTAAAGAGTGAAAGTAATTTTTATATGAAGAAAAAAACCGTCTATGTTCCGTTATATGTAAGATAGTAATAAGATGAATAGTTGTGTATATGTATGTATCGCTACTGAAGAAGCATTTGTATACCATTTTGAACATTTTGTTTTGTTTCGTATTATTTTCTCGATAATCTATATTTTATGCATAAATTAAAATATGCATGTTGATATTAGATGTATTTTGAATTTTATGAAATTCTTACATATACATATCCCTTTAATACCCGTTTGATTTTTGTTAGTATGAAATTGACTATAATAATTGAATTCTTAATACTTATAGCCATCCTTGCTAAAAATTGGACCTGCAATTTGTTATTCCTTTTAGTAACATTGAAAATTTCGCGAAGATGGACTTTTATTTATGTAACAGCAAATTCCAATTATCAAAAAATTAAATCGATAAGAACAATTAGCTGTCCCTTCAACGGTTTGGCCAGAAGAATTTACTTCTATAGAACTAAATTGTGTCTCTGTGCCAACTGTATACTTTTGTAGATGATGAAAAGGTTTGTGATGAGCCTACTGTTTAAATGAAAAATATCCAGGGATGAACAAACTGTATAAATTATATGCATATGCATTTTAAAATAGTAGTTACGAGTTAATTTCAATTTTTTCTGGAATGAAAGTGGTATTTACAAACCTCTACCTATATAGATATGTTCACGCTACATAGAAAGGTTTTAATAATGACAGTAACAGAGCCAGGTCAATATAATAATGTTTAAATAATGGATATTTTTTATGGCTGTTCAGTACAAAAAACTAATCCGCTCGTTACTATAGCGGTGAGAATAAAACTAGTATATAATAAGAACAATTGATACGAATACGGTCGCGGGCGCCTTACAATAACTGCGCGGGCGAGCAAACGGTTGGACATCACTGGTTAAGAATATGGAATTTGAAAACGATGTTCTTATATTTCGAATAAGTATTTGATTTCTTGATTTGTAATTCTAGAATTAGAAATTAAAAAGCGTTTGATATATAAAAATTTGGAATTTCTTACCAATATATAGTAATTATAATTTTGACTTGAGTATCTAGAATATCGAACGTGGAATTTTTAATCTGACCAATACAATTAAAGTTTTAGGTTTAAAATTTGAACGAAAAATGCTAATAATTGTAGTGAAATATTATAAAAATAATAAGAATTTATAAGCAATATAAAGGGTATATTTTAAGCCTGATAGAACTTGAAATTGTAAAAAATGGCAAATCATCATTAATAGTCTCACAATCGTCCATCTCAGCAAGCCATACGTCGAACTGTGGATAGATTTCGTACCCTATACTCTCTAGCCGATGCAATAACATCAACATGTCGAAGGAATGTGCGTACTGAACAGAATATCGCCACTGTAAACGAAAGTGTGGAAGAAGATCAAATTTATCGATTCGTCGTCGTTCGCAGGAATTGGGGCTCTGTCCGTCCACTACATGGAAAATTTTGCGCCAAGATCTTGGCCTACAACTGTACCTGTACAAGATCCAGCTGGTGCAGAAATTGAAGCCACGAGACCATTATCAGCGTCGTTCTTTCGCCGATTGGGCTGTAGAGCAGTTGACAAATGACCCGTTGTTTTATCGTCAAATTGTGTTCAGCGATGAGGCTCATTTTTGGCTTAACAACCAATGCACAAGAGACCCTACAAACTCCATCACATCCAGAAAAGTGCACTGTTTGGTGCGTTTACACGCCGTGGCGTCATCGGACCTTATTTCTTCAAAAATGAGGCCGGGGATCGCGTCAATGGATATCGTTACCGCACCATGATTAATGATTTTTTGTTTGAAAATATGGATGACATTGATCCAGACGAGATGTGATTTCAACAGGATGGTGCTACATGACATACGGCGACCGCAACCATCGAATTATTGAAATCAAAATTTGGCGATAAGTTAATTTCGAGAAATGGACCTGTAAATTGGCCTCCAAGGTCGTACAATTTGACACCTCTCGATTATTTCCTGTGGGGCTACGTGAAGTCACTGGTTTATGCTGATAAACCAGCAACAATTGACGCCTTGGAGGCAAGCATTGTTCGTGTTATTCGTGACATACGGCCAGGAGTGTTCGAAAAAATGGCCCAAAATAAGACGTCCAGAATGCGTTTCGTCAAGAACAACCGTGGTGCCCATATGCCCGAAATCATATCGGCTTAAAAAAACACCCTTTATAACCTAAAACTTAGTCTCGTTAATTAGAGTTCGCAACGTCAGATCAAAATTTGTCTGGCCGTATTGTCCAACTGGTCATTAAACAATTTAAAATTCTCCATGCTATAAGATTTATATTTACTGCATGTGAATATTCAATTTATGATGAATTATTTTTTTAATTTTTTGCGCAGCCATCATTGATATAGTAAAAAAATCTGAAAATAATCTGATAAACTAAAACTGTTTGAAAAATTACATTAAGGGACAAAAAAAACCTTAAACTGAATTACTACACCTATATACATTTTATTTATCGTTCATATTTACATCACATGTTAATCATTTTGTATCGAAATATAAAAATTTGTCGTAAAATATAAAATCGCACAAACGTTAACGGTATCAGTGGTACAAATTTGCATGAGCGAGATCTGTCAGAATTTTCATGCTAAATAAATTGATTATATAGATTATAGAATACTGTCTTGGTTAAATTTATTCACCTGCTATAATGTGCCGGGATGGAATGTTGTAACATCACTATTTTCAATATTTGATAGACATTTGTCTCTCTTTTACAATATTATATGCTATTTCGTATTAAAATCCTTAATTTCTATTAGGGCAATGGCCTGCTCGATTCTATTTCTTTACATTTATTTGATAAAATATCACCTATATTTTAACTTTCGATAGCTAATGAAATGAAGAAAAAAGGATAGTGTGCAAATTTATTCTAACAGGCTGAGAACGCAATAAAATCAGCATAATTGAATAAACGAAATAGCGTACAATTTTGTTCTAGAAAAGGGAGACACATGTCTATCGAATATCGAAAATAGTGATGTTACAACAACCAACCCCTGGTGAAATATTTTAAAACTACAGAAAAGATGGTCATAAACATATAAAATAAAATAAAATTAGGCAATTTCACATATAAACCAATTTTGGCTACTGACGGCACTTTAAAAACGAATACATACCAATTATTATAAAATTAGACTGACAAAGGCAAAGTCAATTTTTTATAGCAGAGTAGCGATGATCTTATTAATAAATAAATAATGAATGTCAAATTATAAAATAATATTTAATTTTTATTTGTACTTTTTTCCATCAAATCTGTAATATAAAATGTGCGGTGACTGATATATTTTAACATGCGGATAACAACTATTATCATAAAAATTTATCATGTTATCGAAACGAAACTGGAATTGTATAACTCTTATAAGTTTCATGTATATAATATTGTATATATGTATATTTCATTAACATTGATCCGTCTGATTGCATTGTAATATTAGGTGTTGGATCTGAATAGTAAGTATCAATGATTATAATATTGTTGTTACATATTGGATTTTCCGTTTGTGTAATTCAATAAATATACTGTAAAACATAACAATTCAGTTACCCCTCTTAAATTATGAATGTGTTCTGCTTCTACGATATTTAAGCTAATATATTTAAGATTCCGAATTAAAATTGATGAAGTAGGGGGTCTATGTTTAAGCAAATGTTTTTACTACAGTACAGTGTGCACCCCTACTTTAGCACTGTACGATAGATTGTTTGAAATAGAGTTTAGAAATCTCGAAGGATGCCCAACAAGTTGCAAAAGTCTTGATCATATGTCTGTCTAAGCTCAAGAGTTTTAAACTAGCAACGTACTTCTCATACCACAAGCCACGGTTAACATTACAGAGATATAATGAAACACAAGCATAAACACTTGTAAAATTGTGTAAAAATATATAATCTAAACAGTTAAACCGCATTTGACTAAACCATTTGCTCAAAAAAACGCAAACATTAATTTATTTCTGTTACGTTATACATATGTACATTAAATTTGCTGTTCAGTAACTTCAACATCGAGACTTTATTTAATTTATGGTACACAACCATGTTTTAGTCCGCACCAAGAGTACAATAATACTTTTTATAAATAACATGATAAACTTGTAATTATGGGGTATATCATTTCTGTGCTGGGATGTTCTACATCACTTCGATAAACATTTGTGTCTCTTTTTTTACGAATAAAATTGTGCTCTATTGCATTTTTTGAATTACGTTTTGTCTATTGCGATCTCAGCCTGTTAGAATAAATTTGCAAACTATCTCTTTTTCCTCTTTTCACTTGCCATCGAAAATAAAAATATTGGTGATATTTTATCGAATGAATTTATAGAAATAGAATCGAGTAGGCTATAATCACAATATAAATTGCGAAATAGAATACAATTTTGTTCGTAAAAAAAGAGACACAAATGTCTATTGAAGCGAATCGAAGTGATGATAGAACATCCCAGCACTGTTCATATTACAAATGTATACACACATACTCACAAGCGCACACTGTTAAAATGATAACTCAATTTTTAGCCACAAATTAAACCAGCAAGTCAAGATAACCGAATACTAACGATAAACAAGTATCGCTGCTTCATTGATTGTTATGTCAATTAAAATAGAGGTCAATACAGGCCACGCTTTTTTATTAATGCTATCTGGAGCTCGCAATGCAGAGCTCTACCAATCAGCTCTCGATAGCAGCTCCAGATAAAGGTGTAAAGCCAAATTTTTTTCTTAATTGTTGTTAAATAATCTGAGTTATATAAATCGCGTGAATTCCATTTTACAAAACTATAAAAAACATTCAAATAAGTAGAGAATATCTGATACAACAGATCTAATTACGCATAGTTATGATACAATTATGCGTAATTAGATCAGTTGTATCAGATAAAAATATGATATATATTTGAAGCGTAAATAAATAAATATTTAAATTAAATTAAATTTACATCAAAACTAGGATTTTAGGTTATCAATCCAAATTTTACAACCGCAGTCAATATCGTTTATTACAAGCAGAAAGTCAAAATTTTAGTTTCTCAACAGAGTATATAAAAATGTTTCCGATACAAATGAACTGATTTTTATCTTTAGACTAGATTTATATACTAAATACGAACTATCGTATATTTATATACTATTTTTCGCTATAAAAACGCTAAATTAACATGCAAATTTTATTTACCAAAAAATTACACTTGTCGCTAATCTGATGTATACATATATTATATTTGATAAGTATACATACTTGCCATTTTATTCGGTTAAATCTATAGTACCCAGTATACAAGATATATGTATATATTTATAAAATCATAAAATCATATCTATTCGAGATATATGTACATATATATATATATATATATATATATATATATATATATATATATATATATATATATATATATATATATATATATATATATATATATATATATATATATATATATATATATATATATATATATATATATATATATATATACATATATATAAATATAAATGTATAGTAAATTTATCAAAAAATTTAGTAACGTTTTTGGAACTAAAATTTCGCTTGCCTTATATTTTACTTTGTCTTAGAAACTATTCAATTAACCTTGGCTATATACATTGGTATATCATATGAATACATAAAATCAATAGATAAATAGTCGACTTCTTCCATATACAATACAATTTGTGTACAATAACAAAATGTAGTCAAACACAATATTTATGTACAAAAAATGAATTAACAATATTTTTTTTATATACTACTCGTATGTAGTGTAGATATATCAAAAAAGAGAAATAATTTATTTTTAATAATTTAATTATTTCGTAATACAACACCAACAAAATCGCACGCTTACAAAATACCATAGGTAAAATAATTATAATAATACGGCTATATGTATTTCAGTATCGTGACCTAGAAGTAATCACACCACGAAAAATGTCTGCAACGTGAGAAAAATATAGAATTTTATTAGAAGAATATGATTTTTGGCGAATAATTTGGTTTTGATTGGTTTACAATATTTGGATTATATGCTTGATAGCACGTCAGCAAGATTTTTTAAGCTTGCAAACACGATTATTAAAAATATTTTATTGAACTTGATTTTATATTTCTCGTTAATTACGTATGCTATACAGATTCGTTTGCAGTTATAATTTTCAAAGCTGTAATAAATACAATTTTTTTTTCAATAACTGCAAATATTATTTGGAATGCATATAGAATGTTCGAAAATCACATTAGAAAACTTGTGACAGTGATTATACATGAAAATATATTATAATAATTATTATCGTGGGTCTTTTGTAAGTGATATGCTTGTACAAATACAAAACGAGCTATTTTGATCGAGTTTTCACGTATTCAACCATTCCACTTAATTTCGATTGGGAAGCTATGAGCCATATCTCATATGAATAAAAAAAAAAAATAACCACAAAAATTAAAATACATATGCGTCCTTCATTAAAGTAATATTCTCTTTTAGGCTCCGATAAAATTCTGATATAAGAAAAACCCAAATGAATTGCAATCTTAGCTCTAATTATTTGAAATGCTTCTGGTAGGATTATTCCTAAGATCATGTCTAATGGTGACAAATCCGGATTACTACAAAGCCAATTTAGTACATACATTTTTTTTTGCAAGTCATTTAATGGATTTTTTTAATGTATGGCCCATTTTTTTAGCGAGTTCTGCAAAAGTACGAGTACAACATTTATTAGACCTAACTATTCGCTTCAATAATCTTGCTCAGGAAAATAAGATGGACGCCTGGATTACTATTGTTGTAAATATTAACTATTATGCTCTTCTCCGTCATAAATACAATTCAGTTGGCATTTGGTATATATACTGTTATTTTATAATAACATTATGATATTTCTAAAACATATCTGAGATATCATAACTGGTACAACTATGTAGGATGACAGTGACGCAGTCTCAATGCTGTGTTAAAGTTGAGAACAGGCTATCGACAATTTTTGTAGTTAACTCGGGTGTTCGGCAGGGAGATGCTCTGTCCCCGATACTCTTTAATCTCATGTTGGAGTACATCTTTCGTAAAACTGAAACACCGCAGCGTAATCTTATAACGCCAGTCCAATCAGGTGCTTGATGATGACATATGCGTGTTTGGACTGAATAGTAACGGAGTGAAAGAAAATCCGCTTGTAGAGTTTTCAGCTTCAGTTGGACTTCAGATCAATGAGTCCAAAACGAAATACCTGATCTCTGGTTTTAGGGACAATGGCACACCAGATTTTAGTAGTGGCCACCACACGTTTGAGGGAGTGAGGAGGTTCAAATATTTGGGCTCTCTTATCACTCATGATGGCAGTGTGGGAAAGGATATTATAGTGCGGCTGGCAGCTGGAAGTAGTTCTTTGTATCCTCTAAGGCCACTGCTATAATCTAAACACTTATCAAGTGCCGTGAAGCTGAAGCGTTGATCAGGCCCGTTGTTATGTTTGTATGTGAAAGTTGGGCGCTGACGGATGAGTATGAGAGATGTCTCCTAACATTTGAGAGGAGAGTCATGCGTGTGATTTACGGCCCAAAACGCAAAATAGATGGTACCTACCGAGCGCTGTACAATATCGAGATCAGAGATCTGATGAAGATCCCCGATATTGTACATGAAGTAAGATCTCAGCGAGTACGCTGGCTCGGGCACTTTCTGCGTGCTGATCCGGAACGAATTGTGCAGCGATCTCTGAAAGGAGAGCCACCATATGGTAGACGCAGAGGTCGTTGCAGGCGACGATGGCTCCACGGTGTAGAGAACGACTTGGCCTCTTCAGATTGTCTTAGACAGTATGAAGACCATGCTCGGGATCGAAACCGTTGGAGCCAAATTGTTGATTCAGTAAGGGGCCAGAAATGGCCTTGTTTAATTTTAAGCGAAAAATGTTTCCTGGAAGGAGGTTCATTTGCATTAATATATATAGCGTTAAAGTACATATTTAAAAATTTTACCTTCATATGTATTTTTAATTACTTCTGAGGTATAGGTAGCGTAGGCCAAGCATTTGTAATTTTATTTTATAAAATAGAATTTGGTAAATTTGACTTATCCTAAAATATAATTTTCCGAGTTTAACTCGTATTTTTTCTGAGTTTAATTCTAAATTCCAAACGATTTATAAAACTGTGGTGAATTGAAAGCATGGATTGGTTATTAACAATCTGTTTCGCGGTTCATTTGGAATTGCTGTTCTGCCCGCACCACGAGAAGGCACGTTTTAGTGATTAGTAAGGAATATTTATTTCAGCACTAAAGATACTACTACATACATTTAGGTAGACTTGCTGATAGGTTTCGATTGTCCATATCATCTGTGATAGCTTTGATGTTTGAGCAGTGATGTTTTAGCAGCTGAGGGCTTATTTTGTATGAAATCTAATTCTACCCGACTTTGGAGCTACCCGAAACTGTTTCACGAACTTATTTAAAACTTTTACTATATAAATAAACCTATACTTAAGTAAATCAATTAAATCCTCATTATATTGTACAATTTTACATTACACATTATGTATATAACACACATACATATAGTTAGTATTTAGATTTAGTTTATCAAGCCGGAAATATCGTTTACAAAGATTAGAAATTTAAATACCGTTATTTTTTAATCTTATCATTTATTAGCTAAATCATCTCCACGTTTAATTTATTTATTATATGTATGGTGGGGTAGGTTTATTTCAACCGCAAAATACTTGTTTGGATGATGCCAAAATATTTTACAATAAAATGTTTGAAAAAACATTTAAATAATTTAAAATAATTTTTGGTTTCTTAAATTTTTACAATGAAAGTGTTATAAAAATTGTCATTTGATCACGTCACAAGACGGGTATAGAAAAAAGAAATCTCTGAATGTACATTATATGCATCTACACGATTGAAGGTACAAAGAGTTTCTTACTATATTGACATGTGACTTAAGCTGTACGTAAGACACTATCATAAATCTACAAAATCATATACGTAGGTGTATGTAAAACACTGGCAAATTAGCTAAACAAATACTAGTAGATATAGTATACATGGCCTGCGGACCAAAACTCGGGTAAAAGTTGACTTTTACTTTAATTTGCGATAAATTAATTTATCCTATCAAAAAGTAGGGTAAAGCAAATACTCAAAAGTAAATTTTTGATTTCATTTTTTATTGACCTACGGATTGAATGAGTTTAAAATAGAAAAAATCGTAGTAAATGGTTTACCAAACTCGGGCCATTTTAAAGTAGCATTTCTAGAACTAATTAATAATTTAATTTTATATGATCAACAATTTTAGCTAATTAACACAATGCGTTAAGTCTATATTGCACATTTTCTATGCTCCAGTTTGTTATTGGTACTGCTGCATAAATCTGGAATCTGGATATCAAAACCGGCAATATTAATTTTTTTTTTAAATTTCAATTTGGTATCTGTAACTTTATAAAAGTTGTTATCCGACTTTGACATTTGTTCAATGTCAGATTGATTTTAAACAATATAACATTCCATAAATTAATAATATTTTTTGTGCATATAGAGCTTATTTACTTGACAGCATATGCTTATCGAATAATCATAGTTGTGTAAATTTGGATATTATGACTATAATAGGCCCGTTAGGTTATTTCTTATAAATTATATATTCCAATTTCCTCATTAGAAAACATACAAATTAAAATGGCTAGACAACTTCTATAAACAAAATTTGATGTAGGCGCAATTACTTTCCTATTCATTTTTAAGGATATAGAAGTAGGAATTGAGTTGACTTTACTTACAGGTCGAATGAAAAAATAATCATGTTTTATTTATACAATATTGGTATCCGTATTCGTATTAATAAGTTAATTTATGAGCTTATTAAGTATTGAGATGCTTATGTTAATAAACTACTATAAAGAGAATGAATTTTGTTCAGTGTATTTGAGTTACTATTTTTGATATTGTTTTAGCACTGTATTGATTTGTTGGCTCGGCCGGCCTGTTTATTACTTATTCGATATAGTTATTCACAATGCAAAGGTTTACATATTGGCAAGTAAAATTTCTTAACATTTACACAAAAAATTCTTTACATCTTTAAAGTAATTTCACAATTTTTAATTTCTAAATTCCCAATTTTGCTTATTTCGAATTTAAAAATTGAAAGATTTGAAATGTCAATTATCGATTAGATTATAGCAAATTTTTGAAACCAAATTGTTCTAAATTCGATTCTAAAACCTAAACCGGACAAATTCACAAACTAGAAAGTGTATCAATGCTGAGCTTCAAAATATGTATGTATTTTAAATTTAATTAAAAATTTCATTTCTATTATTTTTTGACAAATTAATTTCGTAAATTTCGAGCTTTTTTAAATACAAATTCCTTTGACACTCAAAGAAAAATTTGTTGTAAAACAAAAATAAAATATTTAATTTATTACATTTGAAGATTCCATTCTAATAAAAATTAATATGAAAAAAGCAATATGATAATCAAATTACTACGTAAGTACATGGTGAAGTAAAAACTGTATTCGGTGTTTGTTATACAAAATTATTATTAAAAACAAATTAATTTGTTTGATTATATAAAAAATTATTTAAAATATTTGTTTTACATATTTCATTTTTGTTCATTTTATTATTTAAATTATATTGTTAATGTTTACTAATAAGGAAAAATAGTACATACCTTTATCTAAATCCTAAGAAATCAGTAAGTCTATCATTTAAAGCATCCAGCCAATGTACGGCACCTTTTGACTTGTGGCCACGCGTTTCATAGAAATTCGGTGGAATATATTCTTCTGTACGTATACAAAAGTAACTTGTTATAGGAGCTCGACACATCGGACATCTATCCAGCTTAGCTGAAAAAATAAAAGAAAAACAATGAACCTAAAGTTTGATGTATAAATAATAAATATATGTATGTATATACGATCAATATAGTATGCAATATTCGGTTTGACTATAAAAACCATAAATTAGTGTTATACTGTGAAGACCTTGTATTTACTTTAGATATTGCAATCTTTTTGATTGTTATCAAATATAAAATTTAATAAATATAATAAACCAGATATTAGTAAAATACGAGATATTGTCTTATACAGTCGTACGGCTACTTTAGAATAAAGGATAACCCAGTAAATATAATTTATTAATTTTTGTATTATGTTAAATTTTCCGGGATAACGAATTAAAAGAAATAGTGCTTCCTGACTCTATGTTTTTATGTTAATTTTATTTTTGTAAAATATCCGTTTTATGTCAGAAAAAAAATGATTTAAAAAAGTCTTAGTTTTTCATACAAAAACACTATTTTTAATTTTACCTTTAAATCATTCATGTAATAAAATTCGCATTTAGCACTAATGGCGATAAATATATCAGAGGCTCTACTGTAGAGCACGTGCATAATTTAGCTAAGAAATTTACATCATGCATTGCGATTATATGAGTATGACAAGCTGGAGAAATATAAGAGTCATACATAAGTATATGCAAGATACTTTTAAATTAAATTTCTATATTATAAAACATTGATAAAAATTGGTTTAATTTTTAATTAACAAAATGGTAACAATATGTCAAATCATAAAATTTTGAAAACTAAAAATACATACTGAAAATAAAACAGAAATAGAATCCCCATTTCACAAAATTTTCAATGCACAAAATCCCGAGTAGACACTTATCTCAAGCTAATCGAATTTATTATAAAAAGGATTTTTTGAGTTTGTATAATAGGAAAACTGCAATTTATTATAAGTCTATTAAGCAAATTTAGTTTCAATCTTTAATTTTCTTTTAAAACTAATCGTTTAGTTCTACGAACATATTAACTTTCAGTTGAACGCCATTGACCAGCATTTAAACAAGTAATGCGTGTCTTTACCGCAATCTGCCCTTTTCCTAGTAGTTTTATCAACTCATAGACACCAATCTTAGAAGAAATTATGTGGAGACGTCTATGCCACTATTATACAACCTGTTTTGGGTCCTTGATGGTAAACTTTCTCCATGAAGATCTGCCACATACCAGAAAAGCGGGTGATAAGAAGGCTTAATAATTTTTGATGATTTTGAATATTTCTTTTTGATTAGTTTTGTTTTTAATAAGATTTTCAACATTTTTATTATATTTTGTCAAAAAAACCGAAATTATGGATAAATGGCACTTTTTCTAAATGTTACCTCGTTTTTAACAAGATTTTCCTTTTTTACAAGATTTTTCTCATACCTGGCAGTGTCCTTGAATTGAATCATATCTGAATAGTAAGTACAAGTACCAAACGAGGTAACATTTAGAAAAAGTGCCATTTTTCCATAATTTCGGATTTTTTTTGATTTATTTCAAACCATATGGCAATTTTTTGGCAATCATTATTATAATCTGGTATTTGATCTGGTTTGAGAAATGCTAAATATCTCAACAGCAGATCTTTAAACTAAAATCTCCATTATTAACATATGTTGCGGAGAGATCTCCGTATTTAAATCGTCGCCATATGATAATCGCCTAAAATTATAATACATCTCTTTAAATGAACAGGAAAGAACTATTTGGCTGCCGAAATAATTGGTTTTTCGAAATCAGAAATAATGAATTTTGGATTTAGGTATTTTTTATTTTTGCATGCTATTGCAAACATTTTGGGAAAAAACTCGTTGTATGCCAACCGACTTTTGTGAATCATGATGCACTATATTATATGTATAATTTCATTATATATTTTATAATTATTTGTAAAAAGTTGTTGCATTATTCTTGTAGCAATATCAAACCTGCCACTCATGATCCACAGTGTTGAATTTGCAAGGTATTTAAGATTATTTATCGTTCCTAATATAATATTTTTCTGACCATCGAAGTTATGTTAATTTAAAACAAAATTTTCCTCTTCAACAGCTCTTAAATTTTCTGGTATATTAATCTTGCTCAAAGGCGATGGTTCTGTGACCCTAAGAACTCGTCTTACAAAAATGCATTTTTTTTTCATTTTCTGTATTTGGGTAAGTAAGATTGGCATTCTTCTAAAATATTGACTGAGGTTTTTTACAATAATTTTTGGGCTGAATCTCCAAACTCTTCTTATTCTCATAAATCCATTGGTATGTCTCCTCTGGTTTTTCTCTAAAAGATCAGAAAAGCCATCAATTGCCAGTTTAAAGAGTTTATTTGAAGTATAAATCAAAGTTAAATAATTCAAAAAACCAGTAAACTAACGAAATATACAAACTATCTGCCTGGCACTAGAATATAGAATAGAATATCAATTGATATTAGAGCATTTGCATTGAAATGTATGGCGCATTTTAATAATACGAAACAATTTTTATATTTTAAAATATTTTTAAGTCGTATCAATAAAAACGGAGTTTGCAAATAACACAACTGAAGGTGATTAATTGTTTTCAATAGAAAAAATGTTATTTCTCTTGCAACAATCTATTAAAAATTGTGAAAGGTAAACATAAAAAATTTAGTATAAAATGAGTTATCGATAAAATCATACCACCCCTGGAATAGATTGTATCTTATATGGGATAGTTGCTGTTAGTTTGGCAAATAAAATCGGCGTAAAATATGATAGAATTTAAAATTACTACAATAGGATTGCACATAGAACTAACTAAATAAAACGAAGGGATATGTATAAGTGTGGGTCGTGAACAAATTGTCTAATGGTTGAACTATGAAGCTTTTATAAAAAGTACATTCAAAATGGGTTTTTTCGGTAAACGTTGTCATGTTCCAGAGTTCATCTACAAATAATAATAATTAAATTAGCATATATACAAAAAATATTAAATAATACAAATAAAAATTTCTGGCGTTTTCAAAGTTCAGAAAAATCTAAAGAATAATTCATTTTAAAATTAACATATACGATATTCGCCTAAAATTTTTCTGAGTTGACCTGTGACAAAAATAACTGCAATTAAATTAATTATAATGGAATTAACAATATAGGTAAAACATTCCCCAAAATTTCCTGAAAATGGGATTGGTTTGTTATTATCGCGCTCTTGACTTTATGACGGTTTTAAATTATTGTTGGCTACATTTATTAACGATTAATATTCTGTGCGACTTTGCTTCAAGGAACAATAAGTACACAATAACGTCAGAAGTTAAAAGACAGAATATCAAAAAAGTTAAAACGTAATTATTTGAAATTCAGTCATATCTTTTAATGATTCCGAAAAGGAATCATTCGGAAATGGCAATGTTAGCAGTAATTTTAACCGTTACAAAATAAACAGATTTCACCAAAGAAAAGAGCTCATATTTTAGTATACGGAGAGAATGTCAAATTCAGCCGTAATTCGCTTAGTGTATAAATGTGAAAAATTAAACTACGAAAAGCTTAATTCAAAGACAATACGGCTATCTGGATCTACATTAATTAACATTTATGTATACTCAATTACTTCTTAAGGTGGCTTATGGGATTCTGGCCCCAAGGTAATAGAAGGCGGCGTTTTTAATAAAGATCAGTTAATTTGAGTATGTTTTAGTTCAGCTAATTAGATAATATTTTATCTAAAAACCATTAAAAAAAATGATATTTTGAGATGCAGGGTGGTCAGTTTATCAACTTAGGTTATACTCGGATAGGATACCTATACTATAACGAGAAAGTAATAAGAAAGTGCGATGTAAATTAAGACATTTGCTTCTACTAACAACGATTTCTTCAAATTTTTCTATAAAAATGGGTGGTGCATTGTAATTCAATCATTTGAGTTAAATACAATTAGAATAGAAGTTCAACAATAGTGCAAATGGGATATATTTGAACAGAAATTCTATAACATGTGTTAAAAACTGGATATGAATCCATAATCGAAGCTGATTGGATTTGTTGCGAAAATAAAAGAAATTGTTTAGAATTGAAATTACGAACATGAGTCAAAAGATATGTATAAATAGTATCCAGCGGATGCAGTCAATACAAAGTGAAATTAGTCTACATTTGAGAATATACCTTAATTGTAGACTCCTTGGGCTGGATGCGTCCAATTTTAAAAATTGCCGATTTTTTAATCTTAATTAACAAACAATTAACTAATCTATCAACAAACATTATTAATATAAAAGTTTCCATACACGATCGTTTAATGTATATACCGCTAATTTGATAATATATTGTCCGGGTGCTTAAGTACGATTATACAACTATGTATTTGAAAAAATTCCTATTTTGCTTACCAATTAAATTTATTTTTTAAGAAACTATTTGAAAAAAACGAAAAATTACAGTTAAAAAAATTAAATTTGAAGTGTAAATCATTACATTTCTTGCTCAGTAAGCATACAATAATATTTTGAATTACCTAAGAAGACTACAGGCGATCCAACTTGTCGGGCTGCCAGTCGGTTTAAGCGAATCGGATGCAGCCTACAGACGATCTAACTTACCATCCAATTTTTAAATTTCATTTTTATGTTTGCTTAATATATTCAATTTATACAATTTAATTTTTATTTCTAGTCTTTCCGCTATTAAATCTAACAAGCGACTAAAAATATCGTTTGACAATGCTATACATTCATTATCCGATTTGTCCTAACCCAACCAGATTTGATTTAACTGTAGCGATCCTTATGTGAATTTGTCGATTATCATTTATGGGAGTTCGTATGAAAAATTAGAAACACGTTTTAATTCAACCTATATCCATTTAAAGGCTTTTTCAATAGCTAAAAATTGCAAAACAAAAATAATTCCGTATTCAGTTAAAACCAAATACAAAATAAATAATACGCTTTTCTCTATACTAACTATAGTACCGGCTACTTTTTCAAAATACTAAAATTTCGAATAATTTAGAGTCGCTAAACGGACAAATCTCCAAATTAAAAATAAAAACATTTGAATTTATGCAAACTGAATCACATTGTTCGATCGTGTATTTAAATTTGAAAATTGAAGCTCAATTTCCTAGACCCTAGTCACCACACTTTGCAAGGTTAACCGTTTTTGAGAAATTGAGCAATTGTGTGAAAATACTATACATTTTATCCAAATAAAATACTGACACTTATCATATTTTTAATATGTTTACATCTTTCAATTACTGATTCAATCAGCACTTCAGTAGCATTAAAACAACATCTTTATGATAATTGTTTAATCTCTGATTAATTGCATTATCAATTCAATTTTAAATAATATTTCAAAACCTAATACAAACATTTTTGGGATAGCTCTGTGGATGACATTAACATACGGGCATTAATATATTTCGTTAAGGTCTGACATTAATGTGATAATAACTTTGGCTTAAAGCAGTAATGAATGCTGTAAGGCCGCTATTATTTTATTTGAAATTCTTGAATTTCCTGCCTAGGTAGCTTCCAAAATGTATTCAATTCTTACTAGTTACCACGTTTGTTTTTTTTATAAATGGTTTTTAATATTGATCCATATTCTGAGTTTTAAAATGTTATTGTATGTTACTTATGTTATTTTTGGTGTTTGAATTCAAATTCATATAGGGAGCATAGAAATTAATGCCCCGATTCATAAAATGAATTGATTCATAAAATGAATGCGAATTCGCCCTATAATCATAATATTTCCGATAAGTATTAAAATGGTGTTCACAAAATGCAACTTGACTACTCTATAAGCATAAATTATAATATATAATTTTAAAGTAATGAGCACGTAGAGATTTCGCTAACAAAAAGTATACCTCACTAATTTAATATGTTGGATGGAAAATATCTTACTAAAATCTGTAAATATTCTTACTGTTTAGTGGGATGAAATTTGGCTGTTTACTTTTAGATCAATATCTCAAAAGTAGATCTTAGCGTGCTGGATGCGTTCATTATTATCGATATTGCAATCACCGGACATTTTCCTTTAAATGGCTTCTACTTTTCTTATAGCGGCTCATTCGCTATGTATTTAATTACAATGGGGAAATTATACAGTTTTTGAATACTTGTTTATAGTACTCTGTAATTTTTTTTGAGTTACAACCAAAGAGTTTTTACATTTTGTGAATTGGGGCATGTATACCATAAAATGAATTATGTATATAGTTCCAGAATTTCAAAATAAAGTTAAATTTTATAGGAGCCTATGTCAGTGAAGAAATAAAAACTCATGCGAAGAAACAAACGCTGAGATATCTGATTTATCGGACAACCCAAACCCAGTAAGACGGCTTCAAAGAAAGAAGGTACCAGAACTGGGTACCTACCACCTAGGTGATGATCAAAACGATTAATCGTTTTAACGACTTCTATTAACTGCGCTTTGTAAATTCTGGGACTAACCAATGAATTACACCCCTCTAAGAGTGAACAGAAATAAAATAGATAAATTAATATTTAAAAAATAAAATGAAAATATCGTTCCAGAATACGAGACATTATATTACACATATTTGTTTTTCTGGAGTTTTGAAAATTAATCGTATATTTTTTTATAAAATAAAATTATTAACCTGTATTGCTACCTACTTGTAAGTTTATTGAAGAACTTTCACATAACACAATTTCAAATTTCAATGTTAATTTAATACGATAAAAAAAGTTATTGCACCTGATTTAGATTTTTTTTGTTCATATTTCACCTAGCTATGTACATAATTTATTTTGCCGATAGTTTATTCATAATTACATATACAGATTCTCATAATTTTGGCAGTTGCTCGTTTTTTATTAAATAGACTATTTTAGTCCATTGGGAAGAGAATTGAAATTATTTTTTTCTAGAACTATGATGAAATCTGTCACTGACAAAACATTCATTGGTTAGTAAATCTAGTACATCATATACGGTTTCATTACCTACTAGTTGCCATTATAACTTTTACTTACATTTTTACAAATCGATTGAAGTTACAAACTCGTATTTTCATAATATAAATAAAAGTATTTATATATATGTATGTACATTTACACTGTGTATCAAAATATGTTCCAATTAATTAATGCGCTAAGACAAGGCAAATGATTCGCAAAATGAATTCCTATTCAATAAAAGTCATGTTCATAGTGAGAAAGATTAAATCATCGTTCAAATAAACATTTGTTCACTATTTGTCCAAATAATATAATAAGATGATTGACGGCAGACCTTTGCTTTGTGAGTCATATACCAATGCCTTTCAGATAATACCAATACGAAAAAAAATCGCTCACAAAGAATATTAACTGCACTATAAAACTGAAAAGAAAATACAACAAACAAGATTTGACCTTAATACACAAAATAACTGTAAAACAATAAATTGAAGATAAAAAAAAATATCATTGGTGAGTAAGCACTAGTTTGAAGTAGCACAATTTACGTTTTATTATCTCCAATATTTTTATATTTATTGGAAATTGTAATCGATCTAATTATCAAAAAATTGATAAAAAATTTTATTTATACTTACAAAAGCAAATAGCACACACACATGTGTGACGACACGGTAGAAGTGCCCTCGATAATGGGAAATAATGACAGACCACACATAATTGTTCAGTTTGTGGACCATCTGAACATAGTAGAGGTCCATTATTTCCCGCACATGCAACAGGTTCTGCCATTGACAGTGAACCTGTTTGTTTTAATACCGTTGATATTGTAGATGAATTTGAGTTCACTGAGGATGAATCGTCTGTTGACAGGACATCACCAGCAGCTAGATATAATTGCTAAAAATTGAAAAAACGACAAAGTTTTATCAGATAATTTTCATTTAATATAAATTAGTAGTGTCTTTACCTTCAGACACGATAATTGGCCACTATTTTGTTTTAAATATTGTGCTAATACAGAAGTTGGTAGCGGGCACACTGGATCTTTTAGATGGACAACATTGAGTAATACGACCTGCAATTAATAAATTTTTCGTATAATTAATATAGGTTGAAACTATAAAAACTTGGTATTTAAACCACATTATTCAATTATCAACAACAATAATAATAAATGGGCTGTCGCTCATCCCAGTCGACAAACAAGACTTAGAATTTTTTTTTGTGCAATTAAGATAAATTCCAAACATATTTTAAAATCGTTGCGCTTTTATGTGAGTGAATAGCATACACGATTCAGAATGCAATTGAAACTGTGTAATTACTATATTTCCCCTTTTCTATTGACCAAGTTTACTTAAATCCAATTTATTCAATTAGCGACTGATAAATTCGTTATTTAATTTAAAATTATTTTTATGATGACAGCAAATGTATCGAGAAAACCCATCAACAATAAGGAATAATGTCGCGATAGAACAGATGTTACTCGTAAAAGAACCTTAATATCATGGTTATTTATTCATAAATGGTTAATATTTAATACGAGTATGTATTCACCATACATATGTATTTTCAAAAACTAAACTATCTGTGTGATTAGATTAAATCCTGATAATTCTCACAATATTTCAAATTGATTCCATTAATTATTAATTCCACGGTTAACCGATATTCGCTGAATAATTGATTCAAATCCAACATCTTCGGTTAAAAACTAAATAGATATTATGGATAAAGCCACATGTCTCGGATTTTAAGAATAGAATGGAAATGTACATATATATATATGATATACATATATTATGTTACCTGAATAAATCGGCAACTGTTAAACAAATACCGAATAGATTCTAAGATCTACGAATTACTATGATTATTAGTGTGATAATCAGTTTTTAATAGACTATTCATTATATGGGAAAAAATGTAATTAAATGTTTGAATTACAAAATGTAAATATAATTTTGCATCTTAAAATTTGCATGTCACCATATATTTACAACATGCTATAAAACTGATTGGAATCTAACCAATTATCTCACAAAAATGACATTTAAGTACACTTACTGGATAATGTAGTAATTATAGGTTGAAATTAGTTCGCGAAATAAAATAAAATAAAAAGCGTGTATTTCGATATATACATATATATATATATATATATATATATATATATATATATATATATATATATATATATATATATATATATTTGGCCCCTGTGGTCGGGGGGCACTCACATGTCTCGTAAATCTAAATTGCACGAACATGTTTCCTAAGAATACCACCACAGTATCCTTTGCTTGTCGTAGGAGGCGACTAAACGGTTGGATCGCTGGGCTGACGACCCGCATCCGTAAAAAAATCAACTGTTTATAAAATCAACAAAAAGAAAAATGGATACCGCCAAAACAACACCGGACCCCCGCTCAAGTACCCGGATACGAGATTTAGGATCGGCACGTGGAACGTGCAATCACTTAGAAAACCAGGAGCGTTGGAGGGTCTAATCACGTGCATGAAAGAGTATCGGCTGGAACTCGTTGCTCTTCAAGAAACTCGCTGGCCTCAAAGTGGAGACCATGTGTCCCAGGGCTATACGTTGTTCTACAGTGGAGATGACCTCGGAAATCTTGGAGCTGGATTTCTTCTTGGGCCGCAGGTAAAGAAGGCTGTTTTGGATTTTCAAGCAGTCAATAACCGATTGTGTATGCTTCGCCTGCGCATGAAGTTAGCCAACCTGTCGATAATTTGTGTACATGCGCCCACAGAAGTCAGCCAGCCCCAAGATAAAGACTCATTTTACAATGACTTGGACGATCTGATGGGATCTATACCCGAACACGATGTTAGAATGGTAATTGGGGACTTTAATGCTAGAGCTGGCAGAAATCAGGCCGACTTGTGTGAAAACATAGGTCCGTACTCCCGACACGAAACTGCGACCGATAATGGTGAGAGAATGATGTACTTTGCAATTGCTCATGATCTTAGAGTAGCAAGCACATTCTTCCCTCACAAACAGATACACCTAGAGACATGGACACATCCTCGCAAAACATCCCGGAGCCAAATTGACCACGTGTTAATTTCAAAAGGGCGAGCTCGGGTTGTGCAGGATGTGAGAACTTATCGGTCAGCAACCAAATACGTAGGCAGCGATCATTATTTGGTCGCTGCAAAGCTACGGTGGAAGTTTTCGTACAGGTCGGGGAACACAGCGAAACGGATGGAACGTTTCGACTGTGAAGGTCTGATAAATGAAGATCAAAAGAAACGATATCAGGATCTTGTCAGCGACAACATTGAGGGAGCTAATTACCAGTCTGACTGCGTGAACTCTGTCTGGGAGGTACTGAAAACTTCGGTTGTCAGTGCTGCTCAACAGACTTTAGGTATAGTGAAAGTCAGACCCAAGAATGATTGGTTTGATGACGAGTGTCGTCTTGCAGTTGAGCAACAAAATATAGCCCATAATGAAGTGCAACAACGTCTCACAATCGCAAGGAAAAACAAGGCAGCTCTTGCAAGAAGGGCAGCTAAGCGGATTTGTAGACGGAAGAAGCGAGAATGGTGGAAGGCCCAGGTTCTGAAAGTACAACAACTCAGCAATGAGCGTAGTTCACGTAATTTCTTTAAAAGAATTACTGGATTGCACCATACTTTCAGGCCTTCGTCAACCGCCATTCGGGACCGGGATGGAAACCTCTGTGTCAACATCGACGCAGTACTTGACGCATGGAGTGGACATTTTACTGAGCTGCTTGATGTTCATCATGCATCACAGACTGTTGTTGAGCCACCTCTAGAACAGTCTGCGGAGATTTGCACTGAGGAGCCATCCCATGAGGAATTCACTAAGGCCATGCAGAGAATGAAACGAAACCGCTCACCTGGAGTGGACTGCATTAATTCGGAGCTCTTGATATTCGGAGGGGATACTTTGTGGAACTGTCTTTTCGACCTTATTCGATTAGTATGGCGAACCGAAGTTATGCCTGATGAATGGAAAGTGGCCGCGATATGCCCCATCTTCAAGAAGGGAGACCGCTTGAAGTGTGAGAATTATCGCGGTATAGCTCTCCTTTGCACAGCATACAAGTTACTGTCATACATTTTATTGGATAGAATCACTCTTCTGGCGGAAGGCTTGGTTGGTGACTATCAGGGAGGATTTCGTCCGAATCGATCAGTCACTGATCAGGTCTTTTCGCTGCGTATGATTCTATCTAAATATTATGAGACATCCATCTCCGTACATCAGGTTTTCCTGGATTTCCGGCAGGCCTACGACTCGATCAATCGAGAGAGTTTGTGGTCTGCCCTGGAATACCTAGGAATGCCAACAAAATTGGTACGACTGTGTAGGATGACAGTGACGCAGTCTCAATGCTGTGTTAAAGTTGAGAACAGGCTATCGACAATTTTTGCAGTTAACTCGGGTGTTCGGCAGGGAGATGCTCTGTCCCCGATACTCTTTAATCTCATGTTGGAGTACATCTTTCGTAAAACTGAAACACCTCAGCGTAACATCTTATATCGCCAGTCCAATCAAGTGCTTGCATATGCAGATGACATATGCGTGATTGGACTGAATAACAACGGAGTGAAAGAAATACTTGATCCGCTTGTAGAGTTTTCAGCTTCTGTTGGACTCCAGATCAATGAGTCCAAAACGAAATACCTGATCTCTGGTTTTAGAGACAATGGCACACCAGATTTTAGTAGTGGCCACCACACGTTTGAGGGAGTGAGGAGGTTCAAATATTTGGGCTCTCTTATCACTCACGATAACAGTGTGGGTGAGGATATTAAAGTGCGGCTGGCAGCTGGCAGTCGTTCTTTGTATCCTCTAAGGCCACTGCTAAAATCTAAACACTTATCAAGTGCCGTGAAGCTGAAGCTTTACAAAGCGTTGATCAGGCCCGTTGTTATGTTTGGATGTGAAAGTTGGGCGCTGACGGATGAGTACGAGAGATGGCTCCTTACATTTGAGAGAAGAATCATGCGTGTGATTTACGGCCCTAAACGCGAAATAGATGGTACATACCGAGCTCTGTACAATTTCGAGATCAGAGATCTGATGAAGATCCCCGATATTGTACATGAAGTTAGATCTCAGCGAGTACGCTGGCTCGGTCACGTTCTGCGTGCTGATCCGGAACGAATTGTGCAGCGATCTCTGAAAGGAGAGCCACCATATGGTAGGCGCAGAGGTCGTTGCAGGCGACGATGGCTCCACGATGTAGAGAACGACTTGGCCTCTTCAGATTGTCTAAGACAGTATGAAGACCAAGCTCAGGATCGAAACCGTTGGAGCCAGATTGTTGATTCAGTAAGGGGCCAGTAATGGCCTTTAACACTGTTATTATTATTATTATATATATATATATACACATGTGCTTATGTATGTATTAGAAACTATATAGAGCAAAAAGTAATATATGTAGTATGAAATTTAATACTAAAGAATTACTCCATATTTAACGGAACATATATTTTAATAGCCGCATATGTATTTGCTAACATGAGTAATGAAAGAATGATATTGCAAAAAAATATTAAACTTTCGATTTTTCGGCACTTAGAAATTCCACAAAATCTAAAGCCAAAAGCAACAATCACAACATTTAAGTATCATCAAACTTACAATTTATTTTGCTTTGTTTAATTAACAAATTTCTCCACACACAATATAAAAGAATCAAAATTTAAGAAAATTATGATCGCATGATGATATTTTTAACTGTGGTTTGATGGGCGGATGTATTTGTATTTGTTTGAGTCAAATATACAACAACGATTAAACAATAAAAGGTGAAATTTGAGAAATTTGGGATTCGTGCATAATAAACTTTTATTTATTCAATTGAAATTGAAAGTAGATATTAGAAGATTTAGTAATTCCATAACTCGAAATACGATGATCGCACAGAGAAAGTAATTTTAAGAGATATTACGTTTTTATGTTCATACTTAGAGATTCATAACACAATTTCAAGTATGTTACTTAAACAAAACATTTTAACTATTAATCGTAATCACTTTCTTTGATATTTTTATCTAATTATTGTTTAAGAAAAAATGCCAATTGTACTTCAAATATCTCACATAATTTTGTAATCATAATAATTTTAGTATTTTTAGTAATCCACTTTCATATTTTGTATATTGAATAAATTTATTCAATTCGTAAAAATTATTAAGATATTATTTACACATTTTGTACACCCGAGCGATGTTGATAAACTTATCGAACCAGTTTGAATATACATATGTATATATACATATATAGAATTTAATTAACCTTCAATTCCGTATCTGAAAGCGGTTCATTAAAGATTTTTTTATTCGGTCGTGAATTATTTACTATTAAAATGGTGTGGTTGGTTAAATATACGCAATTTATGTACGTAAATAGATAATATACATAAAAATATTAAGAATTTGACAAAAATAACAGTATAAGCATGTGAGAATATATCAAGTTTCATTTTGTTCTCAAACGTCATACAAAAAAATTTCAAGCTAAATCCTAGACCTGCATATCCATATTCTTAAGTTTAAAAGAAACCCACCACCATTGCTTAAAATTATACGGAAACTGTTCGTTTTACCAAGGTAAAACTAATAACATCTATTTTTTGCTATAATTTGATTAACCGCAGAATTTGGTTTAAGTTGATTCGCCCTCGTGATTATATCACAGAAATTTGACAGTTTCAATTTATTATGAAAATTAGACAAATACAAAACAACTTTCGTTAAATCATATCATTATCAGCCGATTCTAGAAATTTCTAAAAAACTCTCTTCGTATGATCTGACAAAATTTTATAATTTTCAACAGATATAATTACTATCTATCAATATTCGATATGAAATTTTCCTTGATGTTGTCAAGCCAAATCATATTCTGAAACTTGCCAGTGTTCACCTCTGTTGATTATGATGGATTATCTAATTTTTTGGTAATATTGCGAAAGCAGTTACCGTTTTAACACAAAAATTTTATTTTTGTAAGATTTAAAGATAACCAAGAATTACATTACTGGTAAATTAAATTGAAATATAAAACATTCGGTAAAAATGCACTCTATTTTCGGACGTCGATAAATTACATAAAATATGAAATAAACAAAACTAAAATCCGCATAATCCATTTGCATAATAAATTTGCTGAACTTTTTAGAAATTCTAGCAAAGGCAAAATATCAAAACACTTAAATTCTAATAATAAATTGATTGCAATCGTCCGAGCATTCCATTAATGATTTAGGCTACTCGAGGTCTGTCGCTGGCTATTATACCAATAAAAAATTAGTGATGGAGTCATGAACTGGAACAAAATTCAAACTATTTTATTAATTAAAATAGGTAAAACACAATACTACATCAGGGCCGTACCATCTGATTCTGAGATTCCGTACCATGAGTATTTTATAATTGTTACTGATGAAATAAATTTCCGTCCGACGCGATCAGCACGGACTATATTTATTTACATACTTCAAAAACAGATACTTTGTTTTGAAAGGAACAAAACGAAACCAAAAATTTCATTTAACATACGCTCGGTGTTCGAATGAAGCGTAAATATTACAAAGATTTTATTTAAAAGCTAATGAAAAATTTAAAGATTCACGTATTTCAAAATTTCTACTACTTTGAAATCAGCAAATACGGATATCAATCCTCAGAATTTAGATCTTATACAGTAATCTATTCATTGATACACAGTTGGAATTTTATAATAAATTAAATTTCATCAAAGTCGTTTATTTTGGTGCACGTTGGTCTATTGTTCTCAATTAAATTATTACTTTTTGTGATTTAGAAAATTCTCATACATACCATATAGTACTGTCAAATTTATACTTATGGAGACATTTACTTAAAAATAAGACCAATAGTAGTAATAGTCAACGTAAATATGTAATTTTGTTTTATATTATAATTTGTATCTTAAATAATAGATGTCAAACGAAACGAAAAGCACGTTCACACGCTTTATGTACAATCTTTTAATGTAAAATTATATATTGTGTATTATAATATATATAAAGTTTTACTTTAATTGAATTAATTAATTAAAATACGAGCTACTCCACTTTTGAAGTTGACTTTTATTTTCAATTGATGTACCATCCGTCTTATTTGTATTCATTTATGCTATTTAGCCACTAAGAGATTTCCAAATCACATCGTTCTCATCAAGATTCTCGATTAGGCGATTTCATTCTAGTACAAATTAATTTTAAATGTGCTATATATACAAATACAAGTTTTGAATGTGATATACATATGTACATTTTTAGTCTTTTTGGGCTTCCGTATAAAAAATATAAAACAATAAACATTTTAACTTTCATTCGAAACCAATGGTAACAGATACAATAGTTGCTTCAGAAAAAAAATAAATGAATTTTATTTTTAATTGGTTGGAACCCATACGGATTCCATACTCAATGCCGAGACGGCGCATGGTGCAAATAATTTATTTTGAATTTAATTTAAACTTTATTAATAAATAATTAAATGACGAAAATAACAAATTTTTATTCAAGTATTTATATATGTCATGATATTTCACAAGTGACTTGAGCGAATTTTCTGACAATGTATCTAAAAATATTGCCCTATACTCACTCTCCTTATCCCTGAAACTATAATCTAACGTTATGAAAAAATGTGGGACAAAAGATTACTGAAAAACTGTAGCTCAAATAAAATGTTCAATGTATATTTGTTAAACAACAAGATGTTAAAGAAATTCGGATTTTGACTGAATCATCAATTTGGAAAAAAATATATGTATAAGTCTCATACCGTGGTTAAAATATTGGATGCTTTGCTGTAAAATTAAGTAGATACACACATATTTTGAATTCAGTTATTTACTTATTAGCAACGTCTTAACGAATAATAGTTTTCAATTTCTTAATTTTTCTTTTAATTTTTTTTAAACATTTTAATTAAGTATATGAGTAATTAAGGAGTGAAAGATTTTAATTTATAAATAAATCTATAATTATATTATACGAGTTATACTTGTGGGAACATGATATAAAACTATTTCCTTTAACATATCACATTATCTTTGGTAGTCTAGATGTTAACATTCGAGACTCTCCTGCCCTACTAGTCGTTTTGCAAAAATATTGCAAATATTTAGGAGCATCTTAAGTTGTAAATAACATGTACATATTATTTATAATGAAATAAAAGCAGAAATAAAATTTTGTTTTTCAATTTATTTCGTTTTTTGCTAAATAACAAAGTAATGAAATGTGCATAAAGCGTGGTAGAAGTAGTATCTGTGTGCAAAAAATCATTCCGTCTTTTAAATAATATTTATTCAGCTGTTTCCCCACAAAAAAATAATATTAATATTATACAAGATGCCAGTTTTAGCATTTTTATCATGAATAATTTAACGTATCAACAACGTGTTTTAATTATTGAAAAGTTATATCAAAATAATCTGTCGGTTATGCAAACTGAAATAAAACTGTTGGTTGAAAAAATGGGCCTCAAAAGATGACTAGATAATCAACAATTTCGAGACGCTATATACTGTAGACTGATCGATCAGATCTATTTGAGTCTAGAGAACATCTGGTTTGTCAGAACGACGGGTCATACAGCACGCGACACGACAACAACATTCTCTCAGAGAGAATTCAAGTTTCCAATGATACTAAAATTTTAATTGTTCGGTTTAAAAAATCCTATATGAATAAGTCAGTGCATTATTTTATCCCCATTTTTAGGTTAAATTAAAAAAAAAATATTATAGCTACACTTCCAATAAGTTTTTAAAATTACGAGTGGAACGTCCAACTGTGAAGAAAACAATTAACAAAACGAGTGGGAAAATATGAAGAAAAATACTCTGAATTGTAGAAATTATCAGTGGTATTCCACAACCACAAGGAAGCGTTCTGGGACTAATCCTATAGATGTATTTATTTATTCTATATTTATTTATTTATTATTATTTATTGTATCTTCCCTTTTTTGATTTTTTACATATAGGGTTAAAACTAAGATATAAAAAGTATTTAAAGGTTTTAAAATAAAAATTAAACAATAAAACAAGCTTATGATTTAAATACAAATATTATGACATGTTATGGTGAAATCATCTTATCAGTTTCTTAACCGGTAAAACTTTTGTTTCTATATTCTTAAAAAATTAAAAAGAATTAGGAAATGTCTATGATCACAAAGTATCAGAATCGATATTACCATCGAGAGTAATATACTAAAATTAAAGAAGCAGTGGGAAGCTTCTATAAAAAAAACAGTTTAAAAATACAATTCTAAAATCGATAGAATTTAAAATAATTCAGTTCTGAATTTCAATCAATAAAATTATAACAATTATAACTAAAAACGTAAAAGCAATGTGGTTTCATTTCAATGTGTGAAAGAGAGTTTCAATATCATTTACTTCCAGTAGCCATGATTTAACAGCCTTCAAAAAGGTCAAATAAACAGGAATTTGTTTTAAACTATCTGATAGCTATTTAATTTTAGGTGCCATAGAGCTAAAAAAATGTTTAAAATGCTCCTTTCTTGGTGGTGGGCAATTAACGTGGTTTGCATTACGTAATGTATAGTCAGTTACTTTTAAATTCCTGTGGCCACTAACTGAAGAATGTTTAAATTTCTAAATAAAGGTAGGGTAGAAGTTAATCGTGGTTTGCAACATATCGTTCTCATTATAAAATTGTGTGCAACTATTACCGCCTTCAAATTGGAATAGTAAATTCCACCACAACAAGTTAAACCATACTGAAGTTTTGACGGCACAATGCCAAAATACACTGATCTAAGTACGGGTTCAGGACAAATATGACGTAGAAGGTAAAATTTTCTATTACATACTAACAAATAATTTTGTAACGATTTTACATGACTCTTAAAACTAAAACGCTTAACGATCGTGACTCCTAAATATTTAAACGACTCAACTCCATCTAAAACTTTATAATAGTTTGAACATGTAACACTATTATTTAAACAGTCTGAGGAATGATATACAATATCAGTTGGATTAGACACGACTCAAGATAATTTAATATATAGAATATTCGCTTTAGAACTGAGAACCATGTAGTGTAGGTCAAATCGGCGTCTTAGAATTCAAAGATCGTTATTAATCTTCTGGACATTAGTATCACTATCCCTGGAGCTATATACCAACCCTACATCATCAGCAAAGCCAACCGAATCCCCATCTAACTTTTGTTCGAAAAAAGAACTAATATAGATCAAGAATAAGATAGGTCCTAAGACTGATCTCTGTGGCACTCCACACTTAATTTTTCTAAATTCACCAATACAATTCCGAATTTTTACCGCCTGCTGTATATAAGAAAGGTAAGACAGAAACCATTTGTTTGCAATGCCGCGAATCCCTGCTTTATCTAGCTTCAATAATAATAAATTATCTACAATTTTAGCAATTAATAACAGCATAAATGAAGCAACAGTGTTGACTGGGGACCAGTTATACTAACATATAACAAATACCATATGAAAATATGGCCAAATATGCCTAGATAGGCAGATGACTCTTGACGCCAAGCTCAGTGGAAAGGAAGATGGGGGAAGAGCATGTAAAAATGAAAAAATAAGTGTTAAATATTAAATACAGAAACATTCACCGGCTCCTAGAAAGGAACTCGGAATTAACATTAGATAATAAATTGCTCTTATATCTCCTAGAAAGGAACTCGGAATTAACATTAGATAATAAATTGCTCTGATATGCAAATATTAAAACTTATTAGCCCAAGCTTCCGGCATTCAGCTTTGAGGTTGTGCTAAGAAAGCAAATGTAAACATAATACAAGCATTTCAAAATAAAGTTCTACGTGGCATAGTAAATGCCCCACAGTACAAAATAAATGACAATCTTCATAGGGACCTAAAGATGGAATAAATACGCCAGTGTCTTTAAAAAATTATGCGAAGAAACACATGCATAATCTAAGTCAGCAACAAAATGCTGAAATACGTCATATGTTGCAGGACGCAAACCCAAAATACGACTAGAACTAGGAACCTAGGACCCAAACGCCGGTTAAATCAACTTTAATCTGTAAATTTGACTAGGACTATCAATGGGTATCAATGGGTTGTAATATTAAAATGAAAAATAAAAAATATTACTCGTAAAGTAATGTAATCTGTAAATCGTTTCAAATTTTTCAATTTTTAAAATCAATACATTTCTTCTACTCTCGTCCTAGCTACACCTTAATTTCCAACATCCAAACGTCAAGTTTCGTATTCATATATCTTACATTCAAAACAAACCGATCTTATTCTTATATGTACAAAAGCCTTTATATTTTGATTTGAAATTAAATAAAAAGATGGCAATTAAAAAGTGAAAAAACCAGCTGGGATTTATTATTGGATAGAAATTTAGTTGATACCGATGGTCATTTTAATAAAAACAAATGTATTCTAAAAACATGATGTGTATGGATTTACAAATTGAATGAAAAATAATTTAAATCGTATTTCCGAATAGTGAAACAAACTATTATATTAACATATTGTGTTAACTGCATTCTCCAGCAATAGATCTAACGGCGTTGTCTGGTAAAGACTATAAATAGAAAACGTTTAAAGTATGTTTAAATGAAAAATATAAAATTCTTAGTAATAAATAAGGTTTATCTATTGTCAAAATGTCAACTACTTGGCTTTTCGAACTTGGACTGAAACTAAAAAATATAACATTAAAAATGTCTATTTATACTACGTTTACACCAGCTAGTATAAAAGTATATAGCAAAAAAGTATTGTGATGTAAATGCCAAGTAAAATACTTGATCGCATACTTTTTTCCTATCCCAATATTCTAGGTATCAAATAAGTATTGATACAAAATACTACGAAATGTCATTTATAATTATAATTCATACAAATAGATTTTGATTTTAAATTTCTTTAATTTTTTTAAATTGAATTAGAAATTTTTCAGTTTAATTTTTGTATTGCATATTTATGGATAGAACAGCATTTTGAACGATTTCTTTTTAAGAGTTTATGGAAAATCCTGTTCATATTTAGAATGGGTTGTTCTAAATTGAAAGGCGATTCGCCAGCAAGTTCATTGATGTTTGCTAATGAGTGTTTATTCCTTTCAATAAAATTGCAAGACGTGCAAGGTGCAATAATTAATCAGCACCTGTTTATAATAATGCTTTGTTAGTCTTCCATATGGAAATTTCTTTGCATTCTGTGAGTTGAATTTATCATCCATTTCCTTACTATTCTTAGTAAGATGCGCCTATTTTGAACTTCCGTATGGCTAGCGTAATCATACACGACTATTTAACACAAATTAAACAGGTCATTACATATATTTAATAATAACGGTCACAACGAATAGCAACTAATATTACTATCGTGTAAACCGAAAAGGAAAAATATTTTAATTTTATAATAGTATCATACTTTTAGAGTATGTGTGGTGAAAACATGGTATTATAGTATTTACGTATTTTACACATTAAACGTTTAATTTTATCATAAATAAATATTAACCAGTTACTTTCATTAACAATATTTTTCAAATTAATAAAATACGTAAACCTGAAAGAATATTTCTTCTATTAATATATAAATAAAACGCTTTATGTCACATTTGGAACGTTATTTCTAGCCTCGAAATTCCTACTCTCACAAACCGTAATTTTCTTATATGATTAATTTAGTTACAGGGTCGACATGTCAACTGGCTCGATTATGCAACTCTTTTTGTTTTATTCACTAACTTTTCATAGATGTGATTTGTAATGATTTTATGTAATAGCTTTTGTCAACAGTCTCGACCGATGAAGATGATACAGTAAACATTCTCTAAGTGCTTTTAGTGATATTTGTCAAAGTTTTTGTGTCCGATGTCGTTGATCGAATCTCAAGTACAAGCATGCTGATATATTACCATAAGTAAATTTGCCTAACATACCAAATACGTACGGATAATTTTATTGAAATTACTAAATAAATTAAATAACCAAAAATTGTAATTGATTTTTGTAATATACTAAAAATGTAACTCAAAAACGGTTGACAAATAATTCTTTTATAAAATCAATTATATCTTTTATTTAATGTATTTACAAAATTTATACTGATGTAAAAGTTAAATTTTTCAAATTATTTTCGGCCGCATCAACTTTTAAATTGTCATTATTTCTTAAGATATTTACTAGTATTAGAAAAATATTTCTATAGAATACAAAGAATTATATTTACTATCATTGTTTAATTCCTTGAGATAATTCGAAATATTTTCAAAACTTTAACTCATAAACATAATTAAGGAATTTGACTTATAAATTAGTCAATTCAATTAAAGAATTAGTGTGCACATATTAACATATAATATTTAAAACCAATACAAGTTGATATCGCAAATTGATGATATCAGTTAAATATTTTATACCGCTATGTCATCAGTAATCATCTTCTAGCAGATCGAAATAGTATAATAGTAAATATAAATATTAAATTACATAAATTAAATCGGATACAAATATTTTACATGTGAAATTATTAGCATTCGATATAAATAAATGAAACTTATGTTTAGTTAAAAAATAACTTTTAAAAATTGTATGTAATAAATCACGAAATTTTTAAAATTCTCTGATTCAGTTTATTTATAAAATAGGTGTACTTAAAAATGAGTATACCCTTGATAATATCAACATAATAATTCATAGGCCGTTTCTCCCAAAACACCACTAACCTTAAGACGTGCAATAATATCCATGTGTTTATTTGTTCTACAATAATTAAATATTTTTTGTTATACACATTCTTAGTAACTGTGTGAACTTGAGTAGCTGATATAAATGCTAATTGTTTGTTTTGTGTATACGAAATAATTTTTAAAATGTACTGGAATGAGGTCATTCTTTATGTGGTACGGCCAGTAATACAGTACCTATGTACGGATTATTACTACAGATCATGGCTAAAATTCATTGTTATTTATGAATATGAGACACTTGAACTTGACGGAACAAAAACAATGCGCTAAAATAATTACATTGAACTTGATGTTTTAATATTCAGAGAAATAATTTCTTTTTAACATGTTAAGGATTTACAAAACAAAAAATTGTATTGACATTTTTATGCAAGGTTTAATTTAATTTTTAAATTACTTTTAAAGGTAAGGTATGTTGTAAATAATAATTATATGTGGATGGAATATTAAAAATGATTATAGACTTACAGTTTCATCGGGATATGTCATTTCAACATCAGATTCTCTGATGAGAAAGACAACCAAAGGATATGCTAACCGTGGTGGGGCTCCTAAAATCAATGGTGGTTTTGGTGATTTTAATTTTATTATTCTTTCGGCTTCGGGCCCTTGATTTCTATATACAAAAAAAATTAAAACATAAGCATTATTTTAAAAGCTGCATGTATGTAGCTTAAATGTCAAATTACAAATTGCTTACCTTAAATTAATTGCAATATATTGAAAATACTTTTTATCTATAATACAATAATCATCTTGATTTAACGAATCTCTAAGTTCAAAACAAGATCGCCACAAAGACATATGAAGTTCTCGTATTGAAACACCCCAAAATGCCTGTACTGAGTATTTAACTTGACTTGATATACAAAATGTTACTTCTGAAAATAAAAATGAAAACAAAAATTGTTAGTACATTTGTGTGCATAATCGAGAGTAAGAGTAACATGAATTTAGAATTTTGTTTGTTTGTTTTTCATAGTCACAATCTGTGCTGGCGCTCGAGACTTTTCAAACTCTTTCGCAGTTTACTTTTAGCGTCTTTATTTTACAACGTGCCAGCCAAATCCAGAATGTACGGTAACAGGTCTGTTTTAATTGAACATCTGTGCATTTAGTAAATTAAAGAATTTTAAGAGCTCTAGAATTCCAAAAGTTAAAAATAACTAATTAAACATAAGTTTGCGTTTATAAGTGTGCTAGTAATTTCACATATGTATAACATTTCTACTTGATGTAGTTTATGTAATTTTATATATTTATATTTACTACAAATGCTTATGTATAGTATTAAAGAAAACAACTCTGGTTATTAATTAATTGAATTTGAAACGAACTTGAAAATAAAATTATACAATTTTATTATTTAAAATTGAGCTGAATACATAGTTAGAACAAATTCAACTGAGCAGAAAATAATAGCCAAATTAATTAATTAATTTGTTTTTGGTTTGGTAAGATTTCAGAATTTCAAAAAACGTTGATCCGAAATTACCAATTATTACATATTTGGTCCCTGTGGTCGGGGGGCATTCACATGTCTCGTAAATCAAAATTGCACGAACATGTTTCCCAAGAATACCACCACAGTATCCTTTGCTTGTCGTAGGAGGCGACTAAACGGTTGGATCGCTGGGCTGACGACCCGCATCCGTAAAAAAATATAGTGTTTATAAAGTCAACAAAAAGAAAAATGGATACCGCCAAAACAACACCGGACCCCCGCTCAAGTACCCGGACACGAGATTTAGGATCGGCACATGGAACGTGCAATCATTAAGAAAACCAGGAGCGTTAGAGGGCCTAATCACGTGCATGAAGGAGCATCGGCTGGAACTCGTTGCTCTTCAAGAAACTCGCTGGCCTAAAAGTGGAGACGTGTCCCAGGGCTATACGTTGTTCTACAGTGGAGATGACCTCGGAAATCTTGGAGCTGGATTTCTTCTTGGGCCGCAGGTAAAGAACGCTGTTTTGGATTTCCAAGCAGTCAATAACCGATTGTGTAAGCTTCGCTTGCGCATGAAGTTAGCTAACCTGTCGATAATTTGTGTACATGCGCCCACAGAAGTCAGCCAGCCCCAAGATAAAGATAAGATACTCATTTTACAATGACTTGGACGATCTGATGGGATCTATACCCGAACACGATGTTAGAATGGTAATTGGGGACTTTAATGCTAGAGCTGGCAGAAATCAGACCGACTTGCGTGAAACCATAGGTCCGTACTCCCGACACAAAACTGCGAGCGATAATGGTGAGAGAATGATGTACTTTGCAATTGCTCATGATCTTAGAGTAGCAAGCACATTCTTCCCTCACAAACACATACATCTAGAGACATGGACACATCCTCGCGGAACTTCCCGCAACCAAATTGACCATGTGTTAGTTTCTAAAGGACGGGCTCAGGTTGTACAGGATGTGAGAACTTATCGGTCAGCTACCAAATACGTAGGCAGCGATCATTATTTGGTTGCTGCAAAGCTACGATGGAAGTTTTCGTACAAGTCTGGGAACACAGCGAAACACATGGTACGATTCAACTGTGAAGGTCTGATAAATGAAGATCAAAAGAAACGATATCAGGATCTTGTCAGCGACAACATTAATGAAGCTAATTACCAGTCTGACTGCGTAAACTCTGTCTGGGAGGTACTGAAAACTTCGGTTGTCAGTGCTGGTCAACAGACTTTAGGTATAGTGGAAGTCAGACCCAAGAATGATTGGTTTGATGACGAGTGTCGTCTTGCAGTTGAGCAACAAAATATAGCCCATAATGAAGTGCAACAACGTCTCACAATCGCGAGGAAAAACAAGGCTGCTCTTGCAAGAAGGGCAGCTAAGCGGATTTGTAGACGGAAGAAGCGAGAATGGTGGAAGGCCGAGGTTCTGAAAGTACAACATCTCAGCAATGAGCGCAGTTCGCGTAATTTCTTTAAAGGAATTACTGGACTGCACCATACTTTCAGGCCTACGTCAACCGCCATTTGGGACCGGGATGGAAACCTCTGTGTCAACATCGACGCAGTACTTGGCGCATGGAGTGGACACTTTACTGACCTGCTTGACGTCCATCATGCGTCACAGACTGTTGTTGAGCCACCTCTAATACAGACTACGGAGATTTGCACTGAGGAGCCATCCCATGAGGAATTCACTAAAGCCATGCAGAGATTGAAACGAAACCGTTCACCTGGAGTGGACTGCATTAATTCGGAGCTCTTGATATTCGGAGGGGATACTTTGTGGAACTGTCTTTTCGACCTCATTTGATTAGTATGGCGAACCGAAGTTATGCCTGACGAATGGAAAGTGGCCGCGATATGCCCCATCTTTAAAAAGGGAGACCGGTTGAAGTGTGAGAATTATTGCGATATAGCTCTCCTTTGCACAGCATACAAGTTACTGTCATACATTGTATTGGATAGAATCACTTCTCTAGCGGAGGGCTTAGTTGGTGACTATCAAGGAGGATTTCGTCCGAATCGATCAGTCACCGATCAGGTCTTTTCGCTGCGGATGATTCTATCTAAATATTATGAGACATCCATCCCCGTACATCAGGTGTTCCTGGATTTCCGGCAGGCCTATGACTCGTTCTATCGAGAGAGTTTGTGGTCTGCCCTGGAATACCTAGGAATGCCAACAAAACTGGTATGACTATGTAGGATGACGGTGACGCAGTCTCAATGCTGTGTTAAAGTTGAGAACAGGCTATCGACAATTTTTGTAGTTAACTCGGGTGTTCGGCAGGGAGATGCTCTGTCCCCGATACTCTTTAATCTCATGTTGGAGTACATCTTTCGTACAACTGAAACACCGCAGCGTAACATCTTATATCGCCAGTCCAATCAGGTCCTTGCATATGCAGATGACATATGCGTGATTGGACTGAATAGCAACGGAGTGAAAGAAATACTTGATCCGCTTGTAGAGTTTTCAGCTTCAGTTGGACTCAAGATAAATGAGTCCAAAACGAAATACCTGATCTCTGGTTTTAGGGACAATGGCACACCACATGTTAGTATTGGCCACCACACGTTTGAGGGAGTGAGGAGGTTCAAATATTTGGGTTCTCTTATCACTCACGATAACAGTGTGGGTGAGGATATTAAAGTGCGGCTGGCAGCTGGCAGTCGTACTTTGTATCCTCTAAGGCCACTGCTAAAATCTAAACACTTATCAAGTGCCGTGAAGCTGAAGCTTTACAAAGCGTTGATCAGGCCCGTTGTTATGTTTGGATGTGAAAGTTGGGCGCTGACGGATGAGTACGAAAGATGGCTCCTAACATTTGAGAGAAGAGTCATGCGTGTGATTTACGGCCCAAAACGCGAAATAGATGGTACCTACCGAGCTCTGTACAATATCGAGATCAGAGATCTGATGAAGATCCCCGATATTGTACATGAAGTAAGATCGCAGCGAGTACGCTGGCTCGGTCACGTTCTGCGTGCTGATCCGGAACGAATTGTGCAGCGATCTCTGAAAGGAGAGCCACCATATGGTAGGCGCAGAGGGCGTTGCAGGCGACGATGGCTCCACGGTGTAGAGAACGACTTGGCCTCTTCAGATTGTCTTAGACAGTATGGGTATCGAAACCGCTGGAGCCAAATTGTTGACTCAGTAAGGGGCCAGTAATGGCCTTTAAAACTGTTTCAATAATGTATTTGAAAAATATATGTATACATATTTTAGACTTCTTGAATAAAAGTTGTTGCAGCTTTACATTTAAATGTAGCTTTAAGTTAAAAAAATTCAAAATGTACATAAATAGTAAATACATATTATACAATTTGATAATTTAATGTTATATTATTACGAGTTTCAAAATTTATTTAAAAATTTGAAACTGTTTAAATTTAGGTTAATAATTTGAAAATTAATAATAGGCTTTTGATTTTACAATTAATCGAAATTTGAGAAAGTATTAATTGCGGTATAATACACATATATCATATAACAAATGTACGTAATTCGAAATTCTAGAAATCGAAATTCATAAAATTCGATTATGATATTTTGGTTTAACATGTTAGAATTGCTGCTGCAGGTTTAGAATCATCCATCGATACAGATACAGTCAGTCTAAGAAGCGTTGTTGCATGCTTTAGTTAAGCGAATAACAGTTCGGACTGGAAGGCTGGCAGGTCTAAAGTCTAGTCGCCCGTGCATGAATATTTGTTTTTATTTAATTATTATTATAGTTTTTTTAAAGGCCATTACTGGCCCCTCATTGCAACAATCTGACTCCACTGATTACGATCCTGAATTTGGTCTTCATACTGTCCTAGATAATCTGAAGAAGCCAAGTCGTTCTCTATGCCGTGTATCCATCGTCGACTACAAATACTCGAAATAAATCGAGCCAGCGTACTCGCTGAGATCATATAGTACGTGATCGAGCCAGCATACTCGCAGAGAACTTACTTCATGTACAACAATATCGGGGATCATTATCATATCTGTGATCTCGATATTTTACAGAGCTCGGTATGTACCACCATATTATTTAATTAACTTTTTTAAAGCGCAGTGTGATAACAACACTGCTTACCATATTATCACCAAAGAAAGATTTGGTTATAGTATTCAAGATATGATTCATCATGTTTTGTTTTAAATTTAGTAGAATTTAATTGAAAATTCAATATAAAAAATTGATTAGAATTTTATTAAAAATTTAGTACTTATAGGTCAAAACTATTTGAGAATATTAATTTAAAAATCAGGAAACTAACACAGAATAACTATCAAATTTTTCTTAGCTAAGAGATTTTTCTTACATAAGTTACGTAAGACTATTCTGCGATTCTGTACATACTCTTAGTTGTAAGATTCTCCTACTAAATAGGTAATCATATCACCATATGTAACTTCAACGTCTCTCATAATTGTATTAATGGTGTTAAAATAATAAATTATGTACATACATACATATATACATATAAATAATTTGACTAAAATATTTGACATACATTTTTCATTGTATAATAAATAATTTTCCAAATATATGTTTAAATAAATTTTCCAATTTGTTATTAAACAATTAACACAAAATTTTCAAATTTGATTTTAATAATTATTTCTAATAAATTTTATTTTATTAAATAAATATTTATGATAATTTATTATGTGTAAAAATTCTAATTGACAGGTCTCCCTCCAAACATCAATTAGGATTTAATTAGGAACTAATATTGACTCGCCGGTAGCCTTGTTGAAACTGACTAATCAATATTGGTCAGAACGGGAATTGTTATAGTTAGTAGACGGTTTTTGGAAAGTGGAATAAGAATTTACAATACAAAGCTTGAATATGCTAATACTACTATGTAAACGATGAAACTGATTTATTAATGATTTAATTAAATACCGATGTATAATTATAGTCATTGGCATTCAATATAATACTTATGTTTGCCTTAGTTTAACTTTGTTTTTATGTTTATAAATCATGAAACTATGTACAATGAATTAAGAATTCACAGCTAATTAAATTTACTTTAATTGATAATTAATCCAAAGCAATTTTAACTAATGATTAATGTATAACAAACAAAAATATAAAATGCTTTCTTTATGTAGCCTTCATAACATCGGGAAAAAACACCACGGTGTAAAAAGTTAGTATTGTTTCAACTCGCGTATGGATCAACTAAGAAAGGAGTACATTCCAGCCTTTCGAAATATTTTTCGTCATGCGGCTTTCATTAAACAATGATAAAGTGGGAAAGAAACCAATTCGTAGATAACGTAATATCGAAGCAGTGCTGGGATGTTCTATCATCACTTCGATTCGCTTCGATAGACATTTGTGTCTCTTTTTTTTACGAACAAAATTGTATTCTATTTCGCAATTTATATTGTGAGCATAGCCTACTCGATTCTATTTCTATAAATTCATGCGATAAAATATCACCAATATTTTTATTTTCGATGGCAAATGAAAATAGGAAAAGAGATAGTTTGCAAATTTAGTCTAACAGGCTGAGATCGCAATAGACAAAACGTAATTCAAAAAACGCAATGGAGCAAAATTTTGTTCGTAAAAAAAGAGACACAAATGTCTATCGAAGCGAATCGAAGTGATGATAGAACATCCCAGCACTGATCTTTTATTAAATGTTTATGTGATCATTTATTTTTATACAGGAATGTACTGCCATAGAAAAAACAGTAAATAGATTTCTCATATTTTTATTTGTACTGCGTATGAGCGAGAAAAAATATTTTCAATGTTATCGTTGTGTTGTTGATATTCCATAGTGTATACAGTGTAAACAATAGAATGCACTAACACAACGATGACATAGGAAAATTCAGAAGATTGCTGTACTCCTCTGTTTTTGTATAAATGAGAAATCTAGTATGATTGTCTACTCTATGGTACTGCTTATCATTTTAAGTGACTTAATTGGTCAAGAGATCGGCAAAAATACTATGGTATTTTTCTCCCGAACCAGCGTTTAATAGTTTATTTAAGCAGCATTATACCTTTCCCGAAAATATCAATAGTGGGACAAAATTATGTTTTATCAGTTTGATTATTTGAATGTTATCCAGAGGATCTCTTACAAGTGGAAACAATAAGTTAGCTGATTAATGTATAATGCAGATAGAGGGTAAAGAGAAGGGCGGTCGAGATATCTGTGAGTTTTAAGTAATTTCTTATACTTAAGTATTTGTAGTTTAATACATACACATACGTGTTTGATATGGGCATCTTAAATGAAAATAAAAATTATAAATATTATATAAAAAAACTGTCCATCAAAAGAAAGTCAACATTAGAATTCAAAACCTTATTATAAGTAGTCATACACGCGCCATCATTTAATGAATGTAATTTCTGATAAGTGACTGATAACGTATATTTAAATTTTTTCTGAAATGATGAATATGCTTTGAACTCTTTAGTGATTCTGGCAACTTATTGTACACTGAAGGCTCAGCAAACCTGGATTACTGGCAAATCTTGTATTATACTTATGATTATTTTTCTTATATATTCTAAACTCAAGAAGACAGTTGACATATTTAAATTTTTGTACATATGCACATATATAATGAAACCTGATGTGAAAATAATGTAAAGAATACACAGGCATGATTCCATCAGAATCAATTTCATACAGACGTAACCAAGGAAAAAGTAAAGTCAACTTATAGACAACTTAACGCTTTTATTTTGCATTACGGGACCTTTTTTTAATTGACTATACGAGTCGCCGATCTATAAATAATGGCTCCATATAGAATACGATGATGAATGAAAGCGAAATACATTATTTTACTATACATACTTATGTACATATTTAGGTACAATGTAGGATTGTCTTCTCAAGAGTCCTAAGAACGCAGTATTATATTACATACAGTTTGAATTTATTTGTCCTAGGATACATGCAAACAAAATATTAATCCTATGATCTATGTTGATAGTTGACAAATTAACAAGATGTTTATATGATAAATGAAAATACATAAATTAAATTTTTGATAAATTTAATGAAACTTTAGATTGGATTTTATAGTTTAGCAGGATATTCATATCACTTTTACTACCGATTATAGTAGCAGAGTGCTAAGTTTCATAGAAAAATGCGGTGTCATCGGCAAATATCCGAATATTTTTATATTTTATTTATATGGCAAGTGATACGTTATTTTAAAAAGCTCACTATAACGATTCTAAAAATATTTTTAAATAATTTTTTTAATGAGCTTATGATAGTGAAACTTTACTATTGTTTATTATGGGAATGGTTGTAGATTGTAGTAAATTTATGTGCATATTATGTTATTGCAAAAGAAGAATAAAAATAAAAATAATGAAATACATTGTTTGGGACATACTTAAGTTCGGCAAGGATGGTAAACTCATTTTATAAGTCCTGTAAGACTCATTACGAGGCGCACCGAGCAGGCGATGGCAGCTGACTGTATTGAAGAGGATCCAAATGAATCGATTCGTCATTGTGCACAACAATTGGAACTTGATCCGACATCTTTATGGAGAATTTAACGCAAGGATGTTGGTTTACTTGCTTACAAGATTCAACTTGTGCAGAAATTAAAACCATACGGACATCGTACGCACCGCCAATTCGGTGATGGGCCGACGCCAATATTGAAATCGATACAAACTTTCCATATAAAATTTTCTTGGGTGATGAAAGTCATTTTTGGTTGAATAGCCATGTCAACAAGCAGAATTGTCGCATTTGGAGTGAAGATGATCCACGAGCCATTCTTCAAAAACCATTGCATCTACAAAAAGTTACCGTTTGGTGTGCTTTACGAGAATCATAGAATCATATGTGTTCATAAATGATGCTGGTGAAAAAGTTACAGTCAACGGAGGCCGGTATAGAGACATGATTACTAATTTGTTGTGTCTCAATTGGATGATATCGGAGACATGTGAATCGAACAAAACAGAGTCACATGCCATACAGAGCGCAATAGCAACACCGCTGGACTATTTTCTTTGGGGGTATATGAAAAGTCACTTGTATACGCTGACAACCCAGAGAATATTGAACACTTGGAAGCCAGCATCGATGCCTTATTGCCGAAATACGGTCAGAAATGCAGCGAAGAGTGATCGAAAATTGTATTTCCAGATTATAGAATTCATATGGACAAAGCCGCAAGCCTCAAAGAAAATACCGTCTGTCTAAATAAAAAACGCAAAGATGAATGAAAACTACATATACTTTACATTACGTACACCGTTTATAATCTATCGACAATTGGTTTAGTCTAAGATCTTCGCAGATGATTAATAATATTAACCAGCCATAAAATAATTTAATTTCGTATAAAAAAACATACTTTAAACATACGGTAAATTTAATCAGCACGCTAAGTTATAATATTAATATTAACGTTTATACAAAATACAACAACAAATAATCATAAAATTGTACACTACGAGGTTATGTTGTTATACAATTATGATTCAATAAAATATTTATATTAAGAAAGGTCACTTATTTAATAGCAATTCATCGTCATTGCAATGTTAAAGTCAGTGTGTATGAGTTTTTTTTATTATTTATTGGAAGAGATATGTACGCGGAGCAAAATATAAGGGCTTTTACCTAATAATACGAGCAATACAGTTACACAGCGCACTTTTACATAATTAATTATGTATGCGGCCAAATGAAGGTTGTTATTATAATATTGTAAATCGATTGAAAATATCTTGCAACATATTTTTGAATATATCTGCACAATTTACAGTTTCCAATTATAATTTAATAATTAACTTGTACTTAAATTAATTATGTAACAAATTTTATTATTTTATTAATTACTTATGAATATAACATAAATATAAAAATAAATTTTTTTTGTTATCAAGTTCAATAAAATATATGATGTATGTACAAAAGTAGACACATACTTATAGAAAGTTATTGGGGTTGTGATTTTATTAATATTAGAGTCAAAGAAACAATAAGATTCGTCGGAAATTAATTTGGGCGGTTTCAAATAATAATCTAGCAACGTATAATTAAATGATTAGAAAATTTAATGGTTCTCGTACAGTAATTTAAAACTGTACAAATAATTTAACTGCGATAATTCGAAAGTTTGAACTATTACAATATGATAAATTATAGTTACAGTTCGAAAATATTACATTATGTATGTGCATAAATAAGACTATGTACAAATATAATAACAGTGCAAGTGCCAAGAAATTATAATTCATTTTACGATGATAAAAATTGCAGGCAAACTAAAACAACACAAGGCAACTCTAAAAGATTTTTCTAGTAAATTAGGAAACCTCTCAATTTAAACGGTAAATTAATTAAATTCAAACCAAACAGATTCATTTCACATTTTTTGTATGTATTGAATTTAAACAAGTTGTTTTGACTGCACTTTAAGAATCAATCGCAAGTAGTTACTTCCTATGTGTTTACTATAACATTAAAACCTAGTTATTTAGATTTGTGACTATGTGGTCTACGAGAAATTCAACTAAACTAATTTTAAAATTTATATATATAGGTACATTTAACACTGGCCTAACCAAAGTATAGGCCGTAGGGTGACCATGCTTTCTTGAAAATATAAAAATTTTGATTAATTTAATAAGTTTTTAGAATACCATTTCCACGCAGACGAAAATTACCTAAAATTTTAATATGGGAATAATGAATGTAGAAGAAACGAAAATATATCTAAATAAAAACTTATTGCCGCTTAAATAAGACATACATACGTAGAGTAAAGAAACAGAATTAAGTGTATTTTTGTAATGCGTGTAGAAAATTAATATTTAGCAGTACGAAGAACAAACAGTGAAAACTTTAATTCTGAATTCTGAATATTGAATTATTATTGTAAATGGGATTGATATACGTATATACGATATATAACTCAAGCTTTTATGTGCAACTTTAGTTTCAATTTCTTCTATTCAAATTAATTTAAATTCTGAAAAATTGAACTCAACCCTACTGGAAGTGCGGTTAGGTATGGTTTGAACATAATTATGGTTTGAGCATATGATTTTATAAAATTGATCATAACCAGTAAACAAATGCATTCACCAGCAACAAGCATCTAACCAATCGTTAATTACTTAGTTGGAAGTTTGTTGCTTAATTACTTTTCTACAAAGAATTAAATTACTATTATAAAAATAAATATAAGCTAATATATATTTTACATAATGTGATTGACCTTGTATATGACAATGCGGTAGTAACAGGGCAAAAATTAATATAATAATTGTTTGAGGTGTGCAATGTACGTCGAACAGAGTTTCAGATTGATAAACATATTAGTGTTCTTAGAGTAATTTACTGACTATTTAATGGGACCGATTCTGGAACGAAAAAAATCTTATTATGTTATTATATTTGCTCGCTTCCTGTATGAATTTGTATAAAAACTGAAAAAGGGGCAAAAACAAAATACCATAACATATAAATTTATAAAATCGGCCGTCATAACCAGAAATTCATAACTAGCTACTTGTCATTGTCATGTATTTTTCGCAAATTGTTCTTCTGTATATTTTCAAAACTTCCACTTTTGTGGGTAAAGCAGATATATTTGATTTTTATATTTACTTATAACTATTTCATTGATAGAGCACATATACATATGCTCTTTATTCTTTTGTGCATATACTAACCACAAATGACAAAAGTATACTTAGTCAAGAGGTTCTGTACACAAAAGATATCTTTTGTATATTGTATTATATTCTGTATATGCACGAAATAAATTAGGACAAATAATAATAAAAAATGTATTAATAATTTCAATTTGTTAATCTTACCATCATATGAGTTGTTTCCCGTTTCCATTAATCGAAAAGTAAATGGTATATGAACCCTCGTCATTTTTAAGCGTGGCACTCGCAAATTATTTTGATTTGTAAGCGGTGATTGTAGCGTATTTTCGCCGTTTACCCGCAACACAACAGCGGCTCTGAAATAAAAATAATAATAACATAAAAGAGTTTTACTAAAATAATGTGTCCGATTCTAAGTTCTGGAGTGTCAAAGCATTAAATATTCATTTTTTACATAGAAATTTAGACTCAAAGACATAAGCAGGTACACGACAAGGTAAGTAAGAATGTATTCGAATTGAATCAGAATATTACTAAATTTTTTGGTAGACGGATGATTTCTTGATTTTCAGTTTAGAAATCAAATTCAAAAAATCAAGAAGGATTTCTTCGTGTTGTTATTAAAAATTTAAAAATTCAAGGTGTTCTAAATTCGAAAACATTTCTCAAATTTGAATGAAGTAAACAATTTCAGAATCGCTATGACTTCTTCATTGATTCTAAGAAAAAACGAGCTTTAACATTGATACGCATTTTCTGCATATTTCTATGTTTATATTAACCAAAGGGAATTCGGAATTTGACTAATTTTTAAGAATTTTAAAAGTACATCAAACTAAACATATTTCAAAGTAAACTCCCATTTTATTAATTTAAAAAAAAACATTGGACAACATATACAGAGAGACTATGTATAGTCTTAGACGGTTGGAAATATCATTTTTTTCCAATAATGAATATTTACTATTCTGAGAAGTAAGTACATATTAAGAAATATAAAAAATCTATCAATGGAAATTTACGAAATGTGAAATTTCGAAATCTTGATTTCATAAAGAATTTCTTGCAAAATTATAATATTCAAAAATTTTATTAAAGTAATTAACTTAAAATGCGCATAAATTCTACATCGGTGTACTTATAACTAAACAATTCTTATGTATGGCTTGCATTTTAGTAAAAATAACCTAATCTATATATTTGTTAGATTCTAGATTATAAAAACAATAGTTAATTTTGCTTATTGAATAACTTTAAAATATTAATAGATTTTCATGTACATTGTTTTACATGCTTTGAATGAAGAGCCCAGTAATAAAACCTTGTCATAATGGATAAGTTCACGGTTGAAACCAGTCATATTTTATTTACAAATTACAATTTTAAAACGTATTTTTTTACAAAAAATATGCATTGACCTCATTGAACCGCGGTATATATCGTTGATGATAAAAAAATAATAATAAATCAAAATTACTTATATGACAAATGATGTTTATGACAAATTAAATTTTAAAATTCTCGAATGTAAACAACAATATAAAGTGTAATATGTAATTAAAGGCTTTAAACTAAAACCACGGTTTACTTACATCATATGAATGGATGGACCACTAAAATAACACAAAAAATAAGCAGTTTCAACTACATATTTATAATGAAATATATTGTAAAAATTTACTATCAATTTACTATAAAAGTATATACTATTTATATAACTATTATTATACTTTTATTACATAAATAAATAGTAAGGTTGCTATCATAGTAGCCTTGCGTTGTGAATCGCGCGCTATTTTGAAAATATTTATTTATTTAAATAAAGCTCGTGATAACATGAATTCAATCAACTTTTTAGGCAGATAAACAATTTGTATGAGCAATAAACAATATTATTGCAAATGCAATAATAATAAGATTTAAGGTACTAAAAGAAGTAACACTAACTCAACATACAGTAACACAAATACATACAAGGCGCTCTGCCTTTTTGACATTTAAACTAAATGTTTTAGTTTTTAATTTTTATTTAATTGATGATAATTCGGATGGTTGATTTTGACTAAAATAAAGTAAGTAGTGCTTTTGGTAATACTATAACTAGACAATATTTTTCGTATTTCCTTCTGGTACAAAAATGATTAATTTACTAACGCCATTAGATTACTTTTCATGGGATTTTTTGAAAAGCAAAGTGTACGTTGATAGTCTAGCCACTGCCCAACATTTAAAAAACAACATCATCAGAAACGTCCCGATTGGAATATGTTATGAAAAATTTTGACCATCGGATCGACGTAAATCCAGACGTGTTGAATATTTGAGTGATATCATTTTTCATACATAAATGGCATCGTAAACATTCCAAATAAAGTAACCAAGTTGATTGAAAAATAAATATTTGTAGTTTTAGGTTGTGTTTATTTTCCTCCGTCTCAATTGAACCACCCATTACTATCCTATTCAAAATTATTTGTGCAATCGAACTTTCTACCAGAACGTAACACATGTACCATCATAAAAATCGTACAAATCAACTAGACAATTCCTTTTTTTCACATTTTAATTGCATTTATTAATTTTATTTTTATAATTAAAGTCTTCTTGAAATAGATACATTAGACAGCCATCTAATCATACACAGAACATTAAAAATTACACCATTCAGCAAAAGCCAAAGTGAATAAACTAAAAAGATTAAAATTGGCGCTGGATCATATTACTAAGTCGTTCCACTTTTGGAGGAATATTTTATGGATGGATTTCAATTTTCTTGCTTGACGGAACCTGGGAAAGACAATTTTTTTATGCGAAACCTTCAGAGATTATGATATGGGGATGCATGGGGACGCATATCGTATGACAATAATGTCCGACTTTATTATGTGGGGAAATTAAATGATTTTTTGTAATTTTTGATATGCACAAATAATTATGAATAAAATTTAATTAACTGTATTTGTTAAAGGATTTGAAATTTAAAAAAATAAATTAATTAAAACATAAAGAAGAAGAATTGTATTAATTAAATTAAACATACTTAATTGTTTTAAAAAGTTCTTGATTTGTACGATTTTTATGATGGGATGTATTACGTTGTAGTAGAAATATCGCTTATTATTATTATTACAGCTTTTAAATGCCCCTTACTGAACCACAATCTCGCTCCAGCGGTTTCGATCCTACGATTGGTCTTTATATACAGTCCTAGAAAATCTGAGTAAGCCAAGGTTTTCTCTACACTACGGAGCCATCGTCGCCTACAACGACCTTTGCGCCTACCATATAATGGTTCTCCTTTAAGAGATCGCTGTGCAGCTCGTTCCGGATCCACATGCTAAACGTGACCGAGCCAACGTACTCGCTGAGATCTTAATTCATGTACAACATCAAAGATCTATGTACATCAGATATCTGATCTCGATATTGTACAGAACTCGGTAAGTACCAACTTCTTCGTGTTTTTTGCCGTAAATTACACGCATGACTCTTTCCTCAACTGTAAGGAGCCATTTCTCGTTGCAGTACGTCAGCGTCCAACCTTCACCTCCATACATAACAAAAGGCCTGATCAAAGCTCTGTAAAACTTCAGCTTCACATTTGTTAGGTTTTTAGATTTTAATAAAGGCCTTAGAGGATAGGATATACAAAACTACATTACTACTTATGTATTATATTTAAAATAATAGTAACATAATTTTTATTGTATATAAATAATAATCGATTTGGCTATTTATAAATGCAACATGATTTGTCCCGTTTTTGAAACGTTTTTACTAATATTTTTATAACATGCTATTTAGCTAACGCTCAATAAAATAACATGAATTTAAACCACAGGAAGGAATCGTATTGCGCATTGTGAGTTTCAAGGAAAGAATTAAAGCTATACCAAATAAGACACAGACCATGCATCATTAAACCTAACAAAAAAACCGGTAATTCGGTATTATAAAATGACGTAACCGAAATACAGATTTAATTGAAATATCAATTTTTTTTTTAAATCTGATCGTAAATACTAAAGCTGTGTTCTTACGAGGAATGTAAGCAAATTTCAGATATTCCGCCTATTTTCCAGTCTGTCTATGCGTACTTATACCTAAAACTATTCTTACCTACTGAAATTCTGACAGATCTTGCACAACAAACAAAAAAGATGCCGAACAATGAAGAATTTTAGGTTATTTGCTTACGTTTCTGTTGCTTTTATTTAACGGTGATATTTGATTTTTGCATTGTGATGTTCTGCACAAAATCAAAAACATCAAAATACAAGACCACTATAGAACAAGAACACTGCTATACAAACATTTAATTGATATTTAAATTAAATGTTTGTATAGAAATTGTTTTCTCACTTTCATAAGTAACTTTAGGTTTGAAGAATTTTGAGGTTAAAATTTAAACATTCCTGTAATTTTGCTCAAACTCAATCACAAAAATAATTATAAATTTAATTTAAATTCTGCACTAATACTTGCGCTTTTGATTACTTGTTCGATGATTTATTTATACTATTAAATTTTATCGTACAAATAAAATCGCGTTTTTCTTCTACACAATTAACATTTTGATGTTCGTGCGATTTGTATTTGAGAGCAATCTTCATGATCGTGATATAATGTGACGACTTTAACAATCTCCAAATTATTAAAGGGTACCATATTTCAATGGAACTTATATAAGGTGAATACTTTAAATACATTCACGAGAACTACTAGTAGTTCTCTTACAAACAATTCATAAACAATGAAACAAACGTACGTTGCGTGTATACTTGAAACGCACTTAAGCATTTCATAAAAAAATAATTCATTCGCTTGCAAAAGATTTTATACAAGTTTTGTTATGTTTTATTGTGTTCCACGCATGAGATTGAATCAAAATCGGTATACATGTACTTATACTACACAAATATTAAGTTTATTTAGCCCATAGTAATATCATACAGAGAAGTAAATTTTATACCAATCATATATTACTATGTGCCATTACTTACGCTAAAATAAATTAATGTTTAATGTTGGTTAGAGCCGCCGTGATTTCCTTTTCCAAATTAATTTGTTTTTGATACAAAACTATCGAAGTCACGCCACTTTACACTAAGCACTAAATTTCATTTATTGAAGTTCTATAAATTAGCAGCCAGTATTCGTTAGCCTGTTATAAATTGGCGCGCAAAACAAATATTTCCGTTTCATAATATAACGCAGGTTAATCTAAACTTTAACATGTGTAATTTTCTAATAAATACTAATACATTGCAAGCGTCTTTCTTTGAAAACGATGTACAAGCGATTTTTAAATTATAGTCATGACCTTTCTTATATAAACTATATAGTTACATAATATATAGGTATATATTATATAAGTACTTACATGTTATTCTTAATTGAAATCCATGAACTTATTTCAGTTCAGATTAACATTGTTAATAAAATTGTGAGATCAACTCCTAAAAATGAAAGTTCAATATTTTTAAATCAATTCAATTTATAATATTTGATTTGGTCATGGTAATTGTGTAGTTTACCCTGACCATAATACTAACTCATTCATTAAGAATCATGTATATTATTAAATAAGTTTTAAAGCTTTTACGAAAGTATATCATTTGTTAATTTGAATGAGATTCTAATATTCTATTATACATATAATATAACCTACTTATTACTTTGTCTTATACTATTACATATATATCTCATTATATTTTAGGATGTACGCCTAATCAAAATAAACATAGACTTAACTCAAACTGAATTAAAATATTAATCGTGCCGGTGTATGAGACACTTAATTATTATTACTTGAGATCACGTTGATGAGGAACTATGCCTCAATACTTACATGAAATTTTAGAATCTACTTTAACAATATTATGCGATGCTTATAAGATAATTATGTATCTAATTTTTAATTAGCTTTTATTTCGAATTATGTACAATGTAAATATGACTTTATGAGATTTTAAATAATCAAGTTTTTCTGAAATATAAGTACATAACAATAGTCTTATATATGGTGCTTAATTTTTATCTAATTATCGGTTCGCCTTTCAATTAGGTTTATTTCGTTTTAGATAAAATACAAGAGCAATAAAGGGTTTTCGAACAGTGATTTGATGTCATATTTCTGGTCTATTGAAAATCTTTATTGAATAAAGCAGGGATAATATTATAGGGCCTAAGTAAATCTAAAGCCTAATTGTATGAACGCGAATATAGAAGATATCACCTGGGATTTTTCGTTGTTTGCGTTGTATGAACAACGATAAAGTACATGTGTATGACCTGATGAATATATTTGATAATGTAATAACAAGAGCAACAATCAAAAAATAGTTTACGAATAATTAAATAAGTATAAATGCAAATAATTAGAACAGTATCTTATTTCGAAATTTATATGTACAATTGAAGACTTAAGAATTAAAAAGAAATTATTTGTAGATTATTTGAATAAAATATGTATAATGAATTAAAAATTAATCTGGGTTGTATTATGAAACTTATCAAATAATTCGATAAATCGAAAAATCCGATTCTACCTAGGTTGAACCCTAGGTTATCTTTCACTAAAAACGGAGTAGAGCCATCTTGTAGTTAACTCGATTTGACCTTAAGAATTTGTAGAAATGAGTCGTGTCAAAAAACAACAAAAATATGAACTATGAATTATTTTCTTTCGATTTTCTGCCGACTGGCGAATTATTTTCACCATTTTATTTTTTTTGTGAGTTTATATATAGTTCACAGTTTAATTGTTACTTTCTAAAATAAATTTTTAGACGAAAATGTTTTATAAGTATGTATATGACAGTTATACTTAACCCAGTTTCGACTCGATTACGATTCGACTCTGCAATATAAATCCTCAAAAGATAACTAGGATTTAATCCAAAGTTAACTACAAAATGTCTCGACCTTGAATATAAACGTACTAAATATATATTATACTTATTCCTATTATGAAATTCAATCGGATTATCGAATTGTCAAATATAAAGTAAACGAAATATGAAATTAAGCCGGTATTCCATAACATGTTAGATTTGTATAATTTGTTATCGAACAATTCGATTCTATTGAATGATTTATTATTAAAATTGGCTGGAACCCACGAGGATTCCGCACTCAATGCCACAAAGGCCCATGGTGCAAGCCATTGAATGATTTAGTTTCATAATAGAAAAAATCGATTTGTATATGTATAGTTTTTTAATAAATTTCATAATAGACCCTTTGAAATAATCACGATAAATCTATATCCATAGGTTCCCAAGTAGCTTCGAAGATGTTCTATAACCCATATATGTTCAGATAAAATTGGTGTATTTTACAATAAGTTTATTGGCTAAACCATTAAACATTGTTTATTTCAGGTCATTAAATCTCGCGAAATCTTTGGTAGCTTTGCGCATTTAATCCACTTAAAAAAGTGGTAATTACTGTTAATTAAATAAATAAAATTTCAATGACTAAAATTTATTATGATTTTTTTTAGTTTACTAGTACTTTTTTAACCCGAAAAAAAGTTAAGCGCACCAAAAAAAAAGTCCTTTTATGTTGTCTTGTATAATTTTATCATGGTTTAATCGATTGAGGCACACAGCATCAGTAGTTTAGTTGGGAAGGGATTTTGTAACATTACTATTTTCGATATTCGATGAACATTTGTGCCTCTTTTTTCAAGAACAAAATAAAATGCTATCGTATTCAGTTCCGCAATTTCTATTGTGACCATGGCCTGCTCGATTCTATTTCTTTAACAGGCTGAGATTGCAATAAAAACAGCGTAATTGAACAAACGAAATAGCCTGCAATTTTGTTCTAGAAAAGAGAGACACAAATGAGTTAACAATACTTATTACTTAATTATAATATTCGCAAAGGGCGCTCCCACGTCACTTAAATGAGAATTTCTAATGAATCAAATAAATTGTACGCTCGATTTGTTAATTTGTCTTGTTTCACAAATAAATTGTTCGTTATTAATTATTTTGGTTAAGCTAAATTATATATTGCTTTATATAGAATATGATTGTTGTTGTAAATCTACTAGCTAGTATATCACCATGACATATTATAAGACGACATAAGATCATCTTCACTATGAAGCGACATAAGATCATCTTCACTATGATATCTCTATGAGATATGAACCAGCACATATATTTCATAACTACGTATCTCAATGGAATGGAACTAAACTAATTTTAACCCATTATGATTCGACATTTTTGATAGAAATGAGATTCCTAAATGAATTGTTTAAAATTCTGGAATAAGGCTAACTTTTGAACGATTTTAAATTAGTTCAATAATATTTATTTTTAGTTAAAAAGAAATTTTCCAGTTTTAAGTTTTAACCTTCTATGTTAATTGGGATTCTCAACATTGGCAAACAAAATAAGGGGAGAATTTGTTATATTCGACCTGATGTTAGTGTGGGGTGTGGACATTTCTTATAAAAGTAGAAACCTTTTAGTGGAATCAATTTACTAGTCGCTCTATTCTGGGTTTCCCGGAGAGTTGGACATTTTTGACCTTTTTTGCAGCTTGGAATTTTTTTTGTCCAAAGTGATTAGGAATTTTTTGAGTTGGGGAAATTCGTGGAATTTTTTTTGTCCAAAGTGATTAGGAATTTTTTGAGTTGGGGAAGTACGTTTTTAACGTACCCGGTTTACAACGTTTACCTGGTAAATAACGTACGTTTTATTTGTTCCGTAGAGTATCAAACCATTTTACTTCTACTACGGATTTAACGTTCACCCTGTCTGTAACGTAAGCACCATATGGTCCCTTGACCGTACATTGTAAGCGAGTTTCACTGTAGTTCATATTTTCACTGAAGATGAACATTTTATATATATCGACATTAAAATATATTCGTCAAATTATTACAAAATGTCGTTATTCACCGACTACAACCACACTCTGTGGGAACACAATTCAATCATGCCGATTCCTCTTTGGAAAATATAGTACTATGCATACTACTATACTTTAATTAGAGTCTAAATTTGGCCTCCGCTAACAGGTTAAACATAATAAAATAATATTGGTCTCAGTAAATAGACACACAGTTCGATCCTTTCACGTGTTAATAGATTCGAGAGGGAGACAAATGATTATGTATTTTTGCAATGCATAAAAATAAGAATATTTGACCAGCCCAACTGTGCATGGCAACAAAACAAATAGCAAATATGTATTTTATTTGGTACAATAAAATAATATAACCGAATGCTACATGTACAATATTAAATGTACGTTTCTGCCAAAAACCCAAGCGCACCAAGCACTGGTATTTTTTTTGTATATGATTGTTGTCTTCATACTTAAGACATTCAATTTAATTTTTAAGACTAATACTAATTGTTGGATAGTTCATAGATAGTTAATAGAATATTATTTGCTCCTTTCGTCTTCATGATCATTTAAATGACCAATCAGACGGCGGGCCATTATGTGTTTAATGAAATAATTTGTTTTACTTATAGATATTAAATTTAAGCGGAATGTGGAATAAACTATTATTAATAAAAAATGCACACTGCTCGGTCGGGTTGAAATATAAAACAGGCTCAATGTATGTTTGAGAATTTTTTTATCTAGAATTTTTTTGGCTAGGTAAACTAAGCTAAGCTATATGTTCTATTGCTTAGCTTAATTGAAATGTGCTTCGAGCTTTATTGCAATAATTTTTATTTATCTTTTTCTTTTTTTTTAAGTTATGTGAAAGGTAATATTTAGTAAAATAAATACATACATAAGTATATTGTTTAAGATATTTTTAAGTTTGAAATTCACATTACTTATAAGATTTGTTTTTTCGCCAAACTTTAATATTACAAAAACTCCGAAAATGACGGGAACCACTGGTGTAGTCTGTCACAACCTTATAACGTTAGAACTATCATTCGTAACGAATGGGAATTTTACACGCACATTAAGTGATTTAATCAACCGATGATTCAACAGTTGTTTCAGAAAAAATTATTTGTTCATTTCATCAATCAGTTCAGAAATCATTTTTTATTTTTTGTGTTCTTTTATCACTTTCTTTAATTTTATATAAATAAAACTATTTGTAGGTTTATTTTTATTCTTTTTATTTTCTTCCTTTTTTTGTGATAATTTGTCTTTTTTTATTATTTATTTTGTTAATATCGATTTCGGATATTTTCCTTCTTCAGTTATTAAAATACTAATTCGAATTAGTATTTTAATAACTGAAGAAGGAAAATATCCGAACGATATTAACAAAATACATACATAATAAAAAAAGACAAATTATCAAAGGAAGAAGAATAAAAATAATAAAAAGAAACCTACAAATAGTTTTAAAATTAGAAAAAATTAATTGAATTAATTAATTAATAATTATATTTTTAAATAAATTTTCTTCAGTTTTTGATAGCGAAAAATAATAGAAAAACTATAGCGCAAATTAAATGTTCAAAATTTGTTAATCTACAGGGTGTTGAAAAAATGGGTTAAACAATTATGGAAATCAAGGGTCACCAATATAGATAAAATATATATCCTATCTGCAACCGCAGTTGGAATAATCGATGTTTCACTGTAAAATTAAGTATTTTGAAAACTTATTAAATTATTTCTCCATAATTAATCAATTAAACTAATACCCAAATCAAGTTTTATACAAACTTATTTTTTTCAAAAGGAATTAATTATATTGAAAAGGTATGAGTATGCTGAACATGCTCGATGTACGGTATACTCTCGGCGCATGAAATTCATGCTTGACCGGTCTTTTTTTAAATGTAATGTAATATACCGGCCTCAATAAAATTAATATTTAATATATACTCATACCACAAAACATTAATTAATTCGCACAATTTAATTAGCAACTAATATATATATCTGGCGTCATACAAGTTAGTTTCTTGTAAAAAACATAATAAATTAAGGCAACAAATATAAATTTTGTAATATAAATAGAACAAAAAAATTATTTTTGAAGAACACAAATACTGTAGCGACAAAGTTTGGCATCAAAATTAGTAAATCACCAACAATTCAAATCCAGGCTAACTATATAATTCTGAAAACCAAAATTGATAAAATTTATTAACGGGTATTAAAATGAAAATGTTTCCGGGAAATTACAAATTCACGATATATAAATAATTTTGAATTAAGTAGTTGCTTAAGGTAAGCGATAGCATCCCCAAACTCCCACTTTTGTTATTGTTGTCTAGTAGGGTGCATACAAATTTAAAACAACACTTTCTCGAAAAACGCAAATTTTCATGATACGTAAATAAATGTGAATTAAAAATCTGGCTAAGAAGGTTTTACATATACATATGTACGTCACTAAAAACTAATAAAACCGATAATTTATCCGAAAACTTGCCTTAATTCATACGAAAAATAATGAAATACTTGGTTTTGAAACAAATTAATACAACAATCAACAATTATCAGTAATACAATAAAATAGAATTCAATAGCTATTAAACAATAATTGGTTCAAACAAAGACAAATTCACTTTAAAAAACATTTAAAATAATTAACTATAGGCAACTTTTTTAGCTAAACCAAAAACCCAATATATGATTTTTATTCGTATTTGTGAGTTGGACTCACTACAAATTCATATAAAGAGCGAGGAACCAAAATATGTGATACTGAGTAATTTACTTACAAACTTGAGCTTGGTTTATATGCTAGATTTGAAGATTTTTTGAAATTATTTAATGCTTTTTTATTAAGTCGCGAAATAAAATTAAATGTATCTGAATTTGGTTTCAGAACAAGTTATATTAACAACAGAAACGCTGGTATACATAGATATCTAGAATTTCAATTAACGATGGCTCTGCATCATATCATAATTTATTTTATTTTTACAATCTAGAGGCCACTTGTGAATATAAAACCAGAAATCAATTTCGATAGATAAAATAATATTAAATTTGAATTGCATTGTACTCGATATTGGCCACAACCAGGTTGAGTTTCACTGAACTGGTTTAGTACATTATTTTGAGCATTTGAAAATATTCAAGTAAACAAACTGTTATTATTTACTTTCTTTATAATTATATCGCCATACCGATAATGTATATTGGGGTACTACTTGTAGTAGATATTGATTGTTAAGTAGAAAAAAAATATGTTAATTTAAATAGCAATTACATAATCTTATATCCTTATATTAAATTAATTCAAACTATCAAAATTACTGTACAAGTTCTTAAATTAAAAGACGTTAAAAACTATATGTCGTTACATAAATTAGAATTTTATAGTTAACTGAACGGACGTGACTAGTAACATGTTGGTCTGTATCTCTCTATATAGTATACTATATATATATACATATATACTACAAATCAATTATAATATTGTATAATTATAATTATAATTATGTTTATAGTTCTAGAAATTCTTATTATATTATACATAATAGTAGTAGTGTTTACATTACGAGGTCAACTGTAATCGAAATTGGTTTACTTTATTCTTCGCTCTGTGAGCAAAATTCAAGGTGCTTTCATACGAACAATCCTAAGGTTTTGCAACTCGAACTCATGACGGAATCAACATGAAGGAGTTAAATTAGTTCCATCTCATTAGAAATATTTAAATAATTTAACTGGCATGTGGCTTGCATGATAATTCCGAGTGAAAAACCCTTAGGATTATTCGTATGAGAGCACCTTAACCAAATTATAAGCATTCTAGCCTGAAATAAATGTGGCAAGTAACCTATTTAACGCCAATTTTTGATAAACATATATTTGCCATCGTCTACAATTTATATGATATTGTCCAATGATGTAAAAGGTTACTCAATAATACCAGAAAATAACATGTTTTTTAACTATGTCACAATACATATTATTAAACCATCTCGAAATATTATCGTACATTACAAAAATGAATTAAGTACAACAGAAATTTTACAATTTGCAATTATTGTTAAGCCATAAACAATAATTGTCTTGTTAACTATTAAAAACAAAAAAAATACATTCAATTTTTATGTTTATTCACTTAAGTAAAATCACAATCAACTTTGACAGTTAATGTTTGATCAATCCAAGTTTTTTTAACAAAGATATAAAAATTGCCACTTTCATCTTACCAAAAAATATAATAACGACAAATCTTTATAATACTTAAATGGTTTGCATTGTAACCCTGAATGTATAAGAAATTGTATTACATATTTGTTGAAATTTAAAGTTTTTGGTTCTTATATTGTAGTTTTAATTAAAGTAAATTAAGCCATAAATTAGTACCAGTTGTTCCATTAATCTTTAATCACTCTAAAAAACGTTTCTTTCGTGTGGCTTAACTAATGAAATAAAAAAATTTTAAGTTGAGTGTATACTTAGTAGGCTCAAGAAATAAAATAACTTTTGGTTTATAATTTTAGATAGCATACTTAATATTATAAATTTATATTTATAAATAAAGTAAGTATGTATTTCTCTCTATAAAGGGTTTCAATTAAGAATTTAAGATATGATTTCACATAAATTCATAGTACATAAGGTAAATAATTGGTTTAACAACAGAACTGACTAAAAAGAAAAATACAAATGATTCAGAAGCATTCGCATTAAGTATATAAGTACTTATATAGAAATAATTCAGAGGTTTTAAAAAGCTTATAAGTACTACGCTTCGAACAACATTATTTGAAATTATTCTAGAAAATATTTCTAGATTTTACAGGTTGCCTAGGACAGAATATTACAGGATTACGTATTTTCTAAAATTGTCACTGGGACTGGCAATTCTACAATAGACTGATTTCAGATTATAATTATTTTTTTTAAATTCAATATTTTTTGAAGAATAGAAAAATTCTAGATCTTAATTTATATATCAATGAGCTAGCTCTGGAGCTCATTAATCAGAAAGTTTAATTTTGAGGTGTGCAATTAACAAACGAAATAAGTATACATACTTACATAGTTTATAATAGTTAAGTACATAAGTATGTAGCTTTATCATTTCAATTGCGTATTAAAGCCAGTGATCATCGAAGTGGAAACAAATAATTTTGAAATGCATATAACTCGGTTAAAATATTGCCATAAAAATTTCAGTTTGAACGTTTATTTTAATTGCTATGCAGAAAATAGAATTTCAAACTAAGTTCACAAAGGTTTTTTGTGAGCGACTATTTGCCAACTTATTGGATAATACTTATCTACTATTCTACTAGTATACCATAGACTTTAAATGTTACGATAATGAGAATACTTGAAATTAGAATCTCAAATTGTCTAAGAAACGGCTTGCATATACATATGAATTATATCAAAACAGAACATACTCGGAATATTTTGGTTAGCACACTTAAATTCTTTAAAACTTTTAAAATCTATTTAGGTTCCCACTCAAGGCAGAAAATCGAAAATTTAAATTAATTATAAACTTGAAATTTGATATATAGATAAGAATTTCTAAAAAATGAAGTAAAAAGGTAAATCTAATTATGATTGAAATTTAATTTAAAAGTAATTTTCCAGAGTTTAAATATATGTAGTTTCGATATCGATGTATACATGTTTAGAATTTGATGGAACTTTGATAGATGAATGATAAAGTTTCGAAAATATTTTATAGGGAAGATATCAATTTAACTGAGTAAAGGCTGCTATATTATATACATACATATGTATATATAGACATATTATGTATTTTAGGTTTTTAAAGTTTTGCACTAAAAAATTAATTTAAAAACAAATACTGCCAAGGGAAATACTGCCAAGGGAGGTAGTGCTGTTATAATTAGAAATAGCATTAATCACTTCGAGGAATTAAAATATGAAACAGAACAAATACAAGCAACAGCTGTTAATATCAAGACCAAAAATAACTCTATTAGTGTTATTGGAGTTTACTGCCCACCGAAATACTCTCTAAAAGAAAAAGATTATCTTGAATTTTTCAGTAAACTAGGGAAAAGATTTGTAATTGGAGGAGATTTTAATGCAAAAAATATCCACTGGGGTTCTAGACTAACAACAACCAAAGGGAAAGAACTCCTCAATGCTATCAGAAAATACGGTTGTGAAGCCTTATCAAATGGTAAACCGACCTACTGGCCAACTGATCCAAATAAAATACCAGATCTAATTGATTTCTTTATAGTGAAAAATATATCTGTAAATTATATACATATAGATGAAAGTATTGACTTAAGCTCTGATCACTCCCCAATAATTTTGACATTAAGTGAAAGGATCATTCAAAAAGAAAGCTATCCCAGTTTAGTAAATAAGCACACAAATTGGGAATACTTTAGACTGTCGTTAGAAAGAAAAATTAACTTAATGGTTCCGCTAAGGAGTAAGGAGCAATTAGAAAACGAAGTTCACAAGTTCATATGTGACATACAGCAGTCAGCTTGGGAAAACACACCTCAAGTTAAAAAGAAAATTAAGGGAAACAACTACCCTAGAGAAACTAGAGAGCTCTTGGCAGAAAAAAGAAGGGCAAGGAGAATATGGCAACAAACTAGAGCCCCTCAAGATAAAACTAAGCTAAACAATCTGACTCAGCTACTTAAAAGGGAAATCAAAGATTTGAAAGACGAATCTATCAGTAACTACCTCAGAAAATTATCTAATGATACTAGTACTGATTATTCTCTCTGGAGAGCAACCAGAAGAATTAAAAGGCTAATAATGCAGATTCCTCCAATCAGAACAGAAGATAACAAATGGGCCAGAAATAACGAAGATAAAGTACGAAATTTTGCTGAAAAACCTGGAAAAAATATTTGAACCACATATGACCAATCATTGGAAGCTGAAATAATAACTGAAGAGGTTGTACAGGAAAGTGACGAAATCCTACGAGCAACACCAAAAGAAGTCATGTATGAGATAAAAACAAATATGAATCCGAGAAAAGCGCCGGGTTATGACCTTATCACAGCAGAAATTTTAAAAGAACTACCAAGGAAAGCACTATTAAAGCTCACCAATATTATAAATGGCGCCTTTCGATTGAAATATGTACCCAGCCTCTGGAAAATTGCAGAAGTAATTATGATTCCGAAACCTGGGAAACCACCACACAAAACTGGATCATACAGGCCAATATCACTATTACCAGTTATGTCTAAACTCTTTGAGAAGTTTTTAGTGAAAAGGCTAAATCCGCTAATTGAGAGGAAAAACCTGATTCCAAATCATCAGTTCGGTTTTCGCAACCAACACTCAACATTAGATCAAGTACACAGAATAACTAATATTATTGAAGGAGCATTAGAGGAGAAAAAAGTCTGCTCAACGATATTCTTAGACGTTGCACAGGCCTTTGATAAAGTTTGGCATGAAGGACTTAACTATAAGTTAAGAACTGTACTACCAATGCAATTCACTACAATATTAGAATCATACTTGAAAGATAGATTCTTTAGAGTAAAATTAGACGATTCCTATTCTGAATTGAAAGAAATCAAGGCAGGAGTACCGCAGGGCAGTGTATTAGGTCCGGTCCTATACCTTTTGTACACTAATGATCTCCCTGTATTAGAAAACAACACTGTGGCGACCTTTGCTGATGACACGGCAATCTTAGCTGTTGGTGATAGCAACGAAGAATCAACACAGAGTTTACAGTTGGCTATTACTCAAATACATAACTGGACCAAAAGATGGCGAATTAAACTTAACGAAACTAAATCAGTTCACATCAATTTTACAAACAAACGACTCGAACATATTCCGGTTACAATTAATCAAGAAATAATACCGTATGCCAACACGGCTAAATACCTTGGCATGACACTAGATGCAAAACTACGATGGAAAGCACACGTCAAAAAGAAAAGTGAAGAACTAGGGCTTAAATATAGAAAGATGTATTGGCTGATAGGAAGGAGCTCCGCTCTATCAACATACAACAAACTTCTATTATATAAACAAATATTAAAACCGGTTTGGACTTATGGTATCCAACTTTGGGGTTGTACCAAACAGAGCAACGTAGAAATCATCCAAAGATTTCAAAACAAAGTATTAAGGAACATCGTTGATGCACCATGGTATGTTAGAAACAGAGACCTCCATAGGGACCTTAAAGTGGTCACTGTTTCAAAGGAAATCCAAAAAAATGCACTGAGACATAGGCAAAGGCTCGAACAACATGTTAACACTGAGGCAACTAAGCTGTTAAACAACACAGATATTGTACGCAGGCTCAAACGAACTAAACCTTTTGAGCTGGTGTAATTGCTAGTGTAAAGAGCGTAATGCTGATCTAAAACCCACAATAACGACGTGGTTTAATTCAATTTATCAGACACTATGGAACACCAGTGGGAAGAAGCCATAGATTAATACAACATAGTAAATTAAGTTAGAATAAAATTGCTCATTAGTCCAGGTGACTAGATTGTAATAATTGTTTATTTAAAATATTTAAATAAAATTGAAAAAAAAAAAATCTGGCTCCAACGGTTTCGATCCTGGGCTTGGTCTTCATACTGTCCTAGACAACCTGAAGAAGCCAAGTCATTCTATACGCCGTAGTGCCATCGTCGCCTGCAACGACCTCTGCGCCTACCAATCTCTCGCATTCATCGGGCCTGATAAACGCTCTGTAAAGCTTCAGCTTCACGGCACTTGATAGGTATTAGAAGGACAGATTTTAGCAGTGGCCTTAGAGAATACAGAGCACGGCTGGCAGCTGCCAACCGCACTTTAATATCCTCACCCACACTATTATCATGAGTGATAAGAGAGCCCAAATATTTGAACCTCCTAACTCCTTCAAACGTGTAGTGGCCAATACTAAAGTTGTGCCATTGTCCCTATAAACTGAGATCATGTATTTCGTTTTGGACTCATTAATCTCCTGCAAATATTCTTGATAGCCTGTTCTCAACTTTAACACAGCATTGAGACTGTGTAACTGTCACAGGCATTTTTGTTGGCATACCTATATACTCCAGGGCAGACCACAAACTCTCTCGATTGATCGAGTCATAGGCCTGCCGGAAATCCAGGGACATGATGTACCGAGATGGAAGTCTCATAATATTTAGATAGAATCATCCGCAGCGAAAAGACCTGATCAGTGACTGATCGATTCTGCCGAAATCCTCCTTGATAGTCATCAACCCTATGGGGCCACCCCAGAGGGTGACTCTATCCAATATAATGAAGGACAGTCACTAATATGCTGTGGAAAGGAGAGTTATACCGCGATAATTCTCACACTTCAAGCGGTTTTCCTTCTTCAAGATGGGGCAAATCGTGACCACTTTCCATTCGTCAGGCATTACTTCGGTTCGCCATACTAATCGAATAAGGTCGAAAAGACAGTTCCAAAAAGTATCCCCTCCGAATATCAAGAGCTCCGAATTAATGCAGTTCACTCCAGGTGAGCGGTTTTGTTTTAGTCTCTGCATGGCCCTAGTGATTTCCTCTTGGGATGGATCCTCAATGCAAATCTCCGCAGTCTGTATTTGAGGTGGCTCAACTACAGTCTGTGACGTATGATGAACACTAAGCAGGTCGGTAAAGTGTCCATTCCATGCGTCGAGTACTGAGTCGATGTTGATACAGAGGTTACAGACGCAGGCTTAAAAGTATGGTGCTATCCAGTAATTCCTTTAAAGAAACTACGTGAACTGCGCTCATTGCTGGGTTGTTGTACTTTCAGAACCTCGGTCTTCCACCATTCTCGCTTCTTCCGTCTACAAATCCGCTTAGCTGTCCTCCTAGTAAGAGTAGTTTTTCCTCGCGATTGTGAGACGTTGTTGCACTTCACTATGGGCTATATATTGTTACTCAACTGCAAGACGACACTCGTCATCAAACAAATCATTCTTGAACAGCATTGACAATCGAAGTTTTCAGTGCCTCCCAGACAGAGTTCTCACAGTCAGACTGGTAATTAGCTCCCTCAATGTTGTCGCTGACAAGATCCTGATATCGTTTCGCTGTGTTCCCGAACCTGTACGAAAAGTTTTGCAGCGACCAAATAATGATCGCTGCCTACGTATTTGGTTGCTGACCGATAAGTTCTCACATCCTGCACAACCCGAGCTCGCCCTTTTGAAATTAACACGTGGTCAATTTGGCTGCGGGAAATTTTGCGAGGATGGATCCATGTTTCCAAATGTATCTGTTTGTGAGGGGAAAATGTGCTTGCTACTCTAAGATCGTGAGCAAATGCAGAGTACATCATTTTCCCACGATTATCGATCGCAGTTTCGTGTCGGGAGTACGGACCTATGTTTTCACACAAGTCGGTTTGATTTCTGCCAGCTCTAGCATTAAAGTCCCCTATTACCATTCTAACATCGTGTTCGGGTATAGATCCCAACAGATCGCCCAAGTCATTGTAAAATGAGTCTGTATCTTGGGGCTGGCGCACTTCTATGGGCGCATGGACACAAATTATCGACAGGTTAGCTAACTTCATGCGCAAGCGAAGCTTTTACAATCGGTTATTGACTGCTTGGAAATCCAAAACAGCCTTCTTTTACCTGCGGTCCATGAAGAAATCCAGCTCCAAGATTTCCGAGGTAATCTCCACTGTATAACCACGTATAGCCATGGGAAACATGGTCTCCACTTTTAGGCCAGCGAGTTTCTTGAAGAGCAACGAGTTCCAGCCGATACTCCTTCATGCATGTGATTAGGCCCTCTAACGCTCCTGGTTTATTAAGTGACTGCAGATCACGTGCAGATCCTAAATATGTTTTTAAATATGGTCCTGCTAAAAATCATCAACAATTAAAAAAAATTTATGGTAATTTTGACTCCTTTCGTTCCATCGTTCCATTTTTGGGACACCCAGTAATATGTACGTAAGTACATCCAATCCGGAAAGCGAACTTAGGTGGATTCGCTTTTAGTGACATTTCATTTGCCAAGGAATTGGAATTGGAATTACAAAATCTAATTGGAATTGCAATACCATCAATTCAGAAGAAATTCGACGAATTCCAAATTTGAATTCATTATACAGCATTGTTGTTGTAAATTGGCAAATGAAATGTCACTTTTACTAAATTCGAATTACATACATTGAATAAACTGTATGTAGTATAGAACAATACAAAAAAATTACAAATATATAACGAAATTGGAAATGTAAAAATTGTCAACAAATTGTATGTATAAATATGTAAGTATATAGACAAATCTTTACATCATGAACTACTTTTTTTTCTGCTCAGCCATCATTGACGTAGTAATTCGAAAAAATCGGAAGTAGTGGGAGTAAGTGTTTGTAAAATTACATATACTTAATAAAAACAGTGTTTAAAGGCCATTACTGGCCTCTTCCGATCCTGGGCTTGGTCTTTATACTGTCCTAGACAACCAGAAGGAGCCAAGTCATTCTCTACACCGTGGAGCCATCGTCGCCGCACAATTCGTTCCGGATCAGCATGCAGAACGTGACCGAGCCAGCGTACTCGCTGAGATCTTATTTCATGCAAAATATCGGGGATCTTCATCAGATCTCTGATCTCGATATTGTATATAGAGCTCGATATGTGCCATCTATTTCGCGTTTCGGGCCGTAAATCATACGCATGACTATTCTCTCAAATTTAGGGAGCCATCTCTCGTACTCATCCGTTAGCGCCTAACTTTCACATCCAAACATAACAACGAGCCTGGTCAACGCTTTGTAAAATTACATGAAAGAACGAAAAAACCCTTAAACTGAATTGTTATACTTATGGCTGGTTTACATTCAATCTTTAATCGTTTTCACAATTCTATTTCTAAATCAAATATGTATGTAAATAAAAGAAGATAGCTATACGTTTATAAATGGAAAAAATTTAATAGGTGTGGAAAAGACAACTATGTTATAAAAAAAAATCACAATTTGGCTGGGAACTTTACAAAAAATAACAAAATAATGAAAAAGACAATGTTTATTTGACTGTGCCTAAATCATATGAATGTACATATGTACTTGTTTCTCTTATGTCCATTTCATGGAATAGAGAAAAAAATTGATTGTAAATCAGGCTTTATACATTTTATTCATAGTTATATCAGATGTTTATAAATTTGTATAGAAATACAAAAATTTGCGCGAGATTTACCATGCTAAAATAAAGTTGACTACAAATAAAAATCACTTTATAGCTAAATGCAGCCTACTAGTAAATAGAAAATTATGTACATTTTGAAAGTATTTAGTATGTAATATAGATAAATTTTCTTAAACTAATTTACATTAAATTTGATCAAGTATGTTTGAAGATATTGAATAATAAATTAACTTATACACAATAAGTATATATGGAGGTATAAATATTTTGGAGTTGGATTTAGCTAAACCGTCATAAATAAGCGAATATGTATTAAATAATTTTTAAAGAAAGAATACAATTCCTGATAAAACCTCAGCTCACCTTTCAATATGTGAAGATTACGTTAATTATATTCTATTAGTTAATACTATTGTTTATAAATAACATCAACATTAATATTTTATCTCAAGGCTAGAATTTTTAAATTATGAAATTTAGAAAAAAAATAAAAAATATAAAGCAATTGGCAGATTACCTTAAGCTAGTAAGCTTCACATATTTCAGTGGCATATAATATCCAAACATCTCATTAGTTTAATTTCAAATTGCGAGGCTATACTAAAATCAATGGTATTTTTGACATTGGTATTGGGACACAATGTAATTAATTAATTTAAAAAATAAAGAAATTTGACGTAAAAATGCCCAAACAATTAATTCAAAATTGGATTGTAAGTTAGACAGTCGTGTCAAGGTACACGACTAAATACACTGTTTAAATTAGGCAACTATAACTATGTAAGGAACATTAATAATTTAATCTACATCTAATTCAATAATTCAACGTGAATAAATTACAACCGGTAGCCGGTCATGTTAACCAGTCCTAACTATTATTTTATATTCAGTATGTACCTAAAATAATACATGTATGTAAATAATATTATACAAACCAATAAAGCAACTTGCATTGTCTTGTTGCTTTATAGCAAACACATAAGTATTTATTGCATAGAAGAATGTAAAATATATTTAACAATATTTGCGATTGTTTAATACCGCTTAACAATAAATTTGCAAGTTAAAAATAATTATTCGTTTAGACCTACCTCAAAAGATTAGAGAACATACTACATACAATGTATGTATATCAATAAATATGTATATATGTATATGTATGTATGGACATAAATATCACTATCAAAAATTAAAATTTGGAGTCATCACCAAATAAATTGATGATCATTTATTATTGAAAATTATGTCTTAAACTCATTTATCATTAATATGTCGAAATAGATTTTTTTTTAGCCAAGATCAATGTTTTTGTACTAATTAATATAATTTCATGATTTATGAAGAGCATTCATGGTTTCACCATTTTCAGTTAACCTTAATGTCATTGATAAAAAATTAGCTAAACAGTATCAAAGTGCGATACAATGCCACTTTTTGTGCAATCGAAATACCAAAACTGTTTTTTGTGATTGCATTTTTTTTTTTGGTTGTAGAAGGTTTGTCATTAGATATAAATCAATTGCGGACTACCATTTCGAAACGAGTACCAAATTCTAATTTGACCCAAATTAAGAATAAATAAATAATGAATTACTTACTTGAAAAGGAACATTGCCATTGCGCCGACACACAAAACAACAGCTAAAAATGATAATATATTTGATGCTTCGAGAGCCGTAAATAAGACACTATTTAATAAACTCATATTTTAATCACTTTTTTAACACCACAAATATAATATCAACACTATTTTTTGCTCTACTTAACTATTTTGGATTTTTTTTTTAAATAATAAACATAACTAATTCAACACACGCTATATTATATTACAACACTCACTATAATTATCAATTTGACAAAACTTATTTTTTCTCGTATTAATCGATAAACTACACTTTTCCTAAAACACCAAAAAAACAAAAATTTAACACCAAATTTAATTAAATCGAACGCGTTTCATTTACAAAAATAAATTGATCGAGAATGATTTTTACTTCTATACAATAGAATTACATTTAAGATGCATGCATGATCAACGATTTTAAATTGACTGATCGTAGTATTTGGAATCAAATTAACTTGAAGCATTTTCTTATGGTGTTTGTTTGTTTTATTTTATGAGCGCGACTAATATCGCTCTCCTATTATCGATGTCTTTTTTAAAATGAGTAATCTTGCTGTGGTAGTAAGGTAATGCTAAATTGCTAATTGTGGCATTCTAAAATTATGGTAGGGTTAAAATAAAGAGAGATATAAGCAATATATACAGTGGCATAATATATTACCAATTTTAATAGCTAATGTAATATATTACAAAATAACGGTAAACATGCAAAAATATTTGTAAGAGTAACCATATAAACAAATAAAAATGGGTTTGATATGAAAAATCGACGATGTCTTATTCGGATAAAATTCCCGATAAATTGTACTAATGTAGTTAATCACAAAATAACGGTAATTTCTAATGTCGAGTTCTTTCGTGCCACAAAAAGTGATGTACGTCTACATACATCGAAAAAATAGCAAAATATTTTACGGCCTTCTCATGTTCTTTCGGGACAAAATATAGTAAAATATTTTGATGTACATTTTTAAATGGAAATGTTGATTTTTTTTCTTCCATTTTAACTAACGCCTACACATAATTATGCGTCAATTCGAAAATATAAACATTAACAAAGCGAAACGTCATATGTAGTCATTCGTATTTCACTTGTTGTTCTCTAAATACGTGTTATAAAATTAATGTTTAATTAACTCGGTAATACCAATTTTTTCTGGAATATTAACTAACTCCAACAAATGTTCATCTAATCAATTCATTAATATAAACATATACAATCGACGGAAGAAGTCAAAATCATAATAATACATTTCCTTCTCGTTCTATCAATATTTACTACTCTTTCTCTATTTAGACAAAAAAACATCAATTTCTTAACGCGTTCTTTCGAGCCAACGAAAATTTGATATTTTTTAAACCCCAAAAGAACTCGACATTCGGATAAATTTCCCTATAAATTTTACTTTTCTATTCATACAATTTCCGTTAGAAAAAAAACTTCTCGATATTTCTATCGTCATGAACTCTATCCTCATGAACAATCTTGCTTCATATTGTAATATTTTCATCCAGCTTCAAGAACAAACACTATAAATTTTTAAACCCCAATATTTATAGGTAACAAGAAACTTTTACAAATACCAATTTTTCATTAGTCGTATGATGTAAGTACATATGTACTTGGTATAAAACTTGGTGACCAGAAATTTGATTTTTAAATGTTCGGAATTTGCCAAATTTTGAAAATTTCATGGGTTATTTAAAAAGTTGATGATTAATTAATACCTAATTTTAGAAAACTGAATAAATATGCGTTTTTCGAAACACAAATGACAACATAATATTTTAATTTTACATAATATAATGTTGTCGAAAAATTCAGAATTTATACATCATTTCTGCAAACATAAGTCCTCTAATTATATTTCAAATTTTAAAAATTCCACAACATATCTTATACTAAACCCTGCAAATTTGTAGAAATTCAATTTGCTTTATCCACAGAGAATCACTGCCGTCTTCACATTGGAACTATGTTACTCTTTTTAAAAAACGTGGAGCGATTTCTGTTAACATTTAATCTAACGCGGCATGATATTCGATTTTCTGTCAGAAAATAGAAAATATGGGTATTAATAATGTGGTTCCAATCCAACAAGACGGTGCGACATAACATATAGATAATTAGGTTCTAATGAAATTATTAAAAACAAAATTCAATAATCGCATTATACGGCAAAACAGCAACCATCTAAATATACATACATACTTTTAATTTTGAGAAATTCTAATGTTTAATTTCATGAAATGTATGTTCTTGAAATTTCTTATATTTTAGATAAACCTAATTTTAAATCAATGCAATTTTGATTTCAAACTTCAATTTTAGAAATAGAATTCAAAAAAAAATTTCAACTATAAATTGTCAATAATAATATCTAGTTCCATTTTCTTACCAGCGACTGTATTTTCAGTGCATACGACCTCGATGAAATTTTCTAGAATCTCTATCGTAATGAATTCTGATATAAAAACATATCCAAACCCCTTTATGAAATACAACAAATTTGTCTGCAAAATGTAAATAGTGTATTATTTCTAATTTTATATTTTCGATTTCTCGAATGGCTATTATTACATTCAGCATTACCAAAACAACAATCATTATCATACCCCGTGGTAAGACATCAACATCGGACACTTAACAAAACAAACATGTAACATTTATTTTAAATTAAGAAAATGCTTTTACACAGTTAAAGTACTAATCAATAGATTGAAAAATGGAGAATTAAATAATAACAAGATAAATATTCAGTAAGTTATACTACATAGTACATACTGCACTTATTTTCAAGAATTTTGACATTGTTTTGATTCGAATGTCACTTGTTAGTATAAAAAGTCACTTCATACTAAAAGCATTGCGAATCGTGAAAAGAAAATGATTTTGTTTAGTATTGTTGCCATCTATTGATAAGAATATTAACCAAAATATACTTTGAATAACAAACTTTTCCATTATATAAATATGTACATATCTATGGTAAATTTGTTTATCTGTCAAAAAAGTGTCAAAACAGTATTTTTAAATTTAAACGAGAGAAATGGATGATGATTTCGAGTTCAGAGAAGTGATTACAAAAGAATTAGAAAATATCGGTGTACTTACGGAGATTCGGGTAAGATTTTGTTGATTTTAGTTTTTCAACATTTAACTGCAAATATGTTTTATTTAAAGGCAAAAATACGAGCAAACATATTCGATATTGTAAAGGACGACTTGAATTCGATTTCGTCCAACACCAAAGTGAATTCCACCAATTTGGATGAAAGTGATCGGAATAATAGCAATTCGAATGATAAATCAAAACAAATCGAACATTTAAACATTCCAAAAACTGATACAATAATTTATTATTTGATAAAAGAATATCTACAATCGAAGAATTTGAACTATACGGAAAATGTTTTTTCGGCCGAGACGAATATGCGAAGTAAAAGTTTGAATTTAGACAAATGCAAGGGGTTTCTAAAAAAGTATAGTGATCCGAATGATGGACAGCCTATATTGGAGAAACTTATCGAAAATGTACTGAGTGAAATGACACAAGACAATTCGGACATGGAAGAAGATATAGCAGAAGAGGATGCTGTGGAAGAGGAGACAACCGACAACACTTCTCAGTTGAAAGAATCAATTTCAATTTTAAGTGACAAGTCTGAATATTAATCCAGAATATCGTGTTAGTCATTAGATACTCATAATTTATGATTAATTTAATAAAAAAATAAATTACAAAACAAACCACATTTTAAGCATTTTAAGAAGAAATAATTAGGAGACTTCTCAATCTTGTATTTTGAACTCATTAATTTTCAGGCCAATAGAAAGTGAAATTTGTGTCAATGAATCATTCATTTATTATTAATTCAAATTAAATAGACGTATTGGGCGTATGCGATAACCTGACGACATCGTTCCGGGGACGAAGCTGTGAGCTCTAACATTTTTTATTAATTAGCGACTGATGTTACAATTTTTACTAATTATTGGACTAATTCGATAATGCCTGCAAGTCTTTTATTATTTGTTTACATTGCATAGGTAGGTAGTTTCACTCATATATAATTGTAATGTATAATATATATCATAATTTAGAAAAATTTAGAAAGTCTGGCGGTCGGATCTTATAAATTATATTAATCTTAGTAACACTAGTGCTGTCTTTATCTGGACTCTGGAGTGGATGGTCAATTCTTTCAAGTTAGCAAATATTATCGAAATTTTATTAAAATTCATAAAGAATGGATACCCTAAATATTTCATCCCTATCGATTCAGTAATAAATAATTTAGTATACCAAAAACATATTGTCGATTATATAATTTAACACAAAAAACAGGTTTAAGTCTGGTATCAATATCAATATCTAGATCACCAAACGAATCAAGCACAAATTCTTAAGCACCAGAATAAGCTTAACTTTATAAGGTAAATTAAATCAGTAAACGTGCATTGGCAATGACATTGCGGCAATCTTCTTAACCAACACAATTTTAACTAAATCTGGATGAAAAATGAATTTCTCACCAATACTTCTTTCTACGAGAAGGGAGAACATTAAGCATATTAAGTTTCTGCCTGTAAGCCGTAAACCATATTTTTTTACGAATGTTGACTATCACAACGGTCGTGAGCGCGATACGCAGCTTCGAACATACAGTTTTTCAATTCCCATCATTACCAAATATGGATTTTATTCGTTTAGTTCAATATACTGAATTCCTTTAAATTCTACACAGAAGTATTGAAATCCGTAGAAAAAATGTATAAAACCGACCAACAATCCTTCATATTCACGATGGAACTAAATAATGATAGTCCACTTCAAATTTTATAATTACATATTACGAATTTAAACTACATACATATTTTAATTTGACAAGGCCGATGAATTAAGACAGTCAGACATTTTCTAGTTTTGCTAAATAACAAAATGTTTAACTCTTTAAAATCATTAAACTATTAAAAAATGGAAAATCTCACCAAATTACTAGACTGAACAGTTCATAAATTATATAAATTGAAATTTTTAAATTTGTTTGTTTGTTCAATTTTGTGAAATTCTTTAGAAATGGTACACGACATTAGAGAAAGCTGATTATCTAGTTATTCTACAATAAGCATGTAACCAAAATTTTAAATCTAGAATCATGCATGGAGAATTGTCACGATATTATATTATTACTATAGTGGCGTACGGGACCGAATCTACGATAAATTTAGTTCGCTCTAAACACTGTTTAGAATATTTTCCTTAGACCATACAAACACAGTTGGGATTTAGTGTTCCACATGAACCATGCATGTTGTGTTTGAGAATTATTTCATGCAGAGCTAAATTTTCAGTCTTAGAAGGCACCTCAGCACAAATTATTCTGTCTGATTTTAAACTTATCTGATTTGCTCATTATGGTAAACAAACAGTCAGCATGAGAAAGTTCACGTTTTTGATGCTCGATTATGTAAACATATGTAATTTAAAAATTCTTTTAATTTTGGATTGAAAACGCGCGTTACCATATCCTGATCGTCCGGATGGATTTTGAAGTTGTTGCAGTTCACATTTGATTCCATGAAGGGTTATACGTGAATGTAATAAACAAATGAGGACGACCGAATTTCCTTACCATCGCCATGCTGTCTTGATACAATTTTGACATGAAACGCGGACCGCCAACAAACGAAGAAGGTAGGATGAGAAGTCTATGTTATTTACATAGTCAAAGAGACCTTTATAAGATTCTACACCACGTATCGCTTTCTGATTTGACCGGATAAAATTTAATCTATTCACTTCTATACGTGCGTAGGCGTAAACTAAATACTGCTGGAATAATTTACCACCATAATATAAAGGATTACAAATTGTTCGATCTTATGTGAATAGAACTGTAATAGTTCTAATTTTATTTCGAACGGGGGTAGCATGATCAGCGCTGTGATACATATTTGTGGTTCAGCCGAATAAACCACGTTTTTGTAACTATCGGCATTTAACGATAATGATCTTAATATATTCTGAAAAACGATGATATACCTCTCCAGATATTTTAAATGAATATACGCCTCCCGGCATTTCTTGAATTTTTGCACCCATAGAGGAAAATGCATTGGCATTATTAAATTGTCGAATATACTGCTTAAAATGTTTGCTTCTATTATCAATACCAACAAAGAGTTCCTTAATTTCATTTGGGAAGTTAGTGATTATCGGTAAATTTGACAATTTGACTTGATGACAACACCTACTTTTATTTTCAGATTTAAAAAAAAATGCGTAAATCAGATTCGGGGTTAATAAAATAATCGGTGCCACTTACCGCAGATTTAAAGAAAATATTATTTTGCTGTCTGGTATTCCTGTTCAAGTATTTATTTTCGATCCGTCGTTGAGGCATTCGGGCATTTATTTCGTCTCGGACTAAAGAATTTTGCAGATGCGCTCGATTTTGTGCGCTTTTCCGTTCTCGATCATGATCGCGATAGCGAGCGTATTATATTATATTGCTATGGATATGTATATAATGGTCTTAGGAGTAATTCACTTCCCACATTCGCCTATATATCATTTATTTCAGCATTATTAAAGGGTGAAAACAAAGTCACGTTGCGCTACTCAATCTGATTAAATGGACTTTTAATGTTAAAATACCATTTTATTGAATAATTAAAAACCTGAGAGAGGAAATAAATAAAAAGTAGACACTTAAATATCTAATGTATGACGTGGTAATCTATCGTTTTAAAGTTTTATACATACATAATGCAAGTAATTTTAGTGTTTAACACTTATTAATATTATTTTTTAATTATATTAACATTTATTCATTAGGCAATTTCTAATTATTTTAATTAATGAGATCGGTATAAGATAGGAAAAATGCATGTGCTAAACTTATATTTGTGAATATCATATGTGCTACGTTCTTTTTACAAACACTATTGTATAATACTTCCGCACGTTTAATCAATATGTACAGCAATTATATGTTACAACTTATAAACAAATTTCTTGGCATACAAATAATAGCACCATAAAAAACTGAAAGTATTCAAAATACAATATTTTTTGCCAAAACACGACACGACAGTATAAAAAATTCTATTTTATGTTTCCGTATAGTAAAAGAGACCCAGAAACTCCTAAATATTTGCATATAAAAATAATAATTACGTTTATAGTTTATAACACAATTTTTATTATTGTTCTAGTGATTAATATTAAAAGAACATTGATATAGTATTGAAAGTTGTCCTACCTAGATATACAGCATATACATATATAATATATTGTTTATTTACTAATGAATTTTTACTAACCTAATTATATTAAATATATATATTAAGGTTGAATTCGTATACCCTTATCGATTTAAATTTAATCCTTTATCGATATTTATATAAAAATTTATATTATATATTATGACGTTCAATCAAATAAAAATTCCATCAATTTAATTTTAAAGTAAATAGGTAAATAATGTACACATTTGTAAATTAAATGTAATACATACATTTAACCTTAATTTCATTTTGTATATAATTTTACGTTCTGCGTGCTGATCCGGAACGAATTGTGCAGCGATCTCTGAAAGGAGAGCCACCAACCATATGGTAGGCGCAGAGGTCGTTGTAGGCGACGATGGCTCCACGACGTAGAGAACGAATTGGTCTTTTCAGATTGTCTTAGACAGTATGAAGACTATGCTCAGGATCGAAACCGTTGGAGCCAAATAGTTGAGTCAGTAAGGAGCCAGTAATGGCCTTTAAAACTGTTTATTATTTATATAATTTTACTCATTTTGTATTTTATTTCTATTTGGTATATATAAAAAAGTAATACATTTTACCTGTGTATCTAAATCCTTATTTTATCGGTCAGCAAAATCCTGGTTTTTTAAATTCTAGTTTTCAAAATTTTTACTTTGAAATGCATAACAGTTCTTGTTATTTTAAGACCCAGGTTTGGATTTCAATTTTAATTTTTTTTTATGTAATTAATTATACAATCGGGTAAATATATGACGAGAAAACTGTAACTGACAGTGACTTGAATAGAATGATTTTAGTTAACGATCAAAAAAACTTTCATTACCTTGAACACGTATAGAGGAAAAATATCAAAGGGATGAAATAATGGTCACGACTCACGATTCAATTTTTAATAATATTATTTCGAGCAATGAGAAATGGGTAAAATGAAAGCCAGATAATAATTAATTTCGAATCAAGAATAGCAAAGCAATTTGACCACACTTAACATCATGATATATTACATTAGGATGAAAAATACTAACATCATTCAGTTTGAACACATACTTAACACAACATTTATTTAGAATGTTTAAGTCTGATTTCATATATTGAATAGCATAATTGTGTGAACGATGTTTATAAATGAACACCATCGATCAGAACCATAAGCTAACAACTCAGATTTTAAATCATTTCTAAACATTGAATTAAAAAAAAAATTAAATATGTAAAATGTACTGAACCTTGCGATTTGCGGAACACCATCACTAAAAATTTAACACTGACTCATAATATAATTTATCTTAAGAACTTCGATCGTTAAGATAAGTAAGAGATAAACCATTGTAGAGTAACACCTTTTTTAAAACCACTTTGTGGTTTACCACATCAAAATCTCGTCTCAAATATATAGAAACGGTCGAATTTCTTTGATAAATGGAATCAATGGAATTAACAAAGGAATTGCCTATACTATGATTTCAACACAAGTAAGTTGTTTTTATTACAGAAATAAAATCAGTAACATTTCTTTAAAAGACATTGCGTGCCAATGTAGTAGAAAATATACACTCAGAATTCATTCCATCGATGCCAATGTTGTAGAAATATACATTCAAAATGTATTTTATCCACGCCAATGTTGTAAAAAACATACATACAAAAATCATTCCATCCACGCCAATGTTGTTTTAGACATATAGCTTTTTCAGATTAAATTGAACTTTTTCCAAGTTAAACGCAACTTTTTCCAACATAAACGAAACTATTTCTAAATTGAACGCAACTTTCTCCAAATTAAGTAAAACTATTTCCAAACAGATTGCATTTTTTTTCAAATTGACTGAAACTTTTTCCATTTGAAATTAAATTTGTTCCAAACAGAATTAAACTATTGATGAATATAAATTAAACTTTTTAGAATTAAAATTAACAATTTTCCATTTCAAATTAATGTTTTTCTAAATGAAATTAAAATTTCATAAAATTGCAAATTTTAAATCTGCCAAGGAGCGATAAGCTCATGATTTATCTTATTTATTTTTATTTTATGTAGAACCTCGGTCTTGTCGAGGACAATATACAGGTCGTCCTAATATTTGCTGACCCGGATGGTACCATTGAATTCCTTAATCAAACCGAGGTTGGCTTTAAGTTTACCACATCGCACTGACACGCCAGTCTTTCATTTTATAAGCGTATAAACACGTTATCTTTGTTTTTTAAAGAAAAATCAATATTCTTTTAATTCCAATACTTTTAGGTTGTAAATACATAGAGTTTTTTTATTTTTCACTTAAGTTTATTGAATAAGGAAAATTGAAATACTTACAACTGTAAAACGTTTATTTTTTTTTAATAAAATCATTTTTACAATTTAAATTATAGCTTTTCGGAAAGCTTCAAGCTAAGGGTAACTTAATATTTATAAAAATGTCTATAGCCATAGAGAGATTTAACAAATAAAAGCTTCCAAAAGCAAATTTTTTTTTGAATTTTTGAAATCTAAAGGTTTATGTTCAATGTCATAAATCACGGTAATAGTTATAATTTGTTAGAAAGGAAATTTTTGATGCTTTCAAATGAAAGTAATTATATATTTAAAATTCTAGTTACCAGTTTTTCTATTATATATAACAGTTTCTTCAAAACATATTTATATATAGCTTTTCCAGGTTAAATTGAACCTCCATGTTAAATACAACTTATTCCAAAGTAAACGAAACTATTTCCAAAAAGAACGCAACCTTTTCCAAATTAATAGAAACTATTAAACAACTTGTTCCAAATTAAATTAAACTTTTTCCAAATTGAATGCAACTTTTTTTCATACTAAATTAGTATGACAAAAGTTGCATTCAATTTGGAAAAAGTTTAATTTAATTTGGAAAAGGTTGTGTTCAATTTGGAAATAGTTTCGTCTACTTCGGAATAAGTTTTGTTTAACATAGAAAAGGTTAACCTGGAAATAGCAACTTATGCCTTCAATTTGAAAATAGTTTCATTTATATTGGAAGAAGTTGCGTTTAACTTGGAAAAAGTTCAATTTAATCTGGAAACGCTATACATTCCTAAAAAGTTTTGTGTATGACAGATGACAGTGTTGTTATAGGCATACGGTACAAATGCATTCCCACTACGCCATTGTGGTCGTAGATATACATTTCAAAAAACGTATTTCTGTAAAATTGTCAAGTAAACGTTGAAAACTTTACTGAAACCCGTTTAACTGAACTATAAATACCTGTACTATGTTTGTGCACTACTATGATCTCGCACACCCCATGGCTTGTATGTATTGTGCTTTTGTATGCATTTGTTGCACGAGTAATTTATATTTATTATAATTTCACCATACTTTGTATGTCGATGTTGTAATAGGCATTTATTAAATGTTCCTTCCTCAAACTTATACATTCGAAACATGAGAAAATAATATTATACGATACTCCTATATTTACAGGGTGTACAAACTCAAAATTGAATGAAGTTACGAATGTATGTATATTGTATATCCAATACAACACTGGCATAGTGTGAATGCATTTGTAATGTATGCTTATAACAACACTGGCATACACATTACGTTTTGGGAATGTATACTATATGTCTAAAACAACATTGGCGCGGTGGAATTAAATTTATAATGTATGGGAAGAACATTGGCGTGGATAGAATGAATTTTAAACGAATTTTAAATTTGCAACTTTGGCGCACAGCGTTTTATTAAATAAAATCTCAAATGTGTTGATTAATCAAATAAACAGTTATTTAGATTAGTGATATGTTATGTGGAGACCTGATACATATAATATAATGGAACAATTTCTCGAAGATAAAATTGTGCCGTCATGCAAGAAGCAATACAAAATATGTAAGTTAAAATATAATGTATTCGAATCATCTGCATTTAGGCAGATGATTCGAATACATTATATTATTTTACATAAATTTGGCCTTTAAAGCAGTATCGAGTTATCGATTACTATAATTACACGTGTTATTTTTTTTTTTTTTTTTTTGTGGTGGAGGCGGGAATCTTCATAAGACCTCACATGTGGACCTAATCCATAAACATGTAAGAGTGACCGACTAAACCCTAACCCCGAAATTCGTATGCCTATAGTTGTCACGTGGAACTACTGTTATGTATTACTTCGCGAGAACAGGCTCAGCCTTAGCTGCCATCTAACTTTGTTGTCTTTGTCTATTTTTTTCTAGACTTCTCAGTTTCTTAATAATCCTTGCACTCATTTTACACACCACCTCCCAAATTTCTTCGGACTGCAGCATATAATCAACAACTGTTAACGGTGATAAGTCATTTCCCACAGACCTATATACTTCCAATCTTTCTTCTTCGAAGTGCGGGCAGTCAAAAAATACATGCTCGATGTTCTCCAGCTTTCCTTCGCACATTGGGCAATAAGCGGAATCATCTTGCTTAAATTTATGTAAGCGCGAAAACAACCATGCCCCGTCAGAAATTGGCATAAATAAAAGTCAATCTCTCCATGTTTCCTATCTAGCCATTTAACTAACGAAGGGACAACCGATGTGTCCACCGACCTTTTCCCGAGCTGTCCCAACGCTGCTGCCACATGTTAACGGTCTCTGCGCGAGCCACAATACGATTTCCTCTCATATCCCTATTTGCACGGCGAGAATATATTCTTTCACGCTCCTTAGCCAATAAGTCAACTGGAGGCATACCAACCAGTGGACACACGGCTTCATCTGATACCGTTCTAAATGCACTAACCACCCTCAAAGCGCTTAACCTATAAAGAGATGCTACCGGTTGCTTGTATGTACTTCTCTCCATAGCACTGTCCAGATTGGTGCTCCATACATCAAAATAGACGTCACCACACTACTCAGTAACAGTTTACGGCTCTGGCGGGCCCCCCTGCGTTTGGCATAATTCGCATTAACGCCCCGTTCACTTTTCCAGCTTTTTCCCCAACGGCATCCAAATGCAATTTAAAGGACATTCTAGCATCAATTATTACTCCCAGATAATTAATAGATTGTTTTGACTGAATCAGTTGACCTCCAAGTTAGACCGTCATGAATTCCAAACTTTTACTACCGATGATTAGCACTGCTTCTGTTTTGTGCTCCGCCAACTGTATACCCACAGATAATAACCAATCCTGAATTATTATTATACTCCAATTGCAGATTTCTCCCACCTCTTCTTTGTACTTTGCAACAACTACGATCGCAACATCATGAGCAAAACCAACCACCATTGCTTCTTCTAGTATCGGTAGTCTAAAAATGTTATCGTACATGGCATTCCACAATGTGGGTGCCAGCGCAGCCCCCTGTGGTACACCTCCAGAAATGTATGGTATTTAGTACCTTCATCGGTTTCATACTTCAAAACTCATTGCCTAAAACAATTAGCCACCATTTTAAGTAAATACAGAGGGACCTCTTTGTTGATTAGCGCGTTTAATACGCAATCCCAACTCGCCGAGTTAAATGCATTTTTTACATCTAATGTAACTACCGCACAGCACTTTTTAGAACCTCCTTTCCATCTATCACCAGATATTGCCTCTCGCGCCGTATTGATTACGAGTTTAATCGCTTCAATGGTAGAGCGAGCTTTACGGAACCCATATTGGTTCTTCGCCAAGTCTCCTTTGTTTTTTAATGGCCTCATGTAGTCTCTCACATATAATTCTCTCAAATAATTTACAAGCAGTATCTAGCAAGCAGATTAGCAGGTAGGAAGATGGAGCGGGCGACACAGTACTGCTTGCGTAGGTCGTCCCTAGTTTCCAATTTTGCACGTTGGTATAAACGTCGAGCTCGAAGGCATTCTCTACGAAGCTGGGCTATTTCCTCGGTCCACCAGAACAATTCTTTTTTCCGATTATCCTTCGATTTCCGCGGCATTGCTGCATCACAAGTTCTTGTGATATGATCTACGATTTGATTCACTTTGCTATCCGCAGTTCCGGACAAAGTAATGTCCTCCAGCATATAGACAAATAACTTTTCATCAAACATCGTTTGCTTCCACTCAATAAACTTTTTTGTCGATTCTGAACGGACCTTAGCTGGCCTTCCATCTCTTATTTCACAGATAATAGCCTGGTGATCACTATGTGTATATTGTCTACTAACTAAGCTGTTTATATTGTTCGCATATACAATAGTCAGCGCCTATTTCACGTACAGTTTGCTGCAGCAGGTCTTGTGATTTAGTTGGATCAATCTCATTTGACCAGCATCCTGTCTAGCGCCTTCTTATATTCAGGGCAGTTCCAACTACCCGTTGCATGTTTATTTCCCCCAATAGCTTCCTCGCTACAAAGCACTTATTTTGGGTCATTCTTGCTCTGTTTTCCAATATGACCGACCTTCTGTACCACAGTTTATACACAGTTTAGATCTGTCGTTTTCACTCCTACATTTTTGCGCCAGGTGACCAAACTCAAAGCATTTAAAACACTTTACTGGCTTAACAGCCTCCCTTATACGACAAATCACCCATCCGATCCTTATTTTGCCTCTTGTTAAGACTTGCTCCGCCACCTGTCTTGGCATGCTAATCACTGCCATTTTCGTCCCACGATAAGATGCTCTAAGCGTCTTCACAGTAGTACCTTTTGTTTCTTCCACCTGCGATTCCAAAGCTTGTAGTACATCTTCGGATGTGGTATCTTCATCAATATCCCTTATTTCTATTAGGGTTTCCTGTAACAAGGTTCTAACGTCAGCTTCTTGGCCAATAATGCCCTGTAATTGGGATTGGAAAATAGCTGTTTGAGGTTGATCGCCAGTGCTTTCCAACTCCAATAACAGATCTCCCTTGGCGGTTTGACGTTTATGCGTCACCTTTTCTCCCAACCCTTTGAGCTGGGAGTCTGCCTTTACCTTAAGTAGCAAATCAGCATACGAGACATCCCCCTTCTTTTTGATTAACAGAGCATCAGGTCGAGACTGTCTTCTTCATTTCCGGTTTTATTTTTTCGGCTTGACTTTTTGCCAGTCTGGCCTAGCTTCTAGTGTCCAATTATCTCTCCCCGGAGTTAGTATGCTTTTTGTATTACGTTTTTAAGAGTTACCTGACTTGACAACAACAAGTCCGTCTCAGGTTCCTGGTTTGTCCTGTCCCCATTGTTTGCAAGAGATGACTCAGCTCTCTCCGTTCTGTCTGTAAGAGCTTCGAACTCCGTTTCCACCTCATTATATGATAGTTTAATCATGCGTATCTTCCTCTTAATTTCTGCGTGCACATTGTTGCGATCCTTCACGAAGTCCGCGAGATCACTAATGTGTTTTTTAGTTGCAATCAACTTGGAAATCTTCGTAACTGGCCCACCAGCCAATTCTTTCTCGAGTGATGCAGCTATGTTGGGAAGCGATACTGCCTCAAACATTTCACTGAGCGTAAGCGATCTCTGTAGCCTTCCACTGCTCTTGAATGGGTTAAAAACTCCTGGAGTCCCACTCACTGGTTTAACACTAAATGGAGTTGTAATATTTCTATAGTACCGACAGCCAAGTTTCCCACTGCTGGAACAAAGTGGTTGTTGGTTTTCGACGACTGGGAGCCCGCTTGCTCACTCCCTAAAGTCGCCGCTATGGACCGTCGCGCCTGGATTTAAATTTTTACCTATTTTAAGGGTGGTATATTATTAGCCCTTGTTGCTTCTTAGGTTTATATGACCATTCGGCATACCCTCCACCTCCATTTTCGAAGTCGCACCTCTGGGTGAAGAGACACTGCTTGCTAGTTTTGGTCCTCGAGTGTTAATTTCTTATCCACCAACCCGACCAAAATGGTTGCGGGTTTCCCCTATCCGCCACCTGGAGACGCGCTCGATGGGAGATCCAGCAACTCCACAAGATACGAGATAATTACACGTGTGATAAAGTCCATATGTGATACACACCAGAATGTTTAATTTATATTTGCAGTTACATTGCTGTCACCATAAGTCCGCATAAAAAAAACTGGTTTTGGCTTGAAGAACCTTCTGTCATATGTTAAATTATATTCTTTTTATTGTATTACGAATTATTTATTAAATTTATTTCACTATGTATTATTAAATTGAATTTCCATAATGTACATGTTATAGTTGTTATACACGTAGTATTTAAAAAATTATTGATTAAGTTTTCAAACCATTTTCTTTCAGGTAGTAGTACATTAAAACGAACTATTCACGAAAGCAAATGAAATATTCATAATTATACAAAACCAAAATTTTCTTTCGACAAAATACCAACCAACAATAATAACAACAAAAAAGAATCCAATACTATAGGTATAGTATATAAACTATAAATATGTAAAAAAAATTGTAAAGGATATAAACCGCATTAAAGGATTAGTCGACGTTTAGATTTTGAATCGTGAGAAACTAATTGGTCGCTCTTGGATATACAATATAAATGTACTCGAATATTGCAATGTTTCGAATTTCACAAGACGTAATACTTCAATTATAGGAGTGTTCAATAAAAAAAAAGAAATTATTTAACAGTTTTCATAAAACGGACTTTTTGTAGTCGATCTTATTTGAAGGAAAAAAAAATTATATTTGTTTAAAAGGACTAAACTATAAATCGAAAAGTGAGTTAAAAGTGTTTTTTTGGTATGCAATTTAGATTCTATAGAAAAGGAAAATCGCACTAATAAATAATAATTAAAAATAATTAATAAAATAAACATAAATCAATTAATGCAATAATTTAAATAAATAAATAAAATGAATAAAAAAAAATTAAATATTTTTTTTTAGTTTAATTAAAATGATAATTTATTTCAATAATAATTTATTAATTAAAACTAAAACTATTAAAATAGCTAAATAAAATAATTTTGGATCGTAAAAAAACAAAACTTTTATCAAACACTTATAATTATCGCAGTGATAGCCTGGATGGACAAATGGTTTGGTGAAAAACGGTTGTGGTTGTTTGGTAACCATTTACCACTACTACCTCGTAGGTTTGTATAAAATACCATTATTTCAATTATTGTTGTTGTTGTTTATTAAATTGTTTTGTACATTTTGATATTGAACTTTATTTTATTTATTTTTTTATTGATTTAGTTTATGAATTAGTAATGTTACTTTGAATATTTTATGTATACATAACATATAGTCACTTTTTTAATGGTAAACTAATAAAAGGAAAATAGTGGAATGTACATGAAAATGAATGTCAATGTCTATAATCATGAATGGTAAATACAATTTAAAGCACAATGATGCGTGAGTGTTTCGATACACAATTTAATTGCTGCTTTCGGACTTACGCTTATTTTTGTTAGTAAATAGGTCAAGTAAATTAATAATAATATTGATTCAATTTTTATTGTTTGACAACATTTTTAGTGTTAGTCGACTCGTTAATAAAGTTAAAGTTCGATAAAATCCCATAACCCTAATATTAATTCGTAGACTATGTAAATAAAATAAATGACATAAATACCCAGACAAACTTTGAAATGCTATTTAAATCGCTCTCGTCGGATGGTAAATTGAATGTCCCCTCACAGTTGACTTTCTCTGTTTAAAAGAGCTTCAACACCATATACTACTACAGAATGCTTAAACATATACATATATACATAATTTTTCAACGTATTACAGTCCTTGCGTGTATATAGAGGTTAACATTATTTTGCCTTTGCAATCCGGGTGAAGCGTTCACTGAACGTAATCGAACAATTTAGTAAAATAAATAATTTTTAAAGTAACAAATGGCTTATAAAGGAGGTCGTGCCCTTAACATCTCCAACGCGGACTTACAATTCTTAAAATACTACTCATATATCGGTATGCTTAGCCAGGTTACCCTGCTACCGTCCCTGCCATCGAAGAGGCGCATACTCGTCCACTATTTACTTAAAAAATTCAAATTTTTTTTTTTTTATACTGCCAATGGCTTTATTCTTGAATCTTTCTTTATACGAAACTAACAAGAAGTGTCCAAAGCTTACAATCTAAAAAAAAGTATTTTCTAAGTCCTTAACCTATGTTAAATACTTATTATTAGTATGCATAAATAATAATTAATAATGTATGTTAGCTTAAATATGTACTTAAATTAAATTTATCAATATATTAGATCTAGTGGATCTACTCTGCGAAGCCGTCTATATTTCGGTTGCCTTAATAGTTGTTTTGCTAATTCATTGGAGTGAGTTTCCATGCTTGATGCGCTTGTACAGCCCCATAGTTGAATTCCATATGTCCATATAGGAATTAGGATCATTTTGTATAGTAGAATCTTGCATTCTAGGGAAACTTTTGAATTTCTTCCAATCAGCCAGTACATTTTTGAGAATTTTATTTTTATTTGGTTGCGCTTTGATTCGATGTGTTTTCTCCATGTCAATCTTCTATCAAGATGAAGACCCAAGTATTTGACATTTGTTTGTTGAGGGATGTTGACATTGTTTAATTTCACCGCTGGACATGTACGCTTAGTCAACGTAAATGTTATGTGTGTTGATTTGATTTCATTCGCTTTTATCCGCCACGTTCTTTGCCAATTCTCAATTTTGTATAAGTGAACTTGCAGTTCTCTTGATGCAGTTTGAGGATTTTTGTGTGAAAACATGATAGCAGTGTCATCTGCAAATGTTGATGTAACAACCTTATCAGTTGTTGGTAGATCGGCAGTATACAGCAAATACAATACTGGCCCCAGTACGCTGCCTTGTGGAACTCCTGCGTTTATATCATTTAGTTCGGTAATGGCTGAATTGTGTTTAACCTGGTATTTTCTTTGAAACAAGTAGCTTTCAAGGACTGCATGAAATTTTTTTGGCAGACGAGTTTTAATTTTTTTAAATTTTTCTTAAAATAAAAATATTGTGTACTAATTCTTTTATCTACCTACCGCAGTATCACAAAATTTCTTGAAAGAGTTGAGGTTGTTTGGCAGCATTAAAGTTAGTTCACTTGCTAGCCACTCAACTCTTCAGTCTGTTATAAGTTGATCTCTAGCTTCTTGAGCTAGATCACAGTCATAGAGGATGTGTTCCATGGTATCCTCGCCCTGTCCACATTCACAGGTACTTGAGTCCGGTTTACTCAGTCGGTGTATATAGGAGGCCATTCTTCCATGTCCCGTTAACATTTGGGTAAACCATACGCTTAGAGGAATCTTTGTCTCTAATCTCGCTTCAATGTTTGGCAGATAACTATACGTTATTCTTCTAGCCATTGAATGCGACCATCTATCTTGTCATATTGATACAGACGCTTTTCTACTTTTCCTCTTGAGCTATCCATGAGGGTTGGGAATTTGACCGCCTTCTACTATCACGTTCCTGTAGCTCACGTCTTGTCTTTTCCTTATCTTGTAGTTGACAATTTTCGCATTTAAGAGGTCTGAAATCTGAACTTAGCCAATTATATAAATATTGGAATGTTAGATTTATCGCATTTCATTGCATATTGGCAAAATCCATAATTAAGGTTTTGGCTTCCATGTCGCCCGCCGCTTTTGCTTCAATAGAGAGAATGGACAAATCGCTTAAACGATCTGCACCGATTGAGTTGGGCAAATAATTTTTTTATTATTTTCAATTTAGAAAACGAGCGTTCCGCTGTTGCGACCGCAACAGGTAACGTATAAGAAACAATAATAAACATGTTATTACCTGCGAAACACTGGAAGCTAATGTCGAAGGTTATGCAACAATTCTTCATGACAAGAACAAAGAACAAGAGACCCGCGTTCCGCGTTGCGGCTCCCTTCGTTTCGGGCCTCCCTACGTTACTTTGGCATTTTACTTTAGCATCCTTACCTTAAACAGTTACCTGCCAAACAAATAAAGAGCGTACGCAGCTTCAAGTTAGAATTTAATTTACCGTCTGCTTATTGCATATCTATCTGCATAGTCTGTAGTACTGATATTACAGATGGCTCATGATTCTTAACTCCAACAGGGGTCATATACATATGTACACTATCATTCGAATTAAAGAAAATATCCTTTTGCATTCCACCATTATTGGAATTCTATTTCGACTGACACTCCAGTAAAATTTAAATAGAATGTAAAATAGTAAACTTAATCCGAAAATAATTTCAAATAAAAAATATTGGCAAACTAGTTTAACCATTCAATTGTTTCAAAATTATACTGAAACTTAAATTTTTTATGACACAACACAAGCTTAACTTACTTTATCATGGAAATATCTCAACTCTTAAGGTATATTAGTATAGTAATGTTTCATAATGGTTTGTCAAAATTTAAAAATTATCATTATTATATTCAGATGTATTAATTTTTGAACTTAAATTAATGCAAAATAAATAAATTATTATCGTATTACAATAATAAATTTTGAATAAAATTGGGTAAATCAAATTCAATGGACTACAGTTTGAGTAAATTTAGAATATATTTTAAAGCTATTGAATTTAAACATATTCCCTGTACTCAATTTGAAAGAAATTTAGGAAAACATTTTTAAATGAAACAATATTCCAATCCAATCTAATTTTCCGTCATTAATTGAAAATAATTTTAATAAAAACAGATTTGACGTTGCTTAAATGTCGAATATGGAAATTTGAAGCAAAATTTGAATAGAATAAGAGGAGCAGATATTAAAAGTTATTGTTAATTAATATATTGGTCAAAAAATTCAAATTATTTGCAAACATTTTTTAAACTATTCGTAAGTTAAACTTAAATTATTTTATGGTGTTACATATTTCAAGTGAATTTCACTGCAAACTTTACCTATATAGTTTAATTAAAATTATATTTTTGTTTGTATGAATATTGCGTAAAATTGTACTGCCATTATAAAATGGTACGTGAACGGTGTACATACTACATAGACGTGACTTTAATTTCAAGAATACTATATTTAAATATTAAGTGAGTGCAGCAAGGCCAACCATGTCCAATGAAAAATATCTTAAGACTAGAATTTAAAAATTTGAGCATATTCGATTTTAATTTGAATGCTAAAAGAATATTTAATAAACATTATAAATTTGACTCAATTATAAGGTGGTCATATACTATAGTTTTAAGCTAGCATAAGTTGAATGTGAAATAATTAAACTAAATTTGAATATATGTTTGGAACAAAATTGGTTAAATAGAATCACAAAGCCAAGTATCATAAAGTAAAAAGCTAAGTTATGATTGATCAATTGTGGGAAATTCTTGAGTATCAAAAAACAGTTGCCAAAAAGCAAAGTATAGAGACCCGCCAAAACACCATAAGGGTAATTCGATATTCCCTTTGTTGTTTCGAACATATCCATTTAAATTATTCCTCCATTTAATAGATTTACATATATTTTGAACTTGTGTCAATCGCACTACTTGATGGCCGGAACCGCACTAAATTAGCAACCACTGCCACCTTCTTTGTAGAATCCTACATAATCAGATTTGTTCCAAGGAAAACAATCCAATTCCAAACTTTTATACCATATAATTAACAAAACTCCTGAGCTCACATCGAATTTCGAGTTGCTCTGTTTACGGTCAAATCATCAAGCTATAACCGGTGAATTTTTCATCGCATAGGTTAAACTCTGCTATACAAAGTAATAAGAGGCCGTCGCAAATATTAAATCATTTCGTCTAAAGATAAAAGAAACACTACAATCGACAGACTGAAACCAGCATACGAAACAGTTTATTCTACTAATAAAATATTAGTTCATAGAACTATATTATAGAATTAAATATGCCACCCATTGTCAAAATTATTAGGCACCAAATTTTCAAAAAATCCCACAGATGTTTTGTACAATTTTAATTAAATTGTGGGCTTTCTACACTTTTCTTGGCCCTACTATGTAGTATGTACTTTGTAAAATAACCCTATAAACAATATTGTTTTTCTTAAAAATTATACAGTTTCAATTTAAACTTCTTTGCAATTTAAGTAGTAAATTACATAGTTGCTAAACTAAAAATTCCAAGAATTGAAAAATTCGCAAAATAAGTCAAACAGAACGGCTTTAAATATGGTTATTGCACCGGAAGGGACGTTCCCAAGTGGCGACATTGAAAAATATTAAATGTTTGCGTCGTGCAGAACAAACATAATGAGACTAATTCTACCAATTCAAGGCCAGGAAGAAGTAGGAAACGAAAATCAATAAATAGAGAAGATCGGTGCTGCATATTGCTGCTTCTCTCAGTAACAGTTTTCAAATTCTACGAAAACTTCAAACCTGGAGGTTTGACGAGTTTGACTTAAATGCCAGAAACCTGACAAAAATACGGTATTATCTGAGTAGAACAAAACATCACATTTTCCATAAAGAATTGTCATTACCTTTATTTGCATATTTTTATTATTGCTCAGGTTTTCGGGACACTGCTGAGCACCTGGGCGAATGAACTCAATCCAATCGAACATCTATGAGCTATTCTCAGCAAAGCAAATCCTGGTACTAGAATAATAGGAAGCTTTATGTCCATTGATCTGCAAACCACTAGTGGAACGTTAACCACGACGAATTGCGAACATATAAATATCTTAAATAAACATAAATATTAAAAATTAAAAATTTGGGAAAAATGAGAGGAAATAAAGGAACTTACAGTGTCATGTGTCAATACCATCTGTCACTAGAACAAATTAAAATTTTCAGAACGATCTGTTATTTAGTTCAGTTTTGACAGCCATTGAAAACAGGCAATCTAATGTTTTTTTGCAGACATGGAAAAAAGTGAATTTCGTGTGTTAATTAAACATTAATTTTTGCGTAGAAAAACCATTACGCAAACCAAACCAAATTACATACAAGCTTGATAAATATTATGGGGACTCTTCACCATCGATTAAAATGATTCACAAGTGGTTTACTGATTTTCGTTGTGGTCGTACAAGCACAACTGATGCCGAACATTCAGGACAATGCTTGACAAAATCCATGATACGGTTTTGCAAGACCGCAGAGTGAAAGTGCGCGAGATAGCTGAGATAGTAGGCATCTCAGATGAACGTATGCGCAATATCGTATATATATCGTATATATTACACGAACATTTGAATTTGAAAAACGACCGCATTTGGCGAAGAAAAAAGTTATCTTCCATCAAGACAATGCACGGGTGGATGCACACGTGAGTAGTTGCCATGAGTAAAATCCATGATTTACGCTTCGAATTAATTCCACATCTGCCATATTCTCCAGACTTACCCCGAACTTGAAGAAATGGCTCGGCGGAAAGAGATTCGGCTCTAATGAGGAGATCATCGATGCAACAAACGCATATTTTGAAGGGTTGGAGAAATCGTATTATTCGGAAGGGATCGAAAAATTGGAAAAACGTTGAATCGTGTATCGAGCTAAAAGGGAACTACGTTGAAAAATAAATTTGTTTTTGGCCAAAAATATTATTCGTTGTTTCATTTTTACCAGACTTATCACTAAAAATAAAAAAAGAATACAATTCTTGCTTTACAATTGATAAAAATTAATCTCGGCGATTGTCTAAATTTGTATATAACCAAATCTTTATTGGTTCTCAGGATTTGTTTCAATAATGGATTGAACATGAAGTAGATTGACGAATTGGTTGTAGAATAGTAAAATCATTAGAATAGTAAATTTATTTTTTATCACCAATTATAAAATTATAATTTTGTTATATGAAAGATTGCCCGTAGAAATTTAAAATGAAATTGCTTCTCAAACCAAAATAACGTATGGAATTTTAATAAATTCTCAACAAAAATTACAGTTAACTCTTGACATCATGACAGTTATCTCATCATTGTTTTTCACAATTAATTAAAAATTTAACATTTTCTAAATTAAATTTTCGTTTATTGAATTATATCGAATAAACTCTTTTAATTGTTACTAAATTTTCCACATCTTATGAAATATTTTAATTTATCGAGCAAATAGCGAGCAGTGCATTAGTTAAAGGTGTGAAGTTGGGATTGGGGGAGATAACGGGTTCGAAGCCCAACATAAAAAAATTATCATCTCGCACTTACGATTAAATAATCGAAAAATGAACTTGGAATGTAGAACTCATGGACCAACCCACCTTCAACGTTAGAATAGGCTGAGTTAGAGCTATACAGAGTGCAGGTTGGTCAATCAAAGCCGGGAGTTGTTAAGCGTGTAATGAAAGAGCTGTTATGCTTTCTAAGATAGAAATCTTAATACATGTGTTGGCCTTTATGTATTTAAAAACAAATCTTTTAAACTTAGACTGTGTCCGAAACCTGTAATAAATATTTTTTAGTACAGAATTTTGACATTATTTGAGAATTATTCCCCTACATTCACAATTTTTTATTATGCTGTCCGAAATGTGTAATAAATCTCCCCACCTCAAATGCCTTTTCCCACGTGATATGTTTTTTCTTGAAACGTCAAATTGAAAATTGCGTCAAGACCGTGGTTGCATGCTGTGTGTTCCACAATATATGTATTATTGTATTACCGCAAACGATAATATCATCATAGATTGCTTAACTCTGGAAGAACCGAAACCAGAAATTCATCAACATCTAAACGAAGTTATTGAGGAAAATGCCTGTTCCTTTAGGCAGAGAATGGAATAGTTTATGAAAAGTTAAATAAAAAAATTGGATTTTAGTTTAAATTCGGAGTTTTAATTATTTGTGTTTATCTTTTCGTTATGTCATTTTACATTAATTCAGTGCGTGTCATTCATGTGTGTTCATATAAATATGTATATAATTATATATGTAGTATCATCCTGCCAAAAACATCATAAAATTCCGATCCATCCGCCATTTTATATGTATACACATTTTTTACTATTGCTCGGCCCATAAATCAATGATATAATTTATTTGCACGGATCTGTCAAAAATTATGATAGCGATAGACTATAATAATTTGGGTGTATGAGTTTTTTGCACATAAATGTCAAAAATATCTGGTTGAATCGCTTTATGTATAGGAATTGAAAATTGTAGTATTTATAAATGTTTAGGCGACTTTTACAGCACAGCCTACTGGATAGTAGTAGCCAGTGAAAAATGAAATAAACCATAAAAAATAAAATAATTATGTGCTATACGATTTTGAGGAGTATCGTTCATCGGGCAAGTAAAGCATTTGTCACTCAAAAATAGGACTACTCGATTAATTCTTTTATTTGTTTTTGAAGTAGTATAATAGTAAACATTCATGAGAAGATTGCTACCAAAATTTTGGAGTTGCAAATAAAACCTAGAATCATTTCCGCTTAAAACCGTATTTATAGTACTTTTTTCACTGCGCCCTCGTGAACCAGCTATATTTAAGCACCTAGGTTGATGAGTGGGAATGGTATACAAAAAGAACCGTTTAAACGGTAATAAACTAAATGAACTAAACCATATTTCGTGTGGCGATCGTTTTGTGCTTTACATATAACTATGTAGTTAAAAATGTTCCGACGTACATATAATGCAAAACTCACATTACCAGTGCCCTTATTCTGTGTTTCGGGGAAAGATGAAAAGGAAAGAATTATAACAGATTTTTTTCATTTTTTCCCCAAGAGTATAGTCTTTAGCAGGCAATGGAAGCGAAAGGGAAAAGTAACTCTTTCACATTTAGAACAGTTTCAAGTATTATTTTTCACGCAGTCGGAAAACAGAACAAATCGAGACCGCGTTTAGCGACTATTGGTGTATTGTTTAATACATGTACGCGTAAAAGATTTGTTGCTGTTTTAATATTTTTACTAATTTTGATTGGCCTGGATTAATTCAAAATTTAAACTTATTATAGTTTTTTTTATTTATTATAAAGTACTGAATTATAAATTAATAATTATCGATTGGTTGGTGTTATATTATAATTTATTATATATAAAGTTATGTCAAACACCACTAGAGTACTGTGTAATTCTACAGAATTACGTTTTGAACAAGCACAGAAGTATAATAGAGCATAAAAAGTGTAATACACATAAACATAGTGTAGTACCTACACAAATGTGTAATACATAAAAGTGTGTAATACACGGAGCTGGTACACAAATGTGTTACGCAGAAGTGTATAGTGCAGTAAAGTGTAGTTAGAAATAGCATATCTCTAATAAATTTGTATCATGCATTCCGCAATTAATACAGAACGAAGGCAGTGAAGCAGTCAAGAAGGTTGCGAAGCAGTGGTATGGTTGAAGGTGCTATATAGCGGTATCCATATATCCACTAATTTAATAATATCAGTCGTATTGTTAATGATATTTTGTTGTTTTGGTGTATTTACTTTATTCAATAATCATTAGAATTTTGGAAAATTTGAACTCTAACACTAAAAGTCAATAGGACAATTTAGATAGCTTTTTCAGAGAAATATTGAAAGTTAATCAGCATTTAAGCGGATTTCATCAAAGTTAAACTGAAATTCATACAATGAAAATTCTTCTGTTTTTTTAAATTATTGTAGGATTTAGTAGGAATTAAAAACAAAAAGGTCTAATTAGAACATATACATTGAATGATGTATATAGATGAAAAATAAATCTGTTCAAATAAATATTCTAAACAAATTTTTCTATTTATTCGATTTACAAACATAAAATATTTGTTTTCAATTTGTACATAATATATCGAACTTGCAAAAAATATACGCGCATTCATATAGGCGTTAACATTTTGTTACAAATATAAGTTCGTGCTGACTGGTTTTAGTTAGAAATGCAATTTATTGATAATTATCACGAAATTTATTCTATGATAATCAATAAATCGAATTGTATGGTTATGGACTATAATAAAACATTTACGTATTATAAATTGGGATATAATAAAATTTCGACGATGCCATCCATCCCTGACCGACAATAAAAATATTTTAAATTATATGTTATATATGTAGGAATATATGGTAATGGAAAAACATTAAAACCAAAACATAAAATTAGTCACCATCATTATAAATCGGAAACATTAAGCTTATATGTTCTAAAAAGCACAATGTCACAAGGTTAAATTTCTTATGTATATATAAGCATATATGTTTGTCAACATGGAATGAGTATATTTATATGATACATAAATGTATATGGTAATAAAAAATGTTTTGGACTCATGCAACCATTCATTACAGGTACCTTATTAACATAAAATAATAACTCCCATCCACATTATGTACTTCCTGAAATTTTGAAATTCTAGAAACTTTAATTTTATTATACCGTCTTGAGCTATCTGTACTCTATTTACACATTTTATGTATGAATTATTATAAAAAAGTTTTGTTTCTTTTCTTTTTAAATTGCGTGTCTGCATTCGTTAAAACAAATAATAATAAATGTAATAAATAATAATAAAAAATATTGATTGTTTTTATTGTATTTGATATACAATAATATGGCTAATAAACATACTAACATTTTTATTTTTTCGATTCATAAAAACCTACTTGCCTCCATTTTTAAATATATATGTTATTAAAACTGTTGTAATAATTCTATAGTAACTTGTTTACAACACTTCAACCACACATAAAAATTCTTGTTCAATATATATGAATACTGATTTCGTATTCTGATCATTAAAAAAATGGCGATACTGAAGGCACACAAATTAAAAGTGCGCGTTACCATGTGCTTTTCGTAGTACAGTTATCAATAATAAAAACCATATAAATTGAATTGGCTGGCATCATATTGCAATATTAAATAATCGCTATATAATATGTCGTTGAATAAATAATTTCAAAGGGCATGAATTTAACCAGACATACTAGTAATATAACGCTCAACTCTTTCTTAAGGCGTTCTTTTAAAAAAGTATATATTCATTTTGAATATACTCATTTGTTTTTCTGAAAGGCTGAATATTTATTTTTGGCGGGCTGCGACCCCTACTAGGCCCTAATTTACGGTATAAATGTATAAATCCATTTTTGTCATTATTTTTTGACATTTGGACATATCCTTAAACAGGTCTCAAGAGAAATCGATTTTTAAAGTAATACATTGACTAAATAATATAATTTTGTATTGAGTGATGAAATGAAATCACGCGCGGATCTATGAGGCTATAGACCAAATAACTTATAATATTATAAGGGAAATTGCTGCAGGTTTGCGTATCAAGATATCGCAGTTTATCGTAGTTTACATTCATTTGTTAGATGGCACCACTGGCAAATAAGTGCCATGTTACCATTTTTTTAACACGAAATTTTGAAAAATAATGTAAATAAATCTATAAAAAAAAGAAAAATTAAATAAACCAATCCAAATTGACAATACTGTGCTGAAATAATTCGGAAATAACACGTAACGTAAAAATTCTTTTAAAATAACATTTGGCGCCCATAAAAAACGTTTGGCGCGCCATCTGGAAAATGAAGGTAAACTAATTTGTAACGATAACATGATGTCACGCGAGTTTACTATGTAAATCTGCAGTAATCTTCCTTATACATAGTATTATAAGTTATTTACTATAGACCGAAAAGATTAATAGATTTTATTTTTAGATACATTTATTTACACAAGATTGAGCATGTTTTAAATTTAATTTTTATTATTTTGTTTACTTTATTTCTAATAAAATGAATATGTTTTCCTACTTAGCTTTGAAAAAACACGTTCTTCGATAAATGGTCCTCTTAACAAAAATAGTTCGATCCGTGCTTCATATAGCTGTACTATTTTAAAAGTTTAAATAATTTTTTCGCACACAGACATTATGTACCACTTTACGCACAATTAGTTATATATAGTACGTAAGTATATATAGTATATCTACTAGCTATGTAAATTACGCTAATAATAATAATAAACAGGTTTTTAAGGCCATTACTGTGTCAACAATTTGGCTTCAGCGGTTTCGATCCTGAGCTTGGTTCCCATACTGTCTTAGACAATCTGAAGAAGCCAGGTCGTTCTCTACATTGTGGAGCCATCATCGCCTGCAACGACCTCTGTGCCTACAATATGGTGGCTCTCCTTTCAGAGGTCGCTGCACAATTTGTTCCGGATCAGTAAAAATAAAAATGAAAAAAATCACAAATTCCGTTATGTATTGTAAGTGTAATTTTTTATAGGAGAAACCATTTAAAACAAATTAAAATAAAACAAAATTATCGCCTGCTGAGAATCAAACACAAAACGCCGAGGCTAACACTAGGGGCGTAGCTACGTTTTCCGGACCTTCAAGCAAGAAATAATGTTCGACCTTCTTTTTTTAAATCAATTTTGTGATGTAAACATTCATTTTATTTAAGATTTGATGTAAACATACAAGTACGCTGAATAAAAATAAAACAATTGATTCATGATAAAAAATCCGTGGAAAATATCCTTCATACGTCCTGATTTGTAGGGCAAACGAAGCGAGATCATCAACTATCGCGAGATTGCCATACTTTCTATCATAGCTCTTTGAATCAAAGATTCATCGTTTTTTGTTTTTCCATACAAAAAGGTATATTTCGCCTGTGCAACATGGTTTTTTTGCGGGAAGGTCGCTAATCACAAACCTAGTGTTTTTCAGCGGCCATCTTCACAGTACGATTGATTCCAGACTGCAGTTGGACGTGGTCTATACTGATTTTTCAAGGGCCTTGTTTTCACTCTTCGTAATCGATGTGGTGAACTGTTTCAAATTTGCAAGATGTCTGCTATACGCTGATGACATGAACATTTTTGCTCCAGTTTCCAATTTATCTGACTGTTTGATGTTGCAAAGTGATTTTGTTGTTGGACTATGAGCAACAATTTACGGTTAAATGTAAGCAAATGTAAGACTCTTTCGTTTTATAGAATCCGATGCCCATTATTTAAGACTGATCTTGGAGTGACGTCCTGTTCGGATCTAATATTTACCAGGCATATTGACTCTGCTATCTCTAAACCTTACCTTATGCTGGGTTTTATCAAGCGAAATTGTTACGAATTTACTGATCCGCTAACATTTAAATATTTGTATGTGTCATTTGTTCGTCCGGTTCTGGAATACGCCTCTCAGGTTTGGTCGTCTTCATATCTGTGCCAATCGACTAGGATCGAGTCCGTTCAAAAGCACTCTGTCCTGTTTGCCCTCCGACGTCTACCATACGTACTAACGTATACGAACTCCCACCATATCGCCATCGCATTTATTGGGATTGTCACAACTTCGTACGTGATGTTTTAAAGTCGCGTATTGATTGCTCCGAATTACTTGCTCGTGTAAATTTGTATGCTTCCGAGCGCCGTTTGCGTCGTCGTGACGGATTTTTATACATCGATAGTGCATCTACGAACCTCAGTCAATCGGAACCTGTTTTGAACACGTCGCGTTGTTTCAATTGCGCTTTTGATTTTTGTGATTTTAATATATCTAGGAATTCATTCAGAGTTGAGTTTGATAAATTTCTTAGACCTACTTGACTTGCGTCTTGATTTGTTTTATATTTTTGTGTATTTTTAATTTTGTTTTTATTTTTTTTATTTTTTATTTTTATATTTTAGATGTCAGTTTTTTCTCTTTTTTACCGATTGTATCTATTTTGACTGTAGGTCATAATAATAATAAATAAATAAAAAAAATTAGGGCGTTGCTACATTACGTATCAACCAAATTATATATTTTTTTCTTGACATGGGTTTTATTTTTGTAACTGGATCGTTTTGTAAATGTTTCAGTGGTTCACTATGCAAATCACCTAAGAAAGCGGGAAAAAATATATTACATTTGTATTATTGTTTCCCTTTATATTTTCCTATTACAAAACGATAGCCGTTCAAAATGGTAGTCGGATTGCATAGTAGGGCGCCAGATCCCAAAATTATTTACCTATATTTTTAACGTATTGGTTATTATGAAATAAAATCCACCTTCAATCGCCTTCATTTTTATCTTTATCCATTCTTTTAAATATATTTTCTTATACGTATCCTTATAAGATATAATTCTTATTTGTAAATTAGGGCTATATTTACGCACATTACTTAAATGTCATGCAGAAATCTAACGATTTTCAATGAATAGAGTCAGCAGGACCAAAAAAAATAGAATACAAATCGTAAAGGGCACACATATAAGCGAAGGGGATTTAATTAAAAAACAAATTAAATCAATTTGTCTGGGAAATCAATATTCGGAAAATATTACCTTCACCCTACAAAATAAGATGTTGATAGAAATGTTAAATTGATAAATCATAAAGAAATACCTGCGGAAAATAGGATCAATATTATTATTCTCATTTAGAAGCAAACGGGTATTCCATTTTTCACAATTTCCAGATATTGCCGTAGCACTAAATAAAGGAAATCTGAATTTACTACTTAGATTTGCATAAATATACATTGCTTATACAAAGTCAACGAAGGCCTAAACTAGAGACCTCGCGCATCTTTCCAAAATATATCATTAAATTATTTCTATTAAACACTGATTGATGGAGTATGGTCACATAAAACATTATATCATTGGCTATTGTTTATATATATTTTCATAATTTCAAATGTGTAATGACATTGTTTAGAATACAATTATCAAATTCATCACTGTTGAAATAACAATTAGTTGAATTACTCGAAATTACAATTAATGTTGTATGCTCATATATATATATACATAAATTGATTGAATTCTGCTGGTTAGTGAACTTAGAGTTGGGTGGCCTTAATTTATTCAATTTCTCCCTCTTCTACACCAGCGACGTAATTTACTCAAAGTTTAAGAAAAATAAAATCAATTTCATCATAAAAGAAAGACTGGCTGTAGTTGGTAATTAATTTTTAGTTTTTAAATCAGGACAGGAAAATTATTTCCAGGTGTTGGTATTTTTATTTCACATTTTCAACCACATTTGACATTATCTTTTGCTCTTTTATTACCTTGATAAAAAGTTATACGTATGATGTAGCTATGTATATTGTAATTTTAAAAGGGTAAACTTACGCCATGAATCCTTTTGTAGTTAAATAAACGCCTGTATATACTCGTGACTTAAGAAATTTTGTGATATTTTTCTATTGATTACGTACAAAAGTCAAAACTTGTACCTATGCGTTTTATGTTTTCATATTCAAAACAAACTCTATTTATAAATATGTATACCTATGTATGTATATTATACGTATAATATACAACAATCATTTATTGAACTAAACAATTTGCCGCGGAAACTATTATATTGTTCTTTTGCCACACGCAAACAAAATATTTTTGTATGGATCTTATAAAAAAACAGCAATAAGTTGCCAAGGCAAATTCTACACATTATACGCCAAACGCTACAAAAGCTTTTGTTCAGGTAAAATATTTTTGTTCTTAACTTTTATCGAGCCTTATTTCACATAGTTAATTATATAAAAATTATTTATTTCCATATTATTGTTCTAAATTTAAAAACCATCAAATACCAAAATTGTGTATTGTGTGGGTGCCAAATTCAAAATCAATTTTTTTTATGGGGATAATTTAGAAACTCGAGTATAGTATCCTATAATAAATTCTCAAAAAGAACAATCGTGAAATAAAGAGGAAGTCTGTAATTTATCATGCAAACTGACAGAAATACTCACTCCGCCATAACCGGCCACCTCGTTTAAATAGCCATGCTATACCATGCTATATATATATATATATATAAAGTTTTGAAAAGTTTTTTGGAGTTAAGTATAGCGAAACGTATGCTGTCATTGTGCATTTACTTTTGACCAATTAAAATGTAGCTTGTAAGACCATTAGAAAATTTTAAATCTTTAGCCAATTTTGCAATAAACATATACGATGGTAATCTAATTCAAAAGCCCATCTAATTTTAATTCAAATATTTAAGGCGCCATTTGGTGATCATTGGCGCAGTAATTGCCCATCAGCCTTTTTAATTACAAAACGAATTTACGAACAACTTGAATGACCCTCTGTATATATGTATATATGTATAATATAATTATATACATAGTTATAATATTTGAGGAGAGAATGAAAAGTGTTTACAGGTTTTTAAAATCAATGTAGAACATTGACAGGAAATGAAAATGTTTTATCAAGATTGATTAGTTTCTTGAATTGCTTTTATTTCCGTTTTTGAAATGTAAATGCTCTCTATTTCGAACATATTATTTAGGATATAGAAGTTTATTTCTGTAATACAAATACAATAGAACCGCAGTTTTATATAACTTGGAAATATTTTCATATAATATTCTTTGATACATGTACAGCAAATCAAATGTGTTTATTAAGTGGTATTTCAGTATGGTTCGTAGAAAGCTGGTGTCACAAATGCACAAAATTCAGCTTAAATCTCATCCAAAATCATGCTGTATAAGCAAAATCCATTATAATATTGCTATACAGTAAATTCAATACGTGGTAATTTTATGTAACTACTTAAAATTTTACATATATGAAATGATAGAACAAGTACGCTCCATTAAACAGTTATTATACGAATGAAACCGATTGTAACCAGGGATGGGCGTTCACACGTCATCTATTATTTTCTACATTGCCGTGTCGACAACCCGTGGATAACGTCAACAACGTAGACAACGTCGATAATGTATACAATCCCTATAGAGCGGTTTTGCCAATTAGTTCTAAATTAAAGGGTGACCAAATTTCTTTAGGAATAATGCGTTGTTGGTGATAGTTTTATAGAATTTCAATCAATGCATTTAAATCTCTTTTCAAAAAGGGCGGAATTTAAAACTAATCGTTCTCAAATACCATAAATCTACTTCAGCGTCATGTTTATCCATTACTAAATTATTAAATTGACCCAAAACAACGATATATAACGTTATATAGAGTGGGGCCTTCTTTATAACGGTGGAACGGTATAGAAAAGCTCGCAGAAAAATAGAACGGTATAGAAAAGCTCGCAGAAAAATCGGAAAAAACGGCTCAATAAAATGCAGACAAAAAGGTTATAACTTTCATTAAAAATAATGCGACGAACATTAACTATGACTGTGCCATAAAATTTAAAACATCCCAGTCGCTGGTAAAACGAATTCGAGTTCAGGAAGGCTATAAGTGCTACCGATTTATTAAAAAGACAAATCGTTGAGATAACCAACACTTGTTCCTGTATAAAAAAACCAACAACTTTCCTATTATTGTGGCAGGATTGTACTATTCACCAAGACATTCTATTAAAAAAAAGAAACAATCCTCAGCGTTCTTCAAGCATCTGATGACTTCAATGCGAAGAATATTCACTGGGATTCTATAGTTTAACTACAACTAAAGGAAAAGAATTACTGATTGCCATTAAAGAAAATGGAAAATTAACATATTGGCCAACTGACCTAGGGCCGGTCCCAGACATTTTGGAGCCCGGTGCAATTAAAAATAGTAACCCAAATTTAAGCCATTTCCACATCACCCCTCTTGAGGTAGACTTGCGATGCGTTTTTTTAATGAGGTTTCCCCGGTAGGCATACTCCTCTAAGTGATATATTAACATTTTTAAAATCGATGTAATTTAAAATTTAATTTTTCGAGATTTGATATTGGCAAATTGAGCTCGTTAACTATTTCTTTCTCTATTGAAATTGTAGCTAGGCCTACTAATCTTTCCTGTGTCATAGAAGTTCTTAAATAATTGTTAATTATTTTCAATTTAGAAAAACTACGCTCTCCTGAAGCTACGGTAACTGGTAAAGTTAATAAAATTTGAAGCGCCACTACTGTATTGGGATACAAAGTATTTAAATTTTGTTGTGCTAGGAAATCTAAAACCAATCAGATGCTTTTTTTTTTTTGTGAGAGACGCGATATTAAATTACATGCTATGACATGATATTTCAAATTAGAAGCTACGATATGACTTTGAGACCGAGAGAAATTAATTCAATAATTTATCGTTTATTTATAAAATTTTTAAATTGGCGCCCTTTGCAATTTTTGCGCCCGGTTAAGGTGCACCATTTTGAACCTAAGAAGGACCGGCCCTGTTTACTGACCCAGGAAAAATACCTGACCTGATCGATTTTTTTTATAACCAAAAATATTTCTGAACTCTGGTTATTTGACCATCACCGTACATTTTAATTGCTGCTATCCCTCTTTTATACTTGGCAATTAATTGGAAAAATTTGAAAATTTTAAAGAAAGCTGAGTTGAACTAACTTGTAAGGTGAAATTAAATTAAAAAAACGTTAGACCGAATGCCGCTTGAACTCACGTCCACTAATCAAACGCCCATTACTTTGCTTACTTGACCACTGCCGTACAATTTGATTACTGATAAATCAATCTTTTATACTCACCATTTGCATAAAGAAAAATTAAAATTTAACAGAATCGAAATTGAATTAATTTGTAAGAAATTAAATTAAATTTGTTTTTAGTTTTAATCTATACTTAAACTCAGCTATACCTATTTGTTATATACGTTCAGTTTGTATAGGGAAATTGTTTACTTGGGCGTTATTCATGTACTGACTTAAACTTAAAATTTGTATGGTCGGTGGTCAATATTGTGGCCCGCCCAGAAAATCGCATCAAGCATCATTGATTGGAACGGAAGTTTTATAATTTTTAAGAACATAAGGAGGAATAGCTAGTCAGATTTTTATCTTCGAAATGCACTACTTGGAATGTCATCGCATTAAATGTTGCACCTGGCACTATGCAGTTCAGTTAGGTTGCACACTATATTAATGTTGGGACATTTTTGGTTCAACACAGTTTCTGTTAAAAAATTTCCCAAGTTTCTTAATTCAATTAGAAAGTATAAAAGATTTGAATAACATCAAATACATATACGGTGATAGGTGAGGTAGTATAGTGATTGACTTTGCATTCGTGGACCTATAGGTTTGAGTCACATTAGCGATGGTATTATTTTAATTTAATTTTTTCAAATTGGTTCAACACACAGCTCCTGTTAAACATTTTCATATTTTTCAAGTAGTGGCATGTATACAAGATGGGTATATAGCGATGGTGAAATAAATGCGAGTGTCCATTGCCTTTGCTAAAATTTTCAATATTTTCTATTCATTTGACAGATATAAAAGATTTGTATAGCATGAAATATATATGCGGCAGTGGTCCAGTAATTAAAGTCAGTGACTTTGGATTTATGGATCTAAGTTCGATTCTCGAACGAGCCAAAGAATTTTTGATTTAATTTCTCCTGTCATTTTTGGTGATGGTGAAATAAAAATAATCCAACTCAGCTTCTGTTGAGTATGATGATGGGGTATAGAGCGATAATGAAATTGTACGGCGATGGTACAAATAAGCAGAGTCAATTGGCGTTGCTAAAATTTTCATTTTTTTTATTCTAATGGCAGCTGCAAACGCTAGGAATATCACTATTTATATGTATGGCAGTGGCTCGGTGGTAAAAGAAGCTGTGTGATTGGACTATAATCATGACTAGTTCAAGCCTCAATGTATATTTTTAATTTAATTGCAAAAATTGGTCATTTTGAAATCAAAAATCGATTTTTTTTTAATTTAATGAGAAATATGTGCAAATCCGCTAAACTGTTTTACCGTTAAATAGAGGTTCGAAAACACTGCACAACACAACATACACGATTCCAAACCCTATGATACCGCTTTACTTTACCACCTCACAATTTCCATATATAGATTTGCCGCTATACTCATCCTTTATATTTGCCAATTGAAGGGAGAAATTAAATACAATAAATTAATTTAAAAATTATTTAATGCCAAATCGAGGCTTGAACTCAAGTTCACAAGTCCAAATGCAATGACTCTGCTTACTGGACCACCAGCGTATATAAAGATAGTACTATACAAATCTTTTATGTTTGCTAATAGAGAAAATTGAAAATTTTAGCAACAAGAATGGGCAATTATTACGGTCATACACAAGAGATGGCTTTTAAACTTGCAGAAATTGAATGTAGGTGTCAACAGAAACTGTGTTGAATCAATTTTACAGCAGAAATTGAATTAAAAAAGTATTGGTGCTGACGAGTCTTGAACTGGAGCCGACGATTTCAAGAGCATTGACTCTGCTTACTCGACCATCGGCGTATTTAAAATTGGTGCTGAACAACGATAGAAATCATTACAAAAGGATTATAACCTTCATTAAAAATATTCCTGGGATAATTAACTATGACCTATGGTAAAACGAATTCGAGTTCAGGAAGGCTTTAAGTGCTACCGAGTTATTAAAAAGCAAAATCGTTTAGATTACCAACACTTGTTCGATAAAATATGTGACAGACTGATGACAAAATTTTCACAAAATTTAGTGGATGTGTTTTGATGGATGACGAAACGTACATGAAATTGGTTTTGAAACAATTGAAGTTAGATACATTTGTAAAAAAATGTATGATTTGGCCAGCTAATTGCAGTTGTGGAGCCAGGTTTTTTGTCACTTTGTCATTTTTCATAACGACGTATTTTGCCGCTAATTCTTCAACACTATTCAGCAGTAAAGTTTTGGTCACATAGCTCGTTCACACGACTCTAATTCCAACAGAAGCGTGATTAACAAATCAATGTTAACTCAAAGAGTTCACAGGTTTTCGATGCATCGAAAAATTTTGGTCTATAGTGGAAAGAGTGCTGAAGTGCAAAAGTCACACCGGCAGTTATGCCAGAAACAGGGAGCACCAAACAACATGTGCGTGATTTTAGCCGTAATAACGAAATCAATAGAAATGATTTGTGCAAATTTTAAAAACCTCAAAAATTGAATATTTAATCGTATGGAAACTTTAGTATCATTCAAATGAACATTTCTTAACATTTATTTTTATTAAAGATTACTTCTTCCATATGATGGCCGCAACTGCAATGGTCCTTTCTCAAAGTTCAATTTTTGATGACGCATTTTTTTTTGGACTTTACGTAGCCCCAAAGAAAAGAGTTTAAAGGTATCAGACGATCTAAATAGTCAATTCAACGATCCGAGCCGTGAAATTATTTGCTCGCCAACATGATTTATCAATAAGTACATTGCTTCGCGCGCTATATGGCAAATAGCGCCGACTTCTTGGAACCAAATGTCGTCGTGGTCCCGCTTCAATTTCTGGCAGCAAATATTCCGTTATCATAGCGCAATAATGAGCACTATTCACAGGTTCGTCCCGACCGTCTTCTTTTTTGTAGAAATATGGACGAATGATTTCACAGGCCCATAAACCATACCAAACCGTCTATTTAGTCGCGTATCATCCAATACTGTAAACTAGGATTCAAACTTTTCGATGGTATTCCAAATAGTGGTCTCGACAGGCCGATTATGTCAACCGTAACTTGGTCTAAGCGCACCAAACACATTCCTCACAGAACGCTGATTTTCGTTTTAAAGCTGAACAATCTGTAGACGCTATATGTCGGGCTCAGTCTTTCCATGGTGAAATCGCAAACAATACTGAATAAATAAAAACACGATTGCAGTTTGAAACTCATTCATGCGTCATTTGTCAAAAAGAAACAAATGAAAAAATCACCTCTAGATGAATGCTTTTACAAAATCCTCCCGCGAACTGGCGCATTCGATTTCAAATCACTAAAATATCGTAGGTTGTTGATATTATTTTAACTGTCGACGTTGACAAAAAACACTGCCAAATAACACTTGTCGATAACCTCGTAGATTACATGACGTAATCTACCTCGCCCATCCCTGATTGTAACGCCTTTAATCTTGATCAGGGTAAATTCAAAAAACCTGCTCAAGTAAAATCATCAAAATTGAGAAAATTTATACCTAAAGATGGTCAATCATTAAATCTATATAGTAATTTGTTTTGGCTATACATAAAGTCTTACAAGTAAATGTTTGTAGTTTTTTATGAACCAATTTAAAATTGTTGAAATATTCCCGATTCCAAAAGAGATGAAGTCAATGAAGCATCTCAACATCTTTAACATCTAAAAAAGCACACCAAGAAGCACAGTTAAAAAATTCATTTAGAAATACACAGGGAGTCTTCTCGGCGCACGCGTATAGTGTCCCGCTACTACACCTCGATAAAACGATTGAACGATACAAAATCGAATCAAAATCTTGAAAGCAGCCATAACAAAATCACACTCTCACCTAACATAGAACATCTCGTGGACCACTCAACATACACTAATGATCAAATACTTTTTAGAAAGCTCTAGCGATGCCTTATAACTATAAAATAAAATCTCTTCAATTTGCTCTCAAACAATTTGCTATTCTGTCGTAGCCCAAGCAACCAGGCTTTGTAAAATTAATGTAAATATCAATATGTACCGTATTTCGACCGTAACACTTGAAAATTTGATATACATGTTTGTATGAATCGACCATAATATTCATAAAATTTACTGATTAGTTATATGATAATGATCGATCTTTTTTTATATTACTAATTAAAATCATAACTAAGTAAGTAAGGATTATTTAGACAGATATGCCGAGTTTATTACAGATCAATTTGTGAATTATGTGTACTGTGTAGCATTATAAATAATTTCAAATTTGAAGATGTTTGTCCAACATTTATTTATCGTTATGGAAAATCGATCATTAATTTAAATATGCCATCTAAACCCGCCATCTGGTTTAACGTAAATCACCATTATTCTGGTTGGATACCCGACTATATCTTTAAGAATTTAACAAAAGGAATACCGATATATTAAAGTCTGAAAAGCCATCGACGCGATTTGTAAAACAAATCTAGCAGTGAAAACGAGCATCAATCTCTTTGTTGTGTCTTACCCGTAATCCGTATACTGAACCCCATTGGCATTAATGTGATTTAAAATACAAAAAATTCTGATGTCTAACATGATATGGGAAGCTTTGTCTTCGTCGGGTAACTTTTCATTAGCGTTTCTATCCCCCATAATAGATTTGAAGTATATGTACTGTTAGTGTTGAAAATAATTCTACCAGTTCTAAACTTTCAACCTGAGCTTTCTAGCAGGAATCAAACTAAAGCTTGATTTATGATCTTAGATTAGTGGGAAATATTAATTTTTATCATTTTGATTTATTTACTGGCATTTTCCAAAAAGTGTATGTATAGTTATGTTATGAAACATAGTAAATGTTTGACAGCTTGATTTTTTTTTAAAGTACTGGTCGAAACTAACATTTGTATTTTTAATTAACCGTACTTCGTAGTCAATCTTTGTTTTGCATTCATTTTTCCAAATTTTTTTGTATAGTTAACTAAAAAAATAGGGAAAACCAAGTGGTGATTTAATTATAAAACGAACTGTATTTCAGTATGTATAGCACTAAACCGATTTTCTCTGTAACATTTTATCTTATCGTTAGTTAAGATTTAGCGATTCGTTTATATCTTGTCCATTATAGTTTCTTGTGTTGGTTTTTATATCTTGTGTTTTATAGTTATCAAACACATGGTTTAGATGATTCCGAATTAAAACTCAAAACTCATTAAACATTTTTAGAAGTGTACTACCACAGACGTAATCCAGACGATTTATTTATGAATAAAGACGTGGTTGTATGTATACTACTATCGAGGAACCCAATTAGCTATTTCGAAATATATTTGACATCTACTTACTAGTAGATGGCACTGTCTATTATATTGTTACGATCGTGGCGACATCTATGTTTGAATAGCGACACTATCGTTAATGTAAAATTGTTATAAAGTAGAACAGTATAGAGGTGTCTAGACTTATCTAGACTAATCGAATATTCTGGAGATTTCTAGAATGGTTAGAATATTTAGTATAAATACGCGACAAACATTTGGGAGAAAATCAGTTGTGTTTTAACCGTGAGAGTGCTAATAGTAATTAAAAGGAAAGTGTTTATAAAGTAAAATAAAGTGTTATTAAAGTGTAATATAGTGTTGTTAAAGTGTAGTAAAATAATTATTGTGAAGTTAAATAATTAAGTTAAATAAGTGAAATAATTAAATTAGTGTTTAATCGGAAATAAATAAATTTAGTGTGTTCTAGAATTTACATCGTTTGTTTTATTCACAATCCAGTGATCGAACCTTGAATTTGACAAGGCAAAAACGTAACAATTGGTGACAGCGGTGGGATTGTGAATTAAAAGATGATTCTAGACGAATTGAAGATTTCCGATTTAAATGAAGAGTTGGAGCGACGTGGTTTGTCAACGGTCGGCCAGAAAAATGTATTGAGACAACGATTACTTCAAGCATTAGAGCTGGAGGGTAATGATCCGGCTAGTTATAATTTTGATGAATCGACATTTTCCGACCACGCAGAAGGGGACGAAGAGAATGGAGAAAGTAAAGAGGCGGTAGTGGAGGTTGCAGCGGTACCTTCTGGAAATTTCGATATGGCGCAGTTAATGGCTGCTATTCAACAGTCCAATTTGGAAATGAAACAGTCTATTGAAACATCAGTAGAAAAGACAGTTGAAAAGTCTGTGGAAAAATTAAACCATAAAATGGAACAATCTAGTAATCAATTAAATCAGAAAATTGATCAATCAAATCAGGAAATGAAAGAAATTAAACGGTCAAATCAGCGCATGGAACAGTCGGTGGGCGAGATCAATAACAAAATGGATGAGAAATTCAATGAAATGTATATCAATTTACATGAAGAAGTAGAGCAAATTGAACAAAAATTACAAAAGGACATGCAAGGGTTGGAGCAGAAAGTTATTGACGGCAACGGAAAAATACAAACAGATATGGAAGAATTACAAGAGAAAGTTCTAGGCTTCGAAAAAGAACTTCTTTACCTCAAAGTTAACGGAACAACGTCGTCAGTATCTCAGCCAATTCAAGCAATGAAATTTAAGCCACCGATATTTGATGGTACAACATCGTTTGCGGTTTTCAAATTTCAATTTGAGACAACGGTTAATCAAAATGGGTGGAATGATGCAAATCGAGGAACAGCATTAATAGTGGCTCTAAAAGGAGAAGCGGCTGAAACACTGCAGACTATTCCGCAGTATGACCGTAGTAATTACAACGAAATAATGAAGGCGTTGGAGCGAAAGTATGGAAGTGACCATAAGCGAGAGATGTATCGTATGGAGCTGAAGAGCCGAGGTCAAAAGATCGGAGAGACTCTTCAAGAATATTCCGCAGCAGTCGAGCGGCTAGTACATTTGGAACATGTGAATACATCTCCCGATTACATGGAGAGGATTAAGATGGACGCATTCATCGATGGAATACGTGATCCGGAAACACGTAAAGCAGTGATGTTATCACCTAAGGCTACTTTTGCCGAGACCATCGCGTGTGCTTTAATAAATGAGACTGCGCAGGCTATCATAAAACCGTCGCTTAAGGTACGACGAGTAGAAATGGATAGCAGCACCAACGTCGAGCGGTCGGTTCCAAGATACAGAGAGGGTGGTAGCAAAATAAAATGTTGGACATGTGACAAAATGGGTCATATGTCGAGAGACTGTAAAGAAGGAAAATGGAGACGTACAAGATCGCGATCTCCTATGCAACGACGAGTATTAAGTAGAGAGCGAACGTTGGTCAAGGAAGATGGCCAAGAACGAAAGGAGTCGTTAAACTACAACGAGTCAGCCTAAAGGGGCAGAAGCTGACTCCCACAACCAATTGCCCCATAACCTCCATCCCTATTTCGAGATTGGGACGAGTCGGTGACAGCTTAACAATTAAAGGAAGTATTGACGGGAAGAGCTGTGTTATTACCCTAGATACAGGAGCGGTGCGCACGTTTGTCCGAGAGGATCTAGTAAAGGGAAGAGTACTACCAGCGAATGAGTTGAAATTACGTACAGCCACAGGAGAGAGCGCAGACATAAAGGGCAGGAAGCTTGTGAGAATTAAGATAGGCAATGCTCAATTCCAACACGAAGTGCTGGTCGCAAAGATAGTGGATGAAGTCATCTTGGGGATGGACTTCATGAGGGCGAATGGCTTCGTGGTGGATGTTGGAAGAGGAGTATTGGACTGTGATAATTTCGAGTTACCACTGCGAGTGGATGATGTGGAAACAACCACTAGGCGGGTAATAATAGAACATCGGGAAAAGCTGCCACCGAATTCGGAAACACTTGTGTGGGGGAGATTGGAGGGAGGTTCTGGGCCACCCAGGTTGTGGGTTGTAGAAGCCAGTGAAGAAGAAAGCGAAACCAAAGGAATTATGATAGGGAGGACGTTAGTAAAATCAGATAACGAATGTAGGGTACCGATTAGGACCCTAAATCTCTCGGAAAAGACAAAAACAATTAAGAAAGGAACTGTTATTGGTAAATGTGAAGAGGTGTCAACGATAATGAAATGCGAGCAGAAAAATCCGATTAGAAACACCGATACTCAAGGACAGAAGCAAATAGTAGAACACCTCATGCAGAAATGGACTAGGGATCTTACCATGAACCAGAAAAATTCAGCACGACAACTGTTCGAACAGTATAAGTCGATATTTTGCAGTACACCGGATAATAATGGAAGGGCCAATATGGTGAAACATCGAATTGATACCGGAACGGAGACACCTATACGCCAAGCACCGAGAAGGTTACCTTTAGCAAAACGAGAAGAGGTGGATCGAATGGTAACGGACATGCAGGCAGCTGGAGTGATTGAATCATCAAACAGTCCATGGAGTTCACCAGTAGTATTAGTCCAAAGGAAGGATGGGAAAATGCGCTTTTGTGTCGATTACCGAAAGCTAAATTCAGTAACGAAAAAGGATAGCTACCCATTACCAAGGATCGATGACACGTTAGACACATTGTCAGGTGCTAGAATGTTTTCAACATTGGACCTGCAAAGCGGGTATTGGCAGGTGGAAGTCCAAGAACAAGATCGTGAAAAAACGGCGTTCAGTGTGGGTAATGGGCTATGGCAGTTTAACGTGATGCCATTTGGATTATGTAATGGCGCGGCAACTTTTGAACGACTTATGGAGCGCGTGTTAAAGGGACTGCACTGGAAGACTTGCCTCGTGTATTTGGATGACATCATAGTTATGGGAAAGGATTTCGAAGAACACTTAACAAATTTGTCAGAGGTATGGAAGCGATTACAATCAGCCGGTTTAAAGTTAAATCCGAAGAAGTGTTCATTATTCAGAACGGAGGTAAAATTTTTGGGGCATAAGGTAACGACCAATGGAATCCACACCGATGAGGACAAGATATCAGCGGTAAAGGACTGGCCAAGACCTAAAAATTTACGGGAATTACGGAGCTTCCTCGGATTGTGCACTTATTATAGGCGATTTGTGCCAGGATTTGCCAATGTAGCAAAGAGCTTACATGATTTGACCCGGAAGAACAGGGCATTTGAATGGAATGACGAGCAAGAGGAGTCATTCAATGAGTTGAGAAGGCGATTATGTACGGCACCATTGTTGGCATACCCTATACCTGGTGTTAAGTTTATTCTTGATACCGATGCAAGTAATGATGGCATCGGAGGGGTGTTGTCGCAAGAAATTGAAGGGTAAGAAAGAGTAATAGCTTATTACTCGAAGGTGTTATCTAAACCAGAACGTAACTATTGTGTAACTCGTAAGGAATTGTTGGCTATAGTGGAATGTGTGAAACATTTTCATAAGTACCTCTATGGCCAAGAATTTCATATACGAACGGACCATGGAGCATTACGTTGGCTACTGCAGTTCAAGAACCCAGAAGGACAGGTAGCGCGTTGGATTGAGCGACTACAGAGCTATCATTACCAGATCGAACATCGGAAAGGGAGTGCACATGGAAATGCTGATGCATTGTCAAGACGACCATGTCAAGTGGAATGTAAGCACTGCGGGCGTATAGAAGCAAAGGAAGACGTTATCGACATCAGGCTTATGCAAATACTACCCGATAAGGAATGGACGGATGAAACGGTTAGGGACGAGCAGTTAGCAGATCCAGATTTGGCAATAATCATGCAACTTAAGGAGACAGGAAATCGTCCAACTTGGTGTGAAATTGCGGATAAGAGTCCCACAGTAAAGGCTTACTGGGCACAATGGGATAGCCTCCAAATCGAGAACGGATGCTTAAAACGAATATGGGAAAGCTCGGACGGTAATGTGAAGCAATTGGTAAAAGTGGTGCCTAAATCTAGAATTGCCGAGATATTGAAGGAGTATCACGGAGGGGCAAGTGGGGGTCATCTGGGAATTAATAAAACACTTGCCAAAATACGTCAACGTTTTTACTGGTCAGGATGTAGACAATCTGTAGTGGAGTGGTGCCAAAGATGTGATCAATGTGCGGCGGTAAAAGGTCCTGCACGGAAAAGTCGGGGAGCAATGCAGCAATATAACGTTGGAGCGCCATTTGAAAGGATCGCAATGGATGTGGCAGGACCATTCCGGACTACGGATGTTGGTAACAAATATGTGCTAGTAATAATGGACTATTTTAGCAAATGGCCAGAGGTGTATCCCATACCTAATCAGGAGGCAACCACGATAGCTGACGCCGTGGTTAATAATTGGATAAGTCGTTTTGGAGTACCAATGGAGATTCACACAGACCAAGGAAGAAATTTCGAGTCAGTTGTATTTCAGGAAGTCTGTCAGTTGCTCGGTATAAATAAAACAAGAACAACGCCTCTGCATCCACAGTCGGATGGTATGGTGGAAAGATTCAACGGGACGTTGGAGAAATATTTAGCAAAGGTCATGGAAAATGATCAACGCAACTGGGATCGACATATTCCGATGTTCCTGATGGCGTATCGATCAGCAGTACATGACTCAACGGGAATGACACCAGCGAGAATCCTTTTTGGAAATAATCTGCGATTACCCGGAGATCTAAAGTTTGGAGCCGTTCCATCATCAGCTTTAGATAGACAGAATTATGTTGACCAGATGAGATGAGAACTCGACGAGATACACCAGTTTGTACGAGAGAGGATACGAGTATCAAGTGATCGGATGAAGGCTCGATATGACATACGAGCAAATAATAAAGGTTTCGAAGAAGGAGAGTTAGTATGGCTTTACAACCCACAACGGAAGAAGGGTTTATCACCAAAGCTGCAACCTTCGTGGGAAGGGCCGTACACCATCATCACCAAAATAAATGACGTGGTCTACCGGATCAAGAAAGGGCAGCGAGGAAAGTTGAAGGTGGTGCATATAGAGCGATTAGCGATCTACAGGGGTAGTGAATTGGATCCTGTTCGGGACGAATCAGGATTAGGTAGGGGGTAATGTTACGATCGTGGCGACATCTATGTTTGAATAGCGACACTATCGTTAATGTAAAATTGTTATAAAGTAGAACAGTATAGAGGTGTCTAGACTTATCTAGACTAATCGAATATTCTGGAGATTTCTAGAATGGTTAGAATATTTGGTATAAATACGCGACAAACATTTGGGAGAAAATCAGTTGTGTTTTAACCGTGAGAGTGCTAATAGTAATTAAAAGGAAAGTGTTTATAAAGTAAAATAAAGTGTTATTAAAGTGTAATATAGTGTTGTTAAAGTGTAGTAAAATAATTATTGTGAAGTTAAATAATTAAGTTAAATAAGTGAAATAATTAAATTAGTGTTTAATCGGAAATAAATAAATTTAGTGTGTTCTAGAATTTACATCGTTTGTTTTATTCACAATCCAGTGATCGAACCTTGAATTTGACAAGGCAAAAACGTAACAATATTATATAATCTATATATGTATATAGTATTATGGTATATACATATATATATATATATATATATATATATATATATATATATATATATATATATATATATATATATATATATATATATATATATATATTGTTACGTTTTTGCCTTGTCAAATTCAAGGTTCGATCACTGGATTGTGAATAAAACAAACTATGTAAATTCTAGAACACACTAAATTTATTTTATTTCCGATTAAACACTAATTTAATTAATTCACTTATTTAACTTCACGATAATTATTTTACTACACTTTAACAACACTATATTACACTTTAATAACACTTTATTTTACTTTATAAACACTTTCCTTTTAATTACTATTAGCACTCTCACGGTTAAAACACAACTGACTTTCTCCCAAATGTTTGTCGCGTATTTATACCAAATATTCTAACCATTCTAGAAATCTCCAGAATATTCGATTAGTCTAGATAAGTCCAGACACCTCTATACTGTTCTACTTTATAACAATTTTACATTAACGATAGTGTCGCTATTCAAACATAGATGTCGCCACGATCGTAACAATATGTATATAGGCATTGCTATTACATACAAACCAATATTTCAATTTGTTTTATTTTTGTAATTTGGTTATCTGGAAATTTTTGATGATGTTTCTGCTTTGTATAAATAGATGGCAGTAATGAAAACTTTTAGAATATATTGTTACGATCGTGGCGACATCTATGTTTGAATAGCGACACTATCGTTAATGTAAAATTGTTATAAAGTAGAACAGTATAGAGGTGTCTAGACTTATCTAGACTAATCGAATATTCTGGACATTTCTAGAATGGTTAGAATATTTGGTATAAATACGCGACAAACATTTGGGAGAAGATTAGTTGTGTTTTAACCGTGAGAGTGCTAATAGTAATTAAAAGGAAAGTGTATATAAAGTAAAATAAAGTGTTATTAAAGTGTAATATAGTGTTGTTAAAGTGTAGAAAATAGTTATTGTGAAGTTAAATAATTAAGTTAAATAAGTGAAATAATTAAATTAGTGTTTAATTGGAAATAAATAAATTTAGTGTGTTCTAGAATTTACATCGTTTGTTTTATTCACAATCCAGTGATAGAACCTTGAATTTGACAAGGCAAAATCGTAACAATTGGTGACAGCGGTGGGATAGTGAATTAAAAGATGATTCTAGACGAATTGAAGATTTCCGATTTAAAGGAAGAGTTGGAGCGACGTGGTTTGTCAACGGTCGGTCAGAAAAATGTATTGAGGCAACGATTACTTCAAGCATTAGAGCTGGAGGGTAATGATCCGGCTAGTTATAATTTTGACGAATCGACATTTTCCGACCACGCAGAAGGGGACGAAGAGAATGGAGAAAGTAAAGAGGCGGTAGTGGAGGTTGCATCGGTACCTTCTGGAAATTTCGATATGGCGCAGTTAATGGCAGTTATGATGAGAATGGAACAGTCCAATTTGGAAATGAAACAGTCTATTGAAACATCAGTAGAAAAGACAGTTGAAAAGTCTGTTGAAAAGTTAAACCATAAAATGGAACAATCTAGTAATCAATTAGATCAGAAAATTGAATTGGCATTTGATCGATCAAATGAAGAAATGAAAGAAATTAAGCAGTCGGTGGGCGAGATCAATAACAAAATGGACGAGAAATTCAATGAAATGTATATCAATTTACATGAAGAAGTAGAGCAAATTGAACAAAAATTACAGAAGGACATCCAAGGGTTAGAAGAGAAAGTTCTAGGCTTCGAGAAGAAACTTCGATGTATCGAGGTTAACGGAACAGCATCGCCAGTAGCTCAGCCAATTCAAGCAATGAAATTTAAGCCACCGATATTTGATGGCACAATATCTTTAGCGGTTTTCAAATTTCAATTTGAGACAACGGTTAACCAAAATGGGTGGAATGACGCAAATCGGGGAACAGCATTAATAGTGGCTCTAAAAGGAGAAGCGGCTGAAACACTGCAGACTATTCCGCAGTATGACCGTAGTAATTACAACGAAATAATGAAGGCGCTGGATCGAAAGTATGGAAGTGACCATAAGCGAGAGATGTATCGTATGGAGTTGAAGAGCCGACGTCAAAAGATCGGAGAGACTCTTCAAGAATATTCCGCAGCAGTCGAGCGGCTAGTGCATTTGGCACATGTGAATACATCTCCCGATTACATGGAGAGGATTAAGATGGACGCATTCATCGATGGAATACGTGATCCGGAAACACGTAAAGCAGTGATGTTATCACCTAAGGCGACTTTTGCCGAGACCACCGCGTGTGCTTTAATAAATGAGACTGCGCAGGCTATCATAAAACCGTTGCTTAAGGTACGACGAGTAGAAATGGATAGCAGCACCAACGTCGAGTGGTCGGTTCCAAGATACAGAGAGGGTGGTAGCAAAATAAATTGTTGGACATGTGACAAAATGGGTCATATGTCGAGAGACTGTAAAGAAGGAAAATGGAGGCGTACAAGATCACGATCTCCTATGCAACGAGCAACAAGTAGGGAGCGGACGTTGGTCAAGGAAGATGGCCAGGAACGAAAGGAGTCGTTAAACTACAACGAGTCAGCCTAAAGGGGCAGAAGCTGACTCCCACAACCAATTGCCCCATAACCTCCATCCCTATTTCGAGATTGGGACGAGTCGGTGACAGCTTAACAATTAAAGGAAGTATTGACGGGAAGAGCTGTGTTATTACCCTGGATACAGGAGCGGTGCGCACGTTTGTCCGTGAGGATCTAGTAAAGGGAAGAGTACTACCAGCCAATGAGTTGAAATTACTTACAGCCACAGGAGAGAGCGCAGACATAAAGGGCAGGAAGCTTGTGAGAATTGAGATAGGCAATGCTCAATTCCAACACGAAGTGCTAAGATAGTGGATGAAGTCATCTTGGGGATGGACTTCATGAGGGCGAATGGCTTCGTGGTGGATGTTGGAAGAGGAGTATTGGACTGTGATAATTTCGAGTTACCACTGCGAGTGGATGACGTGGAAACAACTACTAGGCGGGTAATAATAGAACATCGGGAAAAGCTGCCACCGAATTCGGAAACAATTGTGTGGGGGAGATTGGAGGGAGGTTCTGGGCCACCCAGGTTGTGGGTTGCAGAAGCCAGTGAAGAAGAAAGCGAAACCAAAGGAATTATGATAGGGAGGACGTTAGTAAAATCAGATAACGAATGTAGGGTACCGATTAGGACCCTAAATCTCTCGGAAAACACATAAACAATTAAGAAAGGAACTGTTATTGGCAAATGTGAAGAGGTGTCAACGATAATGAAATTTGAGCAGAAAAATCCGATTAGAAACACCGATACGCAAGGACAAAAGCAAATAGTAGAACACCTCATGCAGAAATGGACTGGGGATCTTACCATGAACCAGAAAAATTCAGCACGACAACTGTTCGAACAGTATAAGTCGATATTTTGCAATACACCGGATAATAATGGAAGGGCTAACATGGTGAAACATCGAATTGATACCGGAACGGAGACACCTATACGCCAAGCACCGAGAAGGTTACCTTTAGCAAAACGAGAAGAGGTGGATCGAATGGTAACGGACATGCAGGCAGCTGGAGTGATTGAATCATCAAACAGTCCATGGAGTTCACCAGTAGTATTAGTCCAAAGGAAGGATGGGAAAATGCGCTTTTGTGTCGATTACCGAAAGCTAAATTCAGTAACAAAAAAGGATAGCTACCCATTACCAAGGATCGATGACACGTTAGACACATTGTCAGGCGCTAGAATGTTTTCAACATTGGACCTGCAAAGCGGGTATTGGCAGGTGGAAGTCCAAGAGCAAGATCGTGAAAAAACGGCGTTCAGTGTGGGTAATGGCAGGTGTGGGCTATGGCAGTTTAACGTGATGCCATTTGGATTATGTAATGGCGCGGCAACTTTTGAACGACTTATGGAGCGCGTGTTAAAGGGACTGCACTGGAAGACTTGCCTCGTGTATTTGGATGACATCATAGTTATGGGAAAGGATTTCGAAGAACACTTAACAAATTTGTCAGAGGTATGGAAGCGATTACAATCAGCCGGTTTAAAGTTGAATCCGAAGAAGTGTTCATTATTCAGAACGGAGGTAAAATTTTTGGGGCACAAGGTAACGACCAATGGAATCCACACCGATGAGGACAAGATATCAGCGGTAAAGGACTGGCCAAGACCTAAAAATTTACGGGAATTACGGAGCTTCCTCGGATTGTGCACTTATTATAGGCGATTTGCACCAGGATTTGCCAATGTGGCAAAGAGCTTACATGATTTGACCCGGAAGAACAGAGCATTTGAATGGAGTGACGAGCAAGAGGAGTCATTCAATGAATTGAGAAGGCGATTATGTACGGCACCGTTGTTGGCATACCCTATACCTGGTGTTAAGTTTATTCTTGATACCGATGCAAGTAATGATGGCATCGGAGGGGTGTTGTCGCAAGAAATTGAAGGGCAAGAAAGAGTAATAGCTTATTACTCGAAGGTGTTATCTAAACCAGAACGTAACTATTGTGTAACTCGTAAGGAATTGTTGGCTATAGTGGAATGTGTGAAACATTTTCATAAGTACCTCTATGGCCAAGAATTTCATATACGAACGGACCATGGAGCATTACGTTGGCTACTGCAGTTCAAGAACCCAGAAGGACAGGTAGCGCGTTGGATTGAGCGACTACAGAGCTATCATTACCAGATCGAACATCGGAAAGGGAGTGCACATGGAAATGCTGATGCATTGTCAAGACGACCATGTCAAGTGGAATGTAAGCACTGCGGGCGAATAGAAGCAAAGGAGGACGTTATCGACATCAGGCTTATGCAAATACTACCCGATAAGGAATGGACGGATGAAACGGTTAGGGACGAGCAGTTAGCAGATCCAGATTTGGCAATAATCATGCAACTTAAGGAGACAGGAAATCGTCCAACTTGGTGTGAAATTGCGGATAAGAGTCCCACGGTAAAGGCTTACTGGGCACAATGGGATAGCCTCCAAATCGAGAACGGATGCTTAAAACGAATATGGGAAAGCTCGGACGATAATGTGAAGCAATTGGTAAAAGTGGTGCCTAAGTCTAGAATTGCCGAGATATTGAAGGAATATCACGGAGGGGCAAGTGGGGGTCATCTGGGAATTAATAAAACACTTGCCAAAATACGTCAACGTTTTTACTGGTCAGGATGTAGACAATCTGTAGTGGAGTGGTGCCAAAGATGTGATCAATGTGCGGCGGTAAAAGGTCCTGCACGGAAAAGCCGGGGAGCAATGCAGCAATATAACGTTGGAGCGCCATTTGAAAGGATCGCAATGGATGTGGCAGGACCATTCCGGACTACAGATGTTGGTAACAAATATGTGCTAGTAATAATGGACTATTTTAGCAAATGGCCAGAGGTGTATCCCATACCCAATCAGGAGGCAACCACGATAGCTGACGCCGTGGTTAATAATTGGATAAGTCGTTTTGGAGTACCAATGGAGATTCACACAGACCAAGGAAGAAATTTTGAGTCAGTTGTATTTCAGGAAGTCTGTCAGTTGCTCGGTATAAATAAAACAAGAACAACGCCTCTGCATCCACAGTCGGATGGTATGGTGGAAAGATTCAACGGGACGTTGGAGAAATATTTAGCAAAGGTCGTGGAAAATGATCAACGCAACTGGGATCGACATATTCCGATGTTCCTGATGGCGTATCGATCAGCAGTACATGACTCAACGGGAATGACACCAGCGAGAATCCTTTTTGGAAATAATCTGCGATTACCCGGAGATCTAAAGTTTGGAGCCGTTCCATCATCAGCTTTAGATAGACAGAATTATGTTGACCAAATGAGAGGAGAACTCGACGAGATACACCAGTTTGTACGAGAGAGGATACGAGTATCAAGTGATCGGATGAAGGCTCGATATGACATACGAGCAAATAATAAAGGTTTCGAAGAAGGAGAGTTAGTATGGCTTTACAACCCACAACGGAAGAAGGGTTTATCACCAAAGCTGCAACCTTCGTGGGAAGGGCCGTACACCATCATCACTAAAATAAATGACGTGGTCTACCGGATCAAGAAAGGGCAGCGAGGAAAGTTGAAGGTGGTGCATATAGAGCGATTAGCGATCTACAGGGGTAGTGAGTTGGATCCTGTTCGGGACGAATCAGGATTAGGTAGGGGGTAATGTTACGATCGTGGCGACATCTATGTTTGAATAGCGACACTATCGTTAATGTAAAATTGTTATAAAGTAGAACAGTATAGAGGTGTCTAGACTTATCTAGACTAATCGAATATTCTGGACATTTCTAGAATGGTTAGAATATTTGGTATAAATACGCGACAAACATTTGGGAGAAGATTAGTTGTGTTTTAACCGTGAGAGTGCTAATAGTAATTAAAAGGAAAGTGTATATAAAGTAAAATAAAGTGTTATTAAAGTGTAATATAGTGTTGTTAAAGTGTAGAAAATAGTTATTGTGAAGTTAAATAATTAAGTTAAATAAGTGAAATAATTAAATTAGTGTTTAATTGGAAATAAATAAATTTAGTGTGTTCTAGAATTTACATCGTTTGTTTTATTCACAATCCAGTGATCGAACCTTGAATTTGACAAGGCAAAATCGTAACAATATATTGGTTCGAATATCGAGATATTCGACCAAACTTGCTTTCCCAATAATTCATCTGAATATATTACGTTTGTGGTACTACTGTTGACAACTCCCGAAATTCGGGTACAAAAGCTCATTCGTAATTTCGTATAGATGCGACCAATGAAAACTGTTTTCTATATTTAACACAAAAAGCCCTGAACTAATAGGGCCAGCACAAAAGTGTCTCTACAAAAACATGTTATAGGTATACTATCACGATAATATTACCGTACTATCAATACAGACATAAATTAAAATTCTCATTTAAAAACATTTTGTATGCACGAAGAGATGGATGGCCCAAGCCAGATCTTAAAAAATCTATCAGAAAAAGCCTAGTCGTTCATATACATATATATTTGTTCAAACGTTGAGCGTTAAGTATTCCAGTCCATTATTCTAACCCTTTTTGTACCAACCAAATTGTAGCATTTTTGTGAAAAGGAGAAATTTTTAATAAACCGCTTATAAACTTCCCGTGGACATTTAAACAATTTGTTTCGGCCTTTTTTTTTTTAGGAAGGGCGTGGCATATACACTTTTTTGTTAATGGCCTTACCTTACATTCACACAACATTCATTCAACCCATGCATTCATCCCATTCGTATACCACCTGCGTATTGCATAGCTCCATGTCACTCTGTACAGTGACATGGAAGATGGGTCGGGCCATGAGTTCTACATTCCAACAGCGGGTCATAGATGTTTTCAATTTAATCACCGATCGTAATCGGGAGAGGAAAAATCCCTTTTACATCCCGCCTCTGTTGGGGTTCGAACCCGGTACCTCCCGATCCAAACGTTTGGGCCTTGTTTCGGCCTTAATTATGGCAAATTTAATTAAAAACATTATTGTACATGAGCTGTTGTCACAAATGTTAAACACTTTTAGGGATATTCGCAAAAAAGAAAATACGCTTTGGGTGAACTGCTAATTATACAATAAAAGTAATTTATTTAATTCGGAGGAATGCTTTTTTAGTCTGAAGGTATTTGCAAAAATCTACACGTACGTATACTTGTTTCTTCAAGGAAAGCTTGGTTTAAATTAAATCACTCCAATCAAATGCTACATCGTTTTCTACAAATAGAAATTTTAAACCTTGCATGAACTTTAATACCCATAATTGCTTTTCCATTTTCTTATTACTATAGAAGTAACTATATGTATGTACAATTATATCGTGCATTTAATAAAAAGAAAATTGAACTTTTCTTTTAATTTATATTTTATGCAAATTACAACAAACTATATAGAATAACAATTTCAGTCTATGTTTTAATTAAATAATTTATTAATTTAGGTTAAACGGAAAACTTAGTTATTTTATTGCTCTATTCCGCCTCTTTTCTTATAAATAAATGTTTTATTGGATTTGTATTTGTTCGGAAAATGAAAAACATTTATTTCGTTGAAAAGAATAATCGTATTAATTAATATCCTTTTTATCATTACCTAGATCACGCGGAAGTAGCAGAATGGATCGTTATGAAAAATTAAGTAGATTAGGTGAAGGTTCATATGGTATTGTATTCAAATGCCGTGATCGTGAAACGGGCCAATTAGTAGCTGTTAAAAGATTTGTTGAATCGGATGATGATCCAGCAATTCGTAAAATTGCATTACGCGAAATTAGACTATTAAAGGTACGTACATATATAACAATAAAGATGAATTGAATGTTGGCACAAACGTATAAATAAAATAATTACTTGCATATTATAGAATTTAAAACATCCGAACCTAGTTTGCCTTTTAGAAGTGTTTAGACGAAAACGGAGATTACATTTAGTTTTCGAATTTTGTGAGCACACCGTATTGCATGAATTGGAACGTTATCCACAGGTATTCCATTATTTTTATGATGCGTTATTTTTATTCTATCTAAATTTTTACTTTATACAGGGATGCCCGGAAAATTTAACCAAGCAAATCACTTATCAGACTATCCAAGGAGTAGCTTACTGTCATAAACAAGGTTGTTTACATCGAGACATAAAACCTGAAAATATTCTACTAACAGCACAGGGGCAAGTTAAACTATGTGATTTTGGATTTGCACGTATGTTGAATCCTGGAGAAAACTATACAGATTATGTAGCCACCAGATGGTATAGGGCTCCAGAATTATTAGTCGGTGACACGCAATATGGTACACCAGTTGATATATGGGCCATTGGTTGTGTATTTGCTGAACTTATACGCGGTGAGGCTGTATGGCCGGGTCGAAGTGATGTTGATCAATTATATTTAATAAGACGAACAATGGGTGATTTATTGCCGCGACATTTATCAATATTTAATCAAAATGAATTTTTTAGGGTAAGTTTAATCTCTAAATAGACTGTAAATCAAGCTAAATTACACTTCATTTTATTTTATTTTAGGGCATAACATTACCGGTACCACCTACGCTTGAACCACTAGAAACTAAAATGCCATCAAGATCGTTGGCTAATCCGTATATGATGGATTTCCTGAAAGTATGAATTAATCTCCTATATTGGATAATTTTAACATTAATATGCTTAAAATGTTTTGATTTATATAGAAATGCCTCGATAAGGATCCAGCTAAACGATGGACATGTGACAAACTGCTCACACATGTATATTTTGAAGATTATATTGCAAAAAGTAAAGAAATTGAAGCACAACTTCTGGCTGAATCAAAGATGAACCGGGAAAAGGCAAAAAGCTCAAATACCTCATTACCGCAGCTAACTGCAGGGCATGACGGTAATAAACCTCATAAGAATACATTACTGCGATCTGAACATCATTTGCCAACGATATGACTTTGTTTCAATCAGAATTAAGTTGCTCAATATTTTTTATTAAATTAAATCAACTTATGTTTTGTTTGAAAATATTTAAGAATCAAGAAAATTGAAAACCAATATGTGATCAATATACTTAATCAATTACAATAAATAATATTATTTAATTTCGATTAGCATGAAAGATTTCTCTTTAATATGATTAACGGATTGTATTTTGATCTAAAACGTCTTATAATTTAGAATAAGGAAGTCATCTGTGTGCCGTGCTTCACCCCCACGTTAGCAACAGCAGTGAACGATACATCATTTGAAAAGTAAGGAATATGGATACACGTTAAAAATTATAATTAAAGAATATACGTAGAAGCTTCTGAAATTATGGCTAAACAACTCACACTGCCATCATCTTAAACATTTAATGTCTTATGAACGCACTCCATACGATAACAAACAAGTGATGACGAACAAAATGAAAAATTAAAATTTTCATTTCGATATACACAGTATATGGTAATCACATTAAATAATAAACAGTTTTAAAGGCCATTACTGGCCCCTTACTGAGTCAACTATTTGGCTCCAACGGTTTCGGTCCTGAGCATGGTCTTCATACTGTCTAAGACAATCTGAAGAGGCCAAGTCGTTCTCTACATCGTGGAGCCATCGTCGCCTGCAACGACCTCTGCGCTTACCATATGGTGGCTCTCCTTTCAGAGATCGCTGCACAATTCGTTCCGGATCAGCATGCAGGACGTGACCGAGCCAACGTACTCGCTGAGATCTTACTTCATGTACAATATCGGGGATCTTCATCAGATCTCTGATCTCGACATTGTACAGAGCTCGATATGTACCATCTATTTCGCGTTTTGGGCCGTAAATAACACGCATGATTCTTCTCTCAAATGTAAGGAGCCACCTCTCGTACTCATCCGTTAGCGCCCAACTTTCACATCCAAACATAACAACGGGCCTGATCAACGCTTTGTAAAGCTTCAGCTTCACGGCACTTGATAAGTGTTTAGATTTGCAGTGGCCTTAGAGGATACAAAGTACGACTGCCAGCCGCACTTTAATTCCCCACACTGTTATCGTGAGTGATAAGAGAACCCTCACTCCCTCTAACGTGTGGTGGCCACTACTAAAATCTGGTGTGCTATTGTCCCTAAAACCAGAGATCAGGTATTTCGTTTTGGACTCATTAATCTCCAACTGAATTAAAGTCCAACTGAAGCTGAAAACTCTACAAGCGGATGAAGTCTTTCCTTCACTCTGTTGCTATTCAGTCCAATCACGCATATGTCATCTGCATATGCTAGCACCTGATTGGACTGGCGATATAAGATGTTGCGCTGAGGCGTTTCAGTTTTACGAAAGATGTGCTCCAACATCAGATTAAAGAGTATCGGGGACAAAGCATCTCTCTGCCGAACACCCGAGTTAACTGTAAAAATTGTCGATATACTGTTCTCAACTTTAACACAGCATTAAGACTGCATTACCGTTATCCTTTACAGTCGTACCAATTGGCATTCCTAGGTATTCCAAGGCAGACCACAAACTCTCTCGATTGATCGAGTCATAGGCCTGCCGAAATCCAGGAACACCTGATGTACGGAGATGGATATCTCATAATATTTAGATAGAATCATTCGCAGCGAAAAGATCCTTGATAGTCACCAACCAAGCCCTCCGCTAGAGGAGTGATTCTATCCAATACAATGTATGACAGTAACTTGTATGCTGTGCAAAGGAGAGCTATACCGCGATAATTCTTCTTGTTAGATCAGCCTTGTTTTCCTCGCGATTGTGGGACGTTGTTGCACTTCACTAAAGGCTATATTTTGTTGGTCAACTGCAAGACGACACTCATCATCAAATCAATCATTCTTGGGTGTAACTTTCACTATACCTAAAGTCTGTTGAGCAGCACTGACAACCGAAGTTTTCAGTACCTCCCAGACAGAGTTCACGCAGTCAGACTGGTAATTAGCATCATCAATGCTGTCGCTGACAAGATCCTGATATCGTTTCTTTTGATCTTCATTTATCAGACCTTCACAGTCTAAATGTACCATGCGTTTCGCTGTGTTCCCAGACTTCTACGAAATCTTCCATCGTAGCTTTGCAACGACCAAATGATTATCGCTGCCTACGTAGTAGGTTGCTGACCGATAAGTACTCACATCCTGCACAACCCGAGCCCGTCCTTTAGAAACTAACACAGGGTCAATTTGGCTGCGGGAAGTTCCGCGAGGATGTGTCCATGTCTCTAGATGTATCTGTTTGTGAGGGAAGAACGTGCTTGCTACTTTAAGATCATGAGCAATTGCAAAGTAAATCATTCTCTCACCATTATCGGTCGCAGTTTCGTGTCGGGAGTACGGACCTATGTTTTCACACAAGTCGGTCTGATTTCTGCCAGCCGGTACATTAGCATCCGAGATTTCACATGTTGCATTATGTACGTTTCTTCATCCCGCATCGTTCAAAAGGTAACGAAATGCATACACATTCAAAATGGCAGGCATAACACCATCACTTATGATTTTAAAACTCTCAACAAACCCAACGAAATCTCATGAATCATTCAATAAATGCTACTGATCAAATGAGTTCTGGTTCTCTTGAATTTTTCTAAGGCGTTGGATGAGGAATACATCACACAATCTTAGTGTTGAAATTATGCAGACTATAATTTTCTCTAATAGCGATTGTCAAATTGGTCTGCTCCTATTTATATTTGCGTTGGCAGTCCGAAAAATATTATAGTTATTTTAGAGAAACGATTTCTATTTTATCTGGAGTTCCTCAAGGTTCCATTTTGGATCCAATCTTGTTGCATCTTGGATTCTAGTGGAGGATTCTATCCAATATAATGTATAGGACAGTAACTTGTATGCTGTGAAAAGAAGAGCTATACCGTGATAATTGTCATACTTCAAGCGGTCTCCCTTCTGGAAGTTGGGGCATATCGCGACCACTTTCCATTCGTCAGGCATAACTTAGCCAAACTAATCGAATAAAGTCAAAAAGACAGTTCCACAAAGTCCCTCCCCCGAATATCAAGAGCTCCGAATTAATGCAATCCAGGTGAGCAGTTCCGTTTTAATCTCTGCATGACCTAGTGATTTCCTCATGAGATGGATCCTCAATACAAATTTCCGTAGTCTGTATTTGAGGTGACTAAACTATAGTCTGTGACGCATGATGAACATCAAGCGGGTCGGTAAAATGTCCATTCCATGCGTCGAGTACTGCATCGATGTTGAACAGAGGTTTCCATCCCGCTCCCGAATAGCTGTTGATCCAGGTCTGGAATCCAATTATGGTGGAATCCGTTAATTCCTTTAAATAATTTACGCGAACTTCGCTCAAAGTTGTTATATCTTCAAACCGTCGGCCTTCCACCGATCTCGCTTCTTCCGTTTACAAATCCGTTTAGCTGCACTCCTAGCAAGAGCAACATTGTTTTTTCTCCCGATTGTGACACTTTGTTGCACTTCTCTATGGGCTATATTTTGTTGCTCGACTGCAAGACGACACTCGTCATCAAACCAATTATTCTTGGCTGACTTTCACTACACCTAAACTCTGCTGAGCAGCACTGACAACCGAAGTTTTCAGACCTCAACACAGAATGAAAATGTTATAATTTCAAGTTGATTTTCCATTGAATCTTCCCACATTATCAAATAATTTATCTATGCAATTCAATTTCTATATCAATCAAGATTCGATAGTAAGACTTTTAATTGAATATCATAGCTTCGAGTTATTACAGAATTAGAATAGAATAGTGGAAATGAAAATTGTAGAAAACTTAGAAATTTTTAAAATCGATTCAATTGTTTTCGATCAAATATAAACTGTAAATATCAGTTTGAAGTAGTGTATTTGGTACGAGGCTTTATTTTTAAGTCAACCTGTAATTCTTATTTCGTTGACCTGAAATGGTAGATATTTGTTTAACTCTCGGGATTGAGTAACGTATTTTATTAAATATAGGTTACTAGAAATGGTTCTTTTTAATTTTAAAGATGTGTATTTATCATTGGTAGTATACTTTACCACGAGTCAAATTTGATTTATAGCACTTCATCGACGCGACTTCCATCTTCTATATCGTGAAAATCGTCAGCTCTTGCCAGTGAACGTCAACGAAATTATATTTGATTAAATTCATAAATTGAACCCAACCAAAATAAAACTGCTACACTAATTGATTTGTAATAATATATTTATGCAAAATAAACAAAAAATTAAACATTTTAATTCATAATCACCTGTCTATAAATGACAGGATTAACTTTAACGCCATCGATCGCTTCAAATTTAGCCTTCGTTTTGTTAATTTGACTTTCAAAATGTAGAATCTTCTTTTGATGTTGTTCCTCTGTGATTACTTTATTATAGCTTTGAATAATATTATCACGTCGTTTGATAACATCGGACGTAAATTTAACTTTACCACCAACTTCAACATATTGAGCACTCGAGTGAAAAAAGTTGTATTTACGTTCTTGCGGTGAAATATAAACGGTTCGTAAGCGTTTCTTAAACATTAGATAATTATCCATGGTTTCTGCGGCTATTTTAGCGACTTCTGGTACACGAAACTCGACATAAGCAAAACCTTTAGATTTTCCTGTGCGTTTGGAGCGGGCCACGCGAGTTCGCGTCACAATACCAAATTGACCGAAAAATTGTTCGAGTTGAGGCTCATAGAATCCATGGGGTATACCACGAATTAAAAGTACACCACGATGAAGTTTCTTTGGGTTGAATGGTTTTTTAACTTTCGGAGTATCCTAAAAATGATAAATCGTTTAAAGTATATTTAATGTTATATATATTATATATTTTTACCTTTTTTGAGGATTTTTTAGATTTTTTAAGTGTTTCGTTTGCTGAAATTCCTGATATATCTGCAACATTTTCTTCGTCTTTTATTACTTCATCAATTTCAATATCTTTATTTATTTTAATGAATTCTTTATTTTTCTTGGATTTCTTTTTCAACTTTTTTAATTCATTATTTAGTTCTGTCATAATTTATATTTTTATGTGAAATTGTTACTATAAAAGTAAAATAGTTTTAATTGTTTTATTAAAGCACGTGTAGTTTTGAATACTGTCATACAGATATACAAACAATGTTTGACAGAATGAGTTATGACAGAAAGAAACCGGTTGGTTAAAAAACTTTAACCATGTTAAAAAACTAGAGCGTCATATTGAATAATGTGTCAGTTTATGGAAGCACAATTCTAGTTGAATATGAATTTACTTCGTTTAGATGAAAATTGATTTGAATTGTTGAAGTGAAAGTTTTATATGTAGAACGACTCTTTTGACTGTTTTAAAACACAATTGAAACGAAATGATTTTTAAAACTAACTAAATGATTTTAAAATATATTATAATAACCGTGATTTATAAAGTTGCTTTATGACTAAAAAATAATATAATCATACATTAAAATTTTTATCGACGCTGTGATTATAGAATAGCCTACGTAGATACATACACGAATATGCATGAAAATGACGTAAACCTCAGCTTATTCAAATTTTGTGAGGTTATGTAATTGTTAATGATTATTGATTGCATAATTATGCGTCGTTGCAAAATTTTATGACAAATATCTTGTGAGAAAACCTAATTTAAACGTGGAAAATAACAAAAATTGGTTTAAATAACTTTTGAAACATTTGCTGTGTTCCGTTTAACGTTGCGAACTCTCACAAGTACTATTACTATTTTTCATAAGTAGTTTGCTTACTAGCCAAACAATTTTAACATTCCTTTTATCATCTACACATAAGTACTTATTTGTACTTTGCAACATTAAAAATGGATATAGGAAGTAAAAAAACACAGCTAGTGAGACAATTTCAAAAAACCTATCAAATGTCAAATTATCTCATGAAAATGTATTAAATAGTTCAAATAAAACAAATTAAGTTATGCAAATTAAAAATGTTAAAACTTAAAAATATTACTCAATTTATTAAAAGAATGGATTAAAATCACAAATAATCTAAATAAAATTAATATAATAAACAGCTGAAGTTTATTAAAGAAAGAACATTAGCCAAATGGTTAAAAATTCTACATCTGTTAGGTGTTTGCATTGTACCGGGAAATAATGAAACCTGATGTTAATAGGCAGGATAAGTAAGTATAAATTTAAATACGATTTGTTGCATTCTTACCACAGATAAATATAAGCCACACAGAACTATACAAGCCAGGAAGAAACAGATAAGTGAAAGACAGCGTGATTAAACAGTTTTGGTTAGATTAAAAACAGGGTTTTGCTTAACTGGGGGGTTGCTGTGCTATTTCGTATATTTATTGTTAATATTAAAATAGGTTGGCAAACCCTCGAAGAATCCGTTCTCAATGTCAGAAATTCCGTGGTGCAAACCCAGGTTTCTATCCTAATTCGCGCTCACATGTAACTTAATATGCTAAACCCATACGATGTCGATGATTTTTAAAAAGGTTTGTAAGAATTGCTATACCAAGATTCTTAACTGGTATAGGTATATTCAAAGATAAAGATAGTTGACTGTAAATTGGCCTCGCTAATAAACGAACATAGTTGAACGACATAAAGAAGCCGCCGGTTCAGGCCCGATTATAATTAATTGGGAACCGACTTTTGGCTAAGCAATCCGCGATCTCATTACCTACGATGTTACAATGCGCTGTCCTCCACCTTAACTTTATTGTTGGAATAAAGAAGGTCTATGAAATGTTTGGAATCCTTGATAAATTTGGAAACAGTCCACAGAGTTTTAGCAAATTATGTACATCTTTACTATTTTTACAGCGAAACATAGTTTTGTCCTCTGCATCGATATTCAAAGCATCAATAACATGACGCACAATGCTATTAATTCTGAAAAACAGTACAATGCGAACCGAGCCTACCGAACGATCTCAAATAAGAGTATAAAACCAAGGAATTCTTTTTTAAATAAACTAAATACATTACTTAGATACTGTTCGGCTAGTTGATTTAGGGTCCCTTGAAATCTAAACAGTAGCCCTATTTTGTATACGGCTACAAGCCCGTCTTTTATTGGCTATCTGCACACTTCGTAGTTCCATGGTAGACAGTATTAACATGAACGATGGGTCGGCCCATGTTCTACATTCCAACAGATGATCATAGATTTTTTCAATTTAATCACCAATCTTAATCGGGAGATGGAAACTCCTTTTGCATCCCTCCTCTGTTGGGATTCAACCACGGTACCTCTCAATCCACACGTTGCAGTTTTAACCAGTACGCTTATTGCTCGATGAAGGTTAGAGCCATCTGAAAAGAAGACGAGATATTACAGATATATACTCTCAGATTACACCGTAAGCCAAACACTACAGAAAGCCTAGAATATAGATGTGGAACTAAGGTAAAGGAAGAATGGATTCCATAGTAAGAAGTGGAGTCGAGGACTTAGCTCCAGTAATAAATCTACAACCAATATTTTGTGCACCATTTAATTTGGGTCAGGTGCTTGTCGATGTGGCTACATCTAGAGATCTTTGGATGTATATAGTCCAAATAAAACAATTTATATATGCACAATTTATTATACAGTTCAAATAAAACAATTTATATATATGCACAATTTATTATTTTATACAATTCAATTTTTTATTTTGTTTCTATTTATTATGATTTTTATAATTTGATTTGCACAATTATTATTATTACATTTATTTTATTATTGTTATTTTTAATTAAATAAAATATATAATTATTCACCACCATAAAGTATTTTGCACATTGGTTATGTTGAACCAAAAATTAATAGAAATTTTTATTAATTTTTGTAATGGCAGCCTTTCGTTGCGAAATAGACGTGTTGTCTTTTTTGTGTTGTTTGTTTTGTAATGTTGTGATGATGACGTCGCCTTCGTCTTCGTTTTGTGAAGAGGGAACACATGCGCCGGCGACGGTCGACATTGTTAGTTTTTACTATAAATGTTTTATAGTAGTGGTTCGGCTATTGGATGTGTGATGGGGTTAGTGAATGCTTAATTCAAATAAGTTGATTTATATTTGAATTTCACTAATTGTTTTGTTTGTGGCAGAATCGAATATCGGTGAGTCGAATATTCGAGCTGCTACAGTACCCCCTCTCCAGATGAGAAACCATGGGTTTTGAGACGTTATACGGTGAACCGGACGGTTTTATATCGTTTGCTGGCTGATATTTGATCAGCTGTGTTGAGAATACCGTACGCCGGTTTCAATCTGTCTATTGAGATTGAGTGGTGTTTGTCTTTGATTGAGACAATGAATTGCTTGCGTAAGCGGCGTATAACTCTGTATGGCCCATCGTAAGGAGATTGTAATCCAGTACGAACCTTATCAACCCGGACAAAGACGTAATCGCAATTGTTGAGCGATTTGGGAACGAATGTGTTGCTTTCATTCGTTGGTCTTGTTGCCGTGGGGATAAGATTTTGCATGGTGGTGCGGAGTTGGTCGATGACTGTGTCGGTTGTGGATGGAGACGGTAGAGGATGTTCGACGAAGAACTCACCGGGTAGCTTGATGGTTTGACCGTAAACCATTTCAGCTGGTGAGCACTTCAGATCTTCTTTAACCGTTGCTCGAATACCAAGTAGAACGATTGGTACTTCGGAGCTCCAGTGAATTGTGTTGCCTCGGGCCTTGAGAGCAGCTTTGAGCTGGCGGTGGAAACGTTCGACCATGCCATTGGCTTGTGGGTGGTAAGCCGTTGTACGTATCCGATGCGAGCCGAGGAGTTTCGTTAACTCCGAGAAAAGCTTCGACTCGAATTGGGTTCCTTGATCAGTGGTGATGTCAAGTGGAACGCCAAATCGTGATACGTAGTTTTGCACGAATGTGGTGGCAATGGTTGCTGCAGACATGTCGCTCATGCAGTACGCTTCTGGCCATCGAGTGAAACGATCGACACAGGTGAGTAGATATGAGTATCCATTGGATGGAGGAAGTGGTCCTACGACATCCAGATGAATATGCTCAAATCGACCAGGTGGAATTGCGAATTGTCCAAGAGGCGATTTTGTGTGTCGCTGGACTTTCGATTTTTGGCAGGATAAACAGGATTGTGCCCAATGGGTCACGTCTTTGTTTATGCTGGGCCAAAAGTATCGAGCAGTAATCAATTTACGAGTTGCGCGGACACCAGGATGTGAGATACCGTGTAGTGTGTCGAAGATGGTTCGACGTAGTTGCTCTGCGATGTACGGGCGATTTGCACCCGTAGATGTTTCGCAGTAGATTTCGAGGCCAGGTAGTTTGAAAAGCTCCAGTTTCAGTGATGAACTGGCGTGACAAGCGGAACCAGAAAGTAAATTCTGAAGTTCCAAGTCTGCTTTTTGCGCTTGTGCGATTTTGTTGCAGTCGAAGTGAGTCTCGACTGTGGCCGTTTCGTTTGCTGTTGTGCGCGAAAGTGTATCCGCGACAACGTTTTCGGTACCTTGAACATGCTGGATGTCCGTGGTAAATTGACTAATATAATCCAAGTGGCGTGCTTGCCTTGGATTGCGTTCAGTTTTAGACTGAATTGCTCGAGTGAGAGGCTTGTGGTCGGTGTAAATTGTGAAGTCCCGACCCTCGACAAAATATCTGAAGTGTTTGATTGCTAGATATATTGCGAGTAATTCCCGATCGAATGCAGAGTATTTCTTTTCGGCATCCGAGAGCTTCTTTGAGAAGAATCCCAGGGGCTCCCAACACTTGTCGTTGTACTGTTGCATGACTGCTCCGACAGCAGTGTTTGATGCATCAGTAGTAATGCTGAGCTTTGAGTCGCTCAGTGGATGTGACAAGAGTGTTGTGCGTGCCAATTCAGCCTTGAGTGACGTGAATGCGTGTTGACATTCGTCAGGCCAAGAGAAGTTCTTGGCGGTTTTGGGCTTACGTAGTAGTACTGCCAGGTGGCTGTGAATTGGGTTGAGTATTTCAGCGAGCTTTGGTATGAATCGGTGGTAGTAGTTGACCATGCCGATGAATCGCTGAATACTTTTGATTGAGGTTGGAGCTGGGAATTCTTTAATGGCATTGATTCGGTCTTGTGACGGAAGGATGCCATTAGCGGTGATCTTGTGGCTGAGGAAATCAAGAGTGGATGCGCCGAAGACGCATTTTGAGCTCTTGATGTGAACATCAAACTCGACAAGTCGTTGGAAAAGTGTTTCCAGATGGAGTTTGTGTTGTTCCTCAGTTTGAGATGCCACAAGAATGTCGTCTATGTAGACGAAAACGAAGTCGAGATCTCGAACGACTTCGTTCATGAAGCGCTGAAACGTTTGTGCGGCATTGCGTAATCCAAATGGCATTCGGGTGTATTCGAAGAGGCCAAATGGTGTGGTGATTGCCGTTTTGAAAACGTCTTCAGGTGCCACGGGAATGTGGTGATAACCTCTGATGAGATCAAGTTTGGAGAAAACTTTGCAGCCATGCAAGTGCATGGTGAAGTTTTGAATGTGGGGTATCGGGTAGCGATCCGGTATCGTAACCGTGTTTAAACGCCGATAGTCCCCACATGGCCTCCAGTCTTGATCTTTCTTCTTGACCATGTGAAGTGGACAAGAGACGGAAGATGTCGATGTCCGACAAATCCCTAATTCCACCATATGTTGAAATTCTGCTTGTGCAGCTTTGTGACGCACCGAATCTAGTCTGCGTGGTCTCGACACGGGCAGATGGCCTTCCGTGACGATGTGATGAACCACGTTGTGTCGGACTGGCATTTTGTAGTTCGGCTCTGCTGTAAGTAGTGGGTACTTTTTGAGCAGAGTGCCGTAGCCGTTGTCGATGTTAAAATGGATCGGTGTTGGTGTGTTAACACGAACCATTGTGGCATTTATTGACAGCTTTGTAGCTGGGTCAATCAGCCGTTTGTGTTTGACATCGACAAGAAGTCCGAATTTGCTTAGAAAATCGGCGCCAATGATCGGACGATTCACTGCAGCTAGTATGAAAGCGTGCGTGAAAGTTCGTTTGAGTCCGATATCCACGTTAAGCAATTTTGTGCCGTACGTGTGGATGATTGAACCATTGGCAGCCGATAAGACTAGATTTGAATTTCGATTAGCTAATGTGTAATTCATTTTGAAATTCATGGCTGGAATAACCGAAAGGTCAGCGCCAGTGTCGACTAGGTAGGTGAGTTTGTTGTGTCTATCGTACACAAACAAACGTGACGTATAGGGTGTGTTTGTGGTCAGGGGAGGCATGTTGCTCTCAACCCGTGACTCTAGTAGTTTTTTTGGTTGTCAATGTCCAGTTTTACGGCGGCCGCGGACGTCGATGGTTGCGACGTGGTGAAATTGCACGGTGGCGTGCATTTTCTGGCGGCTCTACCAAACTTTGTGTGGAACCAGCATTTACCATGTTGGTACGTGTTGTTGCTGGGACTGCGGGTTCGATTGCGTGAGGGAGCTCGTCGTCCACGCGAACGGCTTCGACCTCTGAGTAACCCGTCGAGTCTGGACTCGATTCTCGACAGTCTTTGTTCGAGTGTGTTTGGTGGTTGTGTTGAACGGGGAGTTCTGTCTCCACTGCGTTCACGTGATTGCCGGTATGGATTATTGATTTGACTGACGCTTTGAGATGTGATGTTTATGACATCATACATCTTGTCGGCTATCTTGGCTAACGTTTGTGTGGTGGAGGATTCGGGCTGTGCTACCAGCGCTATGCGAATCAACTCCGGCATTTTACGTATCCACAAAGATTTAATGATATTTTCATTAAAACTGTTGTTAGCTAGTGTGTGTATGTGCCGTAAAGCGTCAGATGGTTTTTGGTCGCCTAATTGCTGGCCTGAAAGCAATTGTTCCAACTGACGTTCGCCCGATGGTGCTAGTCGTTCTAGCAGCGTTTGCTTTAATGTGTTGTATTGGTTGGTTGTCGGCGGATTGAGGAGGAGATCCGAGATCACATCGCACGTTTCTGGTTGCAAGGCTGATAATGTTTGCAGGTACTTTGTTTTATCAGCTGTTATACCTTGCAGTCCGAATTGTATTTCGGCGAGCTGAAACCATGTGTTTGCTCTTTGTGGCCAGAAAGGTTGTATTGTTATTCGCTGATGTGATGCCGCGATCTCTATTTGTGGACTAGCGCCTTGAGGCGTGGTGTCCATTTTTTGTGGTTGATCTTTTTCATCATCCGACATTTTGTACAAACCAATAAAACAATAAAATACAACAATACAATATGTTAAAGCGGAATGGTTACCGTGTAAAAAAAATAATTGACCAAAAAAATGAAAACTTAAGCGGAATGGTTACCGTGTAGTGAATGGTTTGAAGGCCGGGATGCTCCTTCTTTTTTAACGCCCGATGCGAGATACCCCCGAATATGGAGTTCCTTGCGTCCTACCTTATATTGGGGGGGCTCGTTGAAATTTAAAAAAAATAAATGTAAAAATAAATTTGAGAACGAGAAAACGACCAGGGTGTGAGACTATGGATGGGTGTGCACGTGGTGGTGAAAAAAATATATAAATTGTACAGTAAAATAATGATTCTACGTTAAATTTTGGAAAATAAAAATGATTCTACGTTAAAGTTTGAAAAATAAAAATGATTCTACGTTAAATATTAATGAAAAAAAAATTTAAAATAAAAAAAATATAATTGCAAGATAAAAAAAATATTATGTATTAAAAAAAAACTTGCCACTCAATGCTGTTGTTGTTTCTGCTGCCGCTGCTTCTGGTCGTGTTGCGGTGAGGGTCGTTCGCTTCACCGTTGTGTCGTCCCTCGGTGTCCCGCGTTGCGGTGAGGGTGGATCGCTTCACCGTGTCCCGCGTTGCGTGGATGGGTTGCGGTCCCTTCGCCACGTGTTACTTTGATTCCAATCCCTCGCAGGCACGTATTTTAATTTTCTTCCCACGCGGTTGCGTGGTTGGTTTTTATATTTTGTATCGATGTGGTAATAATTGTTTTTATATTTTATTTTATCGGTAAAAACCGACGTCGAGGTCACCAATTTGGATGTATATAGTCCAAATAAAACAATTTATATATGCACAATTTATTATACAGTTCAAATAAAACAATTTATATATATGCACAATTTATTATTTTATACAATTCAATTTTTTATTTTGTTTCTATTTATTATGATTTTTATAATTTGATTTGCACAATTATTATTATTACATTTATTTTATTATTGTTATTTTTAATTAAATAAAATATATAATTATTCACCACCATAAAGTATTTTGCACATTGGTTATGTTGAACCAAAAATTAATAGAAATTTTTATTAATTTTTGTAATGGCAGCCTTTCGTTGCGAAATAGACGTGTTGTCTTTTTTGTGTTGTTTGTTTTGTAATGTTGTGATGATGACGTCGCCTTCGTCTTCGTTTTGTGAAGAGGGAACACATGCGCCGGCGACGGTCGACATTGTTAGTTTTTACTATAAATGTTTTATAGTAGTGGTTCGGCTATTGGATGTGTGATGGGGTTAGTGAATGCTTAATTCAAATAAGTTGATTTATATTTGAATTTCACTAATTGTTTTGTTTGTGGCAGAATCGAATATCGGTGAGTCGAATATTCGAGCTGCTACAGATCGATCTCCCAAAAGAGAAGGAACGGATAGGTCAAAAGTATTTCTTCGCAAAGAAAGACATTTAAATCGCAGTTTTAGATGGATTAACATAATAGTTAAGGCATGTTGTGTTAAGTCGGATAAGATACATTATGTTCGCCTGAAATTGTTACAACAATGTCATCAACATAGTTCTGTGCAATGAAACTGCTGCATCTTAACAAGTAAATTTGCGGACTGCCTTTGGCTCCAACTCCACAATGCCAGACTTGAGCATCAATTTAATTCATATGATAATGATCCAAAATTGGTACCTGCATCGGTGATCGTAGTAAACGCGATGTAATCAAAAGTTCATCATCCGTCAAGTTGAAAGTGTTACTGCGTGAACAAAAACAAGCAGCTCATCCATTTTGCCATTGGAAGAGGTAGGAAGTCCGTCTTGTAGTCGAACAGAATAAAGTCTACACACACCATTCTTAGCCAGAGCAACATTAAGTCTGCGACACTATAGACTATTAATTTCTCCGTAGAAGTTTAACCATGAAGCTCATTGGGCAGATATTAACCATCTTTTATAGTGTCGCTAAGAAATTATCGCAATCCATCTGCCGATTAGATTTTTTCGCTCTGTTTTTCAGTTTCCTGTTGCAGTTTTCCGTAACTTTTTCGCGGCGGTAGTTTAAGGATAATATTAAACGGAATACATTTGTAATCAGATATGAGAATATCATCCGTCACCTTCCATTCTAAAATTAAATTAATGATGGACATAGAGCATAAACTGTTGTCAATCCCCTAACGCAGAACAGATTTAACAAAACGACACAAATGTATGCTTGTATTCCAGAAAGCAATTTCCTCAATTAAATGACGCTGATCTGTTTTATTCTAAGCAAAGACGACATTGTAAAGTTCAGCAAATAATAAATGAAGTTGTCTACGAAGCAGAAAGATAATCTTGAAAGAGATCCTCTCCAGAAAGTATTGCAGCATCAAACCAGAACCATTTAGGTTAGGTAAGGTAATGCCCATCCTAAAGGACTAGTATACACACAAAATTGATCCGTAGCTGTACCACATTCGAGCTAAGTCCTTTTCACTCGTTGAACCATCCTGAGCTTACCAAGAAGCGTTGAAAGTCCCTGACATCGATCTTACTAAGATCCGTCAGGTAGTCCAAAGCGGAAGTTCCCATAAATTTTGTTCTGCTGTACACTAGACTAGGACAGGACAGAGCAGATGGAGCACAGTTTCCTCCTCCTCATCATCACCGCAGCTGCGGCATAAACCATGGGCATGGGCACCCATGGGTGCTAATTTTTAACGCTGGCCACCAAATTGGAGTAGAGCGCTATAGTAGCTTTCTTTACTCTCTAAGATGTTTGGTTTCCAGCTTAGCTTGCTGTCCAAAAGTAGCTCGAGGTATTAGTCCGCTCTATAACTAAAGATCAAGCGAGTACCATTTAATATTGGCGGGTCACACTGAGGAAGTTTATGCTTCCTGGTAAAGAGGACCAGCTCCGTTTTCTGTAGGTTTGCGTTCAGACTGCAACTGCGAGCCCAATCAGAGAGGTGACCGAGTGGGCACTGCATGCGCTCAGTCAGCGTACAAGGATGTTTACCGAAGACCAATAACAATACCGTCCGCGTAGACAACCACCTTGAAGCCTTGCCCTTCCAGGTTTAGTCACAGGTCATTTATGACCAAGTTCCAAAGAATGGGGGATAACACCCCACCTTGCGGTGTAGCTCTGCTCACGCATCTGCCGGCATGCATCCAACCCAGATGAGCTGTCACGATCCTGCCTCTAAGCATTTCATCTATCCAACCCCTGAGCCTACCCCCAGGCAGGCAAGGGCCCGAGTGATTGCCTCCGGTCTGACGTTGCTAAAGGGCCCCTTTATATCCAAGAAAGTTATCATTAAATATTCCTTATATTCAGGTGATTTCTCTCCAAGGGAGTGGAGAGCTATTTCCACCGATCGACCCTTACAGTATGCGTGTTGGGATTCCGACAGCTCACCCGGCTTGATTGAGCCTCTATTTGTCTATCCAGTGATTTTAACAGAAAAGAGGATAAGCTTATAGGCCTAAAATTTTTGGGATAGCAGTGGGAGGTTTTTCCCGCCTCAGGTATAAATATTACTTTTACTTCCGTCCATTTCCTACGAATGTGACAGGGTTCTAAGCTGCATTTGAAGATAACTTCCAGCCAGGATAGTTGGTTTTGTTGTTCTTGTTTTCTTGGGTTTTGTATCCACTTCATACTGGAGAAAACAATGGTCAGAAAAGGAATGGTCTTTGGGCACTTTCCAGTTCAATACCCTCTCCTTAATAAAATCTGAGACAAGTGTGATGCCTAGGACTTCTTGTCTATTTTTAGTAATAATGGTTGGCCTTTGCCCGATATTACATATGTATATTTAGGTTAGTACTTAAAATAAAATCAAGGAGTAACTCACATCGCCTGTTGATATTTGTATTTCCCATTGCACTGCTCCCATTTTCTTGAGCCCTGTCAACGACTGCCATGATCAGGTGCTCCTTTAGCACCTCGATGAAGGCCCTGGTGACAGTGTCCGGAACCCTTTTCATTTTTGCCTCCGTAGGCGGTTCATGATTAGATCTCTCCCTTTTCGGCTGTGAGATCTCAGCAGAACCCTCCTTCTAAAGCTCAGATACCTCTTGCCCACGCAAGTGTATCTTTGTCTCCGTTCTCTGCTCCAACGGAACGTTGTTGATTTTGGAGATCATGCGTCAGGCCCTCTTCCTGGTCTGATAGTTTGATACTTGTGAGCCAGCATTCGTGCTTTTGCCCTTTGGTTTCGAAGGGCCAGCCTTGTTTGTGCTTATGCCTCTTTTTGCGCTTTGCAGAAGCCTAAGGGCCGATGTCTTTGCAGCACTAGATGCCGGTTTTTTAAGACTGCCGGTCTATTTTTATTTTTTATTTTCATAACCAATAATAGGTCCCACGAGTAGCGGAGAAAGGAGGTTCACCTGTGCAGAAATCCGCAGAAATCACCTTAATCCGGCCCAGTTGTTTAGCGTCGTGGGTTCACTTAGTATTCACCACATAAACATGGTGTACTAGGTGCCCGGTGGTCACCACGGGGGGGGGGGGGGGGTAACACGTACACTTGTAGAAGCTGCAAGATACGGAGCTGGTAACAAGTACCAACTTGATTCCCCCAAGACAGCTTCGCACCAGACCACCATTCGAACCAACCGTCCATGTAAAATGAACGACACTGGATGTAATTCCATGAGAACATTTGAAAAAGTACGAGATAGTAGACGAGTATATGCTTCTAAGCGGCATAGCCGGTAACAAGTGTACCTTGGTTGACAACGGAGACATGAACAGAACAGAATGACGGCATGCAAAATTGATAAAGGCTCCGCCTGGGTGCCATTCCCTCAGATTGCTCAGAGAAGAGGAGACAGGACACCTCCTTGCGGGATTCCCTTAGCTACCCGCCTCCTAATGTTGGATTCCCCCAGCTCCGAGTTGACCATCCTGTTCCCCAGCATATGATTGATTAACCCACTTACAGGGTATAGTTCTAATCCCTCCAGAATTGCCTCCGTCTTTACATTGTTAAAGGCGCCCTCAATATCAAGAAACACCACTAAACAAAACTCTTGCGAGAATATTGATTTCTAAATTATACTTACCAGGGCGTGCAGAGCTGTGTCCACAGATTTCCCTTTACAGTAAGCATGCTGAGATTGCCCATAGAATCCGTTTTTTAGTTACGATATCTTCGAGTACTAGTCTCTGTCGAGTCGCCGAAGCTTCCTGGAAAGTGGGTTTCGATGAGAAGTTTCAAAGATTCCTCACTAGAAGTAGTCCAAGATCCATCCGGTTTAATTAAATAACTGGGACTGGTTGGATTAGTAGACAGTATCTTCCTAAGGCGAGAGGTCTTGGAGACTTCTTCCACTTTATCACAGAAGAATCTCCATGACCTCCTTTTTGTGCCTTCCTCAATTTTTTTTTATACACTTTTAAGTCCTCCTTATAGGAGTCCCAATCTTGGGCCTCTTGCGTGCTTTTGGCCCTATTAAAGGCTTTCCTACATACCTTTCGGTAGGTCCCCAGTTCCTTGGACCATACTGGTTTTTGATTGCACCTGGGTTTAACTATTGGGCAAGCAGCATTGAAGGACCGGTTGCAGGCACTAGTGATTGTGTCCACTATGCAATTCAGTTCCTCTATATTGTCGCTGGCGGCTCAGGGGCCCCGGCGTTATTAGTTCTTTAAGCGTTTCCCTATATTTGCTCCAGTTTATCCTTCTAGGATTCCTAAAAGCTTTCCGGGTAGCAGGGGAAACATTAAGGCTGAATGTTACATATCAATGGTTAGAGAAGGAGGGCTTTCCCACCACTCTCCATTCCTTGACCATATAGGATAAATATTATCTGAGGCGAAGGTTACGTCTAGAACCTCCTGCCGGTTTTTAGTAACAAATGTGGGTTATTGCCCAATATTACACACCTAAAGTTTAGTATTATAAGTAATCAAAAAATAACTCACTCCTTTCGTTGATATTAGTGCTGCCCCAGATTGTGTAACGTGCATTAGCATCACATTCAAGGATCACCCCAATCTTCTTTTTTTCCGCTTTGAGAACCAGGTCCCCCAGGTTATACGGCAGAACCTGTTTGTCCCGGTCCATATAGGCTGAGATCAGCCAGATTAGACTGCCGCCAACCTCTAACCTGATAGCAGTTATGTCAGAATTTCTGGAGTATATTAGGTTATACTCCTTCATTCTAAGGCCACAGATCCTGTTACTGTTTATCCAAGGTTCTTGAATAAGGACCAAATCCTGTCTCAGGAGTAAGGCGGTCGACGCCGCCTTCGTATGGAGCAGGTTAATTTGTGTGATATTTAGCATAACATCAAGTTGAGCCTACTCACCTCTTTTCATTCCCCGCTGCCGCAGGCTAGTGTCTGTCGGTTTGAGTGGAATCGCCGGTGTCACCCGTATCTCCTCCCCCGGACCGTTGTTCCCCGATGCTGGCAGCCCCTCGTCCCGCGAGTCCGACAGGTAATCATCGTCCGACACTAGGTACAGGCGGTTGCCTATCTCCTCCCCAAGTGCAGCCACCTCGGATAGCTCCATTGGTTGGATTGTCTCCCCTCCTGGTGCATCTGTCTCTTGTGTGGACGAGCTGTCATCCTCACCAGGTTCCCCTAAGTGCGTTTCAGCCTCGTCTTTCTTGTAGACTCTGATAGTAATTGACCCGAAACCGGAGTCAATTACTCCCTTAGTCACGGCAAGATTAGCCAGGGACTCCTTGTTGATTACCAAATTAGATAATCTGGAGCCCCCCTTGCCATCCTCTTGCCTCGCTATCTTCCAATTCTCTGTCGGAAGATTTGGGTTGCTGATCCTTATTATTTCAAGGTTCTTTTCTGAACTAGCTGATTCGGTTTTAGCCAGACGAACGCTCTTGGCCTGCTAGGAATCTCTTCCCTGTTTACAGCCACCAGCCTCACGCCTTGCCACACCTCCCCTACCTCCGCTACAGCCTTTTTATATAGATCCACTGACCTGGCATCAGAGCACATGTTACCTTAATGCGCCCTTGATACCATCCCGCATCTCTGCAGGATGGAGGGGGTCCTGGATTCTCTCCTAGGACTTTGACAAAAACAGAGTTTAGTGCGTTATACACTAATGTTCATTTTTCCAAGGTGATGCTCCCATCTTCATGACTCCTGTCAATGATGGCTATAGCACCAAGACACGCTCCTTCACAATGTCGCAGAACGACTTGTGTCTCGATATAACCTTGACTCATTCTCCGCTTGAAATTTGGCCCGTTTGGTGTCGACTGGCTCTAGCTCATCCTGGGACCGCTGTCTGTTCGACACATGGTCCCGCTCCGCGCTATCGCTGCCGACCGTTTTCCTGGCCCATACCACGGATTCTCTTTGCTCTGCCGTGAGCTGCCCCTTAGGGGTTGCAGCCCACCTGGCCGAAGGGACAGGACTCCTTGACGGAGAGACGTAATCCTACTCCAGCAGCGCTAGATTTACCTTGGGTTTCGCTAGTCCCTGGTTTTGGTGCCCTGGAGTCGCCCACCTCTGGTGTTGTTGATGGAGCCCCACCTTTACGGTTTGAGTTCTCCGCTGTTTCTTCCGTCGTTTTGTTTACTCAAGTAAGGCTACTTACAACTGGAGGTATCTCAGGTATCTAGAGGGCTCAGGTCGTCAGGTATCCAGAGGGATCCGTTTGCCACTGGCTTTTGTCAAATGGGCCCCCAGGCTGGTTGTTTTATGGCACAGGTCGGATAATACCTTAAACCGTCATTTAGTGTGACTGAAGGCGACGACATTATGAGGCCATTAAACAATGAAACTCCAGAAAAAATTCCGAAAAACCAAGAAACTCCATAAAAATTATTTCATATATAGAAATCCGGTCTTTACCATTCGTAAAATTTAAGTAACGCATCGAATGAAATAACGAAACCGTATCTTGTGTGTGATATTTCTATCAGTAGAAGCGATACAGGCTATGATACAATTATTTCGATCTATGGGACTGCAAAGTTGACGGATTTATTTCCAGGATCATAAACATTAATGAATTATGTCATATTCGATGAATTGTCGATTTCGGTTAAACGCGGGAATTGCCTTCCGTTTCGGTTGGCAGATTTGAAAATCTAACTCCATCTCTTAGAATACGTCACCCAAAATTTGCATAACTTCATAGCAAATCATATTAAACAATTTTCAAATTTCCTTTCGTATCATTGTGAATGTTGATGTAACTATACATACATACATACATATATACATATCAGTACAATTTACAGAGTTTATAAACGAGGACGACTAAAAGTCCAAGAAAAAAAGGAAACAAATTTCCAATTTTCTCTTTCGGTTATTCTTTATAACTTTATATGTATATTCATATACGAGTACATACACACATATATGAGTGAGTACAGAAATTTTTCATCTATCGACCCATGCAGAAACGCATGCGTCCTATTTATTCTGTCAAAATAATTAAAAACAAGAAAAAGTTTTTTTGTTCCAATCCGAGAAAATAACAAAAAACCGAAGGAAAATGGTTTAAATTTTCCTCAATAAGTTAATAATATTAGTTAAAATTTGAAATAATAATTATTGTATTTAAATAAAATAATCAAATAATTGTGTTTTGTCATAATAAAAGATTAGTGAAAATAAAATTACGGGAAAATAAAATTTACTGATTTTTTTTTTTTTGTGTCGAACTTCGAGAGAAAATATGCCAAATTTTTTTCTAAAATTTATTCCAAGTGTTTTAATAAGAAAATCATGTTTGATATTGGATACCTGATTACTACAATAAAATTTATTGGACTTATCATCCTGTTATTATCGAATCTAGTGAGAACAAATTTTTCATTATCTTTGTTCTAAAACAAATTAATTAATTAATTAATTAAGGAAATATTAATTTTTAGTCTTTTTTTTTTATGATTAAGTATATTATGTGTAATTAAATAATTATTTTTTTATGTTATAATTCGTTTTTTTATATATTGTAGTGTGTTAATTAATAATACTAATTGAAAAACCTCTGTGCGAAAAAACTACTGTGCAATTAAAATTAAAACAAAAATATAGTTTTCTTTTAACGGAAAATCTAAATAAAAGAAAATAAAAATTATATATGCGAATATAATATATATACATATGCATACATATATATAAATGGAAATTTATAAATAATATTTAAAAAAAAGTTTTGTGATATGTTTAGAAAGTGGAAATGCATAGAAAAGATTCAGTTGTAAATAGAAAATTTTTTTAATGTTTTATTTTAAAATTTTTTGTAAAATTTAGTTCTTAGTAGAAATTGTATTGTAGTACCGTAGAGATTTTTTTTGTTTACAATTTAATTTTTTTAAATCGTTTTGTTGTAGAGAGCTTTCTTCTTTATATTATGTATATGAAAAATAAATTGTTTTTCTTAAACCATGGAGTAAAATCGATTAAACTTTTTGACATACATAGTATATATGTATACATACATAATGTATACGGATATATATATATGTATAAAGAACACGATTTCCTTTTATATTTTCTCACGGAATGAAAAATGTAAAAATCACCTAATTTTTTTTATTTTTTTTATATATTTTGTTAAATGGAGACGCCATAGCAAAGTAAAATATTTATTAGTTCTAAATAAGTAAATTTTTTGTTTTAAAGTTTTTAAATAAATTGAATACATATTTTAGTTATTTTTTCAAGGGCCGACCTGACCCATTTTAAATTTTTATTTGATTTGTTACAATGTTTCAGTTTTGGGAGATATGACGTAGTCTTTGGGGTATTTTTATATCTTTTTTGTTACATTCTCAAAAGTATTTGGGTCGCTACAGTTAATCCTTTAAAATTGAAAAAAACGTATACGTCATTATACAAAAAATTTGGTTTATTTCATGATGCAATTATCTATATATTATCTATTTGATTGGTGGTGTATGTGGTTGAATATACCTGTTGGATTAATAAACAAAATACACATATAAGGACATAACTTTAAAAATTTATTTATTATACTGCAATAAGATTATGTAATTAATTTCAAATTTAGACCAAAATTAAATAGAAATTTTGGCTGGAACACTGCAATATATATATATATATATATATATATATATATATATATATATATATATATATATATATATATATATATATATATATATATATATATATATATATATATATATATAAATATATAGGATGGAGAGTTAATTGGTTAGATACAATTTGTTTGTGTATAGAGTATTAAACTACTTACATACTTTATATGCATTAATTATTTCAATTGCCTTAAATTAGAGAAATATTATTTATACTGATCGAAACTACTGCGGCAAAGTTGTCCATATTATAAATAAAGCAAAGATTCGATCTTCCATAGATTATTTAAAAATGAAGGTTGAAGAAATGTGTTTTCAATTTACCTAGTAAAATAAAAATTTCGGCAAAATTGGTCAGTCTTAGAGCTAAATTACCATATAAAATTAGTCTGAAATCTATATCAAAATTTACACCTCCGACCATAGGTACATTTCGTTTAATTTAAATCTTAGATAACCTACTCTTAAACCTTATCGTAACAGCAAGCTTACCTAAACTGGGAGTCATTCTCTCTTGAGTTGGAACTTCGGCTAGTTTCGTTAGGTGAGATATGTTCGACTTAGGACATTGAATTGCTAGCCTCATCTTTGACGCATGCAGCCACGTTAGCCTTCGCAAAATCTTGTCCTCTTACTTCCAAGTAAAAATCTTAGAATAAGCCATTTTGGTGTTCTGATCTTAAAAAACTGGGGAAAACTGCTAGGAGACTCAAAAACAAAGCGAAAAGATCTAACCTTCAGGTTTTTTTTTTTTTTTTAAAGGACTTGGCATAGACACTCTTTTGGTCCATAGCCTTACCTTACATTCACACAACATTCATTCAATCCATTCATTCATCCCATTCACACAAGTACAGTATACCATCTGCGCATTGCATAGCTCCATGTCACCCTGTACAGTGACATGGAAGATGGGTCGGCCCATGAGTTCTACATTCCAACAGAGGGTCATAGATGTTGAAAAATCTCTTTTGCATCCCGCCTATGTTAGGATTCGAACCCGGTACCTCCCGATCCAAACATCGCAGCTTTATTCACTGCGCTATTTACTCGGTAATCCAACCTTCAGGTTGATTGGGATAACTTTTTGGCAGCTCAAAAAGAATATAAGAAAATGCTGTGATCAGCTTGTAGGACTTCATGGATTATCTTCTGTGAAGAAATTAATAGTATCTCTGGGATCGCCAGACTTAACAGGTCCTTGGTTAGAAATGATTCCTGCCAACTCGATATGCTGCGACTTCCTGATGGCAGATTAACCTCTTCCAGGAAGGAAATTGTTGAACTGGGCGCAATGTTATCAATCATGATTATGTTGTTGACGCCCAGCACAATGGTACTGATTATGGGACTTAGCTAGTAGGCTAGTCACTCTCAACACCTTGCGCTGGAGCGTTTTCTCCGTCTTACTTTATAAATCAGGTGGTCCAGGTGTAGAGTCCTGGAGCAGGAGTAGAGTTGTGTTCATCCTGAAAGCTGGGAAGACGAATTATACCCATTCCAAGGCATTTCGCTCTATTAGTCTTTCTTCAACTTTTCTCAAAACTCTGGAAAGAATTGTTGACAAATATATTAGGAACCATCACTTATCTGTCATCCCACTCAATAGCACTCAACATGCTTACAGAGTTGGGAGATCATATGAAACTGCGCTGCATGGACTTGTTACGAGGATTGAAAGATTGCTTAGTATTAAGGAATTTCTTGTGGTCACTTTCCTCGATATTGCGGGTGCCTTTGATATAGTACTTCTTTCGCTTCCATCACTGAAGCCTGCTAAAATTTTGGAATTGACTAAACCATTGTTACTTGGATTGGATATTTGCTGAGGTCATGCATTGCTGTGGCCGAGCTGGACTCCCTTTCTATTTCGGTTAAAGTTACTAAAGGTTGCCCCCCGGGAGGTGTTTTGTCACCTTTCCCGTGGCTCTTAGTTATTGACGAATTACTTGTAAAACTACAGCAATCTTCACTGCTCAGAGTTATGCTGATGACTTAGTCGTTCTGGTTCAGGGTAAATACCTTAATGTACTATCAGACTTAACGTAACGCGCTCTCCAAGTTGTAGAAATGTGGTGTCTAGAGAAGGGATTGTACGTTAATGCATCGAAAACTGGTCTGATAATCTTCACCCGACGTAGGAATACTGGAGAGCGGACTGCTCCTTCTGTTTTTGGAGAAACGATCGCTAGATGCGAGTAAAGCATCTGGGTGTCATTCTGGATATTTAACTTTCCTGGAGATCTCATATTGAAATTAAACTGGAAAAGTTCACTTCCAATTTCTGGCTGTGTAGAAAAGCATTTGGAAAGTCGTGGGGTCTGACCCCCGAAATGCTGATGTTTATTTACAAATCTCTATCTTTACCTATGCTATCTTACGCGTCTGTTGTTTGGTGGCCTGTGGTTGTCTATGCAGTTTCTGTCATTGCAAAGCTAAATAGCATACAAGGCATGGCTTGTCGAGCTATTACGAGTGCTATTTCCTCATCTTCTATACTTGCTCTGCAGCCAATCTTATTTTTGCCCCCATTGCTGTCGGTCATCCTAGGCACAACATGCTCCGCTGCCTTTCGCCTGCGATGTATTGGTGCGTGGAACGTCTTGGCCTGATCACAGGGCATAGACTAATCTACAATTTATTCAGTTCATATATACCAGAAATTAATATGGTTAATGACAAATTGTTGCCAGAATTCTGCTTCGATATCTAATTTTGGTGCAGGTTTTGGAACCTATTTTCCTGCACATGACCTACGATCGATCTAGGCCGGAACTGCACGGTATTCCAAGCGGAGCTGATTGCACTCACACGTTGTGCGATTGATGCTTCTAAACTCGCTGTTAATGCACTTCAGACGATATACTGCAGAACAGGCTGTGCCTAAAATAAAGGTGCGTAACTGAGACAAGGAAAGAATAGATTTCATAGCAAGAAGTGGAGTCGAGGACATAGCCTCAGTTATGGCTCTGTAAGCATGATTTTGTAGACCATTAAGCTTGGCTACAGAAGCCTTCAGGTCAACCACTGGCTACCACACAATAGAAGCGTACGATAGTAGAGGTAGGTCCAGTGATTTATAAATGAAAGAAAGCATCCTAGGGCTTGAACCACAAGATTTCCCAAAAGCTCTTCTACATTGCCCAAAAATGTCAGTTGCTTTTTGAAGCTTGTAGTCCAGGTGATTCTTCCAGTAAAGTTTACTATCCAGGACAATACCAAGGTTGTAAAGAACTTAGTTGGAATGAAGCTCCACGCATCGATTATGGTATTCCAAGTTGCTTCTTCCGTCCTTCCAATATCAAAAGGAATATCTCTTTTTAAATACGCCCATACATTCTTAATTACATTGAAATCAGGGCTCTAAGGTGGCGATTGTAATAAACATTGGTCCAAATATTTTGAAAATTGTAGAATCATTGTGCGTCTATATGAATTGGGACATTATTTTAATGCAGCATAAAATGTTTGCCAATTAACCTAGATCCAGCCACCACATCATTAAGAAACTCCAGATAATCGCTTTGAGCAATTTTCTCGCTTAGTAAAGTAATCGGACTGTACGTTTTAACTACTGTGTGGGTTTCGAATAAAAATAATGCCTTCCACAGGTTTCATCAAGCGAGAAAACTGATTCATCTGTCCATAAAATATTCCTCCAAAACTGTAACGGTTTATTAAGATGTTCCTGCGTAAATTCTTAATAAATGGAAATGGTTATATGTACATAAATGGCTTTTTCTGAATAGTGTATTTTTTAATCTTGGTGGATGGCTGATGTGTTTATTTATTTGTAGAAAAATTTATATAGTTCTGGATGTTTTTTGACGTTCTTTCTCTTGCAGATAGTGGATTTTTTATTTTGTTTTATTTGGTACAAAACGGTATTTCGGTGCAGGCAACCGTATTTTTTAGCTGATTTATTGCTGCTCTGACTTCAACACTAAATTCAACTTTTTCAAAATTTTTACTGAACAATTAACTTGTATTTTATTGAATAGTTAAATAAATTAAGCATGGATATAACAATAATTTAAAATCATTTTTTATCTGCACAAATCATTATGAATAAAAAAAAATATCTTTTCATTTTAATACTAAAAGTGACCAAAGCAGAAAAAGTGGTGATCAATCCTGACACCTCACGATGATCAATCGATTTCATTCGTCGATTTTATTTAAATGGGAGAACCAAAATCTACAGATTTAACAATACAAAATTATTCGATTGCTATAGGATAAAACAAATATTCCACCAAAGCCTTGACAAATCTAAAGAGGAAACTATTATATCTGTCATTTAATTGCGACTAAAAAATAAAACTTTTAATTAGGGAAAGGAAAGTGTAAACGGATATAATTATTAATGCTTCAGTAATAGTTTATAACGAACAGACAAATTATGTCTATCACATCCAAATCGTCATCGTCATTGTAGTATATAGTTATATATATATATATATATATATATATATATATATATATATATATATATATATATATATATATATATATATATATATATATATATATATATATATATATATATATATATATATATATATATATATATATATATATATATATATATATATATATATATATATATATATATATATATATATATATATATATATATATATAGGTGTTCTATTTTCGGTATCTATAGTCTAGAAGCATCTACATATTTTGAAGTCATGTATAGGGTTAATCGATTTGTCGGTAATTTACCGGTTTTTTAAAAAAAATGTATGTAATGTTAAATAAAACAACTGAACTTAATTTATTTCAAAAATTGTATTTATTTATTGAAAAAGAAACAAAACAAAATTTCATTAGTCTTAATAAAAACCTAAGGCTTGCAAATTACAGAGGATTTCTGTCTTAATCTTAATATTACACATATTTATTTATAAATTTAGTAAACATCTCTGAATAGTCAATTATTTATTATTGGTTTTGGTTGAGTTGATTTCTAAATCCTAAAACGTATTTAAGACGTCGTCGTTTAATCTCGACCAAAATTTGGTCGCAATTATTCCAGCAGCTGAAAATGCCCGTTCGGACTCCACGCTTGTTGGTCGAACGGAAAAAAGGTAATTAGAAACCATTTTTAAATATTGTCCTTTTATGTGTTGCTCCTCGAAAAACGCCATCTCTCTTTTATTTGGAGATTGTAGCTGGTTTATCCATCATGTTGGTTTTCTTTTTTATTGCTAAATCTAATTTTTCTATAAAGCTTAAAACTGCAGTTTCTGTTTCCTGTGTGTTTGACAATGTTTCAATTTCCTCTGTTGAATTTTCTTCGTTCGCTTCAGCGATGTCCAATTGCTTGCAACCAAATTTTCGAAGCACCTCAACATTTTTTTTATTGGTTTTGTTGAAAATTCCATAATTTTTTAACCCATCATATGTAAACTTTGGCTCAGATAGATAAAACATTACGTCGGAATAAACTGTTCGTCGTTCTTTAATTCTAAATATAAGAGTCTCTTTTAATTCCTCGCTAAAGGCCGTATTTTGGTTAGTTAGTTCATCGAGCATACCAGTTATACCAGTTAGTTTTTGAGCGAAATACCAAATTCTGTTAGTTTACTATTAAGAATGGTAACACATTTTTCAGCTGGCATCGATCCTTGGATTCGGATTAAACCAAGATTCCAAAATGAATCGTGCGCATGTACATTTACATTCATAAAACGGTGATTCCTAATTGATGTCCACTCATCGTGATCAACAATTTCTTTAAAATATTTTGTTATTTTTGTATCACTTGAATGTGCGAAGTTACTGGAATTGCTATCTTCACTTGTTGAAGCTTGTGGGATGGCTTGTCTTTTAAATATATTTATCTGGTGTTGAGTCTTTAAATGATTGTGCATCCCACTTGTATTTCCGCCAGCACATTTAATGGATTACATTTTAAGCATACTGCTGTACTTTTATCTTTCATCCGGTTATAAAAATGCCAAAGGGATTTATTTATAGATGTTTCTGTCATTATGGGTAAGCTATAATTAATTAACAAATAATTATTAAAATTTTCAATTTGTGCTAAAAAAAAACCCCAATCCTTAAACTTACCAATGTCTCTAATTCAAAGAAAAAATATAAATAACGGTTTTGATCAAAACTGTATGATATTTACTGAAACTTTATTGTTTTTTTTTAATTAAAATTATTACAAAATTATTATATTATTGGTAAGAATTCATCAAAATTTCAAAATAAAGTCATAATCAAATTCAATCAAAATAAAATCGGTGAATCCCATTTGTCTTTATCGTGGTTAATAAGGGACAGCACTCTTAATATTAGAAAAATTATTAAAACAGAGAAGGAAAATACAGTTTTGATAATCAAAATACAGTAGATTAGAACTTTTAATATAACATTTTAGTGTAATTAAAATTCTAAGATTTACCGAAATACCGATATTCCAGAGACGATTTACCGGTAAACCGGTTAACCGATTAACCTGTATTGCGAACCTTAGTCATGTATATGTATAAGTAAGTACTAGGCACATATATGTACATATATTAAACTGCAGTTAAGGCTAGATGCAACGATCTCCAATATAACGCAATTTGGACAACAGACACCAACAAATCTTACGAAATGTTTTGAAAAACTGCTTTTCTGTGAAATTTAACTTTAATGATATCCATGCATATGCGCTTGGAAAATCTCGCCTGAATTAGACCGAGAATATCGAGGTTTTTCCCTATTTTATTATTAGCGTATTCATGTATGTATATATATTTATAGCAGAGGCGCCATAAAAATTGAATTTAAACAGAATGTGGATATATGTATGTATGTATATATGTATACTTATATATAAATAAAAGAGCTTGTCAAAATAGAAAAAAGGACGACAGCAATAAAAAGCTTTTAGCTTTTCTGTTTTTCTACATTTTTCTATATTCCAAGGACGTGAAGAATAGTTTTTCAGAATCATCTTTTATTTTTTATAGTATTTGTCTTGAATATCTCCATACAATTTCGATTATTTTTATGCGATTTAAAGTGTTTTTTCATCAAGATATATTATTTTTCCACAAGATTGGTAATTTGATATAATATTTTAGAAAATATTTATAAATACTCGTACCTCCATAGATCTGTTTTTCTCGATTGTCTCAAGAGTTTAGTATACGATGATTGATTGATTATTTTTGTCATGGATGTATAGTACGTGTAATTAATCCCATGAACAAATTGGAAAAGTTCTTCGTATAAAAAAAATCCTGGCGCAATATAAGTTATCTTGAGTCATATGGGCCTCTATTTATGTGTCACATATTGTATGTATGAAATGTGTATATTTATATATAAAATACTATTATCGATTGTGGAAATATATGTGATTCATCCATGTTTTTTGGATCTGATAAAAATCAGTTACATTTACACAAAAGTAATCGTACCTTATCATCCAGTATTTATTTACAAATGTCTTTTGGTGTTTTCTTTTTGAAATGATATGAAAGAAAAACGAAACCATTTATCATGATTTCCCATGTGTCAAATATTTTCTTTGATACACGTCATCTTTTCCCTTTTCTCGTTATCGATATGGATGATCAAGGAAAATGGATACATTTTCTTTTATCATATCAAGAATTTATAATTTTTGTTATGCGAACCATATATGTATATTATTCCGTTTTGTATAAAATATGCTGACCATTTTCAAAAATAATTACTGTCATCTTAGGTGTTGAATGTAATGCCAGAAACAAATCTTTTTTTTCGGTATTTTGTTATTAGTGATACGTACACAGAATTTGATTATCATTAATAACTTCAAAACACTTATACCCTAAAATTGTATATTACTTGTTGTAGTAAACATTAACTTATATTTGATGTATGTTATAGTTTATTGAGAATATTATGAAACCAAGAGACATCCATATATAACTTCGTTACATTAAAGCGATAACAACAAAGCCACCGTTAATAAGACGTCGCACCTTTTTGAGCGATTCATTGATTTAAATTAAAAATTCTTAGACTGTTCCGAAACCTGTGATGAAAAATCGTGAATTAACTTTTTGACATTTGTTTGATAATTATCCCTCTACATTCACGATTTTTTATTATGCTATCCGAAATGTGTAATAAATCTCCCCACCTAATAAGTTTTTTATATGTCACGTCTCACGTCATATATGTCAATTTTAGTTTTCATAACCTCAAATTTTTTGTGACAACTAATAAATTGCACAGAAAATTTAAAAAAATTAATATTAAAATAATGGATCCGATAATCCTTTTAATTTCACGTTATTATTATTATTAATTAAAACAGTTTTAAAGGCCATTACTGGCTCATTACTGAGTCAACAATTTGGCTCCAGCGGTTTCGATCCCGAGCATGGTCTTCATACTGTCTTAGACAATCTGAAGAGGCCAAGTCGTTCTCTACACCGTGGAGCCATCGTCACCTGCAACGACCTCTGCGCCTACCATATGGTGGCTCTCCTTTCAGAGATCGCTGCACAATTCGTTCCGGATCAGCACGCAGAACGTGCCTGAGCCAGCGTACTCGCTGAGATCTTACTTCATGTACAATATCGGGGATCTTAATCAGATCTCTGATCTCGATATTGTACAGAGCTCGGTAGCTACCATCTATTTCGCGTTTTGGGCCGTAAATCACACGCATGACTCTTCTCTCAAATGTTAGGAGCCATCTCTCGTACTCATCCGTCAGCGCCCAACTTTCACATCTAAACATAACAACGGGCCTGATCAACGCTTTGTAAAGCTTCAGCTTTACGGCACTTGATAAGTGCTTAGATTTTAGCAGTGGCCTTAGAGGATACAAAGAACGACTGCCAGCTGCCAGCCGCACTTTAATATCCTCACCCACACTGTTATCGTGAGTGATAAGAGAACCCAAATATTTTAACCTCCTCACTCCCTCAAACGTGTGGTGGCCACTACTAAAATCTGGTGTGCCATTGTCCCTAAAATCAGAGATCAGGTATTTCGTTTTGGACTCATTGATCTGAAGTCCAACTGAAGCTGAAAACTCTACAAGCGGATCAAGTATTTCTTTCACTCCGTTGCTATTCAGTCCAATCACGCATATGTCATCTGCATATGCAAGCACCTGATTGGACTGGTGATATAAGATGTTACGCTGCGGTGTTTCAGATTTACGAAAGATGTACTCCAACATGAGATTAAAGAGTATCGGGGACAGAGCATCTCCCTTTAACTGCAAAAATTGTCGATAGCCTGTTCTCAACTTTAACACAGCATTGAGACTGCGTCACTGTCATCCTACATAGTCGTACCAGTTTTGTTGGCATTCCTAGGTATTCCAGGGCAGACCACAAACTCTCTCGATTGATCGAGTCATAGGCCTGCCGGAAATCCAGGAACACCTGATGTACGGGGATGGATGTCTCATAATATTTAGATAGAATCATTCGCAGCGAAAAGACCTGATCGGTGACTGATCGATTCGGACGAAATCCTCCTTGATAGTCACCAACCAAGCCCTCCGCTAGGGGAGTGATTCTATCCAAGACAATGTATGACAGTAACTTGTGTGCTGTGCAAAGGAGAGCTATACCGCGATAATTCTCACACTTCAAGCGGTCTCCCTTCTTGAAGATGGGGCATATCGCGGCCACTTTCCATTCGTCAGGCATAACTTCGGTTCGCCATACTAATCGAATAAGGTCGAAAAGACAGTTCCACAAAGTATCCCCTCCGAATATCAAGAGCTCCGAATTAATGCAGTCCACTCCAGGTGAACGGTTTCGTTTCAATCTCTGCTTGGCTTTAGTGAATTCCTCATGGGATGGCTCCTCAGTGCAAATCTCCGCAGTCTGTATTAGAGGTGGCTCAACAACAGTCTGTGACGCATGATGGACATCAAGCAGGTCAGTAAAGTGTCCACTCCATGCGTCAAGTACTGCGTCGATGTTGACACAGAGGTTTCCATCCCGGTCCCGAATGGCGTTTGACGTAGCCCTGAAAATATGGAGCAGTCCAGTAATTCCTTTAAAGAAATTACGCGAACTGCGCTCATTGCTGAGTTGTTGTACTTTCAGAACCTCGGCCTTCCACCATTCTCGCTTCTTCCGTCTACAAACCCGCTTAGCTGCCCTTCTTGCAAGAGCAGCCTTGTGTTTCCTCGCGATTGTGAGACGTTGTTGCACTTCATTATGGGCTATATTTTGTTGCTCAACTGCAAGACGACACTCGTCATCAAACCAATCATTCTTGGGTCTGACTTTCACTATACCTAAAGTCTGTTGAGCAGCACTGACATTCGAAGTTTTCAGTACCTCCCAGACAGAGTTCACGCAGTCAGACTGGTAATTAGCTTCAGTAATGTTGTCGCTGACAAGATCCTGATATCGTTTCTTTTGATCTTCATTTATCAGACCTTCACAGTCGAATCGTACCATGCGTTTCGCTGTGTTCCCGTGAAAATTATTAATACATATAATAATTATTATTACATATATGTATTAATCATTTTAGAATATATTATTATGTATGTATATATCATACGTTGCACATGAGTACACAAATTATTCGATAGCTGTCAAAAATTATCATAGTAATAGACTCGAATAATATGGGTGTGTTTGGTATTTTCAAGTAAATGTCAAAAAATTAATTCACGATTTTTTATCACTGGTTTCGGACACAGTCTTAATATTTTAAATAAACAATTATTACAATCTAGTCACCTGGACTAATGAGCAATTTTATTCTAACTTAATTTACTATGTTGTATTAATCTATGGCTTCTTCTCGCTGGTGTTCCATAGTGTCTGATAAATTGAAATAAACCAATTCGTTATTGTGGATTTTAGATCAGCATTACGCTGTTTACACTAGCAATTACACCACCTCAAAAGGTTTAGTTCGTTTGAGCCTGCGTACAATATCTGTGTTGTTTAACAGCTTAGTTGCCTCAGTGTTAACATGTTGTTCGAGCCTTTGCCTATGTCTCTTTTTTTGGAGTTGTGCCTTTGGCAGCCTTTGTGCATTTTTTTGGAGTTCCTTTGAAACAGTGTCCACTTTAAGGTCCCTATGGAGGTCTCTGTTTCTAACATACCATGGTGCATCAACGATGTTCCTTAATACTTTGTTTTGAAATCTTTGGATGATTTCTACGTTGCTCTGTTTGGTAAAACCCCAAAGTTAGTTGCCATAAGTCCAAACCGGTTTTAATATTTGGTTATATAATAGAAGTTTGTTGAATGTTGATAGAGCGGAGCTCCTTCCTATCAGCCAAAATACATCTTTCTATATTTAAGACCTAGTTCTTCGCTTTTCTTGTTGACGTGTGGTTTCCATCGTGTTGGCATACGGTATTATTTCTGATTAATTGCAACCGAAACATGTTAGAGTCGTTTGTTTGTAAAATTGATGTTAACTGATTTAGTTTCGTTAAGTTTAATTCGCCATCTTTTGGTCCAGTTATTTATTTGAGTAATAGCTAACTGTAAATTCTGAGTTGATTCTTCTTCTTCTATCTCCAACAGCTAAGATTACCGTGTCTTCAGCATAAGCCGCCAGTGTTGTTTTCTAATACAGGTACACTGCCCTGCGGTACTCCTGCCTAGATTTCTTTCAATTAAGAATAGGAATCGTCTAATTTTACTCTAAAGAATCTATCTTTCAAGTATGATTCTAATATTGTAGTGAATTGCATTAGTAGTACAGTTCATAACTTATAGTTAAGTCCTTCGTGCCAAACTTTATCAAAAGCCTGTGCAACGTCTAAGAATATCGTTGAGCAGAATATTTTCTCCTCTAATGCTCTTTCAATAATATTAGTTATTCTGTGTACTTAATCTAATGTGGAGTATTGGTTGCGAAAACCGAATTGATGATTTGGAATCAGGTTTTTCCTCTCAATTATCGGATTTAGCCTTTTTAATTATAACTTCTCAAAGAGTTTAGACATAACTGGTAATAACGATATTGGCCTGTAAGATCCAGTTTTGTGTAGTGGTTTCCCAGGTTTATGAATCATAATTACTTCTGCAATTTTCCACAGGCTGGGTACATATTTCAATCGAAAGGCAGCATTTATAATATTGGTGAGCTTTAATAAAGCTTTCCTTGGTAGTCCTTTTAAAATTTCTTCTGTGATAAGGTCATCATAACCCGTTGCTTTTTTCGGATTCATATTTGTTTTTATCTCATACATGACTCTCCTGTACAACCTCTCCAGTTATTAGTAACAAATATTTATTCCAGCAAAACTTCGTACTTTATCTTCGTTATTTTTTGGTCATTTTTTATCTTCTGTTCTGATTAGAGGAATCTGCATTATTGGCCTTTTAATTCTTCTGGTTGCTCTCTAGAGAGAATAATCAGTACTTGTATCGTTAGATAATTTTCTGAGGTAGTTACTGATAAATTCGTCTTTCAGATCTTTGATTTGCCTTTTAAGTAGCTGAGTCAGATTTATTACCTTAGTTTTATCTTGAGGGGCTCTAGTTTATTGCCATATTTTCCTTGCCCTTCATTTTTTCTGCCAAGAGCTCTCTAATTTCTCTAGGGTAGTTGTTTCCCTTAATTTTCTTTTTAACTTCAGGGGTGTTTTCCCAAGCTGACTGCTGTATGTCACATATGAACTTGTGAACTTCTTTTTCTAGTTGCTCCTCACTCCTTAGGAGAACCATTAAGTTAATTTTTCTTTCTGAAGACAGTCTAAAGTATTCCCAATTTGTGTGCTTATTTACTATTAGATCTGGTATTTTATTTGGATCAGTTGGCCAGTAGGTCGGTTTACCATTTAATAAGGGTTCACAACTGTATTTTCTGATAGCATTGGGGAGTTCTTTACCTTTAGTTGTTGTTAGTCTAGCCTAACCCCAGTGGATATTTTTTGCATTAAAATCTCCTCCAATTACAAATCTTTTCCCTCTTCTTTTAGAGAGTATTTCGGTGGGCAGTAAATTCCAATTACACTAATAGAGTTATTTTTGGTCTATATTAACAGCTGTTGCTTGCATTTGTTCTGTTTCATGTTTTAATTCCTCGAAGTGATTAATACTATTTCTAATTATAGCCCTTTGCAGTATTTCCCCGGTGAATAGTGTGATATGTTTTATAATTTCTAAATTTGATAATTGATTGTTTAGTGAAATGAGTTGCAAAGATGAGACAGGGCTCCTTACTTCTCCGTTTTAGCTTAATTAATGGTTCAGTTGCATTAAAACCTTTTCCTTTCAGGTCCGCAATTATTTTTTCTGGTTTACATGTAGAGTGCAGGTTTTTAGCCATTTCCCTAATTGGTCTGATTTGTTTGTTTTCAAACGTATGGGAAAAATGTCCCCCTTATAACTTAACATTTTTGTCATTTCTCTATCGGTTTCACCATCTTCTAAGTTTATTTTGATGTTGTTTCCACTCATCAATTTTGTATTAAACTTATCTGGTTTAATTATTGTTTTAATTTTCTCATACAGTAGATCAAAGTTTTTAACTCCATCAATGTATAACTATTGGGAGTGGTGGAGGTAATTTTTTTGGATTGTTTTGGACTATTTTAGGAATTATCTCTTTTAGTTGAGGAGGAGTAGGTGTATCATTCCTTCTCCTTTTTTTCTCTGGCTTTTGATTCTAATCCACTCAGTTTCGTGAGCTAATTCTTGTTCATACGTATGGTATTTTTGTTCCATTACTCTTTGAGTAGAAGGAGAATCAACATTTTCCTTTGCTTTAAGGGCTTTAACTTCGTTTTCAAGAATCCTTATGTGTTCCTGCATCCAAGCAATTGTATCATTTAATTGCTTATTTAAATTGTTAGATTCAACCAATGCATCATTGGCCTTACACAATTCCTGATACAGCATTCCTTCTTTTTTAGAACAATTATTGTTATCTGGAAAAGCATTTTTCGGTAATTCCACATTTTCTGTAGGTATTATTTTGTTAATCTTCGTGGTGAACGTGCTACAGGCTCTCGTAAGAGATCTCGGTAGAACCTGACCCTTTTGGAAAGGATTGATATTATCCATTTCTGCTTCACTCATTCGAGAATTACGATTCCCAAAGCGTCTTGGGACCGGCCTCTGACTAGGATGGATTTTCCTGAAAGTCAGGTCTGCCACCAAGGGTATTTCTTTCCACATTCGTTGTGTCCATTGGAGGTATACTAAACACAATTGATGATTTCCACATAGTTACAACGTTGGAATATAGCCATGGTTATTTACAGTCAACGCCTACCCTAATTTATTTATTTTAATTTCAATACTTAACCTCAAATAAGAAAGTTTAATAAATCTAAATTGGTTTCAAAGCGCTTACTTATATTTAATGTAACAGGGCATTATTTACTCGACCATCTTGACTTCAATTAAATCCAAAGACACCTACTTCTATTTTTTGATTTCGAAATTTATTTTATTTTCATTTCAGCAGAATGAAATAATTAATATTTTTAGTAAACTTAACCGCTATAAACAGTTTAGTAAATATTAAATAAATAGTGAAAATTGTAGTAAATATTCTAATTTATCGTTCACTATATTAAATCAATATACAAGATTTTGAGACTTTCAGTAAGAAAGAATCTTTAATTCCTTTATCATATTTTCTAACTTTTCCAACAAAAAAATTGATGCACAACCATATTGCCGTTTAAAATATCGAAACAATCAATTACATATAATTTTACACTGAGATTAAACACTTTGCATCGCAACCCACGTAATGTTTCATCTTTATTGATTTCGTTAAAAACGTTTGGTATGCCATCTATAGTATGAAACCCTACTAATTTTTAACGAAATATGTGGGAATGCGAGTTTACTATGGAAATGTACACTCATTTCGCTTATAGATATTAAAAGTTATTATTTCAGTTTGATAAGGGGGTGAGTTATTTTATTTTGATGATTAGTGATGAAAAAATGGGAGACCTTCCATTGTTTAACTATTTAAGTATTAAATTAGTAAATGTAATGTACAAGTATTTGGCGGGTCACTTAAATTATTTAATCTTAGTTTTACTGCAATTAATTTTAAATAGTTATTTCGTTTAAAATAATTTTGACTATATCGTATTAAACATTTTAAAATAATTAGACAAAACATATTGTCAACTAAAAACTATCTCTTTCGTACTGTTAAAAAGTTAAAATTCAACTAATTTGATGAAAAAATACCAATTTTTTAAGGAATATGGTTGGTTTAAAATAACTAGAATGAAATAAATAAGTAATTAACGAAAGAACGAAATTTTCAGTTTTTCAAAACACAGCAGATGCTACCCTGCCAATAATTTTGTGTTCATTTAAAGTCACAGACGCTAAATTGAGATGCATAAAAATGTACACCCATTTCTTGTATTTCATTTTTGGTATATTATCACACTTACATATAGTACCACCCGAAGTTTTACTATGATAATAGTTAATTATAAATCATATCTACTCATATTAACTAAAATATATACAGAAGACGGATCTATGATTTTCCACAAAACCACAAAAGAAAAATGATAACTTAAAAATAACTCCACAACAATAAAAATAAACGGAAGAATTTAATACACAGTAGAATATTAACACAAATTGTGATGGAAAATAAATATACTAAGTTTTCCATCAAAGAAAACGATTATACTAAAATGTTGGTTATAAATAGCTTGGTTATATGTGCTGTGATGTAATTATAGTTTACCAGCACGTTCCACTATAATATAGTCGTCGCGACAAATTGCGATACTGTAATATCATTAATCATAACTAATTTATGTATTATGTCATCCTTATGTATAATATTTGCTTTAATTGAAACTCTTTTGAACTGCCCAGAATAATTGTATGTGCAGATATTCCGAAACTGGCCTTATAAGTAAAAAAGGAGAAATTAATTTTTTTGTACAGCTATTAAGTCGTATCTAATAGATTTATAGAAAAGACAAACTCTCTAAAATTCATTCCTTTCGATTTCTATTTTATCCTATTTACATAAATCATAAATACCTACACGCACACCATAAAAAGGAAATATTGTATGTTTCCATAATCTTTATAAAAACAACACTTTAGTAGTTATCAATCCTTCCTTCTGCTGTCAGTGTATTTCCGTTTCGTCTGAATCTAACAACGTTTAAAGTTGCCGACGACGTTGCTGTGTGTGTATAGTGTATTCAAACGATAATTTTATTGTAAAACCATAAATAGTCTATCCAATATCCGATTTCCTTGTCATGCATTGCATGTTTACAGGAAATTTTCCGTTTTTCATTTATATTTTATTTACATTTAATTTTTCCCAATCATAATCACGAAATACATTTTTCTCTGTGATATCAGCGTAATGGAATGGTAGATTTGTTGTTTTTTTTTTATAAATGTACTTAAATAATGATAGAAACTAAACTTAAATGGGAATTTTAGTTTTGTTGTTTGTAGTCGGTAAACTTTCATATATTTCGATTAAATTTGTTTTTCTTATAACATATTGTTAATAGCAATGGGAGACATATAGCTAGATAGGCGAACGTGTTAATTGTTTAAAACAAAACTACAATAATAATCTTAGATGTTGATGTAGTTTTGTGAAATATTCACCAGAAGGATTTCGAAAAATATGGGGAGGTGGTTTGAACAATTTAATACCCAGCAAATCTTCTGTTTGTCTGAGACAAGAAAATCAAGAAAAAAATTGAAATACGACCTGTAAAAAAGAGATACAGTTTTTACGTAATATGTCTTGAGTTTGTTACTAAAGTGGCGTATGAGACTAATCTACAGCGCTTCTACCGGCTAATACGAAAAAATATTTGTAATCTGTTTTATGTCGGTTTTGACTTCGTATACTGGCGCATTGGTTGGTTCATTCGTTACCCGCTTAACATAAAGAGCTTCACGAGTTTTGTTTAAGAGAGATCAATGAATGTTTATTTCATTGTAATGGATGTGAAAGTTGGGCACTGACGGATGAATGCGAGAGATGGCTCCTTACATTTGAGAGAAGAGTCATGCGTGTGATTTATGGCCCAAAACGCGAGATAGATGGTACCGAGCTCTGTACAATTTCGAGATCAGAGATCTGATGAAGATCCCCGATATTGTGCATGAAATAAAATCTCAGCGAGTACTCTGGCTCGGTCACGTTCTGCGTGCTGATCCGGAACGAATTGTGCAGCGATCTCTGAAAGGAGAGCCACCATATGGTAGGCGCAGAGGTCGTTGCGGGCGACGATGGCTCCATGGTTGTCTAGGACAGTATGAAGACCAAGCCCAGGATCGAAACCGTTGGAGCCAGATTGTTGACTCAGTAAGGGACCAGTAATGGCCTTTAGACACTGCTTATTATTATTATTTCATTATAAAGAGGAAGGTATGCCATTAACCTTTGAAAACGGTATCAGCCAAATTTAAGGTCTTGGATCGATTGTGGAGCATTGGCATAGACCTTATCATTCACGTGGTCCCAAAGAAAAAACTCTAAAGGTGTTAAATCGCACGATCTCGGTGGCCAATTGTGATCACCTCTTCGAGAAATAACACGGTCAGGAAACTTTTCTTGCAAAATTGCGATTGTTTCGTTGCTTGTGAGGCACGTAGCGTCGTCTTGCTGAAGATAAAAGTCGTCCACATTCCAGGCCAATTCCGGCCATAAAAAATCATTAATCATAGCTCGGTAGCGCAATCCATTCACCGTAACAGTTGCACCAGCCCCATTTTCGAAAAAGTAAAGTCCAATCACACCGCCAGCCCAAAAACCACACCAAACAGTGACACGTTGAGGATGAGAGGCTTTTCAACAATCATTCTTGGATTTTCTGAGGCCCAAATGCGTCGACAATTCTGTTTATTAACGTAGCCTCCGCGGTGAAAATAGGCCTCATCACTGAAGATGATATTTCGATGAAAATCCGAATCATTTTGATGACTTTAAAAGCCTTAAGACCTAAGTCTTTATGCAAAATACGGTGTAATGTCGTTTGAATCGACGAGACCTGGGTATTCTTCAACACTACGGGCTACAGCAGCTATATTCTCAGTTGTTCTTGGGCGACGCACACGGTTTCGATTCTTCACATCAATAACTTGTCCCAACAGATCAAACTTTTCTACCAGTTTCTCTATTGCCGGCCGAGAAGGCGAATCATGACGACCAAAAAGTGCTTTAGTTTTGCGAACTGTGACTGCAAAATGTTCACCATTTTTTTAGTGAATTTTAACAACTTCAATGCGTTGCTGAAGCGTGTATCGTACCATTTTTAGTAATGGCATAGTTTTTACTGGTCAAATGTCAAAAGATGACAGCTTCAAAATTGACAGTTGCCCAAATAGCAGGCTATTCAAAATGAAACTTTTTATTGGAAAACCCTTTGTACCTTTAGAATTGGGACTTAATATTCCAATCGGCCTTTTCAACCCCCCGACTGACTACATTCAACAGCGCGTCTCGCCGAACACGCAATACTTTAAATAAAATCCATGAGTGATTTTAATTTTTTTTGAATACCCTTACGGTGATGTCATGGCTATCAATGGGTCAGGAAATAATTCTTGTCGATTTCTTTCCACTGTGGATTGCATAATGACGTACATACGGTATCTTGAGCGTAATCATGCATATGTCACGAACTTCTGACGTAGGTTGGGGAGAATTGTCATTCTGCTGACATTCTATTCATTTCCGTCAGCATTGATGGCATCCCGAAGATGAATGTATTCCTCAGAACGAAGTTTTGCCTAGTTCAACCTGATAAATGTTAATCGTTCTGTTTCAACTTAGACGGACTCTATATGCACAGCATATTGGTGAAATAGACGCCGACATTTGAAGATGTGATTGTCCTCATTTTCTCAAATCATCAGTCTTTTGTGAATAATAATTTATTGAACTAACTTTTTTGTTAATTTCGGCACCTGTAAAAAATGTTTTGTGTTAATATAAAAGTTTCGTTGTGATTATGGTAGTAAAAGTAGATTGGTTATTTACCTATAACTGGATTTATCATCTTGATTGAAAAATGATACCCATCTTTACCTTGCCAAATTAAAGTCATTTTCATCGTAAGCATTGTAAAATCTTTAGGAAAACTTTTGAAACATTTACCATTAATAATACATGGTAAATTCATATTAAGTGCTCCACATGGACCATGAACCATATTTAATTTTACAAATTCAAACAATTCTTGATCCGTATCTTCATCTCGAATTTCAGCGCTTATTACGTTGTCGATATCGATGGATCTTATTTTATTTGTCAGTCAAATTAATATATGAGCACGAGGAAGTCCCCGTTTTTGCCATTCGATCGAATACATCCAACAATTTGTTTGCCCATACACATAATACTTTGTAATGAGATCCATTAAGAATTTACCTTTTGTTTAAACACTCGTGCTATAATGTCTTGTCGATCATTCGATTGTTGACCATGCTGTGAATGTTATAAATAAACCGGGTGTTCCGTAATGACGAACGAAAGTCATAGAATATACTACGTCTTGAATATACTCTTGCATATGACGCGGCACATATCCAATGTTTGATGAAGGAAGAATAACAGTATTACCGATGTCATCGGCATTAATACTTCTGTCTACATTTCCATTTATTGCATCACGCAATTGGATGTATTCGTCGCTTCTTAATTTTGACTGATTAAAACGAATGTATCGTAAACGTTCACTCTCGATTTTGGCATACATATCGACAACATATACTGATGGTATAAATATCTACATTTTAGAATGTTATTGTCTCCAGTATATCTAATCATTAGTCGATAAGCGTAATAATTCATAGCACTAACTTTTTTGGTCAGTTCTGCGCCGGTGGATAGATTTGTTTGTTTTATGTTGATGTGATATTCATCATCACCTTCCCAAAAAATTAAAGGGTATTGCAAATTGTCGTAAGAGCGATGAGTGCCTTTAATTCTCTGAATGACGTTATCTCTACGCCTAATAACTATGCCACGTGATTCAAAAGCTTCCCCAACCATTACAATAGCAACTTCATCAACTGTTGGTGCATTATATCTACGGACGTGGGCACCTGTTGGTGTTTTATCTGTTTTAATGACGATTATGTAATTATCATTTTCCAATTGTGGTGTAATTTTTTGGAACAATTGTATTAATTGATTTTTTTCCATTAAAAATTGTTGAATTGTATTAATGATTTCACGCTCTCGAAATACGGTTATGCGATGTATTTCGCAACGTTCTTGGACTTGCTGTTCATTTGATCTCATAAAATATATTTGCAAAAATTTCGCATTTTCATTTGGCATTGGATACATTGATCCAATGTGGTGATAAACTTGGCCTTGAATTTTAAAAGTTGATGCAAAATTACGACCAAGAGAATCAACTTTGGTAATTTATTTTGCGCCAAAAGATGTCATTTCGAAACGTTGATTGAATTTCCTTATTTTTGACAAAAATAGCTTTGAATCACTTGCAATAATTGCATTCTTTATCCATTTCACCGATACAAATTTTAGGATGAATTTAATAATCGATGTCTGCTTCATAATTAAAGGCAATACGATGAAATGAAGCAATTACTAATGCTCTTCTGTTCCGCTCGTATTGAGCGTTCGATGCTCTTGCCGCAGCTCGAACATTTGCTCTTCGAGTAGCAACTCTTCAAATTTCGGTTATATTTTCTTGTTGAATTTCACGTTGTAAGTTGCGCTGCCTTTGTGTCTTTAATTCTGATAATTGTTGGTCAGCATTAATATTTTCTCTATATCGTCCAATCGCAACTGCGACCAATTTTTGAGCGTCGCATTTTTCTGAAAGAAACACTTAATTTTACAATACAATGGAATGATAACACAATACAATGGTAACACAATCAATAATTGATAATGTATGTACTTTTAAGCGTCCTGCGATCACTGTTTTCGCGTACTCTTTTATTTTCATAACATTTTATTTTTAACCGTAATTTTACTTTAATTAATTTGATTTTAACAGTTATTTTGTGTAAATTAATAAAAATCACGACGTAATAAAGTTTTTTTACAATTAGTTATTCATTTTATTTTTAATTTTGCGTTCTACGATGTATTCTTGCACGTGCTGTAATGAAACTAAATAAATATCAAAAATAGCGGTATTACCACCTACTATCTTGAATACAGCGCCACCTATCAGGTCGGAATTAAATAAAAACCCAAATGGCAACGAAATAAACCTATGGTTAAAATCTGAAGTTCCTAATAAGATGCTCCGGTGCTAAGAAACAGAGAAACCGTTATATCTTGGAAACAGCCCATACTATCTTGAAAACAGTGCCACCTTCTTGCGAAGTCTGGTTCCTGAGAAAGGCTATTACAATCATTACAGATACCATTTTTATATAATAGATATAAAAAGTCTCCGCGGTTTTTGGTACATTTTAGAACAAAAATTTCTTTATTGAAAATAAATTTTAATCATGTACTTGATTGACCATTATTATCTATGTCCTTTTGCCATCGGCGTAGAACTTCAGTGGTTTATCGTCGAAACACTTGGCCAAGTGATTTTTAGCGGCGCTTCGGTCTGCCAATTTTTTACCATCAAGAGTGTTTTGCAGAGACCGAAACGAATGGATAAACGGTGCAAGGTCCGGGCTATACGGTGGATGCATCAAAACTTCATAACCAAGTTCCGTCAAAGATGTGTGTGGCCGCGCATTATCATGATGGAACACAAATCCCTTTCTGTTGGCCAATTCTGGTTGCTCTTTCCCGGTTGCTTGGTTCAAACGGTCGAGTTGTGCACAGTATAAGACCGAATTGATGGTTTCGCCATGTTGCAGCAGCTCATAAAGGACAAAACCCTTCCAATCCCACCAAACACTCAACATAATCTTGTTTGCCGTCAATCCAGATTTTGAAGTCCTTTGTGGAGGGTCACCACCCTTTGACCATGAGCGCTGACGTTTGATATTCTCGTATTTCACCCATTTTTCATCACCTGTAATGATTCGCTTCAACAATGGTTCGATTTCGTTGCGTTTCAGCAGCGTTTCACTGATGTCAATTCGGTTCATTAAATTTCTTTGCGTTAATTCATGTGTCACTCAAACATCGAACTTCTTTTTGTAGCCTGCTCTTTGCAAATGATTCCAAACTGTCATGTGGTTGATGTTTAATGCCTCCGCTATTTCCTGACAGCTTGCGTGCCGATCTTGCTCAACCAGTTGCAAAATTTCATCGACTTTTTCAGTGACTGGCCGACCGGTTAATTTTGTATAAGACCCATTATGTACATATGTGTGTACATTCAAGTACAGTCCGTGCCAAATAATACTGGGAAAATATAGCACTGGTTGGTTTCTCTCTCAACAGTAAATACAACAAATAAAATCCAAAAACTATATATAACTGTATATTGAATTATTCATTAATTGCATTAAATAAATCTGGATATTATGTAAAGTTACCTGTTATTATATAAATAGGCATGTGTATTTGGTGATTATCCTAAATTTCACTGATTTTTGTTAAATTTATTACTTTTGCCGGTCTTTGGAGATTGCGTTGTAGAAACAATCAAACACGACATAATACAGCCGCCAGTAAAAGTGAATAATGATAAAACATCGATGAGGTTGTACTGAAGACACAAACAGCATTAGTAAACAGCAAACCAATAAATCAAAATAGCTATATGCCACACTGCCATATGAATATATCAATTAATTCTTCATATTTCAAAACTTTACCCTAACTTTATTCAACGTTTCAAATTTTATCGTCAACAATTGAAAAATCCAATTAATTTTAGTCTTTAGTCAATTTTGATTCTCCTTTTCATCCAACATATCGAATTTTATTATAATCGATTAAGCAGCCTAGTTCTGTTCTGATAAAACGAATTAAAACTTAATTAATTTTTAATGTTTAAGCTTAACGTGCACTCTATTTCTATACCGTCAAACATTCTCCTTTTGTTATTATCTGGAAATGCATATCAATAATAATGGTTGATAATATTTTAGTGCTTGTTGGATGATCAGTGAATGCCGCAAAGTATAACATAGAACAGGATAAACGGTAATATTCAACATTAATTATGGTACAGTTATATACAGATGAAACCAGAAAAATCGTATTGGAATCAACTTGATGTCGTTTTAATTTTATTTGATTATCAAGACAAAACTAAAATTTTCCGAAAGGGATGGCGACCAGTATTGCAAACTTCATTTCAATCCGCATAATCAAATCAAACCCACTATATATCAACAATAAAGTTATCACGAATTATGTACGCCATTATTTACCACAATATTATCTACAGCACTCACAGTATATCATCCACAGAGATTTGAACAACTCAACAACGCTACCAATTCAAATATCCCTTCAAAAACATATCCCGAATGTATAATGTATATTGTCTTGAAAAAAATCTACTTTGTTTAAAACAAATTCACAAAAGTTGAAAGAAAAAAATCCAAAATGAAAACCGAATCAAATGCTTATGTGTACGTATATTTATTTATTTATAAATTTTCGTTTAATTAAAATTCAATATTTTGTTTTGTTATTTATTTATTTATATTTATAAAATTATCGAAGTGTAAAGAAAGACTAGAAAAAAAAAATGTATATACATATGTATGTTATAATAATTACTTATAATTTATTCAAATTACAACACAACAAAAAAATGAAAAGAAAACTTTAAGATAAATTTTCTAATTGAAGAAATTTTCTAAAAAGAAATGAAAAAAACTGTTGGTTTTCTTTTTGTTTGATGTAAATGTTTTTTTTTTTTATTTTAAATGGAAAATGATTTTACATTTTTTGATTCTCCAAATTGTTGTTGTTGAGTGTGTCTGTGTATTCTTTACTCATGATTTCCTTTCTTATTCTATGTACGTTTGTTGGATTTTTCGTTTTTAAATAACTTGCTTTATTCTTTATTTTATATATTTATATATTCTGGTAATCTTCTTAAGCGTATTTTATTACCATAAAAATATATACTTTATATACATAATACATAATATATATATATACTATACTTAATACATAACATATTATACATACATATACACAATAAAATCATTGGTTGTTGTCACGGGTACTTAACTATGTAGTGGATTTAGATTTATCTGGTACAAATTAGTTCTCGGGGATGTTCATGGGATACGATGGTATCTAGAGCGCAGTATTTAAAATGATATTGATTATATAAAATATGACATGATTGATAATTAATTACTCATTGAAGAGTTGTGTTAAAAACCAGTAAAGAAAGTACTTTTTATTTATTTATTACAATATACTTAAGCCGTTACAAATTGAGGTAAGAAACAAAAAATAAACTAAAACTAAAGCAATATAAAATACAAACTACAAACTAAAATAAAAAGAAATATTTGCAAAATAATAGAAACTGTAAAAATAATAATTATACAAATAAAAATAATAACAACAATAATAATAATTAGAAAATTATAATAGAATAATACTGCCTACGCTTCTCACGCAAAATGTGTAATGATGATGACGATTTAATGTTAGACGACAAAGAGCTCCATAAGCCACCTCCTCTGCCAAAAAATGAACTATTAAGAACTTTACTCCGGTTCTTCGGTAATAAAATATTGCCAGTGCTTCGAGATCTCAGGCGTGAAGGTTTCCCATACAGATATGAAGGCTTCTTTTCCTGAAGAATTTTATAAATTGATGTAACCACGTGAAAGTCATAAAACTTGCTTAGATCGCAACCCAATAGTGATACATATACGAGTACATATATTTAATACAAGAATTGAAAGATAGATTTAATCTGGAAAAGTTGTTCTTCTGATAGTCCAAAAAACGAAGAATGGCAGTATAGAAAATATGGAAGGATGTATATACGAAAACACTTTATTTTAAGCTTTACAGGAGCAAAGCTGGAAAAACTCCATAACTTTCTCATACTAAAAGTAGCCTTTTTCCTAATTTCACTTACGTGCTTTTCAAACTTAAGTTCTCCATCGAGATAAATTCCTCAACTCTTAACATGAACCGAATAATTAATCAATTCGCCATTAACTTATATTTTAGGAAGATCAGTAATGTTCATTTTAATGTTATATATTCAAATACATTAGGTCTTGGACGTATTTAATTTGAGTACATTAGTTGTGGCCCATGTAGAATTAGCATCAATACAAGTATTATAAGCTTAGAGATCATCTGCAAATAGATGGTAATTACAAAATCTTAAACAGATCAGATCATTGATGTACATAGAAAATAAAATAGGTCCTAATACTGAACCTTGTGGTACTCCTGAAAGAACAGCAAGTTTGGATGAGACAGTATCAGTATGAACTTCTTGAAAGATTCGATAAATAAGACGACACCAAGTTGTATGCAGTGTTATCAAAATTAAAATAGTTGGTAAGTTTGGAAAGCTATGTCTTATGATGAACTCTATCGAATGCCTTTCTAAAGTCAAATAAGACTAATAAAAACACATTTTTCCCATCCATATTTCTACGCAGATCATCCACAATATTTAAATTAACTGTATTCAAACTATACAAAGGTCTGTACGCAGATTGAAATTCACATAATAGTCTATTATCATTCAGGTATTTCATTATTTTAGTTTTAAGAACATATTCGAAAATTTTTGACATCGCAGATAAAATACTGATAGGACGAAAATCGAATACAGTTGTGGGTTGAGTGGCTTAATTAATAGGCACTATTTTAGCAAACTTTCAAGCTGACGGATATACAGATGTCGTAAGAATGGGATATCATCTAACCCAGTATAGCATTAGACCTTAAGCTCTTTACTGCAGACATTAGTTCATTGAGATTAATATTACGAAATGCAAAACACCCGGATGCAGGGATAGATTTTGTGCAATTTTGTTCATAACAAGGGGATATTTAAATGTCACCACTGATGTTATTATTATTCGATAATTCATTCCACATTTTTTTTTGTGGGAGATCCATAATATTATTGAAATAAATCGATTTTGCCTTTCGAATAGTACTAGTTTGATACTCTTGTAATAGCACCAAGTTAGTCCTCTCTTGCTTAAATCAATAAAAGGCAAAATCACGTAAGTTAATTAAGGATCGTAAGCTGTTATTTAACCAAGGAGGACTATTAACTTGACTAACCTTTTTTTCCGCATCGGCACAAACAAATAGAATAGCCGCTTAATCATATCATTCAGGAGGTTAATTTTACCATCAACCGATTCAACTGCCAATAGCAAATCCCAAAGCATGCTTTGCGAATACTCAAAAAGATAGACATAATCAATAGTACGATAGTCATAATATGCTGTGGTTTTTGCCAAATTTTCAGATTAGAAGACAATATCATGGTCAGAAAAACCAACCGAAAGTTGGTTATAGAAATTGATATTATCATTGTTACAAACAATTAGATCTAACTGGGATGCATTGCTACCATTAAGAAAATGAGTTGGCTCTGTGTTAATTACTTTACAATTATGACTATATAAAATAGATCGAAATGTACGTACTTTATGTGTATTAGACAGCTAGTTATAATTGAAATCGCCACTAATTAATATCTCGTCATATTTGGTCCCATATATAGACAATATTTCATAAAAAATAACAAAACAATCAAATTTTGGTCGTTTATAAAACGTACCAAGAAAAATTGTATGCTTCTTCAACGTTAATTGTAAACATATTGTAATTAATTATTATTACATTAATTTTGTTTGTATGTTTTTTGATGATGGATTGAATGTTATTTAAGAAATATCATAATACCAAATAACATATTCGTAACATAACACACAAAAAAATGTCAAAATTAAATCTATTGTTATTATTTTGCTATAGTGCTATATTGCCATTAGTAATGCTTGTGGTGATATTGGCTTCTTCTCTAAGTCGTCAATTAATTTTGCTACTAAATAATATGCATTAACGTAACCAAATGTGGATTCAATTTCCAATCAATCTAATTATAATTGGATTAAAATTATTTCCCAATAAAAATAGAATGTTTTGTTGTTGCTTGTGGCAAAAACATTTATTTCATTGAATTTAATGCATTATTGTTTATTTTGTGACAAACCGATTAGGTGTTTTATATTTAGGATTGCACATATAGTAACTATTATGCGTATACTTAATGTAAAATAACGAAACTGAAAAATAGATCAATGTAGATCTAAGTCGAGATAAATATTTTTTGATTTAAGCATTGATTTGGATGCTATTGTGCGAGTTCAATTAGTTTTTTTCAATTTACAGCATGCCGAGAGCTAGGTACTGTTAAATGTGAAACCCAGATATGACTCTCAAAAATTGCAGGTGTACTCCAATAATTTTTTTTTCTATACTTTTATTCTCTCTTTATATTTACTGTTCTTTGCAATGACTGTAAATCAGACATGAGAATTCGAGTAATAGATGAAAATATACTGAAGTATACTGGTCAAAGGTACGGATTATAAATATTTGAAAATAGTACCATCCCTCTTGAACATTGCGATTATCAGTGTCCTATATAGAATTATACAGATAATATAAAACCATGTTACCGTAGGGTTGATTGCGCTTTATTTATATACTCAGGGGCCCTACTATGACTTTCGCCTACTATTTTCGACGGCTATCGTTTTTCTACAGTAGGCAAAGGAAGAAAAGGAAAACAATATTATTAATTTACTATTGTTTACCTTTTTCATCTTTTGCCTAATTTAGTAAAACGATAGCCATCGAAAATAGTAGGCGAAAGTCATAGTAGTGCCCCAGGTAATTGTATTATTTAAAAATTTAAATGTTTTGAATAAGTAATTAAGTTTTATTTCTAGAATATCTTATGCCTTAATTTAACCCTGCCAAAATTATCAATATGCTATATGCAATTAGGGATCGGTACTTATGCCCGTATTACAAAAGACCGAATGGACAAAATCCCGTAGATCACAAATACACCGTATTTCAAAATCCCGTCAAAATTAGTTTTATGTTTATTTACAAAATATGTATTTTATTTAAATTTTTATTATTTTTTTAATTTAAGGGTATAAACATAATAGTATGTAATTTAAAATTATATTATTCGTGATTCTGTTAAAAAAATCTAGTTTATTATCTCTTTGATTTGATTAAAAGTGTTGTATATTCTTTTTATGTTTTCTCTTTGTTTTACGTATATTTTCCTTTCCGTGTATTTTTCACCGCACTTAACTTTTTCCACTGTGGTCATGGAAATTATTAATTCCTTCGCCAGATGGTCAATAATTTTTCAAAGTCCAGAATGACGCTTACCAACGATTATTTTGAGACGTCGATGCCAAGCTTCGATTGAGGGTTTAGTGATTAGGACCAGAAATATATTTTTTTAAACCATATACTTATTTTCTTTAAATCCGGATCCGTAAAACTGTTATGCAGTTCTTTATAATAATCAGCAATTTGGTCAGCTGGCAGTAATGCCCAACTTTTAATTATTTTAATAACTAAAACTCACCGAATTAGCATACTTTATGGCTAATCCTGTAGCTTGGACTTGCCATCAAATTATTTGTCCAAAATGGAACTAATAAATGGAGTTCATTTATACTCTTAGGTTCTTTTTGTTGGGAAGCTCTTATTCGCGTTATCTTAACCTTTTGTGCCTGTCTGCTCGGAAGAAAAACTCATCAATTAGCATTTGCCTGGTGTTGATTATGCGAAGGTGTTGATTATTGTGTGCTGTTTTTTTAACCTAGTTATTCACCGTAACTATAGTTTTTATAACCACTACATACACACATACACACGCACATACGAATTCTATAATAATTCATCGGCTAAGGTTAGGTTAAAAATTGCGCGATTTTTAACGTAACCTTAGCCGATGAATTATTATAGAATACGGGATTTTCGCATACGGGATTTTGGGATACGGAATTTTGTAATACGGAAATTTGGAATACAGGATTTTGTAATACGGTATTATGTATACGGGATTTTGTAAACGGCAATTTGTCATACGGGCAACTGTACCCAACCCATGCAATTATATTATTGTATTTTGATTTTTTAATGGGCGCCAAAGCTATGAATTGGTTACATTGACTGATTTACGCCACTATAGCACCGGTCTTCTTCTGTTTTACACTTACGGTTAAGTTTTATTCTTCACCCCTCAATCATTTGAATTTCTTCTAAATACCCTCGATTCGTTCTATTTATATAGTGGACCCAAATGAAGTCTCAAGAACTTTCACATAACTGTTTTCTTATTTTGTATGTTAATTTTACTCAATGAGTAAATAATATAGATGCTTGTTTTAGTTGGCCGCTTCGTGCTCCAATATTCATAATTATATGTCATGATGTCAAAATCGCCACGCTGATATACTAGACTAACCCGAATTTCAAAATTTAATAGATTGGAATCAAATTCTGATATTTTATGAAATCTCACCTCTTTAATTTTTTTTTAAATTTTAAACAAATTTGAATTATCATTTTTACTCTTTATATATGGTTTATGCTAAACAACGACGTCTACAACAGCTATAAATTGTGACAGCGAGAGAAATAAATTCGATTGTGAATGTTGTTAAAATATATTTGTTGATGGTATGCTTTTTCTGTATTTTTAAAAAGGTTTCTTGACTTTCTTTGTGCCTAAAGAAATTTTAAAATCCTGCTTCACAGAGATGACAACACACTCACCCTGATGTTGGTAATTGCTCATTCTGGTTTGCAGTGTTTGGAAAGAGCTGGTGAATCTACTATGAATGTTTGCCTTAAACCTTTATTGGTAAAAAATCCAATATGAATTAATTAATTGTTGGCCTTTATAAGATAGATGTTATAGTTATTGGCTTGATAGTAATAACAAATTTACAAATTGCGCTTTACACTTTACATTGTCTAGAATGGTCAGAGAATCAGACAGATTGATATTGTAGACATTCTAATGTTAAGTATCTATAAACGCGATATCGGGCCAAAATGTGTATTATACAGTTGGTTTAAATTAGTTCCTTGATAAAAGTTCTGTTCAGAAAACTGCCAGTTTATATGTTCTAGATATTCTATGCCAGATTCTGGCTGATGTGAAATGTGCCGAATTGCTGTACCTGGCCCAAAATGTGTATTTTGGTTTGGTTTAGTAGGTAATTATTTTCGTAAAACTTGAAATTTCCAAAAATCTTTTACTGAACCTTGATCATAGGACATATTCATGTTGAGATACATTGCGCTGTTATTTAACCATTTCTAGTTATAGCAGATTTCTGGTGTGATAATCACATCAGAAAACCTTTCGTATTCCTTAAAGTATGTTATGCACTAGAGCCCTGCATCGAATAGTATTATCCGCGAATATCTGCAAGTATCCGCTATCCGCGGATTAAAGCGGATGTATCTGCTGCACTTTCTTGCGGATGCGGATCGGATAAACATTTGATATCCGCAATGACATAAATAGTTACATGTGTTGCAAACCTTCAATCTAGCCATGCAACAGAATGACACATTTATTCATTGTGCTTATGTGTAGTGTTCGATATAAATCAAAACTACAATCAATCCTAGGAATTAAGGATTTTTTATGTTTTAGTATTTACACACAAATAAAATAATACATTTTTATCTCTAGAAAATAAAGGACAATCAATCAGTTACCGTTAAAAATTATTATTTTATGCTTTGTAAATACAAACAGAAATTAGTTCTAGAATTGAAAATTCTTATCAGTTCATAGTGTCGAAGTAAAAATAGTTCAAGTTCCTAACGCTAAGCTTTCATATTATTTTTTTCTTGGCAACGAAAATTTTGTGGATGAGGATGAGTGCGGATGTGGATGAGTGCGGATGCGGATTTGTTCATATTTCACAAGTGCGGATACGGATAGTTTTTAAACAATTTTTCTATAAAGGGATTCCTGGCGTCTGCACGCTTTTATTTTGGCTTAAACAATATAATTCTCTATTTTTCTACCAATCCTTTGTCCTTAAAATCTAATATTATCCACTGGCGAACGGATAACTTATAATAAAAAGGTGGAGCTCCGTCCTGCTGAAAATGTTGAAGAATCTTATGAAGCTCCGTGTTTCCATGTTCAAATGGTTTTATAGGTTGAGAGGATGATCAATTGCCAGTATTTCCAAATACTCGTACATCATCGAATTTAAATTAAAAGTATAATAATGGAAAGAACTGTGATACACCCAGCCCAAACATTAATTTTTTCTGTCCATTGCGTATTTATATGGTCATTTGGATAAATATAAAACAATTTTGAATAGTATTTTGTAATTATTGGCGATTTCAGCTTCACCAACTGTTCAATAAAATCAACTGTTCCAACCTACTACTAGTTCTGAATGCATTTAATAAATTGAAAATTCCATGGCAACACTAATTATCAATCAGAAATTTATAAATCCAGAATCAATTTAGTACCCTATTATCAATTTATTTTGATAATAACTTTAAACTAAAGGTCGGATGAAAAAAAGCTTCGCACCAAACGTTAATTTGCGTAGAATAAGATGCTACCAGGAAAAAGTTGACCATGAAATAATCTACTACAAGACACCCCTTCGAAACCAAATAACTTTTCTGGAACAAATCTATCAGTAATGTATGGGAGAGATATTTCAGATTGGAAGTTTCCAAATGATCACACGATATAGTGCAGAGGGCATTAATAGCTTCAGTACTGAAAATCATTCTTCTCCAATAAATCTATCTATTCTATCAAAATTAAATAAATTCCAATTTTGGAAAGAAAAATTTAGAAGCTATATGAATAATTTCAACTATTAAATTTGGAGCATATATGTATGTATGGAGCATCATGATCGAAGAGTGCCACTGTAACTGCTCGTCGATCATCTAGTTGTTGTAAATCGAGTAAGTTGCAGCGATCACGATATGGAGGGAGGTCATAAACAGTATCATGCGTGGAAGGTCAAAGTCAAATGGCAAATAGAACAAATCGCTTCTGAATGATTTCAACTGAATTGCATTTGGAGAAGGGAAACCAAACCTGTCAAGCGTAGTGCAGAACAGATCGAACAAACGATACATTCAGTTATTTTAATAATAAAGAGTTGTAGAAATCTCTACAGTTTCGCCTAATGAAACCTAGCATAAAATACGCTTTTGAAATAATTTGAACAATGTGAATGTAGAATCAGATGAGAACGTAACAACCAGAATAGAGATTCACTCAAGATTATCTTGCCATATAGAAAATAATGCTTAATGTAGACGGTAAGAATAAAAGTGTTTTACATTTACTCACATTTAATAACAACATGTTGTTGGCCGTTCAATCATCAAATTAGTCCGCGCAATTAGCTGCGCAAAACAAACGGGAACGTCATTCATTGTTACGAATATAGTCAACGATCTAAGAGAGAGAACTGGAACCATCTAGGTAACTGAGATGTAATTACTGTTTACCTTCTACAACTTGTCTATAAGAATCGAAAGATTTACTTTGTCAAAAACTTTTGTAAAATTAAATTGTTGTATTGATAACGTTGAGCTGTAGAGGGCCACAAAAAGACACTAGATTAGTGACTGTCGATCTGCCAGGAAAGAACCCATGTTGTGCAGGTGAAATATATTTTTATAATTGAAAAAACAAAATATCCATAGATTGGAAAGCTTGAGTATGGTCGAAAGTATAGCTACTCATTAAAAAATGACATCCGCCAATCTCTCAGCGCAATTTCTAATAAGAATGTGTGGCCCACCATCATATCCAGCACTCTTACTATTATCTAAATTTGGTAAACAATTGTAGACTTCATTTATACTGAAAACTATATTTGTGTGTATTGCTGAAGATGTCCAAATAATTTGGTATGTGATGGGAAGCCTGGCTAAGCAGTTCTGATAGGTCAAAGTAGTAAACATAATTTGACTAAAGCATTTTATATAAAAACAATTTATCTAAAAGCAATTCATCTAAAAATAATTTTACAAATTTAGTTTTTATTTGTTTAATTCGTTTTTTTTATCTTAAGACTGCAGAGGAGCATACGAGTATTACGATTTTGTATAAAATTTGTAAGTGGAAGCACAAATCAATGGAATACAGTTTGTATTCAATACAATAACTGTATTGTACAGTTATTCATAATTTTTCACTTGAAATAAATTTAGATTGATAAACTACATCCCCAATTAACAAATTAAAAATTCACCTTTTTTCATTTACAGAGCAGTTCTATTAAAGGTAATGTTTGTTACATATTTGACGCCTTTTAGTTGTTGCAGATATACTTGCACAACAAATACGTAACTTTCTTCTCCTTTTAAAGCTATGTATATATTCAACGATTATTGTTTCCTTAATTAAATAGAATCCAATTGTTTGACTGCTGCACTCTTGGAATACACTTTGTCGTTACTTTCTATTGGATCCTTTTTTGCCTATATTTGCTATTGCTACTCAGTGTAGCCCAATTAAAATATTCCATTGAACTTGTATATTACGTAGGAATTTGAGAATAGTCCTAATTGTGCCTCAACCCATCCTTAGTGCTCATAAATATTTCAATGAACTTTTATTATGTTACAGATGCGAGAAATAAAAGGAGATCATCAGATACTTCTCGCAAAATTAGTAAGAATCGGATTTTCAGACAAAAGTCGTACGGTGAGTAAAAACAAAACCGATTCGGTCTATACGTATAGAACAAAATGTTATGACACCCCTGTTTGTAAACCCTTTTATATTCTGCACACATGTCTGTATGTATATCCTTTTAGATGTTAGGTATACATGTTACCTTTCGACCATGCCACTATATAGAGTATGGAGCATCTGGTATGTTTCCATCTATTGTTAGCAAAGTATATACATACATATATACATTATATATAAATTCATGTGTGTATATAACTGTGATTGTGACACAATTTTAATTTTTCCAATTTTTCCTTTTCCCCATTTTCTTTTTCTCATTTTCCGTTTTGGCAATTTTTATTTTTATTATCTCGATTTAATGGTTCATAAATTTATTGTTTGAGGCGATGCGATGGGGTTAGATTTAATCAAATCAACATTATAATGTACGGTTTGGTCATCCAACCATCAATCCGCCTGTATATACGTATACATACATACTACGTATATGTATTATTACGGAGATTCTTTGTACATATTTTGTTGCTGCGGGTTTTTATATTTTAATCGAATTAAACATTTTATGATCGTTGTGTGTAATTTGAATAGATTTAGACCAGACATTGTCTTTGCGCGTTATATATAATTCGATTTTGTATGAAACATATTAAGGTTGTGTGAATATATTATTTTTGGATTATAATGTCCTAATTGCTACGGGTTTAATCGGTATACTTTTATGGGTAGGTATATAATTATGGGTGCGCGATTATGGTACAATAAAATGCTTTAATTTGATATGAATGCGTGCATGTCTGATGATTTTATTATGTTTAGAGAAAAAGCTTTCTGAAATGTATTTAACCATTTTTTTAAATATCATAGTGTTATAAACATATAAAACTACTATATCTGTACTATATATACTTTAGTGAGGATTGAGCGTAAAACTATATGGAATTCCGCGACCATAGACCGTAGTACTTCATAGTGTAGGATTCGTCGCATATGCATGCGTGTGGACTTGTACGCCAGCCCATTTTAGTGTAACGAATAAAAAATAAAAAGCTCGAAGAGAAGCGGAAGTTTCATTATATTATGGGATCTATTTCGAATGGAAACATTGTAAAAGTTGTAACTGTGAGTGATCTCGTTTTGAAAATGCTTCAAAATTCATTCCGCGCGTTATTACTTGCCTAAATTTAAATATATATATATATATGACGCAGAGCTTTAGATGCGGCTTTACATTTTAATTATATAATATAATTCATAGAAGAATATTATGCGATATAAAAATATGAGCTTGGTTAGTATTTTAGATTATACACAATTTAATATAATAAAAATTAATTTGATAACTCATGCTTCTATTTATTATAAATTTTTTATAAACCACCATTTTTATCTTTAAATTAATTTAGAAAGTTGTAGACTAAAAATAAGTTATTTACGTCATTATTAATAGGTTTTTGTAGCCAGCCCTAACTCTATATTTTATGTAAGAGTACAAATTGTTCAACGAATGAAACTGCCTTAAGTTACGTAATTATGCATAATCTATTAAATCCCCAACTTACAAGCTAGGCCAGCCATATCAGAAACAACGATCCAGAAGACTGGATCCCAAACATTTCAAGGTATCTTGGTGAAAATTATAGTAAATCAAACCATAATTGGTAAAATTCAGTATTGGGCGAAATCATAAATAAACCTAACAGAAATTATTGGTTCGTTTAACAAAAAATTGGAATGGATATGATAATTGCTGCCACTGTTATTAGAATTATTGTATTTATTTAAACGAACTAAAATTGGATGGTACTTTGATCAACTCCATGACTAAAAAATGTCATTCACGATTTAGCACTAATTCGTCCGTAATGAGCCATGTCACGCAAAGAAACTGTTAAGGACCACATTTATGACTATTGAAAGTTTTGCATATTCCAGTAATTCTAAAGCAAATTGAATTTTCTTCTGTAAAGTTAGTTTATAAACCTAAATTGCAGTTTGTATGAGAAATTCATAGAATACAATTTCGATTCCGTAAAGTGGTAAGTGCCTATCATTTGTGACCTAAATAATTACTATTTCTCTTTGTAATCGAATTTAGTGACAGGTATTTTACTATATTCTGTTTCAACAAATTCAATTACTGTACATTTTAAATTTATTATTATTGTTGATTTATTATTGTTTGCTAAGGAATCATTTAGTTTACAGATTTATTAAAAGGTTAGGGAAATGTAAAAACATTTTAATATTTTAGTATCAATTTTTCACTGTCAAAATTCGTATCAATTTACTCAATTAACACCAAAATATACGATACAATCAATTCCGTGGTCCCTGTGTGCAATACGGAAAAAACTACTTTTACAGATTGTAACATTTGGGTCGCACTCATGGTTTGGTTCATGCCTATTTTGTAACTCGATTCCACTGGAAAAAGAATCTACTGGACAATTTGCTATTCTGTATCTCATTTCGTTAGAAATCTTCCAACGGAAATTATACTATTCTATAACTCGATTCCATTGGAATTTTTGATGTATTTTCTGAAAATACATGTTTTGTTATTTGCTTTGGCGACTGAAACAAAAAAAGCACAAAATTTAATTTTTTAATTTTCAAGAAATGTTCATGTTTTTAGACATTTTTTCTGGGTAATATCGAACTGTTCGGAAAAGTGACTGGTATTTGTCAATTGATCCCTGGTAAAGTGTGTTTTGCGCTATTCGTTGGAATATTTTGATAGATTGTATGTACAATAGACATGAATATTTCTTTCATTTTCGTTTGGAATTTTATTTTTTGATGTTTCCTCGGAATTTTCATTTCTGAATAATGTAGCCAACCAGTTGAGGTATATACAAACTGGCATGTGATGATTGTGATTTACAATTTTCAGACGCGTATTTAATGTTAGATACATACTGAACATGTAAACACATTCTAGTTTTTATTTTTTTTGCATCTCAGAAACGTTTCTAGATCAGAACCAGAGTGTAATACTAATAATAAATATATAAAATAACATATGCAATTTCAATTGACAATGGCTAAAGTGAGCTTTTCGCCAGCACTCACGAGACGACCAAAAATTAACTAGAACAAAAATTATCGATATAAAATGTTTTTGTATTTATAAATTATGGTAAACTAAATTTTATGAAACAATAAAATTTCGATACTAAATTTTAGTCGTCCTTGTCAAGCACTCACATAGTAAAACACACGAAAAATTGTCTCACTTGATAGCTACAAATATTTTCGTGTGTTTTACTATGTTAGTGCTTGACAAGGTAGAATAAGGTAAAATTTGGTATCCAAATTTTATTGTTTTATAAAATTTCATTTACAATAATTTATTAATATCCTCGTTATAAGCCTCAACAATCACTGCTCAATATGACGGGCCGCTACTCTGAGAATTACTAATTATAATAACAAATTATAATGTAGAAAATGTTCACTTCTAGAAAAAATGTGATTAAAAAAATGGCCTTTTTTGCGCCCTAATGTCATTTTTTCGTTTGTCGAACTTGGATAACATGTGCGCAATTACACACTTCAGTTTTATTTTATTTATTTTATTTTATTGTATTTATTTCATTTTAAATTGGTTTAAACTTTCACGTTTTTACATTTGTTATGCTATTGTTTTAATAAAATCAAAAATTAAATTTTGTTCGCATGTCGAATGAATTATGAAAAGGCTTTTAAAATAGTAAGAGATATATAAAATTAGATCGTAAGTTTTAACAAAAATTAAGTATTACCAGACGTCCGTTTTTCATTCGTCCTCGATTTTACTCTTTGATTCTACTCTTTGAACAAGTCTGTGAAGTTAGAACGACATTTTTTGTTGGATGCCTTGGATAAGTGTAGCCATCCCGAAAAGGCCACTTACAATTTGAGAAAAATGCAAGTGTAAAGCTAATGAATTTTATAACAAGAGGAAAAGCTTAAATTAAATCATATTATGGAACAATTAAAATCCCTATGCAGCATTTCGAAGATATAAAACCACCAAGGCTGTATGGCTAGAAAGACACTTCTTAATATTAATACCATGAGGGAATAATTTTTAAATTTTTATATTTAAATATAGAGTTAGTATTTTTTTTAAATGTGTGAAAGTAATACGGCTTTACTTGACTTGAATGTTTCCTCATAGGATTGTTCAAAATTGATTAGACGTATCGCTTAAAATATTTTTGGAGTTCAACTACTTACTGATTTGAGAGATATTAAAGTTTTGGAAGACTCACCTAGGTCTATTAGCAGGGATGGGCGAGGTAGATTACGCCATGTAGTCTACGTGGTTGTCGACACGTAAAATAAAACGTAGATTACTTGGCAGTGTTTTTTGTCAACGTCGACAATTAAAATAATGTGAACAACCAACGATATATTAGCGATTTGAAATCTAGAGGGGATTTTTTCATTTGTTTCTTTTTGACAAATGATGCATGAGTAGTGTCAAACTATTATAGTATTTTTATTCAGTATTCTGTGAGGAATGGGTTTCGTGCGCTTAGACTCTCGAGATTACTATTTGGAATACCATCGGAAAATTGAAATCCCAATTTACAGTATTGGATGATACACGAACAAATAGACGGTTTGGTGTGCTTTATGGCGTGTGAAATCATCATCATCATCACCCCTAGACTTTATTCTTTGGGGCTACGTAAGGTCCAAAGTCTATGTGGATAAACCAGCTACACTTAAGGCATTGGAAGCCAACATTACGCGTGTCATACGCCAGATACCACTCGATATGCTCGAACGCGTCATCAAAAATCGGACTTTGAGGACGAACCATTGCAGTTGCACAATAAATTTTTGCACAAATCAGCTCTAGATTTCGTTATTACGGACAAAATCACACGCACATGTTGTTTGATTCTCCCTGTTTCTGGCACAACTACCGGTGTGATTTTTGCACTTCAGCACTTTTTTCACTAGAGCCCAAAAATTTTCGATAGGTCGAAAAACTGTCGACTCAGCTTCTTTGTGATAATATTGACATGATTAATCTCGTATAAATCTATGGCTTTTTTAGACTCATGTGAATTAGATAAATGGTTAAGACTTTACTGCTGAATCGTATTGAAGAATTATCGGTAAAATACGTCTTTATGAAAAATATGAATAAAGCCCGGCTCCCAACTGCAAATTGCTGGCCAAATCATACATTTTTTAGCAAATGTATCTATCTTGAAGTACTTATACTTAACAGGAGCATTGCCTCGGTTTTTGGTTGGATCCAATTTTTAACCAAATTAAATGTTTCAAAACCAATTTCGCGTACGTTTCGTCAGCCATCAAAACACATCCACTAAATTTTGTGAAAATTTTGTCATCAGTCTCGCACATTTTTTATCGAACAAGTATTGGTTGTCTGAACGATTGGGCTTTTTTATAACTCGGTAGCTCTTATAACCGTTCTGAACTTGAATTCGTTTTACCATGGAATGGGGTGTGTTACATTTTATGGCACTGTGATAGTTAAAGTTCCCCGGATTATTTTAAATGAATGTTATAACCTTTTTGTAAAGATTTCTATATCATTTGTGTCATGTCGCTGATTTTTGTGAGCCATTTTTTCCGATTTTTGTGCGAGGTGCTCTACCGTTTATGTAACTAAATGTGTTTCTAAAATTTCATAAAAGATTGAAAAAGCGTTAAACTCTATTATACTACGAGTATACATGTTATTGTATCACGCACATATTATAAAACATGCTTATGATTTTTTATATAAAGAATGGTATCTGTCAGAAAGGTCATGCTAAAAAAATATGACTATACATGTATAAACTATATTTTAATCGTCCTATAGTTTGTCAATAAATGTCTAATGTACTCATTTTGCCATCGGTTTCGGAAATAGAACCCGGTGTACTAATATTAATAAAAGTTTATTGAAAGTGCGGTTCTATAGATTCCAAAGCACATAAAAAGTGTTGCTATTTCATCTCCATAATTATGCAGGAGATGGTGGGGGAGTAACAACTATTAATTTTTAAGTTTGACATGATTTTATTTATTTTTGGTTTTATACAGATTTTAACATTTTTTTACATTTGCGCATTATTAGATTTTCATTTTCATCTTGCATCAAATGAGTTTTAAGTCGTTAAAAGCGAATTGTCAAATATATTTTCGTTCAACATAGCAAACTATTCGAACCTATTTTCCTGTAGATCTGACAGATCTGGAGGAGGAATTGTGATGTTCATCAGAAACGATATTCATTACAACTTAAAAAATATTGATGATGGCACTACATTTGTATCCAACTTTCGGGGTTCAATAGAACTAGTGTATGTGGGATCTATAGACCACCTAACTCTGACACTGACTGCTTTTATGAATTTTTAGAAAATTTGGTTTGTGGCAACATGGCCACATCGGATTTCATTATAGTTGGTGATTTGAATATCCCTGTTAACAAGGACTCAAGTCAAGTCTCTACATTTAGTTCTACGTTATTCAGCCATGGCATGATTGTTACCAATACTTTTGGTACTCGACCTGCGAGTGGGAATATTTTAGATCACGCTATTTGCAGTTTCCATAACATTGACCGTGTCTTGAACTCAACAATTGAATCAAGCATCAGTGATCATAGTTTCGTTTTCTCCAAATACTTATTTAAATCAAAATACGTAATTAGAAATTTAGAAAGAAAATTATCAATTTTAGTAAAGTTAATCGGCTTTTTGATGAATTTCTTAAATATACTACATTTAATAGTATGAATCCTGATTTGACTTTACTAATGATCATTAAAAAATATAATGAACTGTTTGATAAATATTCCAAAACCATACAGATTAAAGTGAAAATAAAAAATTCTAACAATTGCCCATGGATGAGTATAGATCTCTGGAATCTAATCAAACAAAAAAATCGCATTCTTAAACGAATCAAGCAAAATACAAACAATCATGTGTTAAAAGGCAGGTTGGAATTCCTTGAATTCCATTTTTTTGTCTCCAGTTCAGAACACTGAAGTTCTCAATATTATTGGTAATTTAGATAATAATAAGGGCTGTGGTTATGATAACATTACTAACATAATTGTGAAGCGTAATGCTAGTAGTTTTTCCCACCTATTGTCTGATATGTATATTTAATGTAGTGTTCGTAACCGGGATTTATCCTAATTGCCTGAAAATTGCAAAAGTATCACCAATTTTCAAATCTGGAAGCTCTAATGCTATTAACAACTATCGTCCAATCTGTGTCTTATTCGTGTTTGACAAAATATTGGAAAAATTAATAGCAAATCGCATGATAGAATACCTTGATAATAGAAAAAAAAATTACTGTCATCAATATGGTTTTAGACAGGGGTCTGGGACTGACACTGCATTAGTTGAAATTACCGATTTAATCTATAGTGCATTTGACAATGAAGAATATATCTGTAGTCTATTCTTGGACCTACATAAAGCATTTGACTCTATTGATCATCGATTGCTGCTAGATAAGCTATATAGCTATGGTTTTAGGGGAATATCGTATAAACTTCTAGCTAGTTATCTTCAAAGTCGCACTCAGTTTGTGGTAATGAATGGTGTCAAGCAGAGTCTTAACCATACCGCTGGTTGGTCAAATCAGAATGTTTGCTGACGATACTGCAATTTTTTATAACTCCAGTGATTGTCCGCAGGCGTTAACTAACATGCAAAATGATTTTCAGACACTCTTGGAGTATTTTAATTACAACAAAATAGCAGTTAATCTAAGTAAAACAAAATTTATTATATTTCACTCCCCATTTCTACCACATTGTGATTTGCCCATTTTGCAGGTTTCTAATGTTGTCATTGAACATGTTGACGAGTTTAAACTTATTATTTATTATTTATTTTTAAACTTCCACATTTATTTCCTTACGTTGAGTTATATAGGAATGTTGCCGTTGGTATTCTTCCAATAAATGCATTATTTGAATTTCACGTATCTTTACACATGTACAAGTGTCTGAACGTAACATCTACACTATCTAACATTCAATTTCAGTATGTAAGTCATAGATACACTACTCGTAGAACGAGTAGTGTATCTATGATAATGAGCAACAAAATAAAAACGGAATTTGGTAAGAAATCAATAACTTTCATTGGACCCCCATGTTTATAATAAACAATTTGTTTTCAAATTTAAAAAATTACTTAAAACTCATTTAGCAGCATGTGTTGAAGATTATCTGTGATTTGTGCTGTTATTATACTTAGGTTATTTATTATATTGATTTGAATATAGGACAAACCTATATGATGTTTATATTTTACTTAATTTTAAGTGTTCAAAGTGCGACTGACCAGCTCTCAAAGGACATATAATCCACTAGCCATCAGTCACACTTTTTTTAACTATCAAAATTTAATATGTAAATAAATAAAATATAAAAAATAAAATAAAAAAAACATGCACACATACCGCCCTCGTTAGCACAGTAAGTGGTTCGCTTGCTCTGTTATTCGAGGGTCTCGGGTTCGATTCCCGGTGGTGACCAAAAATCACGGTTGGGTGTTTTTAATGTGTAAGTATATGACGTGTTTGTCCGGGCATTGCCCCGTTGGCCCGTTAGTGGCATTGAGTGCTGGAGTAATCCGCCCAATTTTAATAAAAAAAAAATCACATGCGCACAGGCACTAATTTGATAATAATGTTAGAACAATGTTTACACCAGGCAACCGTAAGATCAGGTTTCAACAGAATGTTTCTCCTGCTTACATCAAGATCAATGCTTCAATTGAGCCATGATTGAATACCATCGGTATTAAGATTATTTCATGGGTTGCCAAGTGGCCTTCAAGAATATTACTCCTGACAGTACTTGGGTTTTTGTTTGTAGTACTATATCAACTAGCAGCAAGTAACTAAGTATGTAGTATTTCTTTGCTTTTAGTTAAGTTCAAACTAATAAAAAAAATTATAATTTTAAAAATAATTTTTACATATTTTACAAGCTTAGCTTTTATAATTGTTTTTGTAATTGCATAACTTATATTTTTATATGACGTGTTTGTCCGGGCATTGCCCCGTTGGCCCGTTAGTGGCATTGAGTGCTGGAGTAATCCGCCCAATTTTAATAAAAAAAAAATCACATGCGCACAGGCACTAATTTGATAATAATGTTAGAACAATGTTTACACCAGGCAACCGTAAGATCAGGTTTCAACAGAATGTTTCTCCTGCTTACATCAAGATCAATGCTTCAATTGAGCCATGATTGAATACCATCGGTATTAAGATTATTTCATGGGTTGCCAAGTGGCCTTCAAGAATATTACTCCTGACAGTACTTGGGTTTTTGTTTGTAGTACTATATCAACTAGCAGCAAGTAACTAAGTATGTAGTATTTCTTTGCTTTTAGTTAAGTTCAAACTAATAAAAAAAATTATAATTTTAAAAATAATTTTTACATATTTTACAAGCTTAGCTTTTATAATTGTTTTTGTAATTGCATAACTTATATTTCTTGCTAAAATTCGATTTTATTCGATATTAAACAACCAAGTTCGAACTTCCCTTTCAAATTGATGTTTGTACATTGCCTTCTCAAACAGATTTTTTAAGTGCTTTCTTTAAATGTGAACTCCGTATAGCAGGTATATTAGGCATAATTAAAATCTCATACACTTTTTACTATTGTACCGAGGGGTAACAAAGTTGTTTGGATTATACGACTAACGCCGAACAAAGAATATTTTCAATACTTTGAAGGTGTTGATATATAACGAATAGTATTCTAAATAAAAAGTTTGTTAATTTTACTTAAAAAATTGATTAAAGTTGTATCTTAATGAATTTTTTTAAATATGTATAACAGAAAAAACACGTTATAAATTTTTCGTGGTTTGGTTATTTACAAGATATTTAGTAAATTGTAGTACACAATTTGTATACAGTTTAAAATAGCAAACATTTTGATCTTACTTAACCTCAATCGAAACACTTGCCGGGTTCTTGGTTCTCTCTCTCTATATGATATGTATTATATATATAAATGGTTCTGGTACATCACATTTATATAATTGTCTTCGCTCCTCAAAATATGTTAGATATTAAACCAACTTTCACTTAACAAAAAATAATGTTCGAAATTTCGTGTGGTCCTGTTTGAGAATGACTGATTAGAATTTACATCACGAAACCCATCAGTCGTTGTAGTCAATAGACATATACAAAATTTAAAACCAGTTTCTATAGATGGCCTAATGAAATTCGCGCTTTAAAAATACATTTACTAATAGCTAACTTCATTTCATACACCCCACGGATATAACTTTGTTTTATAAATTTGGAAAGGAATCTTTACCATTCGCAATATTATTGATGCTGATTTAGCATAAATCTAAATAAACAAAATACATATCCAAGTAAGGCCAACAACCTAACAGTATATAAATATATTATATACCGTAATATACAATATAAAATATGTATATAAGTAATATTTAAAATACGTAGTATGTTTAATACGTATACATACGAGAATGTACAGGGTAGAGACCAGAATGTTTCAAAAACAATGCTTATAATAAAGTTGAATAAAGCACGACTTGAACAACAAACACAAGTTATGTTTATTGTTCTGTTTTTATAAGAAGTTTTGGTCTTTAAAAACCCGAGGTAACTCTTTTGTTTCAAGGGTAATTTTTGTTTTTGGTCCACTCTGTATACCACAGTAGTAGTAAAAATATCCATAAATAAAATCAAAAATTCCATATTACGTTCGAATATATACATATGTACGTACATAATATTTCTTCATAAATTTATTATCGCCTGTGAACAACACAATAATTTATTGATCATATTTTACTTCTATATATGTTATACATATATGGAAGACAAAACTTTCTAGACTTCAAGACACGAAGCGGGTAGCAGCACTATAACAACATATCGGCAGAACACCAAATTAGAAATAATCACGTGCTCGATTTAAAGAAGAAACCAACAAAAAAAACGTATATCCTTAAGAAGTTAAATCGTTATTGGTATTATATACACGAGAACTTGTTACTAATGAAAATATTGGGTTGTGCTATAAAAATAAGGTGTCGTAATTTAACCACCCACCTTTCACTAAATATAATATATGTGTATGTATTCATTAGTAGATATATTATTATATATAGAACAGAGAGAGGAATGAGAAACACAGAAAACTTAAAAAAAACAAAACCAAAAAGAAACAAGCACATGTATGTAAAAGAAAATGATTTACTTAAGTGATTAGTAATTGATGTGATTAATTTTTTTGTCACATAATTATTTTACGTAATGAAATTTCTATAAGGTAGTTAATGGTAAATTTTTAGAAAATTTCTGAGGAGTTTTCTATATTTTTCTACATGTCAATATACGTATATAAAAGTTTTCGACTTTCGATGTCAATTAATTTGTCATATAAGAACATCAATTATATATGTTTAAATCGTTTGTGGATTAAATATATTCAAATCATTATAGTGTTCGTTAACAAATCGACTGAACTATATATGATCACATTTCCGATACTTGATTTCCATATTCAACTCCGCAATATTTATATTGTGAGCACAACCTGCTTAATTCTATTTCTATACATTCATTAGTTAAAGTATCAACAATATTTTAATTTTCAATTGCTAACGAAATGTCAGGGTCGATTATGTAAGCATTACGAGTTACGAGATTTCGAAATTACGACCAAACGCAATTATAGTCGAGTTTTTCAATTTTTTATTTAAACATTTTCTTAATGCTGTACTGGATAAGAATTTTCTCGTTTATACAGGATATCTAAATTATTTTAATTTTTTATTGATTAATATAATACATTTAATTTTAAACTACATATGTATTTTGATTCACAATTATCGAAATAAAATAAAATTTAACTTTATTTTTCGATGTAGGTATGTAGGGATTTTTTCGAAAATTAAAGTTAAATTTTATTTTATTTCGATAATAGTAAATCAAAATACATATGTAGTTTAAAATTAAAAGTATTAAATTAATCGATAAAAAATTAAAATTGTTTATAGATAATACCAAAGCCATCTTAATATTTATTAAGATGGCTTTGAAAATACTGAATAAACAAGAGAATTATTATCCAGTATAATACCGTACCAAAAATTTTTTTTATAAAACACACAACTTTAATTGACGATTGTAAAAGTAGGCTAAGCCCCTCTCGCGGAAAAAATGATTATTAAAAAGAACGATCCATTTGAAGTTTGTGTTGTTGTTTTTGTATTCGAAATTAGGTGGCTGTGTGTTTTTAAACGGCACTGTATAGATACTTTTATTTCAGAAACATTCCGCTACGTGGAATCGGTGATGCTCCAATCGTCAATAAGACATTTCGAATTCTCGTAATTGCTACATGTTGTTGTTGTTTTAATCGTACACATTTTTGAGTACGACAAGTAATTCGTAATGGTTGAAGTGATTGTTTTTAAGGAAAATTTGTCAATATTAATTAACCAAATAAGTTTTAGATGAATTTTAAGGATTTGTAGAAGTCAATTATATAGGATTATTTATGAATTATTAAAAATTTAATATTCTTAGTTTAATCTGTATATTCATTCCATTTTGATAAGACAGCGACACTTGTTAATGTGATAACTTTGCGAATTTATTAATAAATATGAAACATTTAATTGATTCATTACATAAAATGTAAGTAGGTAACATTAATTTAGTATTTTGTAATATTTTGCCTTTTTTAATATAATTTATTAATAATTAAATTTTTATATCGTATACGATTAATTAGGAGATTAATTTATATAATTTGTATTGCAATTAAATAATAAAATAAAGTTATTCCAATTTTATTTTTTGGATTTTATTGAAATTTAATTCTGTTTATTTAAAACACAAACAATTTCAATTTTAAACACATAAACAATTCTGTCGAACGCTATAATTTTGAAATTTCAATATAAATTACAACAAAATATTTGTAAACAAATAAATACACCAACAACATATGTGTACGAAAATTAAGCAATCGTGCAATACGTTTTACCAAAAAGTATTTTGGTCCTATTTGCTTATATATATGCTGCGTTTTTTATTAACAGAACTTCGAGTCCTATATAGAACACTGGGAAATTTTATTTAATTAAACCAATATATTTGATTTATGTTCTATTTATCTTGAATAATTTCAAATTTTAACAATATTATTTGTTGTCAAATAATACAGGTATTAAGCTAAATACAATGAAAAATATTCGTTTAAAAAATTTCCTTTTTTTCGAGTTCGTGTACTAAGATTTTATCGAGAACTTCAAAAAAACATTGTTTTATCTGGAACATTGAAAAATAAATGCTAAATTTTTTTATTAATAGAACTTCAAGTACTATATAGAACATCGGGAATAATACTGGTAAATTTTATTTAGTTTAGCCAATATATTTAATTTAAGTTCTATTTATTTAAATAAATTTCAACTTCTAACTATATTTTTTGACGTTTATTGTCAAATAATACAGGTATCAAGCATAAAACAGTGAAAAATACTTGTTTAAAATATTTCCTTTTAAAATTTCCCTTTTTTCGAGTTCGTGTACTAGGAATTTATAGCGAACTTGAAAAGTAAAGTTAAATTTGATTTTATTTCGATAATAGTGAATTAAAATGTGTAGCTAAACATTAAATGTATCTTATTTATTGATAAAAAATTAAATTCATTTGGATTTTACTGAAAAAATGAAAAAATTCGTTCTTCCAGAACTTCATTCGAATTCGAAAATTTTTGAATAAAAAAACACGACTATAATCGCGTTTTGTCAATTGCGACTATTTTGGATTACTAGTTCTCGAAACTCGTAAATCGAGAGATACATAATCGACCCCGAGGAAAATTATTTATTCTAACATGCTGAAAACGTGATAGGAAAAGCGTAATTGAAAAACGCAATAGAACAAAATTTTGTTCGCCAAAAACCAGACACAAACGATTACCAAATATCGAAAGTGTGGTGGTAGAGGTAGAACATCTCAGCACTGTTCTAATTGAATGGGAATTTGAGATTTGCATTTTAAACTCGGAAGAAATAAATTTGCAAATTTGTGTGGGTTTACATCATAGAAGTGCCGGATTATGGGTATTCCGGGCTCTAGGACCAGTATTAAATATATAGGGTTCCCTAACAAATTTCCACCAAAAATCATAAACGACCGTATGTTCATGTCGAATGTGTTTTTTTTCCTACTTGGTTTAAGGCCCAATTTTACAAAACAGGTTTAATCACTGCGCCATTTGCACGGTATATAATTCGAGTGATATACCGAATTTCCATAAATCATTTTAATTCCGATTGGAAATACAAATTTGAAAAATATCCGAATATTTTAGTTAACTTTTATCTAAATTTATGAATTTTGAATATTGGAAAAATTGGATTGGAAGAATGATGTAAAATTCAAAAAATGTTGACCTTGAATTGGAGATTTTCTTGAGCGTTTAGTATTTAAATTTTAAAAATTAAACTATTAGAATTATTAAGTTTAATCTCCAAAATCGTATATATGAACTCCGGTTTCGGGATTTTAAAATTTAATTAAGAAAATTTAAAAATTTTTAAAATTTTTGAGTTAATATTTTGAGTTTAAATTGAGAATTGTAAACGTCAAATTTGTTGCAATTACAAGTAATGTCGATTATAGGTAATCTCCATTTCGCAATATGTGGAATTGCCTTTTAAAATGTAATTTGTTAATAATACCACAAAATCAACCACCCTGAATCATACATAAGTGCGTATACATCCTTATGATTACCTATAACTGGTATGTAAATGTTTAAGTTATGGATATCCATTTTTTATTTTATGTGTTTTTTTATCATTTTTTTAATTTTTATAAATAAAACTATTTGTAGGTTTATTGGTGATTCATTATTTTATTTTTTCTTCCTTTTTTGTGATGATTTTTCTTTTTTTGTTATTTATTTTGTTTTTTAATATCGATTTCGGAAATACATCCTTCTTCAGTTATTAAAAATTATTCTTAAAAATTATTCGAGTAATTTTTAATAACTGAAGAAGGAAGTATTTCCGAAATCGATATTAAATAAATAATTAAAAAACAAAAATTATCACAAAAAAGGAAGAAAAATAAAATAATAAATCAAAAATAAACCTACAAATAGTTTTATTTATAAAAATTTAAAAAAAAGAAGTAAATGTTTGGGACACAAAATGATCCGACCCTGTATTACAGTGAAATTCGCTGCAATTTTCTTATCAAAGTTGCAAGGTATTAAATATTACTATTAACCAGAGACGGAAACCGGTTCGCTTGAACCAAACCAAAACCCCTGAACCGACGAAATTTTACCGAACCAAAACCAAAACCAAACCATTTTCAAAATGATCTGATGAACCAAACCAAAACCAAACCAATTTTTTAAATAATATTTTAACCGAACCATAAATCAATGTTTTTCTATTTGGTTCACGGTTCGGTTTTAAAGTAAACGATTTTTTCTATTACCTACATAAATTGAAAAAATCCACTCATTTCTCTTTGAAACTACTACATTATTTTCTACTACATTTTTGTATTAAAATTTAAATTACGTGGTTTTGTTTAGACAGATCTTAGTTTTTTAGTTTATTAAGCGGAAAAAAGCGTGAAATTATTGTTTGTTGGATTGAAATCTCCTTTATCAGGTCACACCAAGTGAGTCTGTATGATCGAGGTTTATCGATGGCTGGAACAGAATTAGAATCCAGAGCCTACGTGTTATAAGACAAATGTGCCTACTACGGTCATTTTAATGCGACTTATTAGTGGAATAAAGCTGTTTTTATTTGAATATCGAGAATTAAGTAAGAATAAAAAAGTGAATCTAAATTCTGAATATGAACCAAAACCGAACCAAACCAAAACCAAGTTTTGAAATATCAAGAAACCAAACCAAAAACCATAATCAATATTTCTGATTAAACCAAAAGCTATCATGACAAAACCAAATATGTTGAGCAAAAAAAAAAGACGGTTTATTTACTCCACATCAATTAGTTCCAAAGCTGAAGCGCTTTGATGCACACAAACCTGGCAATTTCGTACGACTTGATCAAGTTTGCATGGAAACGGAAAGTGTTTCCGAGCTGTAGTTCTCGTAAACCATTATTGGTCGAAACCTAGGAATTACTTTTATTGAAAACGACACTGCTAATCGATGCCACGAACCGTCCTGATGGTGAAGTATTTTCGATTCTATTTATATTGAACGTAAATTGGTGTTCAGTTCTATTGAATTTTATAAAAGTTTTTAATTTTGATAAAAAAAATATTTCTAACGATTTGGACAATTCACTAGAATAGTATCAACATCTGCATTCAAAATTATGTACAATCGAAAATACCACGTCTTCAGAAAGGACCAAAACTATGTATACATCTATCCGTCATGTTAAGAATTTTTTTGTTAGACAAATAAATGCATTTACGAGATTTACGTTGGTTCTCGCTCCGGTAAGTCTTCAAGCTTCCAATTTGAATTATTCAATAAATAAAATTTTATAAATTTCTAGAATTTTATTACAGAGTTTTTATTCCAAAAGCAAAATCTAAATATTTTGAGCAAAAAAAGACGGTTTATTTACTCCACATCAATTATTTCCTAAGCTGTGGTGCTTGGACACACACAACCTGGCATTACCGTACGAATATTTTTGATTCTCTCTCTTCGAGCTTGAATTAATTTTTGCTCAGTCGAAACGCGGAAAGTGATTCCGAAGCTGTAGTTTTCGTAAACCATTATTGATTGAAATCTAAGAATTACACTGATTGAAAACTACACTATTAATCGATGCCACGAACCGTCATGAATGTGAGGTATTTTCGATTCTATATATATTGAAGGCGAGTGGGTCTTCAGTTCTAGTAAACTTTATAAAATTTGTAAAATATTGTAAGCATATTTCAAATAAGTACAAACAAAATATTTCTCAATAATTTGTATAGGTTTGTACAATTCACTAGAATTGTATCAACATTCATATTTAATATAAGTAGAATTAAAACTACCAAGTATTTAGAGTAGGTCGAAATTTTATATTTCGACACTTTCGACACTTGATATGGTAAATTATTAGAGTTACGAATATATATTTCAATCTTCTTTTAAGAAACAAATTGCAAAATATCAACTGTAGGAATAAATAGGGGGGGTCGATGGATTATGTATCTCTCGTATTACGAGTTACGAGAACTCGTGATTGCGATATAACGCGATTATGTAAGCAAATACGACCAAAATATTTTTCGATAAAACGTGTTGCACGATTGCTTCATTTTCGTACACATATTTTGTTCTTGTTTAAAAATATTTTCTTGTAATTAATATTGCAATTTCAAAATTATAGCGTTCGACAGGATAGTTTTTGTGGTTTAAAAGGTAATTGTTTGTGTTTAGAATGTTGTTAGAATTAAATTTCAATAAAATCCAAGAAATAAACTTAGCATAATTTTATTTTATTATTTAATTTCAATACAAAATATACAAATTAATCTCCCAATTAATCGTATACGGTATAAAAATTTAATTATTAATAAATTATATTAAGAAAGACAAAATATTATAAAATACTAAATTAATGTTACCTACTTACATTTCATGTAATAAATCAATTCAATGTTTCATACATATTTATTAATAAATTCGCAAAGTTATCACATTAACAAGTGGCGCTGTCTTATCAAAATGGAATGAAGATACTAACAGATTAAACTATTAAATTTTTTATAATTCATAAATGTATCCTTTATTATTGACTACTAAAAATCCTTAAAATCCATACAAAACTTATTTGGTTAGTTAATTTCGACAAATTTTTCTTAAAAACAATCATTCCAACCATTATGAGTTGCTTGTCGTACTCAAAAACTTGGACGAGTGAAACAACAACAACATGTCGCAATTACGAGAATTCGAAATGTCTTACATAATCGCGGTTGGTCGTAATTTCAAAAAACTCGTAACTCGTAATGCTTATACATAATCGACCCCCTGAATATTATTTTATTTAGCCTAGCATAGCTTCTCAAATAAATGTATTCCATAGATGATATTAAATTTAATTGGATTCCAATTATAGTTCAATACCTTTTGACCATATTGCCTTTTCCCATTCCCAAAAGATACATAGCTAAACTATAACGTTCGCGTGAATAAAGTTGGATATCCCTCTACTATACCATTGGACATGAAAATTGGATTTTTCCAAGCATTACATAATTAATAATTACAGTTAACTCGTTCGGCCGTGTCAAAAAAATGAATTTTACTTATTTATGTAAACAAAACAAATTTTGGAACATTTTATTTATTTATTTCATGCAAAATGTAAAAGCTACCAGTAATCGGCTTAAATATAAATTACGAATCTAGAACATGTTAACATAATAAATTATACGAATAATAAATAAAAAATAATTTAATTACATTTAATTTAAATTTATTTTTAATTGTTTTAATATTTAAATTTAAAACAATTGTAAAAGTGTAATAATATTAATATACATGTATGTGTATGTATTATAGGTATGTGCTTACTTAAACAAAGGATGAAAAATGAAAAATGCTTTGTAATAGCTACATGAATTTATAATACACGTAACTGCGTCAGTAAAATGAAAATAGATCATAATTGTGGAAGTTTTATCGTATGTTAAAATATCAAGCTGAGTAAATGAGCTGAACTTACTAGTCTAAACGATATTGATTATAGGTTATACTCTAAAGCTAAAAATATATCCTTGTAGCTTACTGTATATACTTCTTAAAAGAATTATTAGGGCATTTAGTTAACATATATCTTCCTGGTTTTCTTTCCAACGCTAGCAAAACTAGAATTATTCGTGTATCCGGTACAACGCATTTTTCCTATAGTTATTAAAAATTATTTCAGTCAATTAATCTATTATTATACTATGTATTTAATCTATTATTAAAAAATTCCCATTTTAAAATATTTATGAGTAAAAGAATGTCCATACCTCTACACCATTGCAAACTACGAAAGGGTATCCAGTCCCCAGTGGCGGGAAAGTTCACAAATGAGGTTGGGAGGCTATTATAAAGAAAAAATATACAAAAATATTATTTTATAAAATAAAATATATGAGGATACAATACGTACATTTAGGCCTATCGAATGGTCATTGCACGTTTTGTGAAAAAATTAAATGGAAAACAGCTTATCCACAATGAAAAAATTTGGACTTTTACTTAAAAAATGGTTAAGGAAAATTAAAACTGAAGCAAACTTCAGTACATATACGAGTACATCGACTTTTGTTCACTTGTCAAAATATTTATGTCAAAATTATATTTTTCTGTAGTAAAATACAAATTATATTTGCCTATTCTATAAATAATTTATTGTATCGTAAAACCATAGAAAAAACAGTAAATAGATTTCTCATATTTTTATTTGCACTGCGTATGAGCGAGAAAATTTATTTTCAATGTTATCGTTGTGTTGTTGATATTCCATAGTGTATACAGTGTAAACAATAGAATGCACCAACACAACGATGACATAGGAAAATTCAGAAGATTGCTGTACTCCTCTGTTTTTGTATAAATGAGAAATCTAGTATGATTGTCTATGGTAAAACATATTTGTGTCGTATAACCTTTTGAAAAAAACCTTTAAGGCTCGTTTTAAATGAGGCATACTGCAATACTTGAGACTTGTCAAAAACAAAAAACTAAAATTATCTGGGGTGACATGTTCTACCACCACAATTTTCGATATTCGATGAAATATCACTGATTTCGATAAAATGGTATGTTGTATCATTTTCGACCATCACAATTTTCGACAATCTATCACTGAATTTTTTGCTTGTGATACACATAATAAGCGAAAATTACTGACTTTTATTTGAATTTATTTGAATTAAATTACGTTAAAAATAATATTATTTATTAATGAAAGTACATATAAAAATTTTCAAATATTCAATATAATATTGTATATATTATGTATATATATTTATCTCCATCCTCCCAAACATCGTGTGAAGTCGATATAGCACCAATAAATAAATTAGGATTCATCATTACTATAATTAAACAATTAAAGTCAACAATTGTAGAGATTTATAAATAACGTACTTACATTTATTATGTTTACAAGATAATTGACAGATATGTCAATTTCATTTTCGAATATATGTTCCTTTATAGTATCCATCGAAAATGGTACAACATACCGACTATCACTTTTTTCGATGCGATGTTCACTATCGAAGCGAATCGAAGTGATGGTAGAACATGTCACCCCAGAACTCTGTTATTGACAATTTTTAAAATGTAGCTAACTTCATTCTATCCATTCTTAAGGAAAGTAAAAAGTAAACGAGAAAAAAATTGTTTGTTTCTGTCAAATTTTTTTTCTTTTTTTTCTGTAATTTAAAGGCAAGCCGCTCTCATGCAAATGTGTCTAAGGTTTATTTGAGCTGAACTCGAGACGAAGTCAACATAATAAAGTTAAATTATTTCCATCTCAGAATGAAATATTTCAATAATTCAGTTTTGTTATGTTGTCTTCGTCTCGGATTCGTCTCAAATAAGCCTTAGTCTCATTCGAATGAGAGCGGCATAAAAGTTAAAGTATTTCCATTGTGGATGCTCTGTAAATTGTATTGAGAAAAGCTTGATTTTTATTTGTGCCTGCTTTGAAACTAAAGTATATGAATTATACTATGAGGTCAAAATGTGGGCCAATTAATTACGAAGTAAGCGTGAAATTTACTGATTTTACTAGAAATAAACAATAGAAACAAAATTTCATTAGAGTAATACTCGTACTCGTAAAGACAGAATTAATTTTTAATTTTTTTATTTTTTATTTATATAATGTTACGACTTTATTCTAAGTCATCTAGTAACTTTTCTGTCAGAATTATATTAACAGTTGTTGGGATATAGGATATAGCCCGCACGGCTAGTCCCAGAAATTAAAATTATTTATTTATATAAATATTCCCTATAACAGTAATTTTATGTTCCATTCACTAGATCAATTGGTTTGGTCCTTTGGAGACGTCTTACTGCCAACGGTCTGTCCCGTATATTGCATAGCTCGATGTTTTCGTGCTGTCAGAGGCGTGAATCATGCTTGAGAGCATGATACGTAATAACTTCATCGATGTATTCCATTTAAATCTCGGTGGAGGTCTTCATTCTAATGTACCATGAAGCATTTACAATATTCCGAAGTACTTTGTTTTGGAACGTCCGTATCATCTTGATGTTCGTTTTCTTGGTACACCCCCAAAGCTGTATACCATAGGTCAATACCGGTTTCAGTATTTACCAGTAGAAAGGCAATTTACCTCAACTTAGCATCCAGCGTCATACCTAGATATATCGCCGTATCTGCATAGGCAACTTGTTTAGAGTTGATTATGATTGGTATTCTATTAGAAATATTTTTATTAGTAAAGTTCACATGCACAGATTTATTTTCGTTCACTTTAATCCTCCATTTTTTCATCCAATTGTTGACTGAATTTGTCGATTTCTGCAATTTGTTAGTAGCTGCTTCTACATTGTTCCCAACTGCCAAAATCGCAGTATCATCAGGATAAGTTGCTATAGTTGCTTCTTCCATTGGTTGCATATCCCGAGTATACAGGAGGTACAAGACAGGGTCCAATACGCTACCTTGTGGTACTCCAGCTGAAATTTTATTTAGGTCCGAGTATTCGTCTTCATATTTTACACGGAAGTATGTCTATCGGTTATGTATGATTTCAGAGTTTCATAGTATTGTTTGGGAATGTCTCGCTTGAGCTTGAACTCCAATCCTCTGTGCCAGTCTCCGTCAAATGCTTGCACTACAACCATTAAAACGATTGAACATATATTTTTAGTTTCTAGTGTACGTTCTATTACAACTTGTTCTGTAGTCGAGTGGTTTTCTCTGAATCCAAACTGGTGGTCAGGAATGAGATTTCTGTCCACCATTATGGGTTTCACTCTCTTCAAGAACAATTTTTCAAAAATCTTGGCTATGGCTGGGAGTATGGATATCGGTCTGAAGGACTTTTTATCGTTACATTGTTTGTTAGGTTTTAAGATCAAGATTACCTCTGTCACTTTCCATTGCCTTGAAACGTATCTTAATCTAAACACAGCATTGATTATATGGAGAAGTTTACGTATCGCTTTATTTGGTAATTGTTTAATGATTTGTCCAGTTATGAGGCCGTACCAAGGAGATTTTTTCATGTTTAATTTTAAAATTCCTCTTTTAGCTCCTGTAGAGATACACTTTGTATTTCAAGCTTATCAGATCGTTTCAGTAGGTTAACATTTTTATCCGCAGTTTACCTGTCTACCTAGCACTTCGAGCCCAGCTTCCATCCTCACTTCTAATTGGTGCCGTCGAATTTGTTGGTCTCTTAAGTACTTTCGTTGCTTCCCATAAGAAATATTCGGTTTCTTCTTGGCTAGTAAGTGACGACAAATATGTGCTTTTTGTACTATGAGCTTTTACGTTTCTTTGCCACAACCTCTCTTACTTGAAGTGGATAGTTTTTACAGTTGTTGTTATTTGCGTATTTGAAAGAGGTACTTTGCCACGCAGCTTATTGTATGTTTTCTAATAGCATTTCTACTTCCTCTTCGACTTGTATATTGTTCCTTATTGGTGCTTGAAGATTAATGTTTTGTTCTAATAATTCTCGAAACATTTTCCTATTGGTATTCTTATTGGACAGTCTCGCTGTGATATCTTTTTCAATCATTGTTTCATTGACCGTCATAATAACAGGAGAGTGGTCCGACGTAAGCTCTTCATTATTTTCCAAATGAATATAGTTATCTGATATACCTTTTGTCATATAAAAGTCTATAACATCCGGTATTTTGTTTAAACCTGTTAGACAGTAAGTTGGTGACCCACCAGATTGAAAGTCACATTTAAATTTTTTTCCTGCTTCAAAAAATTCTCTCCCTATTGGTGCAGTAACTCTGGAGCCCCAGTATGTGTTTATCGCATTGAAGTCGCCACTAATGATAAAACAACCTGGTGTTAAACAGTTCTTCATAATCGTCTCTTTTCAAATTATGTCGTGGTGGACAGTATATTGCTGATATATTTATTTATTTGTACTTTGTGCGAGTTTTGATAGTTGTAACTTGCATAGGTTCACTTTCAATTTTTAATTTTTCGTTGTGTTTTATATTCTCTTTAATAAGAATGGCAGATCCGCCTCTTGCTCTCTCTGAAGAATTAATTTTTAAAAATTTTTAATTAAAGAATTATAGTTAAGATTTTAACAACATAACAACAAACCTACAAAAAATTATTTTCTTTAAATTTGCTTGAAAAAAAGTTGTAATAAAATATTGAATTTTCAAAATCGAGTCTACCTACTTAGACGTTTTCAAACGAAATGGATGATATTCTGCTATAAAAATCTAACAACCGCAAATTATATTGGTGTGCGATAAACATGATATTCGTACATAATTCTTTGTACATGTGTTTGAGTTTACTGAGAAAGATTTACAATTTTTTATAGTAGTTAAACATTTTTTATGGCAGTGACACTGTTAAAAACTCTCAGTATTTTTTTCCTGAGATGACATTTTATCTCATTTCACCTCAGTAATATATATTTGTTTTCTTACTCTAACTTTACGGGGGAGCAAAATTTGTCCATGGAATTCATCCTGTATGCTTCTTATTTCCCAATTTGTATGTCAATTGTTTAAAACTAGATTACTTAGAGATTTGCCCACCAATTTTGAACCTTGCTTAAGACAATGCGTGCTATTCTACAGAGTAAGTAAAAAAATATTAATTTTTAAACAAATACTATACTACTGTGTTTGAGGAGTTTCTTTTTTAATTTTTAAGGATTAGACACACCAAATCACACCAAACAAACCACAGTAACAGATGTGCATACTCATTCACACCAAGCATAATTCTCGGCGATCGATGTCACTTCATTTTATAGATTTTCTTAAAATCGCAGTTTTTATATTAAAAATCTAAAATTTGGTTATTTTTTTAAATCTCTTTCTCTTTATGTTCATACTGTGGATTCGCATCAATATTTATGATCAAATTAATGTATATTTAGCTTCGTCGGCCGCCGCCGGCCCTTGTTGTGTCTAATCCTTTAAAACATTGTTAGTTTTTAGTTGTTTCATAACAATTTTTGAAGTTGGATAAAGGTTTTATCTTAAGAAATATATAGTTTGTGGTGAAAAAAGTTATAAAATTGAAATAAGGCTATCCAGAATGCGTTCCTTAGGGTTTATCACCACACAAGATAAGTGCCACGATTTTTTAAGTTAATTTAGAGATTATAAATAAGCTAAACTCTCTAACCATCCATGTACTCTCACTCTTACCGAGTTACAACTTTCTACAGATTGGGTTATGTTTTCTAACTAGGGAGAGACCCAACAGGCAGGTTGCTTCTCTTGGCTTCATCAATGATCGTATACATTAACAAGTATAGAACTTAGTTAACTTAGAAACTGTCGCTTTGTTTATAGGTCAACTTTGTAAATTAGATTGTTTTGAACATCCTATATAACAGTATATAAATGGTTGGTGTAAGTCACTTTGCATCTCTGTCAAATTTGTTAGGAAGCTGGCAATACCTCCTCTGGTTAAATCATATACAAGTAGTATAAAAAATTCTTTAAAACTTAGCAGTTTTAGTGCCTATACTATATCAAAAATTTGTAATATTGAGATATTTCAATTTTCTGAATCGTGACTTTAACATCCTAAATCCTCCTTCGATCATTGTCCTCATGAATTTGGTTTACATTAAATACAATTTAATGGCACCATTAAATATATTTTTAATGGGATCGCGCTATAATCACTAAGCAAATGGCGGTCAGGCGGTATGTCGAGGTTTTCAACATGTAATTTGTTGCAAAAGCAAATTATATCCAATTTAAATCAATCGCTTTTTTGAATCACTTATAAGAGCAGATAGTAAGATTAACACGTTAACTGGATAAATTATTATGTGAAACGGATTTTTCGAATCGTTTGGTAATCATGTTCATAAGAACCTTAAGTTGAATGATTTAATCAGGTTTCAATATTTAAAACAATGTTCCGCGCAACCAAGTGTTTTCATAAATTAGATTTTATAGCGCCAAACTATATTATTGTTGGTTGGGCGTTTTGAAAAACCTAACCAAATTGCAGAGGGGGTAAGTTGCAGAGACAAGCAACCATATGCGAAGTTGGAAACATCGTCAGAAGGAAAACGAAGAAAAAAAGGAAAAACGAAACCTTCCCCCTGGTAGGCCAGTATACCTTATCCATCAGCCCTGGATACAAGGCTAGGGTTCCTCCAAAAGATTACAAAAATGATTACTAGAAGAAGAAATAACATAAACCGGCAAAACTGAATATCGAGCCTTAGCTCATCATTCACGAACACGAATCGGACAATGGAACATCAGAATAGCACAAGTAGAAAGGGAAATGAAACGCTACAACATCGATATTCTAGGCGTTAGTGAAGTCAGATGGAAGAATAATTCACCTTTAATGAAACGCTCCAACACAATCTCCAAAGAATTGAAGCCACCAATAAATATGGAACCAGCGATGGAATGAAACTGAAGAAGCCTATATCAAAACTCGGCTAGCAAGAACACAATCGGAAACGGTGGATTAGCGGATGGATACATGGAGGAAAACTGGGGAACGTCATCAACTAAAGATACAAACATTCCAACACAACACGGCTGAGCTGAAACGCAGCTACAAAGAAACAGCACCACAAGTAAAGAAAATAACAAGGAATGATCAAAGGCAATATACAGAGGATCTCAGGCTAAAAAACCAGCAGCAAACCAAAACATCGGGCACTGCACTAACGTATAAAAAGTATAACGAAACTATCAACACCCATCCACCAACGGAGCGAGAAGTTAAAAGTATTATCGAGAAGCTGAAGAACCATTAAGGCTGCTGGAACAGATAATATAACCGCCAAAATATTCAAATTCTATACTCTTGCATCTGCAAGTGCATTAACACCATTAATACAAGAAGTGTGGAATTCTGTTAGAATACCACAGAAATGAAAAGAAGCCTTGACAATTACGATACCCAAGTAAGGTGACTTAAAGAAACGCAGGAATTGGCGTGGTATCTCCTTGTTCAATACAACAATAAAAATACTCGCAATAATCATCCTTGACAGAATCTCACCTGCGATCAATGCAAAATTAAAAAACGAGCAAGTTGGTTTCAGACTTCTGACCAGGAAAAACCTGCACTTGCAATTAACTCAACTCAATTCGTATCATCATAAAATAATCCAACGATTTGGATTCTCCGTTATACCCGACTCTTCGTCGATTTCAAACGCTCATTTGACTCAATAAGTAGGAACATAATATGGCAGACACTTTGTGAAATGAGCATCCCAATGAAGAAAGTTGAACTCATACATAAAATGTATCGGGATGCTGGAAATCGAGTTTAATTCAAAGCCAAACAAAGTGACATGTATTACAACAGTCGAGAAGTAAAATAGGGATGCGTACTATCGCCTTTACGCTGTTCCTGATAGTATAAGACAGTGTCATGCGGAAATTGTGAAAAAATTGGTAAAACAAAGTTATTTTCTTTGAAGTTATACATTATGTTTCTGGGAAATAATCGTCCCATCTCCCATGTCACCTAAGAACACAATAATTATCTTGTCTAGATAATTTCCACGCTTCTTTAGGATTATCCTTTACTTGGCTGAGTTAATTAAAAAAAATAAAAATCACGTTGCTTTCAATAAAAATTCATGAATTATTGGCTTGCAGAACTGACAATATTTGTAAAATTAGATGTATTTCTTATTTTCAAACACAATTATAAACTACTTCATATTATTTATAAAGAACGATTATTCGATGTTCCTATCGCATTAACGTTATTGTAATACGAAGCCGCACATTAAATCAATATACATATATACATATATGACCCGACCACTCCCAATCGAATCTATGTACGAGTATATCAGAATAAATGACCCAAAACAATAAAATAAAAAACACTAGATACATAATTGATTAAATTCTATAATTAAAAGAGATTCTATTGTGCCACAAGAAGAATTTATGTCTCGACTGATACCGAAAATAGAAGCGACAAATCGAACAAAAAAATAAATATGTTTAGCTCTATAAACCTAAAGCTTTTGATAAAATATAAAAATAGTTTTTATACCTTTATTTACGAGTACATATTATGTAATATGTAATATATATGTTCTTCGATTATAAACGACATAATGGTAAAATTTCGTCGTATATATATAGGGACGTTTTAACCGCATATATTCTTATTCAAAGCGTGATAATTTTCACCGTTTGTGATAATATTCGGCATGTGTTGTTTGTACTCTTTCGAATTTAATTAATTAATCTATTTTAATTTGAGATATATTTTAAATAATAATTTAAAGCATGTTTAATCTGTTAAAAATTTTATTACAGAGATTCCACTTAGCAAATTTAAAAATAATATAAATAAAATAAAATCAAAAAGCTTCAAGCTTCACAGTAGTTTCTAACTCGCACTTTAATATCAAAAAAAATATATAGTGTTATGTTTATTCCTCACTTAAATAAAAAGCAGCACAATTATATGTCAAATATGTTTGAATAATTATAATACTAATTACAGCATTTTTCGTTTCGTCACTAAACAATTTAATTTAGGTTGCCGCACGATATTGTGAAGGAGGACATCTGTGTTCACCACCAAAAGAATGTTGCGCTCAAGGATGTTGTTATTTATATGCACCACCGACTGTACCACGTACAACGCCACCGCCATCTGATCATGTTTTAAATTTGTTTTTTATTAATCATTGGTACTTCTGGTAATTGTCCATTTACTTATATAAAACAACAAGTGCGCCCGTTCAATTAATTTTATTCCAAATTTATTATTTAGGTGTGTTGTTTTAGCAATAATTTTAGCATTACTATGTGCTTGCTCATTGTGGAAGAGGCGAAGACAGCTATGTAATTGGGATATAAATCTACCAAGTTCGCAATCGGAAGGTGACTCGGCCGGATCATGTTATGCACCGCCGCAATATAGTCGATGTAGTTCATTTCATCATGCTCCGCCACCATACACAGAGGTATAGTAATTTATTAAATTGATATTCTTCAAAATCTCAATATTTGTACATGAAGGCATATTTACAAGTTGAATTAATTCATTCTAATTACAATAATGTCAATTATTTGAAATTTGGTATTAAAATAAGAAAAGTCTACACTGAAAGAAAAGAATAGGCGAATTTATGAGAAAATCTAGGTAAAATTAACTATAAAGTACGAATTCAGCTTACTTTGCGCTTAGGTGTATTTACAAAATTTCGATTATAAGTTTTACTTTATTTTGTTTGGCTGAATGCAATGGCAATTTTAACTAATTACAAGTAAACAACTGTATATTTGTGTGTAGATAATTTAGCTAAATAAAATGTTAAAATGGATACATAGCAATGCTGTTTTAACCAAGCTGTACTTTCATACTTTGTTAAGCTTACAGCAGCGTACATAACATCGGGAGAATTTACCATAGTAGAATTCCCGGTCTCTCGATCAATCAAATCGATAAAATGATATAAGCCCCTCCTACTTTTGCCATACTCGAGTTAAAAAAATTCTATCTTTGAGCAAAATGGGCCGCAGGGTTACCAACTAAAACATAATTATTTTTTAAATTATGAGCAATTTTTTGAATATTGACAAAAGAGCAAACTGTAATACGCAGTGTAACATAAATGTACTGCATATTATAGTTTGCTCTTTTTGTATTTTGACGTCATTTGATTTGATTTCTCGAAATCTCGATTCCGTGTCACCGATAATTTTTGTGTTTATTGTTTTAATTATATTTCGTGTAGATATTTAAGTTTATTATAAAATTATGTAATATTACCTATAATAAAATTAGATTTTTTGTATAATATAATTAATACATAATGTCAATTAAAATAAATGATTTTCAGTAGGTATTGTGAATTTGTGAATATCCGAAATAAACCGTCGCAGAGATAATTATCCATCATGGAGATGAGAATCGTTTTGTATGACGGTATACCGATCTACCAGAAATCACCTGTCGTCATTTGATTAAAATTAATTATTAATGTTGATTCTTTGTCAGTAAAAAGTACAATATAGTTCCAAAATGTCTCCGTTTAATTTGGAATTGTGTTTTGTTATTTAGTCGGTAAATCAGTCCATATATGGTGATTTGTATATTTTGCTCCATTTAATTGAATTTATCTATTATTTAAAATCACCACTAGAAATAATTAATTAAAAAATCTAAAATAAGACATGTTATCTCAAAACGCACAATAATAAACAATTTGGTATTGACACAGCCAATCTCAAATTGATAATGAAAAATTTAGCAAGTCTAACAAAATGGACTATTTTGAGCGAAAGCATCAGCGTCTAACTTCAACTCAATACTATGGTAAATTCTCCCGATGTTATGTACGCTGCTTACAAGGCCGAAAGTAAAATTACCCAATGTATCATGGTGAAATCAACATAATTTTTTACTGAATTAAGTCAAATCTACCCTACTAGTTTAGTGAAATAACCTTAGCACTGTAGTTAAACTTGCAACGCCGACAGTGTAATATATATATATATATATATATATATATATATATATATATATATATATATATATATATATATATATATATATATATATATATATATATATAAAATAAGATTTATATTGGCCATTAAAAATTAAAATAAACAAAACGTGTCTCTGGATTTAACAAAACATTTTTACTAATTCATAATTTTTTAATATACATAAATAATACAACATATTTCAATCTTAACCTAAAACATTATTTACTATAAAATAAAACTATTATAAAATTATCATATAATTCCTATATCGGTCGGTTTTCAAAATCAGTTTTTAATGTTACAATAGACTGTACATTTTTATCATACCTAGTTTTAATTTTGTAAAAGTATAATTGTACAAACAACCAAACGTGAAAACATGGTTTGGGATATTCTAATTGGAAAATTTGAATCAGTTTAAATTGGATATCGACAGCCTCCAAAAAAGCTTCTACACACATATTTGAAACCCTCTATAACTATAATAAATTCCCCAGCAACATTTGGTTTCCCAATACATACAAAAGACATTGTTTTTTTTATATTATCGTATTCTACTTCCATCTGGGGAATCGTCTTGACCTGTATTGGCAACCTATTTTGACTATCTTTAACCGAATATTTAATAAAAAATTTTGTTTTTCAATTTGTACTCATTATTACAGGTGGTAATAAGGCACATAAACATTGAAATATTTCAATGTAGTAAGTATCTGTAAATAAGCAAATCAGATTTGTTACAGGCCACTTCTTGAAAATTATTAAAAGTGAACCATCTTTATTTTCCGCAATTTCGTTTATCCACTCACATGAAGAGGTACGCCATTTTTCTACCAGTAAGTCCTTTGGACTACGTAAATTAAGTAGCTCATTTTTCGTGTGCAGAAACATTTCAGACCGTTGAACTTTTTCTTCCATCATTATCTATTTTGATTCAGTGCATGACAAACAACTGCTGGATGAAGAAGATTGATGATTGTTTGAAGATGCTTTTATTCTGAATCCTTTTATTTTTTTGCCTGGTAGCTAAATTTATTGTACAGCTTGTCAAGCGGCGGGTTATGGCCTCGGTGGATGAAATAAGTGTGCTAAAAATATTTAATATTTACAAATTTTTAATAAACTTACGAGTAATAAGTTAGAGGTTCAATATTTTTTACTTACCAAATTTTTCCCAGGAAAACAATTGATAATACCTTCCGCCATTAACCGAATTTCTTTAATTGAGGGCTTGATGCAGTTAGATTTTTTCATTAAATACTGTTCGACTATTAACGAGCAAATATTTTCTCGGTGAATATTTTGAATAAATTTATTTTGTTGGTATTATTTGCCCATTTATTGATGTTTGAAGTACATATATTGTAAACTGACTGTATAAAGAAATTACAATTTTAGTCTATCAGACATAAATATCTTTACCATTGTTGATGATTGATTTTCTGTCTTGTCCAGTGTGATGAAATTGGAGTCTGTTGAAGTATGAACAACCAGAGAGCATTCTGTATCAAGAGGATTAGTTAATTTCTCCTGCCACAACAATAGATGATGCTGAAATATGACTCTATTTCCGAATTCAGTCTTTTCAAACATATGCTCAAGTGGATTTATTTTTAGTAACTTTAAACTTTCAATATTCATTCCTAAATCTGTAAGGAATCATAATTTTAATCTATGGAATGTTTTTTTCACACTTTTCACTTATCACAAACTATTATTATTATTACACTTGAATTAATTTATATTAAAACAAAATAAAATTACCTTTTATTCCATCGAAAAAACGAGAAGAATAAATGTTTAAGTTTGTAAAAAAATGTTTTAAATATTCGCTGTGATAGTCTCGATCCATCACGTTTAATGTTCACTACGTATCTGACTCTTTGTCCTTATGGAATTATGTAAATATTCCAAATCGACCAAGCTTATTTTATTTTGCTGCTACGCTAATTTAGGATGTTAAAATTATATTTAACTTAGCATATGATAACTTTCCAAATCATTTTAATAATTTTAAGAAAGCATGGGTATTCTGGTCCTGTAAATTTAGCTGTTGCAAGGTGTATATAACTATGCTTTCTTGATATGAAATTTGAACTGTCGAATTTAGCTGTATTCACTAGGCAAATACCAGTTCAACTTATCAAAGATAAGTTCAGTTATAATAAAATGAATACTAATTCTACCAATTTGAGTTAACTTGTTAACAAGTAAATACAAAATTATTTCTTTCAGTGTAGTTTACTTAAAATCGTTATTATATTTTGGTTCAAATTCAGTCATTCAGTGGAAACTATTAATCTAATTGATCTCTTTAGTTAAAATTTAGTTGAACTATAACCAAATCAGAATAGTTTGACAGATTGCACTACCAAATATCTCGGAGTAAGATACATCTGCGAGGCCACACATTTATATACTTATTATGAAATAATTAAAAGTGTATAGTTCTATTTTATCGAACATCGATCACAATCAACGTCAAACTTATAAGTCAACATAAACACCAATGTGAACCTGATAAGGCCAACAACCTCTGGCCAAACTAAAAATATAGTGTCACCAAATGTGAGTTTAGTTGCTGCGGTGAAAAAGTCCCCAAGTCTAACAACCTCTAGACAAGCAAATAAGACACCAAATGCGAATTTAATAAAAAGTGCTAGTCCATCAAATTTTGATAATAATAAAACAAACATGAGTGAAACGACAAACAAAAATTCTTTGAAACGTGGTCTAATCAATATTGTGAACAACAGCAAATGTTAATGTAGGTCGGAACAATAGTGAATATTAATGCAAACGGGAATATTATTATTACGTTACATTACTGTAACTTCAAACAGAAAACGAAAGCCGAAGTCCTCAGAGGAATTAGTTAGAGAATAGCAATGATCAAGAGGAGAAGACATTTAAAAAATTTCAATGAGCCAATTTCAATAAAAAGCCAATCAATGCGAGAGAAATTTGTGCCGCCATAAACCCAAAAATCTTGTATGCAGAAGAAGCTTAGGGAAACTCAAACAACCAAACTTCGCATTTATATAATGATAGGTACTCTCAACGAATCTATGAACGAATTTCTCCATATCATGGAGACCAATAAAACCCTCATGATGCAAAATATAAATACTCACATTCAACTTTTCGTCGAAAATCAAAGTCAAAAATGAATGTTCTTAAATTATCAGTATGGAACGCCAACGGGCTAGTACAACATAAACTATAAGTATGTACAATGTTTTCTTTTCAATCAAAACATTTTATGCATATATGAGCTATCATAATTTTAAAGGATATGTACAGCACTCAAGGTGCAACAGCTATCAGTATAAGAGAGAGAATAAAACAATATGAACTCCAACAACATAGTAAAGCGCATATTCAAGCAACTACCATATGTTTGGAAAAAGGGACAGGCAAATGCATCATATCTGCCATTTATTGACCAGCAAAGCACTTAATTACGATGGACAGCGAAAATTTATCATATAGCCACGCATTAAAGTTCAAGAATAGCGTCAAGAAATCTGCAAGAACATTTGCATGCAATTGAAGCATTTTTAACTAAATGGAAAATTCAAAGGTCAATGAGTGCAAATCGGTACATATTACAATCACAGTCCGTAAGCACACCTGTAAAGTTAAATAATATCAACCTACCGTAACATCAAAATGTAAAATGTCTATAATTCTACAACTCTACACTTACATAGAAGGCTGACATGAAAGACACACATTGAAGCTAAATCTCAACAAATCAAGTTAAGGTAATCCAAGATGAACTGACTAACTGAGAAACGTGCAAACTTAAATAAGGCAATAAGATTTTGTTATATAAAATGGTACTTAAACCAGTCTAAACATATGGTATTGTCGGGCTCTGATTGCGCTTGCAACATAATAAAATTTCATAGAATGCAGTCAAAAATATTACGATGAATTGTAAATGCAGCTTGGTATATGTAAGCAATATGACCATACCTTGCGGCCTACACACTGCAACAGTAGCAGATACGAATACAGTTAAAAGTACAAGTCAAAATTAAAACAACATCCAGATACATTCCCAATGAATTGATTATAAGGCCCAAATTTAGCGCCTCCAAAAAAAGATCCGTTTACTAAAAATTTACTAAAAATAATCTAACAGTGCATTATAATGTTAAGACTTAATGAATTATATTTAATTAGGTTTGACAATTTATTGTGAGTTTCCTGAATAGGAAAGTCCCCTATAGGAAGAAAAGTATCCTTTTCTCTAATCTACCCTCAATTTTTTGTAAATACCAAGTTGTTCCATCCACTGTATGCGTCTTCCTTGCTACTATTATTAGCACAACGAAAACGTATTTACTGTTTTCTGCGACCCTTTTGACGTTGTGATAGTGGTGGGTTCCTACTGTCAAGTCAAGTGACCCCTTTAATTGGATTATAATTGTTTTAAAGGACATAACTCCATCGTTTAAGTATTTCACTATAGTTTATACAATTTTATCTATGGCTCGTTGCGTTTTTTCTTGAATAGTTTGCTTTGAATTTCCAGCAAACGTTGTCGTTCGCGAATGCTACTTCTTAATTCATGCTTTTGTTGAAGAAGTGCCGCCTAAAATGAAGCCTTTTTGGCGTCCGTTATTTACATTCTATTGAAGTCTGCTGTGGGTGGAAAGAAGTTATTTCAGAGAAACCGTAATTTATGAAAGGTAAAGATTTGCTGGACAATTGATTTTTTTCTAGCTCGATTATTATGCAGGGCCACCACAAATTACCGAATGCGCCACATACAACTAGAAATAGTTAAACATTTTGACCATAGTGGAATTTTTTCTGTGAAGTCGAACTGAATTCGAATGTTTCATTATATTCACCACTTTCCTCGAATATGTTTATTAACCTACCGGTAATTAATTCCTCATCTAATTTACTCGTAAGGCCGGCAACAACTTGATAGGCCTATGGTTTATAATCCGGTTGGGGCCGGATGGACTCCTATCCTCACTTTTCCTTATAATTACTACTTTGACATTTTTTCCACGCTTTGAGAAAGACATGATCGTCAAGGAGGCCTCTTTGTCAGAGAGTACAAGACAACTAGAATTTCAACTAGAATTTCAATTAATTTCCAAGCGAACAATTAATTTCGCGCCACATATAAGTATTTGTTCGAATTAAAAAATTACCTATTGCTGACAAAACGATTCTCTTTTTATCGTTGTTGTTACATAATTTATAATGAATTTTAAATATTATTGTAACTCACTCGATGTCGCAATCTTATGTTTCATTAATTCAAGCCATACAATCATTACAACCAACCAATCAATCTCCAATTTATTTTTAAATGGTATAATTAGTCAATTTTTGAATACATAACTCTTGGCCTCAATTATTTTTTATCAAATTTTGCTCAAACAGGTGCATAAAATTTAATTGAAATTTCAATGTTGAGAAGATTAAACGCAATTTTGATTGATTTAGAGAAATTTATAAATTTCAAATTATGCACTTGACTAAAATTTAGGGTGGTTTAGAATTTTAAAGGAATTCGCAATATTTTAGAAATAAATATTTTAAAATCACTCCTTAATTTGTTGAATTCTAAAAATATAGAGTCCTATCATGAATTCTGAAAGATCTGAGATATCCAAATTGATCGTTCATAAACTTGGCTGCGCGAACCGGAATGTTTTATAGAATCGAGCTTCTTGTAAACAGTATCTGCTCGATAAAACTTATTTCTTGATGAGAGAAGTTAATCGAAATGGCGTTTATTTACATAATATATAAAACATTTTGTAATTCCACTGGATGACTAGGAACTAAAGATAATAATCGTAGTATAATGGAGTGTAGATTAGAACTAAAATTGTTAAACTCAAATATTATTCGCTAATCCATTTTAGATGCGATTACAATTATAATTACTTCAATTTTGCTTTGTTCCATTATTTTGATTTTGGTGTTTATCTTTAGCAATACGATGCGCAATGTGACAACTAATAAATTCAAACACAAATATTTGAAAATTAATTTTTTTTTTTGAACTAATCAAATAAGCCAAACCATTATGATGTTAAGCCATGTTATTAAAAAAATTAATATTCACAAATATATTTGTTTACAAAATAACAATTCATTTTAAATTATTTTTTTAAATTTCAGGTAACATCAAAACCCGATTTATATCCCATCGTATTTACATGCAACGGTGATGGAATCAAAAATGGTGCCAGTTACTTAATGGTACAATATTTTCGTAATTATATTGTACGACCAGCTGGTTCTCTATCAGCTGCCAGCACAGTTGATTCATTAAGCTCTAGTTTTATATGTACCGTAAACGATTCAAATACGCTGGTACCGCCACCCTATTCACGAGCCGCTAGCCCAGAACCACAACACAATGAAACTGTAGGTGGATGTTCTATACCACGGTCAGCATCGCACCAAATATGTTTCACAGACATGAATTGTTTTCAATTTAATTCATCGCCATTTGCTACAACAACATTAAATAATAATAATAATAGTAATAGTCATAATAATAATAATAACAATAGTAGTAGAAGTAAAAATCGTAATAGCATGCGAATGTCTGAAAGTGTTAATTTTTCAAATATAAATAATACAAATTGTATTTTTAATAATAATAATAATAGTAATTCAGTGATATTGTCACGTAGTGACCAGGAATTTAGATACAATATTATAAATACGAATAATCATAGTAATAGTAGTAGTAACATAAATAATAGTCAACCAAATGATAATTCGGAAGCTATTCAAAATTTAGTTAAAACGAATAACAAAAATGCATCGTCGTCTACAAACAATAGTAGCAACAATGTAACGAACAATAATAATAATAATAATAATAGCACAAAATATAATAATAATAGTAATAACAATATTAATAACAATCAAATAGAATGCACTACAAACGGTTTAATTAAAAATGTATCGTATAACTCATTTGGCTGTGTCTCATTAAATCAACCGATCACATCATCGTCATCGGGAATGGAACGTCATTATCATCGCGCAGGTAGTGGTATTGCTTGTGAGAATGATCATATTGATAATCAAAATCATCATCATCATAATAATCACACAACAATGCCATCGGCTAGTTTTAACAGTGAAGATTCACCAATCAATACGGATTATGTTAAAAAATTCGAATGCATTCGTAGTTTGGTTAACTCAAATACGGGTTCGGCTGTATCTAGTTTAGCAAATATAAATAGTCCAAGTTCTCCACCACGTGCTACAAGCCCAACCGCTGAAGTAAAAGAGCTACTCGAACAAATTAATAAATTACAAATCAATAATGTTGATTTTGATACAATTGAAAATATTGAATCAATCAATTCATTGTCGAGTTGTTCAAATAATATGAATATAAATACAAATTGCCATAACAGTAATAATAATAGTAATAATAATCATAATACAAATAGTATTCATTTATCATCGTCGATAATAAAATTAAAACGACCATCAACGCTGCAAACTAAAAAGAAATTCTTTAGCAAAACCAATAAAGGCCTTTATACACCAATTCAAAATGAATCGTCGAAAAGTAAAAATTTTGTTGGTTCCAATAGTATATTGTGTACGGGGCGAGGACGCCGGAGCTGGATATCGAGGTCTGCCCCGACAACACCCGGTTCGGCGTTACCTTCGAATCGTATCGGTGATAATAGTCCTTTATTAAATGAACACGATGAAGATAACGAACAGAATGTATGATAATTTGAAATCCATATTATTTTGAGTTGTTGTTTAAGTAATAAATGCTAATTAGTTTGATTGGATAAAAATGGTTCAAGGTGGTCTCGTATCAAAATGAAAAAAAAACTCAATTAATCTTTAATTCTATAATGGATACGATCTGACCAACAATTTAACACCGGAGATTTCTTACTGGTTTTCTTAAAGTGCTTTGACGATTTCAGCAATCGATTAAAACCAAATCAATAATGACAAAATGGTTTCCAGAAATGATTGAGTTGGTAATCTTTAAAATGTTTCGTCATTAAATTGTTTCCAAGTCTATCATAGCGACATATACTCTACGTTTAATATATTTTGAACGAATGAATATTTTAACTCTAATAAATTACGTATATGATGTCGACCGATGAATTGGTCTAACATCGAGAGGAGTATGTGAGTGAATTGAACGTTGAGGTGGAACATATTGTCATATTGTCGCAGTATTAGTAATAATTGGTAACTCTCAAATCATTGGTGCGCTTACATCAATATTAATCAAAGAGCATAGTAGTTCATCACTTATTGCCACTATTTACCAAACTTTAAGATTTAGCCATATTACGAAAATAATCAATGTTGAACAATTTAAGGTTATAACTTATTAAGATTTTTCTGGATCGAATTGAGACTTTATATTGCTAATCATTTATAATGTTTCTATTTTTTTGTATTTGAATTTTTATTATAATGAGTGATATGCTAAAAATGGTTTTTGTTTATCTTCTTGCTTGCTTGGGCAGCTCATGGGGACAAAGACACCCTTTTGCTGATTATTTCCATATAAAAACATTGCTTTTTGTTAAACAATTCTGGACTATCAGAAATGGTCCCAATTCATACTATTGATGAAAAGTGAACTTTGTAGTGTTGGTTGTCATTTTCAGTATGCTTTACAATTTAACGAATGTAAAGTTTTGTTTTAAAATATATAATGAATATTTTAACTGCAGATGATGTATGTACTCGGGGCTAAACCTCCTAATTCGGATCCCAAGCTAACCAGTCTGATATTTAAAAATAAATCATATTTGAAACTTGTTGCAAGTTAAGTTGCGTATTCGGGAACTTCTTTTGGGCAATCGCTAATCAGTTGACTACAATGTGGTAATTAGATTGCTATAATGTAATACACATAAATAGACTTGTTCCTTGTGTTCCTTTTTCTATGAATAAATAAATAAATACGAGTCCAACATATAAAATCAGAGGACCGTATGCAGTGCAAAGAGCAATTTGAAGTTTTCAGAATTGGTCGACTCTGCTGACAAAGCCACTCCTTAAGCAGAACTTAAATATAATATATAGTATATTGTGATATACATTTAGTTGGTTGAAACAGATTTAAAATATAATCGATTACAACTTACAAACCAAACATACTAGAAATATACATCGAAATTTCATGCCACTTGTCTGAACTATGTATGTATGTATAGTTACTATTTACTATACCTTAGCTTGAAGCAATTCTAAATTTACAAAAGTATTATAACAAGATCAAATTTCAAATTTTGAAATTTATAACAATTATCTAAAATATTAATAAGTAGAACGTTAAGATAATAAAAGTATAGAATGTCAAAAAATAATATTATTTACTTCTTTCATTATCGCTTCTAGATGAACGCCCGTTTAAAAATTTCGAGCTGTTGCTTTCGATCAACGTGGAAATTTTAGTAGTATTTATTTCTACTTCTACTTTAATAGTAGTATTTAAGTGCTGGGTTGCCACTACAGTTTTTCATTTTACTACTAAAAAGTTGAATATGAATATTGTAATTTTTTTAGTTTAAGCAAATATATGTTCGAGTTTATTATCCTTCAATAACTTCGTTAAAGAATTAACTTACCAAGCGACAAACCGTATTCAAATGACAGTCTTCATTTAAAAATTGACAAAAGGTAACATGATAGCTATGGAACATTTATGCAGCTTGATTTAGATACAAAAAAATGTTGATCTGTTTTAAATATGATAAAAATAATAATGTTCTGGTTTAAAATTAGTGAAAGTTTAATCTAAAATTTTAATAAATTGAAACAGGCATATATTTATGGAACATGAATTATACGAATTGTTTGTATCAAAATAAAGCTTATATGATTGCCACTAATGGCGCTGAAATCACTTTGCACACCATCAACACAAACTAAACGGCGCAAAAATCGCAGTACAGAAACATAATGCGCGGTAAAAGTTTATATAATATATTTACTACATGTTTAATTGGTGTAAATCCAGGCGAAATAATTTAACAGTCACACAAATCATTAAAAAAATATGTTTGCATTCGTCTGATATATCCTTATAATCGATTACAGTCGAAAATAAATAACAGAAAATTACATAAATATTTTTGAAAAAAGTAGTCAAGTAGTCATGATAAATTGTATGTGGAACGAAGACAGTCGAAATTAAACAATGAATTACATAATGGTATATTGACTATTGTAAAAGTAGGCTAAGCTCCTCTCGCGGAAAAAATTATTGTGTAAAACAACGATTCATTTGAAGCTTGTGTTGTTGTTTTTATATTCGAAATTAGGTGGCCGTGTGTTTTTAAACGTCAATGAATAGATAGTTTTATTTTAAACGTCAATGGATAGATAGTTTTATTTTAGAAAAATTCCGCTACGTGGAATCCGTGATGCTCCTCGTCAATAGTAACTGTTAAAAAACAAACACAATACGAAGTCGATCGATTTCAATTGTAGGCCCAGTTAGATGTACATATAACTAAATTTCAAATCAGAATTTGATAGAAGTTTCTAGTTTTCTAGAAAAAATAATGGATATAAATTATTAAATTACCAGAATTAAATGAGCACAAAATATTTCTTTTTTACGTCACAAAAATTTATTTTTTGTAACAATAGAAAAATTTAGCAACACTAGCTATATAATAATCTTAAGAAACATTACGAATACGAAAAAATATTTATTAGCATCAAATTAAAAATTTTGTGTGACAATACCACCATAAGAATGAATTACAATAAATTGCCAGTAAATGTAACATTTTGATGCCACATGGGAATATAAAACTAAATTATTAGTAGCGACCAAACATTGACATCAAAATTAATGAAGTTGCAAAAATTCAAATACCAACAAATATTTCCGAGATGCCTCATTTGGTTAAGTTGCTACATCTATTATTTATACGATTAAGCATCTGAATCAGAGTCATAATTGTTTACCCAAAAATTATACTTGCTTTGTGCGTACATCTGTGGTTATATATTAAGTCGAAAATTATTTATTCGATTTTCATAAAACATATATCAATATGAATTGTTCAAATTCAAGCGATTTGTGCTACGCTTCAGCATAATGTATATACAAATTACGATGAACCTACATTTTAAACAGTATCTTTTCTTATGATCCTGGATGGATGGCGATTTTAGAAAGAAAATGATCGTGGTCTCCAAATATTAATATTGGTTGCTGAATTCTCAGTTATGCCATTCGCTACACGAGACTCTTTGAATTTTGTATAAAACGTGGTTTAGAGAGCCTAGTTTTACAAAAAGTTAAAAATAGCCACCATTTGATCATTTAACCTGTGAACACTTGACTATTTTTATAATGGTGTTTAAAATCTCGTTTTTACACCAACTATACTCGCACAATTCAGGGTTTGAAATCAACATTTAATTAATTTAATTTAATTTAAATAAGTTATAGTTACAAATTACCACAATTATCATGTATATGTGAAGTTAACCCGAAAAACCATCCCGAAAAAGGCCTTTTCAATTTTGGCATGTGTCTATGCTAAATTTTACACCAGCTCGAAAAAATATATGAAAAAATTAAGAAAAATAAATAGGATCCCAGCTGGAAAACTTGTCGACATTTTTAAAACAATAGATGTCTTTTTCGTATTTCAGTACCCTCTGGGTTTTTTAAAAAAGGTACAATTATCCTACAAATAATGACATATAGCCTATCATCTAGGTTTCGTCTAGCATCATTTGTACTAATAGTTTCAACAGTACGTATTCAAATTATATGAAATCTTTATAATTTTTTGAGGGAAATCCTACAGATAGTACATTCATCCTACAAATAATGACATATAGCCTATCTTAGTATCGAAGAGAATAGAACCTTATAGAGAGTTCATCCCATATAAAAAATAAAAATAAATGTTGGGCGCCGTAAATTCGTTTTTGGGCGCTCCTACTATATCTGTAATGGAAATCTGTTTTTTTTTTGGTCTTTCACTTCATTCGATTTTATATGAATGTAGAGCAGAGAGAGAATATAATCATTTATTTTTCGTATTTGTACCGTTATTATTTCGTACTACAATTTTTGTTTCTACACGGTCTATCTTTATATATATAATCTTTGCCATAACTTAACGGGGGTTATCTGTAGGATTTCCCTCAAAAAACTATAAAGATTTCATATAATTCGCAGTCGTATACTATTGCAACTATTAGTACCAATGGCTCCATGATACTAAAATATGCTAAATGTCACTATTTATAGGATGAATGTACCTGTTTTTGGAGATAACTCAGAGGGGGATAATCCTAGGATTTCCCCAAAGAAAAATTTCATATAACTGAAATACTATTGAAACTATTAGTACAAATGACCGTAGACGAAACCTCTAGATCCATGATATGAAGAAAGGCTATATGTCATTATTTGTAGGATAAACGTACCTATTTTTAGAGACCATAATCCAGATGGGGTTATCTCTCTAGGATTTCCCATAAAAAATTATTAAAATTGGGGATAATTTGTATACGTGCTATTGAATCGATTATGTTCTTACTAATGTTTATTGATAATTAATTTTGAATTTTTATAATTAAAATAACTTAGAAAAATGTATGTGTTTATAAAATAAAATAAATTTTAAAATTATTTATCAACGGTTTATTAAAATTTTTGCAATTCTGAAAAGACTTTTTTCGGGATGGAAAGGTTTTTTCGGGCTAACTTCACATACATACGATTACCTGAAGCATACACTGTCTTAAAGTCCTAGAACTGTGACAAACCTTTGTTGTAACCTACATATATGTATGTACATACATATATATGGATGTAGAATTATTTGGTTCTTAAAATTCGAAAAGAAAGTATTATGTGTCAATATGATTAAAATTTTATGACCAACACATTTATTGGTAAATTAATTGAGGTAGTTATCAGTTAAATTTGTTTTTTGAACAAATAGTGACATTCTATAATAAAGCTGTATATGTAATAAGAAGTATACTGGAGGGAATCATGTCGTAATTCTAAAATTACAAAATTAACATTACTCCAAATGTGATTAAACAATATATCTATTAGTGCAGTAAATATAATAGAGCATTCGAATTCAAAATAGTTGAACATATTTAAAAGACACCAAATTATAAAAATATCGGAAACTTTCAGAATTTGGCATCAATTATACATATAATAAAATTACTCTGCCACATCGAATGCTATTTTTATCCAACCACACTAATCAATACATAAATGTGTTAATTTAATAATATTAATTAAAAAGAAATCCATAATAAATATAAAAATTTATATAAATATTTGCTTTAACTATTATATAAACGAAAAATAAACAAAAATTATAAATTATTAATTTTTAAAAAACAATCAAAACAAATAAATAAATAAAAATATATATTTTTAGTATTTAAGAAATGTTAAGAAAAGCCGTAGCAGTTAACTTCTCCTTTTCTCTCGTAAATTTACATGCTCACACTCTCTTTCTCCTCCCCTCTCTTCCCGTTCTCCTAAATATATATGTATATATATATATATATATATATATATATATATATATATATATATATATATATATATATATATATATATATCAATATATTATTTAATACATATTTATCTAGGCTTTCTAATTCAATCAAAACTTCTTCAAGATATATTCAAACGATATTATAGAGACAAAACCTCATAAATAACACTCTTAAGATTAGTTACAAAGAACATTCAAGCAATATCTAACATATTGACTTATATATTTCAAACGTTCTAACTAAACTTATATATTTCAAACTTGCTAAATTATTTAGTAAATTAACAGCGCAGTTCTAAAACTCAAAAATTTGCTGTATATCCATCAAAGACATCTTTTTTAAGTCCTTAAAGATAATCTACAACACGAAAAGGACAACCAATAGACCATTCCATATATCATATTATCATAATCCATCTTGCGAGACTCGTGTGTCGGTTGTCTTTGGCAATACATTTATTCTTTTCGATCTGTCATTGATAACGAGTTTCGTGGTTGTCTTTTTCCATCTCTGTCTCAATAATATACACGCAATTTGTATTTTTTAAAGCGGTAATTAGGGACGAGGCTATTGCTAATTTAGCATAGATATCTCCTATATGAAAATTCAAAATAAAATTAACATAATTATAAATTTATTTATTACATTTATAAACTCATTGTACTTATATATTCAAAAACCGGTGGTTCCGTATTCGACACAACGAAATTCAAAAACCTGAATTGAGATGATCGCCGATATCTCCTAAATTTCAATATCAACCATCTTTTTCGTGACTCTTATCCGTTTTATTCTCATTCGAAATCACAGTTTAATTGTATTATTCACGTTTAACTGACCCAAAGGTGATTCATATAAATTTGATTAATGCTCGAGACAAATATAAGACATGTTATCTATGACAGTTATATATTTCTAACGTGCGTAATTTCATAATTTAGTCTCTGTTTTAGACAAGATCACGATGCAAACTCTAAAATTCATAATTATAACTCTCAAAAAACATATTAGTTACAATATGTATTAGCAATGTTTCCTCGGATTATTGCTTCTAACCTTATTTAACATCCTGTGTGATTATTTATTAAATTAAAATTACTCACAGTAAAAAATCAAACGAATTTAGATCGAGTGAATGATATGGCCAATTAATTCAGCATTAACTCTCTCTTGAAACTGATTTAAAATAATATAACTGTTAATAAGCTCCCCCAAAAAATGTAAAACGATGTTAGCTGCATGTGGTGGAACCTTGCATCCAAGGCCTTCAGAAACATAAATATTTTAAACCAGTTTCTAATATGAAATCTCAATAAAATACTTAAGATTTGGTGGCACACTTCAAATGAGGGAAAAAGTTTGAATATACGAGTATTATCTAAAAAAATATGATTGAATTTGCAAAATTTTTATTTGAACTTTGAAAACCTATAAAATATTTAAATTTTTCGTTCGAAAATAATCAGTCGGTTCTGTGTTCTCCCGATACATCCGTTTTTTAAGTGATCAAAGACAATCCTCTCAATTATAAGTAGCTTTTTCGTATAGTTAAAGTTTGATCACTTAAACCAATATACATATACATTTTCATTTATGTTTAATAAAAATATTTTTTTGATTAAATACTAAAATTAAATAAAATACTCACATTTTGTATTCAAAATCAAAAAAAAAAGCTTTTATTTATAACAAAAATTATAAATTAAGAATAAAAACTATAATCAATACAAAAAAAATTAATTTAGATTTTGTGCCTATTATATTAAAATGTGTTAATAATAACAAATAATTATGGCGACATCTTTATTAAAAATAAAAAATAACTTTATTAATTTTTATGATTTAATTATAGAGAAACACAAAATATTTTAAATTAAAAACAATATATTTATATATACATATTAATATTATAAATTTACACAAATTAATATTTATTAATAAATAGCGATTCTGTAGCATTTTTTTATTTTTTCGTTTAATTATTTATTAATTTATGTAAGCTATACATTTAAAATTATTTTTAAAAAAAATTGTAAATTTTTATTTTGTGCCAATTTTTTTCTGCGGAATTTGGATACTTGTAACTTATAATTATGATAGTATATAAAAATCCCAAATTATTCAGGACTTTGGTATATTATCCATAATTCTGAGACACGATATAAAAAAAATAATTTTTAATTATATAGATAAGCTAATAAATTGTAAAAAAATATCATCAGAATTCTAATAAATTCGGTAATAATTTTCAGATGGACCATGCTAACGTGTTGTATTGCTCATATTGATATACATACCTATATCAGAAAAAATCTTTTTAGTTTCTTAATTATGTTTATTATTTGATAGTTAATTTATCTCAATAACATATTACATTGATATATTATGTATAATTATTTTTTTATTTCTGAAAATTAAACTTAATTTAATATTTATAAAAAAATACAAAAGCAACAGCAAAAAATATTTAATTCAACCAAATTAATTATAATATTTAAAATTAAGATGAAAACAAAAACTAATAATTAATGATTGTAAAATATAAATTTGAAGAGGAAAAAATGAAAAATATATAAATAAAAAATTTAAAATAATTCCTTAATATTATGGCCACCGGCGGAGTAATCAACACCTTTCTCTATTTTATTTACATGTTCTACGTTTCTTTAGCTTTATAAAGAGTCATGTGACTATCGTGAATTTTTGAAGTAGTAATTGATAAATATAAACTATATATCCACAGCTATCTAGTTTCCATAACAACAGATGGTGCTCCATAGGTTAACATGAATATAGATTTGTTGTGATATTAAAAGAGAAAAACCAGTGTTTTAGCATCTTTCCATTCCATGATACATGTGTAAACAATTATCTGCAGCTTTTAAGAGAAACGAAAATTACTGAAATCAAAGATATTATTTTCCTACTATAATGTCCGCTGTTTCAGAGTCACGAGGAAAGGGTTTAAAACGACTTAATTTTAAATTTTTTTTTTTTTTCGAGTTTACAGCCGAAATCCCGATAAAGAAACTGACTAGCAAGCAAACCATTTGCTAGTCAAATATAAGATTACTCTATTTACTTAACTATACAAACATGAATTTAACATTTTTTAGTTCATTTAATTTTTATTGTTTTTGCCATTGTACAGTAAATAAACATGTTAAGAATGCTATGCATTTTTTGAGTTCACAAATAAAAACTACTAATCCAAGAAATTTATTGCTAACAAACCATAATTGAATAACGTTCAATTGTTACACGTTCCAACAATGTTGGCCAACAAAAAATGAAGAGATTAGTATATCGCGAAATTCATTTGAAAGACAAGAACAATATAAACAAACAAAATTTTGTTGGATTTTTTTTCTATTTTTTTTAAATTTGTTTCCATAAAAATAAAATTTAACTATAATGCGTGATTTACACGTTACAACAAATTTTTTCGAACATTTTTTGTAGACATTCAGAGCTACACGCTAATTTGACATTAAAAAAAAATCGCCATTTATATTGTGTTTGTTGTTGTTTGTTGCTATAAAATATACTCGGTTCGATAAAACGGTACGATACACGCTTCAACAATGCATTGTTAAAATCCACTGCAAAAATGATGAAAATTGTTCAGTCACAGTTCGCAAAACTAAAGCATTTTTTGGCCGTCGTGAAGCACCTTCTCGGCCGGAAATAAAACTGGTGGAAAAATTCGTGGTACCTTCCAATACCTCATAAAGTGTTCAGGCTTCTGACACTTACACTCGCTCGTTTCTTCTTCAGATAATTTCTGGTCAATTTACAAAGCCTTCTGTAGGATTTTTTCAGAAAGCTGGCCATCAATACGGAAAAACTATGCGTTACCCGAAACGAATCTATAATTATAGATTATCTCGGGATCCGCGAATCGTAGAAAACGTTTTCGGAACATTAGCAGGTCGATTCCGAATTATGTTAATGACTATTAACCTTAATCCAGATAAAGCTACTAAAATAGTAATGACGTGTTAACATTTACATAAGTATTTACGTAGAAAGAAAGGCGCATATTTGGAACAAGGTTTAGACGTGGATGATTGTTCTGGCCAAGTTGAATAATCTAGCTGTAGCTTTAGAGCACAACTTTTTGGTTTGGAATGTTCTACAAATTGTAATTTTTTATCTCCTGCTAAATCAGCACGGGATAGGTTCTACGAATGTTTCAATTAATCATTCGTTCCGTTATGCACTTGAGTCGGCACACTTCATGAGGCATCCGTTTTCGATTGTGATTCATTGTTTCTTCAGTTCGTGGTACCTTCCAATACCTCATAAAGTGTTCAGGCTTCTGACACTTAAGGCACTCGCTCGTTTCTTCTTCAGATAATTTCTGGTCAATTTTCAAAGTCTTCTGTAGGATTTTTTGAGAAAGTTGGCCATCAATACGGGAACAACTATGCGTCTGAAGTTTTTACTAAATATTTTCCAAGTGTTTACCTATTGTGAATTAAGCTTTAATTTCAACTTGTCTATATACTTTGTTTTTTTTTGTGTTTCGACTCTGACGTGTCTTCGAAATTATCTTCTACTTTGAATTCATTTTAGTCCTTGACTTAAATGTTTATTTTAAATTGACTTATCATCATGACCCCAAGTTGATTTAACTTTAAATTTGAATTTTTCCTTGTTTTTGATTTTAACTTTTGCTTGGCCTTAAATATCGTTGACTATAACGCTGGTTTGCAAAACAATGAGAACCAGTCCTTTTTACCCAATGTGTAAAAATTTCGGAACAATTTAGGAATTTTTGATTTTGGAATATTTTTCAATCATTTAACATTTTTAAATTATGTGCTTTGCATTAATTTCCGCCCATTATTATAGGATTTCCCTCATTCCCATTTATTACTCATTTCAACATTGTATAGAGGTTTTGGAATATTTAATACAAATAGTGTAATAACTGTAATTAAATCTACGACCAACAAGTGCTAGAAATATGTGTTTACATATCAAATCAAGATCTATAGTATTGAGTGTACTACCTGTAAAAAAATTTTAACCCATTAAACAAAAGCAGTGTGAGGGTGATTTAGTATTTGATTTCTATTATTGATGTTAACTAAAACATTGTGATATGTACCATCCCAAGACCAAAAAACTTGGCAAACATTAAAATGTTGTCACATTGTTCCTTCTTTCTCTATGATTGATGATGTCCCTGGCCCTTTTCCTCACATGTTGTCCATGCCATACTTTGACTACCGATAACGATCTTTTTGTAATCACATTTAGCTATATACAAGGTATCGTCACATATTACTAATATACATATGCGACATTACTCAACTTTTATATGAAACTTTTTCAACCGAGTTATTTTTCGCAAGGGATGCATATGCAACTATATTTTTATGATAATACATAATTTTATAGTGGCATAATTATTTTTAAAAAAATCAATTTACAAAACATGACAGTGTACAAAATTTAAACAGTGACATCAGCGTCATAAAGTAAATACAACTACTGCGCTTATTAATTTATTTGATTTCATATCTGTCAAAATACCGGCATTTTCTAAACATTTTTGTATCTTTATTTAAATTAATTGATTTAATAAAAATTGTAGCTTTATTTAAATAAATTGATTTAATTGAATTTTGTGATAATGTGAATCGAGTAATTTCAATGAGTAAAATGACAAAACCAGGCAGTCATTATGTGTATGTTTGTTTCAAATGACTATAACTGGAAGGGACAAACAATGAAAGTCACGGTATGTATTTCATAACAATCTTAACTATAATAATCGATATGTATATTGTTTGTGGGAAATTCTGATGTTTTGTTGGTGCTTTTAATAAAAATTCCAGCAAAACCGAAGCTGTAAAAGTAACTACGAATAAATGAGTTATGTAATTCAATTATATCTTTCAGGCTGCTCAACCAATTTCCCATCCATACGCAAAATATAAATATGAAAAGCTTGAAAATGGACTGGATCCTAAACGAATACGTAAATCACTAGTTGAATTGGATTGAACTAGTCACACATATCGTGTTTTTCATACGTTTTCATGTTGCAACATATTCCTGCGGTTCAATAGAAGCTGAAACACCCGATGAGCTACAAATTCTTTGTGGACGAATGAAAACAGTTATGGAAGAATACTATAAAGGCTTTCAATCCGGAGAAAATCACAAGGGATATTTTCGTCAGCTTACTGTGCGTACGACAAAAGCAACCTACGATTTTTAATGTTGGTGTGTCGTGTTTTATCTAAATTAGAAGCTTCAATACAATCCGGAAATTATTATGAAGCTCATCAAATGTATAAAACATTATATTTTCGGTATTTGTCACAAAAAAAATACGAAGAATTATTGGAGCTTTTATATAAAGGTGCCACAACACTTTTGAAACATGAACAATCAGCGAGTGGAGCTGATTTAAGTCTTCTAATCGTGGATGTTTTGGAGAAAGCAAATTTATCGGACTATGAAATTTGGATTCAGCGTATCGGTGTTTTATTGAATTAAATTGGTCCGAATGTTATTGAACGGGAAACTTTATTGGTATTATATTTGGTACAATTTGTTTTATTTGTAAGTTATTTATGCTACATTATTTTTTACAGATTACAGCAATATCATGGAGTAGCGAAGTGTCCAAAGCGAAATTAGGCCATCCGTCATTACATAAACTAATTGCAGAACTTTTTTGGTCTGAAGGCAATCTAGAGCAAGCTCGGCATCATTATTTGTTGTCAAAAGACGGAGCTGGATGCGGTCAAATGTTGATAACAAAACTAAATGATATTCGAAAGAAACTGATTTATTTATAGCTCAAGTAGTTTTACAACAGTTATGTATAAAAGAACGCACCGCAGCTTTAGAAACGTTCGAAACATATACAAAATACCATCCAAAAATTACGTGTTGAGCCACCATTTAAATTTCCACTTATTAACTTTTTGTACATTTTATTGCACAATTTTCCCTATTCAAAGCGTTATGTGAATTATATAAACCATCGCTTGATAGAGATTCGTCATACGACAAATATTTACAAAAAATTGGTACAATTTATTTTGATGCCCCAGCACCACAACCGCAACGTACTAATGCAATGTTTGAATGTAAGATTTTTAATAATAAAAATGAAATGCAGATATTTTTTATTGATATATTGCTTTATTTATTTATTTATAACAGAAAAAACTTCAAATAAACATTAAAAATTGACAGCTCAAAACATACTGCTCATGCTTGATGATGTACACACAAATTAATTCTTCCAATCCAGCAAGCTTTCATAACCTAAAAACTAATTAAATCATCATTTTAAAATACATGTTAATATATTTAAAATTACGATTCAATTTTTACACATGCGAAACAGAAAAATTTATTAAAATATGTAAATTTAATATTTGATTAACAAAAGATAAAATTATATAAAATATAAATAAAATTAAAAATTTAATTTTTTCAACTTACTTGTTACTATATATAAATCACTATGAAAATTTCAATGTTTTGACAGAAGTTTGGAATATTAAAAAAAAAAATTTTAACAGTGCAAGACTGTCAAATTATTTCAAAACATTCGTAAGGGATGCAGACAAAATTTTCGGTTGACGAATTGTCGCATATGTATATTATTAATATGTGGTATCGTGGTATAAGTATAGATCATCAATATTTTAAAATTTTATTTTAGATATGACTTTCAGTTACGATTTTATTAGTCATTGGGCGTCGAGCATATATTGCTAATCAACCGTAAAGCTTTATTTTGTGTGTATTTTTCACATTAGTTCAAAACACATTAAAAATATTGAAAAGCTCTGCTTTCTTTTGTTTTATTACTATATGATTAGCGTTAAAGCATAAAGTCTAATGAAATTTCATTGTGTGTGTGTCACTCATCGAATGTAGAATCGACCAGAGTGCATCGAAAAATAGATTCAACCAGAATGAAGTTACAAACCGAGCATTTAAAATTATTGTTTACGATTTGTTTGCTGACTTTAAGTGATGCATTTAGCTACGGTCAAAATCCAGTGACTCAAAAAATTATCGAACTATTGAACAACTCAAATAGTTCCGGCATTGAACTTAATACAATTGATAGTGATTCTAGCCTAATCGAAACCAATCAGTTAATACAAAATTTAATTAAAAATATGATTGTTACCATCACTAGTACGCGTACCAAGTAAAATCCAGGTGATTTTGCACCAATCCGTAATCCTCATTACTATACGTAATATTTGTGTCAAATTTTGAAGATATCGAGAAACACTACAGATTGGCCAGCAGTCATGTGGAAAACCTAATTATATATTTGCCATCGTAAATCAAGTGCCGAAACAAATTTCACCTGATGGCTACTTACAAAGCCGCTTTAAATTTGATCAATTTTTCGTTTGCAGTTATCTACACAATTGGAAATTCCAATTCAGTTCAAATTCTCTTTGGGAATGTTTTCCGGAATTTTAGAACTCGAACGCTGAAAAATAATTTCAACATTATCACAAATCTGACAAACAGTTCAACAATTGACGAAATATTTAAAAATTCCAACAAAAATTTCTACCGAAATTGTATCGTCTACACATACGCGATAAACTGAATTAATAATTTTGAATTGAATGACGGATTGAAAGGTATAAATAGCTGGCTATTTGACATACTACAACATAGGCTAAATGCTTGCTGCACCCCAGCACAAAGAGAAGAATCCCTAGAACTATTTAGAATTCGGCCAATCGATATGTTTCAACTTATTTCATTACTAACGAATGTTAGTGATGTATCATTCAATCGGGTTGCTCTCTCGTCAACATACAGTAAAAGTCATATTCAGTTTATAGTACTGTTGGATACAGCTATAAGATGGGTAATATTAGTGCCTCGCCGACTAAAACCACAAAGATTTTTATCATCATTTGATTTAAGTTCAATCCTAGCGTTTGTTTTGTTCTTCATCGTGATTACTGGTACTTGGTATATTTTAAAAGTTCAGCTCATTTTAAAGGTGTCTGTACTAGGTTTAATCTTCAACGTCTTTAAATCTATAATACAGATTGAAGTCATTCTACCTCATTCGTATCGAATTGAAAAAGTAATACTATACTGTCGATTTTGCTGGTGAATTTTATATATTTCAACTATTACCAAACATTTATGATATCAGAATTTGTATCACTAGAATATGAGCCGAATATTGACACGATTGATGAATTAATAAAATCCAATTTTAGCGTAGTACTAACTGATATTTTATTAGCAATGGAGTTGCGTCTTCATTTACCGCAATTTTACAATAAATCACGCTACAGTAAAAATTTTACCCGAGAGAATTTACAACGTTGGCATACAGAGGAATCTATTATATTGGAAGAGCGTGATGCAGAACAAATTTTTAATTCCATTTACAATTGGAATGGGCGAGTGAAACGATTTCATAAAATGAAATTGTGTTTGAGAACTATGTTTCGTACTCTGTAGGTAGTCGAAAACCGTTATATGAACCACTAAATCATATTGTGCAAATTTCATTCGAGGCTGGATTAGAGAAATACTGGCGATTAAGATCGCAGCATGATATGTTCTTGGCGAATTTAACCCACCAAGCAAAGATTGATTTGGACGATAACGACGGTACTATACAGCAGGATGATTTTTATTCAATTTGTTTGGTGATTTTTATGTACGGTTGGGGTATATCATTTGCTGTGTTTTTGGCTGAACATTTTCCGCGTTCAAATTTGCATTAGAAAGCTGCAAAAATAAATTCGGTTTTCTGCATTCAGCTTCAAATATCAATTTTAACATATGTGTAGTTTGCATTTTTATTATGTCCAGAATTGTATTTTGCAATTTGAAAATAAAAATTTTGTGTGACGCTAAAATTAAAACACATATATGTATGTACGAGTACATATATTAGATGTCGAACCATTATCAACTCGTCAACTTTAATTTTCGACCGCATGCCTTCGAAAGTGTTATCTTCTTTCCCACTATATTATTGGAGAAATACTCTAATCTTGTGTTTGGTCTTCATACAGCTGTCCTGATCTTCGACTTTATATTTTGATTTTGGCGATTGTATGTGAAGAATCGAAACCGTGTGCGTTGCTCAAGAACAACTGAGAATATTGCTGCGCTGTAGTCCGTAGTGTTGAAGAAAACCCAGGTTTGTCGATTCCTCGTCGACCTTTGGAATTAGACATTCTACAAACGACATTACACCGTATTTTGCATAAAGACTTAGGTCTTAAGGTTTTTAAAGTTCAGTTAACACAAAAACTTAAGCCGCTTGATCACCATAAACGTCGTATCTTCGCTTCAATGATTGGGTCCTTCAAATGCATCAAAATGATCAGGATTTTCATCGAAAAATCATCTTGAGTGATGAGGCCCATTTTCATCTCGGAGGCTACGTTAAAAATCAGAATTGTCCCATTTGTGGCTCAGAAAATCCAAGAATGATTGTTGAAAAGGCTCTCCATCATCAACGTGTCACTGGGGGTTTTTAGGCTGACGGCGTGATTGGACCTTACTTTTTCGAAAATGAGGCTGATGCAACTGTTACGGTGAATGGATTGCGCTATGATTAATGATTTTTATGGCTGGAATTGGAAGATATTGTAGTGGACGACGTTTATTTTCAGCAAGACGGCGCTACGTGCCACACAAGCAACGAAACAATCGCAATTTTGCAAGAAAAGTTTCCTGACCGTGTTATTTCTCGAATGGGTGATCACAATTGGCCACCGAGGTCTTATGATTTAACACCTTTAGACTTTTTTCTATAGAGCCACGTGAAAGGTATGGTCTATGTCAATGCTCCACAATCGATTCAAGACCTTAAAGATGGAATTCGTGAAGTTATCGAGGACATACAGCCGCAAATGTGCGAATTGGTCATGGAAAATTTCATGAAAAGGATATGGAGCTGCAAGTGTAGCCGTGGCGGCCATTTGGCTGATATCGTTTTCAAATGTTAATGGGATACCTTCCTCTTTATAATGAAATAAACATTCATTAATTTATATTAAAAAATACTGTTTTTTTTAATATCAAAATGGACCCTCTTATTGGAAAACTCTTTATAATAAAATTTTAGAAGCAAAATTAAAAAATGTGCCAACGTTGGATCAAAAACAATACACTTCCTACAAATTACAAGCAAATTTAATTGCGCGAAGTCAATGAAATAGTAAAAAAATACCCGACCGAAAATATCCAACAGTGGATGCTGCGTTAATTATTTGGATTAAACAGATGCGAGCAGCAAAAGTTCCTTAAGTGGAATTCTTGTAGAAAAGACAGCACAATTTCCAGGGAAAATGAACATTGAGTTTAAACCAAACGACAGTTGGCTCGACCGTTTTAAAAAACAAAACGACCTTGTATTCAAAAATATTGTAGGATAAAAGGCAGACGTCTGTCTCATCGGAAGTTATTTCATAATGGGTCAATAAAAAATGACCTCGACTACTGGATGGATATGTCAAAAGCGATGTATTCAACTTAGATGAAACGAGGCTGTTCTACAAGCTCCTTCCTAATGAAACCATAGAATTTAGACATAATGCTTGTCCAAGGGGTAAATTGTGCAACGATCAAGACCGTGAGTTAGAAGTAATGCGGACCAGTGGACGGTACCGAAAAACTTCCCCTACTTGTAATAGATAAAAGCGCCAAACCACGTTGTTTCAAAAATATCAAAACTCTTCCAGTTATGTATAAAAACAACCGGAAATCATGGATGACACATGTCGCATGGGAACAATTTTTAAACGAAGGGAAAAAGGTGCTTTTTGGGGGCGACAACTGTTCATCACATTTATTAATTCCCCAATTACAGGCAATGAAATTGGCATTCTTACCACCAAATACAAAAGCCGTATCACAACCGCAATGGACCAAGGCGTCATTCAATTTTAAAATTGATTTACTGGATGCTCTGCGTTTCTTCAAAAGAGTGTGGGATAAGGTCAAACCAGGAAACAATTAAAAATTGATTTTGTAAGGCGAGATTTTTTCCGGGCACTTTGAGTCAGCAACTTGACAGTTGTAATAGTAATGCTAATCTCGAATTATTGTGGAACAATCCGCAATTAGAAAAATTTGTTGGGGATACCGCATTACAGGAATATTTAAGTGTAAATGATCAAATCGTGATATTCGAAGAAATCGATGATGATGATATATTAAGCCAAGTTCCTGATAAAGTCACTCATCTGGAAGAAGATTCATTGGACGTAGAAGAAAACCAACAGCCAAATCGTGTGGAAGTGGAGGATTCTTTAAAAATAATTAGGTGGGTGCTGGAACTGCATGGATGATGGAACTGAAAAATATTTACACGACCTACGTTTGATGTGATTCAGAACACATTAGACTTGTTAGCACAAAAAAGTTTAAAACATTCTAAACTAACCGATTTTTTCTAACAATGAATAATACGAAATTGATTAATACTTACTACGTACGTACTTATGTGCATACTGCATAATACATATATACATATGTTCATTCTAATTTTGTTCTGTAATTTATGTTTTAGTGATGAATTGGTGAGGTTTAGTCGCTAAGTCGTTATTAATAACCAAAATGGGTATGAACCCCATGTGTATATGAATGTTACAAGTAAACTTGTATATGTAACTAATAAAGATTTTTGATTTATTTTTGGAAAATAATTTTTATTTTGTGTTTGGGTTGATCTTTCTTATAACCAACCAAGTTCATTATAACCGAATATTTGATTAAAACGAACAGCTGGCTATAGTGAACAAAAAATTCGGTCTCTTGAGCGTTCACTAAAAGCGAATTCTACTGATCAAATTTCTATCTTAATATCCATCGATGACTAGGAGTAGAACGCCACTTCTGTGAAAGTTCAAGTAAAGCGAACTTCTTAATTTCGTCCTTACCACCGTTGAAGGATAGAGCAATTGCTGGCTCGGAACCACATTTACTGCGCGATTCAGTTTTCGCTAAAAAGTCAGCAACCTCATTTCCCACAACGCCACAATGAGCAGGCACCCACATGACCCTTACTCTCGTATTAGATCAAAGGAGATTAATGAAGTGTTTGCACTCTTTGACCAGTTTAGATGTAGTCAAAGGGTTTTTAAGGTTATTGAGCACGGCTTTACTATCCGTGCAGATACTAATATCCTTGTCTAAATCACTAAACTTTAACGCCTCAATTGCATTATGGCTAAGTGCAATTAATTCAGCTTGAAAGACAGTGCAGTGTTTACCCAGACTACCCGAGAATCTGAGCCCATACTTTGGACAAAAGAAACCAAAGAGAGGCTTCGGAAAAAAAACTATCGACTCGGACAACTGTCTATAGAAATCCTGAGAGAGCCACAGTTCTCTCGAGGGGAAAACGACGGAGAATGAATTGATGAAGTTAAATTCGGGCAATAGCCTGTTCACCATTTCAACCTCCGGAATATGTAACTGAAACTTATTAAGAATCTGTCTATGCCCTGTACAACTCCCGAAGGCACTCCATGCCACAATGCACTTCAGTCGAAACGAAGACATCTAACTCAGTCTCAATTATACGGGACTTGAGCATTGAATCGATGTATCTTACAATGGTTTGATTAATAATAAAATTGGTACACGCACTCGTGATCGAAGAAAACGAAGTGCTATCGCAGGACAAGGCAGCTCTGTATAAGCATGTTGCATGTTACTGAGTGGGGAAGGGCTAAAAGATTTAGGGTCAGTATAATCCGACTTGCCAGCTTTAGGTATGAAAACTACTCTACTCCTGCTCCAGATCGTATGGTACAGTACTAAAAGCAATGCACGCCTGGAACAGATTGAGCAGGTGAGTACGGATGAGTAGAAAAACATGCTGCTATTCAGCAGGGAACACGCGGTCAGGACCACTCGATTTGAATGGTGCAAACGAAACAACACTGCAACGTAGAACATCAGTGGTGATCAGTCTACGGGTTAAGTTCCAATCCGAAGTACCGACAAAGGTGTCAGGAGGCTCGGAGGCAGCCACACCCGAATCAACAGTGTCACACCCAGGAAAGTGGACAGACAACAGTAGCTCATCAATTTCTCGCCTGCAGGAGGTGAATTTCCCGGAAGGTAGGCGAAGACTATCAACTTTACAAGTATCATTCTTTGCCAGAATTTTGTTAAGTCTAACGAGAACAGATAAGCTATCAATTTCCTCACAGAAGTTTTTCCACTCAGCCCTCTGCGCGGATCTTCGGCTTTTTTATAGGCTGTTTGAGCTACCAAAAATCGAGTCAGAAATAAGATTCATATTTTTGGCATTATTTTTGATTTTACGCACACTCTTCCTTAACTTTTTAAGTTCAGAACACCAGAAGGGTTTGTTAAGCATTTTCTGCGGTTATAAATAAGAGTGCACGACTATTCAAAAGCAGTCGAGATTGCTTTCGTTAGTGCAGTTGCCTGCAAATCGAGATCTGTGATAGAACTAATCTGATCAGGCAAATCTAGTAGTGAAACGAGCTCAGAGGAAAATTAATCCCAATTTGTAAGTTTCCTATTACGATATGGTTTAACCGGTGGTCTTTTAAAGTTAATATTAAAGAGATGCACCGGTGATCAGAGGTGGGAATATCATCCGTCACCCTCCAATTTAGAGTCAAATCAACGATGGTCATAGAGCACAAACTATTATCAATCACTTCTTTACGAACCGAGTTGATAAAAGTTGGCTCACACCCAACATTGAGAATCTCTAACTCAGAGGAGTAAATATACTTGATCACTTAGTCTCGATTACAAAAACACTCATGTTTCAGGAATCACGTCTTTTATGGTTCTGCGTTTTCAATTATAGAGTGGGCCATAGCCTAAAATTTTAGATATGGAGTTTGAAACAGAATATTTGATATATATTTACGTTTTTTATATCAACATATATAGCTCGCGTTTAATCTTCATCAAACATCAAAGTATGGTTTTGTAATATTGTGAGTGAATATTTATCATATTTTAACTAAAATTTAATATTCTAGACTCAACAATATAGTTTCGAATTTCAATTGCATATTAACTTGATTTGTCTGTTTTAAGTACTATCGAAATCAATCCATAACAAATAAATATAAAATTCGATTAATATTATCATTATGTATAAACTAGGAATGCTAATCGTTTCAATATTAGAGATATTTATTATTTTATGATAAAAATACAAAAAAATTAATTCAAGATCGGTTCCAACTTAAATTTTCGGTTCCAAATATTTCATATTAAAATGTCATACAAGATACAATCTAATGCCAATAAACCTCGGCTCTCCTATAGTGTAGTAGGTAGCCGTCTGGACTTAAAACCCAGAGACCCGAGTTCAAATATGGATCACTTTTATTATTATATTATACCCATTTTAAAGAAAAGGATAGAAACATCTATAGGTGCGCTGGGAATTGCATATTTCAACTACTCGATAATTATCATATACGAGTACATATACATATAAATATCATTCAATTTCGCACAAAAAATATTCAAATTTATTTATAGAAACAAAATTTGGAACTATACGTACTCGTAATTTTGACCTACAGTATAAATAAAATAAACATGCATGGCCATTAAATCATTGTAGATTATGTTAAACAAACTTCGATATTTCAATTTAGTTCCCGGAAATTTTTTAACCGATACCATCTCTAAAATAATATTCCAAAAATGCAGGATACATTTATTTTAATTTATACTTTATCGTAATTATCATGATGATATTCCAAGAATGTAACAATTTTAAAAATGAATTTCCGAACTACTACTGTATATTTATAGTTTTCTATATACAAATAACAACTACACATGTGGCTCTCTAAAATATGTAAATACAATGAAAGGAAGAGAACACTCGCATTTTTTGGCATTTTATAATACTGCAAAACTATAATATGTACCTTATCAACCATAAACAAATTATAGTATTGAATGCACATGTTATCACGTCTAATATACACACATCCAAACAAGGCGAACAATAACAAAAATATACAAAGAAATCTTACATCTTAGACAAAAAAAATTAGATATTTCGACAACATGATTTTCGTACACACTGTATAGTGAACATAGTGAAACCAGCACGCATTGAACTTACTAATCGAAACTATACAATATATGTACAAATTAGTAGGTGGTGCTCTCTTGAAGAATTGCCATATTATTCTCATAACTATGTATCTATCTATGTAAATCTTGACTGTATCTTTTCATCTTTCTTCTACACATATTCTTACTGTGTAGTTGTGTAGTGGGTACAGTCATATATTATGTAGTTAACGTTAATCGTTTTAGATGAGAGATGTTCAACAAACCTAAATAAAAAAATATGGATTTTTACGTATAACGTAACGATACAAGTGTATATGTAATGTGTCAGAACAAAATCATGAATTTCTAAACAGCGTTAACATAAGAATTGAATAAAAACGGACAATTTAGTATTGTGTGAGACTCGCATCGTAGAGGTTCTCTAAAACATTTGATTTTAGTATTATAAGCACATATCTAATAGTTGTTATAATGCATCCGCGTAAAATTATCATAGATTGTGATGTTGGTACAGATGATGCGTGGGCCTTGTTTTTATTAATTAGAAATGAAAAAGTGTATAATGTACAAGTGATTGCAATCACATGCACATTTGGTAATGGACCACTTGAATTCATTGGCCGTAATGTGGTGATGATCCTCAAGGCTCTTAATCGATTAGATGTAAGATATTTTGATTAAGTTTATTGTTATTGATTTGCCAAAAATAAAATGTATTCTTATCTATTTTATTCTTAAGATTCCAGTCTATTTGGGATGTCATGAAGCGATTATTAAAAAAATTGAAATAGAATATTCATTCCACAGCCCAGATGGTTTGGGTGGACTAGACGAACATTACATTGACGTTGACACGGGCTTAATTTGTAAAGAACATGCTGTACCAGCTTTGGCTAATATTTTATCTCAAGTAAGTACTAGCTAATTTTTTTTTTTTAAATATAATTCGTTTAAGCCAATTTCCTACTCTACATTGATATATTAATAAATTTGCACCGAGTGTCAATTACCTAAGTTCAAACTACTTCATCGTCTGTATTATTTACATTTATACTGTATATTGTTTAATAAAATCAAATCTTATCATTGTAAAACGTAAACGGTTGTCATAATACGATATAGTGATAAGCAATTAACTCACGTGAAAATAATTAAGAGTTCCATTTGGCTTATTTAAATTAGGAAATAAAAATAGTGTGTAGGTTATTCATCAATAACACTGATTTGATTTGAAATTATTTAATAGTTTAAAATGTATCTCTTAATAAATTAAACTGTTGAATAACATACGAGGCATTGTAAACTAATATTACTCTAGTTCTTCTTTTCGCAAAATTTCGAAATTGACCCAAAAATTAAAGATAAACAAAATAATTTAAATATTTGTTCTGTGATAAAACAACTTTAATTTAAAATATTACTAACTATAATTGTGCCATCTATCAAAAAAAAGTTTAAGGTTTTTAGTTGAGTAAAGCCTTTAAAAAATTCAGATGATATTCACTTAATTTTTTTTATTATCATATTTAATATACTTGGGTATCAAACGTCTTTGTTTGGCATCTCGTTCATATTATTACAGACAGCGAGATAGCTATACAAGAAGATAAGTTGAGAAGAGATTGTTACCAACAATGGCCATTTTAATAAAAAATGATGGCCTAAATCATTTCGGATAAATGTCAATTTTTTCATCGATACATTCAGCCATCATATATTTATTACACAGGATGCTTAAAAAATTAACTTAACCTATTGGAGACGAATATTTTTAACCGCCAATAGTTGAATTTATTGTTTTGCATTTTGCATTTCAGTTCATGGCCAAACTAATACAATTCGAGATTTTTTCCCACGCGAACATTTGGTGGTGCAATAAATATACGCTTTATTAACAGAACTTCAAGTTCTAGATCAACATTGGAAAAATACTGGGATAAATAATTTATTTGGATTCCATGTATTAAACAATTCATTTATTGACCATTTTATACAAATAGTACACAGTAAGTTTAGTAAAAATAATGAGAAATATCGGTTCACAATATTTTCTTTTAAAATTTCTTCTCATTTCGAGTTCGAGTACTATGATTTTATCGAGGGCATGAAGCAAACATTGTATTATCGAGTACATTGAAAAACAAAGTAAAATTTAGTTTTATTTTAACATTAAATGTATTTTATTTATTGGTCAGCGACAACATTGAGGAAGATAATGCCAGTCTGACTGCGTGAACTCTGTCTGCGAGGAAAGTAAGTAATTGTGAAGTGCAACAACATCTTACAATCGTTAAGAAAAAGAAGGCGGCTCTTGTTTGCACAACTCAGTAATGAGGGCAGTTCGCGTAATTTCTTTAAAAGAGTTATTGGATTGCACCATATACTTTCGGGTCTTCGTCAACCAGCGTTAAGGACCAAAATGGAATTAACTAATCTCTTAAAATTTTGAGGTTTATCTCGTTATATTGATTTTAGGCCGAGTACTAGTGGGGATGATATAAAGCATAAATTAACTTTATAACATTGCTGAAAGTACAAGAAGCGTCATTATGCTATAGAAGTTGTAAAATCAATGACATTTTAAATAAATGATTTGTAATATTCCAATAAATACAAAATCTAAACGGTCATGCTGTTCAGGGCAAACATTTGAAAATATTCATTAAAGAATCGTTGTTCCATTTTGCTGCAACCACAAGTTTAAAAATGTTGAAAATGGATTAGCTGAATGTAGCAAATTTATTTGGAATTGGTGGATCGACGGTATGCGCTGCTGTATTGAAAGCAATTCGATACTTTTTTATATATTTTTGATATTGTTTTATTATATGTATATATCGGGTTTTCCATTTGGGTTGCTTGACAACTTTGAACTTTCACTGTGAACGCACTCTTAAAGAAATAAAAAAAAATTCATTCTCAAAACACTCAGTAAAGGCAACATGCATTTGAAGCACACGAACGAAAGAATTAAAATTTACTACAAAAATTCCGAGTTGGCGACTGTAACTTCAAAAGCGTCAACAAACAGAATATGCGTTATTGGTCAGGTGAAAACCCTCATGTGCTTCAAGAACACCTATTTATCTACAAAAAAATAACTGTATCGTGTGGTTTTCATGCTGGTTGTATCATTGGACAGTTTATTTTCGTTGATGAAAATAACCGTCACATTACATTCAATGGAGATCGCTACAGAGAACTGTTACAACGTTATTTCTTTAGTCAATATGCAATTAACCTTGACATTAATGACATGTGGTTTCAACAAGACCGTGCGACATGCCACACAGCAGGTCTAATAATAATCTAAATTCTATGAACATGTTATATCCAGAAATGGTCCTGAGCTACGTTAAATCGTTGGTTTATGCCAACAAGCCGGCGTCGTTAGAGAAGCTCAGAGCCAATATTGAACTAGAGATAGCGGCCATTTCCATCGAAATGTGTGGCCGAGTCATCGAAAATTAGGTTCAATGAATCGACACCTACAAACGTGCCCGTTGTGGACATATACACGATGTCGAATTCCATACATTAATGTTTTGATTGTACTTCAAGCCAATAAAAAAATTTTCGAGACATCTCAAATGGTTTGCGTTTTATTTAAAACAAAAAGTTTTAAAAGTATTGGACAATTTTTAAACCCTTTACATAATATGATATTTTTAAGATGTTTTACTAAATAGATTTTTAAGCATGACATTTGTGTTAATAATAATACCTAAAACTCGAATGGCCATCATAATATTTTAAACACAGCAGAGTTAACTAATCCCTAGTCTGTCAACACAAATGGATTTGTGGTGAATTAGCTCGTTTTGCTAATCACGATTAACTAGTCGGTTACAGACCAATTGTCGTGTAAATCAATTACTAAGGATAGTTGATGATCAACCTAAACGTTAAATATTTGCTTTTGTGTACTCGGTTTAACCTACTTTTTGATAGGGTAAATAAATTTACCGAATATTAAAGTAAAAGGCGCCTTTAACCGTGAATTGGTCCGCAGTCAGTATTATTTTTATCTAAGTCGATGATTCATTTCTAAATTCAATTGATTTTTGATTAATAAATCGTGTTATTTGAATAGTTTTAGAATAGTAACTAATATTTACATTATGAGGGAAACACAAAAGACAATTTACGTCACAAGTTTACCTTTCATTTTATCTCAACAAAAGTTTATTTACGCAAAACAAAACTTCTGTAAATCAGCGAAAGTACATCAAAATCATAGAAAAATTGCACTTGAAATTATTCCCAGTAAAATATTCCTGTACGGCGAGAATCATTAAAAACAAAGCGAAAGAAAATTATAGCCGTTATTAATACTATATAATTATTAATACTGTTATATAATTATTAATACTGTTGCCATCTATTTATGACTGCTGTCAGCACCTAACCATCAATTTAATTTAGTCGTAAAACATCGGTGTTCACACAGCATTTGTCTATTTCGTGTAGCATGGCTGATCCATTTATTCAAAACTGCCTTTAGTTAATATGTTTTGTGCAGATCCTAAAAAAGCTACTGCGGGAACTTAAAAAACTAACTTTGAAAAAATAATAAAATATTTACGACCCGGATACTAAAAAATTTTGAAACCAAGTCCCCTCATAGTTGAATTGCAATTAGATTACAGAAGATTTACTTTAGCTGAATCCAAAAATTTTAATTATCTTGGTTTCCAACTCGTGTTTTTCTATACTGCGCCTACATGGAAATTGCTTGAAATAACAAAATATTATTGTTTGGCTTTCTAAATTTGCGGATCAAACATATTTCAATTTTCTTGATTTTAAACTTGCACTCTCTACTGGCGTCTGGGTTTCATACTTCCAAACTGTTTGTGAACCAGAAAATAGGAATGGATTCAAATTACATAATTCTACAAATATATGAAGAATTAAATTAAAAATACGGAAAGTCCTTCCAAAACCGGACGTCTGGCTGCCTTAAATTATAGATACAATTCTTGGTAAAATTATATAAATAGAATGCCTTCCTTGAATAGTATTGTCTAATTTAATAAATTTATAAAATTCGTGAGAAATATTTGCAACATTTAAATTAGTTGTTATATATAGTACAGACCACAAATAAAAACAACATAAGACATTAATTTCATATATACATTTAGTCATAGACGACATACTTCCATATTTTATAGAATATAATCCGAATAAATCCAATTTTGACCATCGTT